>CM074718.1:519570014-520297514 GCA_037306005.1 Rhinophrynus dorsalis
AATAGTGCCATCTGTGAGAAGATGGCCCCTATAGGATATTGTACTGAAATCTGAGAAAACAAAACACACTGGACACATGAACATCTGTGCATAAGTGTCATTGTGAGAACAAGGACACTATAGGACATGTTTTATGTCTATTAAAGAAGGCCATCACGTGACAAGAGTTCTCTATTTATGCCGGACACACCCCAGGGCAGCAGTAAGGAGGATATATGCTAATCTACTCCATACTATTTCTCCAAGAGATACAGGGGGGCGTGATTTTGACAGGAGTGGCCAGCGGAAAAAACAAGGAAAATCTCTGAAAGTACTTTTGTCTCCCTTCCATTCACCACATTTTCCCTGTCTGCCCTCCCTCCCATTATCACCTTCTTCCCACTCCATCCTTGCCTCTATTGCCTTCTCCCTTCTCCTATGAGTGTTAATGTGTCTTTATATAAAGTTCTTTCTAGCACTCGGAATGGAATAGGTTGACAGCTGGTAATCTGTCATTTTTCCCTTCAGTCTGGCAGGCTTCATAAACACACACTAGCTGTGCTTTTGTGACTCTATCCATTCAGTTCTCCTTTAACCTTCCCTACTCTGGAATCTGCTCAATGCAAATATCTGTGCAAGCGTTACATTTACAATAGTGGTTCAGAAACAACTGCATGTAGAACTCATACACAAACCCTTTAAAGGTCCAGAAGATGTGTGTAATATATTGCAAAGGCCTTGCAAACCCCCCCCAAGGTTCTTACGTGGTTAAAGTGACTATGCCAGCCTAACACAAGTTTAGATTTTTTTTTATTATTATTATTTTTTTTTTTTTTTTTTTTTTTACATGTAATTAAAATCAGCCTATATGTTGTACAAGGCATTTTTATGGGTAAAATTGGAGTTGGGGTGGAAACCAAGATCTCCTGGGCCAAAAAGGAGAATTGTGTGCACCTTCTGCTCCTTTATTTTGCGTAGTATTCTGGGAATCAATACTAGTGGAAGGAAGACATACACTAGTCAGAAATTCCATGGAATTCTTAGGGCATACACTGCTATTACATGTAGATCCCAAGCTCTTGAACAGAATGTTGGTAGTTTTCTGGGTATTCTTGACACCATCCTGTCTATTTCTGAAACCGGAGTGTTATCTGAAGGAATATTTCCAGTTTTAATTCTCATTCCCTTGGTCTATGGTCTGGAGGCTGAGGTAATCAAATCTTTACTTCCATCCAAGGAGCTTTGCTCTTTGCTCCTCTTTGAGGATTTATGTAGGCCACTGCTGTAGCATTGTCTGACAAACGGAACAGGAAGATTTTTTTTCTCAGAACTGAAATATATGCCAATATTGAATTGTAAATTGCCTGTAACTCGAAAATGTTTATTGGAAGATGGGATTTTGATGTAATCCATTGACCCTGAATGGAGTGATATTTGTACACTGCTCCCCATCAGAACAGACTGGCTTCTGTTGTTATCATTTCCAACTCTGTTATGGAGAAATGTTTTCCCCTAAGAGGTCTGAACTTGTGAGTTCCACTGTACGGACTGACTTGTGGTTTGAGATATAGTTATCATGTGATGAATATGATTTGGATTTTTGGACTAATGGCGGAGTAGTTTCAGTTGTAGTGGTCTCAAGTGAAACTGAGCAAAGGAGACTGCTTCTATTGTGGTTACCATATTTTTCCCCACAATCTTCATGTAGTGCGTGACTGAAATTTCTGGTTAGGAGAGGAAAGATTTGACTCTATCCTGAAAATCTGAAATTATCTCTTGAGGTAGTACCTCCTGAATTTTAGTATTGAATATCAGTCCTAGGAATAGGATTTGTTGAGATGGCACCAGTTGATACTTGTTTAGGTTGATGATCCAACCGTGACTCTTCCTTGTTAGAAAAGTAAGATGAAGATATTGTTTAATTAGCTCCTGAGATAGAGCCTTTAGTAAAGATCGTACAGATATGGAGTCGGTCTTTAACCATGGATCTGAGGCGAACCATAAGATAAGCCATCACCTTGGTGCTGTGGCTAGACTGAAAGGCAGTGCCGCAAACTGAAAGTGTAGGTTTTGGTATGCAAACTGGATATATTTCTAGAGCTACCTGTAACATTTTCTTTTGGTACCCTGGACATGCAAAAACAAGGAGGTGGTAGAGTTGTAAAAGACATTCTGCACCCTTCTTGAATCAGTTGAAGTACCCACAGGTCTGAAATAGACATCCTCCATTGATGAATGACGTGTCAGAGTCTTCCCCCTAGTGGAGGATCTATAGGGGAAGCCATACTTCAAATACCATGCTACGGTGTTTGGAATCAGATGCCTTGAGTACATTATTCTTATGTACCCAGGTAGGTTTTGCTTTGTTGAAATGAAAGGAACCTCCAGATGAGTAAGGTGTAGTTTGTCTGGAAGACGTTTTCCCTCTGTAACTGAAGGATTTTTTCTTGTTATCAAATATTTTTGGTCTATTCCTCCAGTGGCATGGCCGACAATTTTGTCCAACTCTGCCCCAAAAAGGAAGATTAATTCAAATGGTAAAGATATTAAAGCTTTTTTGGAAGCAGAATCGGCATTACAAATCTTCAACCACAAGACACATTGTGCCGGAAACATAGCTGAACATTTAGATGCTAATTTTGCTACCTCTTCTGGAGGTAGCCTATGAGAGGGAAAATATCGTCATATTGCACAATGTCTTGCATGGCTTGAATAATTGGAGTCTTCCAAGCCTCAGCAGCTCTGCATGCCCATGTTGAAGCAAATGAAGCTCCAATGGTAGCTTACAGTCCAGAAAACAGTCTAATGTATCAATCTTTTTATCAACAGGATCTTTAAGAGCTGTATAGTGGTATGTTTAGACAATCTGGAGACTGTAGTGTCAACAGCAGGTGGTTTAGACCAAAATCTACATTGTTTTTATAAATAAATAAATAAATGGTAAACCTGTTCAAATTTCTTGGGAATAAATAGATTTATCTGGGGTTTCCCCACTCATCTGTGACTATCTGCTCAATTCTTCATATTCAGAGAAGTGACAGATTTCTTTTTACCTTTGAAGAGAGATTTGGCTGAGGACTTAGAGACTTGATCATCTAATACTTCAAGAGCATCTAAAATAGCTTTTATTAGGGAATCCATTGATTCTGAATCCTCTGAGTCCTCTATTGTGGAACCCTCTCCAATGGACACTGTGGATTCACAAATGTCCCTACACAATTCACCTTCATCGTCTGATGCAGTGTTTCTCAACCAGGGTGC
The DNA here is from genome assembly GCA_037306005.1 of Rhinophrynus dorsalis. Taxonomy (NCBI): domain Eukaryota; kingdom Metazoa; phylum Chordata; class Amphibia; order Anura; family Rhinophrynidae; genus Rhinophrynus; species Rhinophrynus dorsalis. The sequence continues at coordinate 519,573,255 of CM074718.1, forward strand.
CAAGGCACTTTGGTGTGCCACGGACATCCACTTAGTGTGCCCCATTGTATCTACAATGCTCTGACAAAAATGTGAGTGTAGACTTCCAACCGTATATTTAAGGATATAACTATGCACAATATGCTTATTTTAGTTGTGAAGTCTAACAATCCTCCTATAATATAAAAGGCCAGATGTAGGTTTGTCCGATGCAGTCATGTGCAGTAGAGACTGCCAGAACACACAGAAGGGTTACCCGTGTACACAGTCTTTTAAACTAGTAACTATATATTTATGCATAACCTTCATAACACCCTTGACAAATTACATAAAATGACAGGGGTGCCCTGAAAATGCCACACTGCGTGTTAGGTGTGCCTGAGAACCACTGGACCCTGATGAGGCTAGGGACGAAAAAAGTAAATTTTTAGAGGGTTTTCAGGCAGTGGTCTTTTAACCACTGCACAAGGCGCTAAAACCCTCTCAAATTTGGCAATTGAACCAGGTAAAGCTCTAGCCTACTCTGGTTCAAGAGTTGGTGGTAGTTCTGTAGATGTGGTAGCCCTGTTAGCTTCCAAGTCCAAACATTTAGAAAATACAGATATTGTTTCCAGCTTTAGTATGGCATATTTTGCATGTGACAGAAAGACCTTTATTGCCCTTAGTTTTCTTCTCCTCTTTCGGGTCTGACATTATGTCAGAAAGAAAAATTGAAATTGCTGAGAAATGTCCTAAAAGGACTAAATGTGAACAACAGAAATTATACATTATACATTTTCCTCAATAATAATAATAATAATAATAATAAAAAGGTGTGCAATGTCCCTAAGGGACTAGCAAGAATGAAAGACAAAAACATTTGGCAACTGTAGACTTGCAATAACCAAATAAAGTGAATAGTATAATGTCCCAAAGGGATGAATAAGAAAATTGCCCGATAGTGAATTAACCAAATTTACTTCCCCATCATATGTAAACTGCGCCAACATAAGCCAACTGCTCCAAGGGAACTAGTAATCTAATGATTAAAGTGAAAGATAATACTTCATCAGTGTTAAAAATTCTCCAAAGGAGTTTTAAACAATAAATATGGCACCCTAGAATAATCTCTTGTTTGATTTTAGTGTGCTTTGCACCTATGGAGCTAGAGAAACTTGGACCTAAGTTGAATGAAGGATCACTGTGTTCTGTAAGTGCTCTGGCAGTGAGGAATAATGGCTGACGCTTGCAAGGAGAAGAGCGTGTGCGGACATGGAACATGCTTACACTGAAAGTGCCAAAATTAAAGTAAAGCAGCCAGAGGAGAAGGAAACCGGGAGCAACAGAATTGTATATCGCTCTTTCTAGAAAGAGACTGATCGCTATACAAGAGTGTAAAATCAATAAATAAATAAAATTAATAATAAAAGCTGTACGTGACCCACGAAGCTTCACCTACTAAAAGCTTTTCTCCCTCTCAGCCAAAGGCTGAGTTTGGTCCTCTACAATTCACTAGTGTAAGCTATTCCAGTGGAAGGAAGCAAGGAATTTAGAGTCAAATATGAGGTCCTCAGAAGCTTTAAGGAGAAAGATTAAAACAATAATAATAATAATAATAATACAAATATTTAAAAAAAAAAAAGTCTAACTAGGTACATTCTCTCAGGAAAAATTGTAGCCCTGATCTCCTTGAGAGACACTCACTCAGGGGGAGGGGTTAACAGCTAGGAAGTAGGAGGAGTTTTGTTTAGAGTGCACTGCCTCCTATAGCCACGCTGTTTAACCGTATGGTCGCTGCATCCCTCAATGACACTACAGAAGTAGGTCACAAGTATGACACAAGTAGTAATCATGGATATACAAGTTCTCCCCACTAAACACATGGTAGAGAAAACGATCTGTAAAGATGTCTATTGGAGAGTTGCCTAGCAACCACCTAAGCAGGGTTGAGCAGACCAAGTTTAAATTAAGCACTTCCTTAGCAAAGTGCAGACTACTAAGTGTGTGGTGGACCTGAGAAATTGAGTGCCATGCAAGGCACAACATGACAAGCACAGGAAAACATGGCCACGAGATGCAGCTACCATACATGACTTTGTAGCTGCCAGTCAAAAAAAAATCATCATAAGCTCAGAGACTTCCAAAGGAGGGCACGGTAATGTGGAGTCACCCAAAGTTGTTTATGTGAACATTACTATTGGTAAAACGCAGTTGGAATCAAATTTTAATAGGAAATATTTTGCTCGGCTGGCCTAGAGTTTAATTTATCATTGTCCCTTTCCTTCATTTAATGAGATTGTGCTTCTTTAGAATAGAAAATTCTAATTCAACTGAATAAAATGAATGCTGACAAGAGACACCAGCAATGCATTATTTAAAATGAATTATCCCCACCACTGTTTTTAGTTTCAATTAACTTTCTAAATGAAAACAATACCAGGTGCAGAGAGCTCTAGGTTCGTTGTATTATACAATGTACTGTCTTCCCAAGCATGAATTTAAAACCTCTAATGTGTACATTATGCTATATTTTATGGGGAACTATACCTATAAGTGTTAGTTGCATTTAACTTACTTAACAGAACTGTTAGAACGAGCCATGTAAGGTGCTTAGGTCTATGATTTCTCATTCAAACTGTTGAAGCCTACTCTCTATTGTCCCAAAGTGTGAACTACAGGAAAACTAAAACGGAGTTCATTAAGTGCAGGAAACCAATAGACATACGAGACTACTGTATAAGAGGAATCTACATTCTTGATTTATTCCCATATGCATCATTTGTCTTATAATGTAGTATAATGTGCAGCGTGACCAGTTATAAAAGTAAGCTGGAACAGAAGAAGAGGTTCAGGCTGGTCCATATACTTGCCTCCATTCACCAGAAGAAAACATGGCTGACACATTCCAGCTGGAGCCAAAGAGATTCATAGACTTAGAAAAACAGTCATTGTAGATCAGTCCAGTGTAAACAGAAAATAGACCCATCAGAAGAATGATGTAGCGGCCACCGAAAAACATCTTCATTATCTGTAAATTAACACGTTGTAGAAAAGGGAACAAATGTGTAATATGCAATTTTCCTACTCATTACTGGATCATTTAACTCCTTAAAGGAATAGTAATGTTTAGTTATTAAAGTACAATAGTGTCTTCTTTAGACATTTTTAGAACAATGTGTAGTAGTATAACCTTCTAAATCTTTGCTGTTTTACCTTTATTCTATAAAGAAGTTTCTCACTCCCGTACCTTTTACTTATCTCAAGCAGCCTCCCCTCAGATCTGGAATCTGGTCCCGGGACCAGACTGATCGCAGTGAAGGACAATCTGCTTTCCTTCAGTAAAGGGAAACATTGCCCCCTTGAGGAAGGAGGGCAGGTTTTTCCTTTTGCTGAAAGAAGATTGCCCCTCGCTGCTATCCAGCCGTACCAGCTCAAGGTAAGTAAAAGGGATGGGAGAGGGAAAATTTATTACAGAATAAAGGTAAAATTGCAATGAATGTTATACTGCTACACATTGTTATAAAAATGTATGAATACTCGATTGTACTTCAGTAAATAAACATTACTATCCCTTTAAGGACCAGGGATAAGTTACACATTCATGACCAAGGAAATCCACATTTTTTTATATCTACTTGTTTAACTAGGTTTCTCTTTTATATTGATTAGTGTACACTCAAACTCTATGTTCTTTTCAGTACGGAGTAATCTTTAACTTATCATTAGTAAATATATCTCATATCTTTTTTGGCAAATATATATATATTTATAGAATATACTCCGCCTGGGCTATAGTGAAGAAACTGGACACTCAAGGTACCTATTGAACAGGGCAATCCTGAATTTTGTAAAAAAATGGTGTAATACCAATCAGCAAAAGAAACTGAAAACACTAAACTGGAGATAGTTAATATCCAAACCAAACATAAAGAGTCCTTCAATAAAGAGAAAACAAGTGATTTAATTGATAAATTGGATGCTGCCTTGAGTAAATATAAAGATACATAAGCCATTTCTAAAAAAGAAAAAAACTTAAAGCAGTCCAGGCAGACCATAAGGAACTTAGGGTTTACCCGTGGCTCCTGGGCTTGACTGAAAGCAGGCCTTTGGCTAGGAGAAGTAGAACAAAAGGGTATAGAACAGGTGGTGATACACAGAGAGAGTCAGAGTCTTCAACAATCTGAATGATCAGATAGTGCCGCAGAGGGGAATTTTTTTAGGATAGCGACAGAGACGAGGTAGAAACAAACAGCCAAAAGAAAAATCAGGAGAGGAGGAAGGAAACAGCAGACCCGTTCCCATGGTTCTGCGTCAAAGGGCAAAAAGAATTTCATGTTGGACACCCATCTGACTTTCAAAGCATTTATCAATACACTAACGGTTTAATTGCCAGATTTTTGAACACCACTTTGGCACTCAGTTACAAGTACAAATTAATAAAATAGGATCCCAAAAATTATCCATTTCAGTTACATAATACACTTTCTAGCACACAAACAAAAGGTATTTTTATACTTACCAATAAATCAGTTTCTCTTATTCCATGAGGGATGCAGGGGCCATGGAGTTATGGAGCGTGCCTGTAGGAGGCAAGGCTTGCTAAAAGAAAAACTCCTCCCACTTCCTAGTGGCTAACCCTTCCCTTGCAGCTTTACAGTTAGTTTTTGTTTAGCGGAGTCAGGAAGGGAATGAGCAATAAAAAACAGAACCACCAAAAATGGTAGGGCGTCCTCACCAAATTAGTTTTCTGTGGGCGGGATGCCTAGAATCTCTCAATGGACTAAGAGAAAACGTGAGGGCCCACAAGTTGTATTAAAATAACAAATTGAGGATTTCTTCATAGGAGAAGGGAAAGCCCTGAACTGCCTGAGGGACATTCTTAAAAAAAAAAAAAAAAAAAAAAAAAAAAAAAAAATGAACTGTAGCACTGCAAGGGGAGGGTTTAACCATTAGGATGTGAGAGGAGGTTTTTTGTTTTTTAATGTGCCCTGCTCCATAACCCCATAGTCCCTGCATCCCTCAATAACAACAGAAATAACAATAAATATCTACACAAAACAATACACAGTTGTGGTTTTCTTACTTTTTCCAGATATGACATAGGTTGTAACAGTGAATTATGGAAAGAAGACAACCCTGCCATATGAAATAAGGAACAACTTGCCTTTCTACCACTAGACTAGGGCTTATTTTTTACATTTCTCCCACTTCAAAGATACGGATATCTTTGAAAAACACGCATTACCTACTGCCAGCCCAAGAACAAAAATAAATGAATAAATAAATAAATAAATAAATAAATAAAAAAACCTGACCTACTGTAGGGGATACCAGAAGTACTAAAACTGCACCAACCACAATCTAAAGAAAAGGAGTTTGTGACCACAACAATTTATATAGCAATCCATGGGAGCCAACTAAAATGCTACTCCACAGTCTGCATCTCTCCCTCCAGCTCAAATGTAATCCAATAACCCCTTGAATGCTATAAAAGGTCTCCTGTCTATTGCAAAACAATGTGTTGTATACCTCTCTGCATTCAAGTGGATATAATGGATTATTTTAAATAGATCATTATATAAATATTACTTTGTTTCCATAGTTTATTTGGGTTAAGAAGTCCCCAATGTATGTCATCCTTGGTACACGGAACAGATCTCCACTGACTTAGCACAGCAACTTCTGAGTCATCATCCTGAAGTGCTCTGTCAGTGCGCATGCGATTGGACCACTGATTGGTTACAATCACAGAGGATGAGGCGCACCGGGGACTTCCCATTATACTACACCATAGAAAATATAAGAAATATGTATTTTTTCTTTTTTACATATGGAATGCTAGCTCCTCTGGCAAACTAGATTGCGATTTAATAGGCAGTCCAGTTACTGGCCTCCGGAATCCATGGAGGTAAACTAGGGCTGTAATAATATTTTGTACATTCATCTTATAGGAAAGGAAGCACAGCATTGCCCATGTATGAAATATTTCTTTTACTTGTTTATGTGGATTATTTTGAGTAGATTATTGTTTTAGGGTATGTAGATTTATTTATTTTTGCGATATCTACATAGTGTTGTACTAAGCAACTGAAAAGGAAAACTATTTTGGGGATCCCATTTTAGTAATGCCCTTGTCATCTGTTCTTTCTAGTCTCCCCATTCATCCCTGTCATTTGTCCTTCCCAGCTACCCTGTTCATCCCTGTCATTTGTCCTTCCCAACTACCCTGTTCATCCCTGTCATTTGTCCTTCCCAGCTACCCTGTTCATCCCTGTCATTTGTCCTTCCCAGCTACCCTGTTCATCCCTGTCATTTGTCCTTCCCAACTACCCTGTTCATCCCTGTCATTTGTCCTTCCCAGCTACCCTGTTCATCCCTGTCATTTGTCCTTCCCAGCTACCCTGTTCATCCCTGTCATTTGTCCTTCCCAACTACTCTGTTCATCCCTGTCATTTGTCCTTCCCAACTACTCTGTTCATCCCTGCCATTTGTCCTTCCCAGTCTCCCCCGTTTCGTTCCTATCATCTGTCCTTCCAGTCTCCCCATTCATCCCAGTCATGTGTCCTTCCCAGCTTCCCCATTCGTCCCTGTCATGTGTCCTTCCCAGCTTCCCCATTCGTCCCTGTCATGTGTCCTTCCCAGCTTCCCCATTCATCCCTGTCATGTGTCCTTCCCAGCTTCCCCATTCATCCCTGTCATGTGTCCTTCCCAGTCTCCCCATTCATCCCTGTCATGTGTCCTTCCCAGTCTCCCCATTCATCCCTGTCATGTGTCCTTCCCAGTCTCCCCATTCATCCCTGTCATCTGTCCTTCCCAGCTTCCCCATTCATCCCTGTCCTCTATCCTTCCCATTCTCCCCATTCATCCTCATTTGTCCTTCAAAGCCTCCCCCAATTCATCCCTCTCATGTCTCTCTGTGTGTGCACTTGTATATGTATTTGCATTGAATACCTCTTGGACAGTGAAAGGGTTAACGCTTTCTTTTACCATTCCAGTGACAGAAAGGTATTCAACACATTGCAATGCATTGGATAGTTGTCAGTAACACTTTCACTGCCACAGAACCCATTCCATTGGATGCGTATTTGGCACTGAAATGGTTAGTGTATGCATTCCAATGCATTGCATCTCTCTTGGATAAAAAGGGTTAACCTATTCAATGCCACAAAGCTACCACAGGGAATACCTCTTAGCCACTCAAAGGGTTAACCCTTTCAGTGGCAGAGGGGTCACCAGCAGCATTATTTTTTAAAGGGATAGTAATGGCAGAATAAAAATGCAGCTCCAATTGATCCTTACATAATGAGAATCATGTAGAGCTGTATTTCAAGGTTTTGTAGTTCAAGGGAGCCGGAATGGCTCCGCCACTGACAGATCCAGAAGCTCCGGAGACCAAGCCTGCCGAGGTCAGTATGGAGCAATCAGAATAACTGGACAGCTCTCCAATCTCAATTTCCGTAACACCCTGTGCAGCATGGGAAGGGGAGGAAACATGTAAGCCAGAGGAAATAACCAAAGAATGGACATGGCATCCACCGTTAGAAATAGAGGATCCCTCCAGCGAGAGCAGAACCTCAGGACCTCTGGGTGCAGTTCCCACTCTTCGCTGTACACCGTGTGTCAACTGAGGTTTACATTTCTACGTCAGGAACGTGCACTGCGGATATGGAAGGAATGTGTTCTTCTGCCAAGGACAAAATAGCCTTGAGCTCTAACCAAGCGGCAAGACTTCTTGTACCGCCCTGCTTGTTGATGTAGGCCACGGTATTGTCGGACTGTACCTGGACTGGGCATTTTTTCAGCTGGGGAGTCCAATGACGAAGGGCATGGAATATCGCCCGAAGCGCCAACACATTGATGGGAAGGAGAAATTCCTCCAGAGCCCACTGACCTTGCGCACTCAGGCGACCCAGGACCGCTCCCCATCCGGAGAGGCTGGCATCCGTCATCACCGTGGTCAAGAAGGATACTAGGAAGGACTTGCCCTTCAGCAGATTGTAGAGGTCGAGCCACCAGGACAAACTCAGTTCCACATGAAGAGGAAGTGACAGGCAGTCTTCAGAAGGTCCGGCTGACCCCTGCACACCTGGATCACGAACCTCTGGAGTTCCCTGGTGTGAGCCATGGCAAATGGGACCGCTTCTATGGTGGAGATGAATTTCCCCACTAGAGAGGACAGCTTCTTGGCTGGAACTGGATCAAGAGTCAGAATAGCAGATACTCTTTGGGCGATCTGATGAGCCACTTTCTCCGTGAAAAAACACGATGCTCTTGTGAGTGTCGAAAAGAAGGCCCAGGAAGACCAGATGCTGGGATGGGACAAGATCCGACTTGTCCATGTTGATGATCCACCTGAACCTGATGAAGAAGTTCCGCAGAGGGCGCTTTCAGAAGCAGGTCGTCCATGTATTGAGTAACGCTGATGCTGTCCCAGTGGAGGACGGATACTAAAGCTCCCAGGACACGGTTGAAGACTTGAGGAGCTGTAGTCAGACCAAAGGGAAGAGCTGAAAACTGAAAATGCCCTCGATCGCAGGCAAATCGGAGATACTGCCAGATCTCTGGATGAATGGCGATGTGTAGATACACGTCCTGACTGTCCAGAGAAGCTAGGAATTGCCCCGGGGACATAGCAGCAATCACCGTCTTTAGGGACTCCTGTGCCACCAAACGGATGGCATCAAAAAAGGCAGCAGAAACACAGTGCTGGGCCTCAGGTGTTGGCAAGAAGCCTCAACATATCCGAAGAAGGAGCACCCTGAAGTACAGCCAGGGTGAGCTGTTCAGTCCAGACCGCAATGGCCAGTTAACCCATGCCGCAGCAAACACTGGACACATGGCAATGCCAAAAATGGGCTTGAGGGAAACCTCAAGCTTCTTGTCAGTTCAGTCTTTCAGAGCGGACACATCAGAAACTGGCAATGTAGTAGACAGCCTAGATAAAGGAGCATCTACTTTAGGGGGATGAACCCACTGAGCAAGCGCTGCCTCAGAAAAGGGGTAAAGCTTAGCAAAATTCTTGGAAACAGAAGGCTTTGTCCGGAGATTTCCACTCAGACACAAGGCACTCAAGAGTGGGGTTAGGTGGAAAACAAGTAAGGGGCTTTTTAAGATCCTGGAAAACATCAGAGGGATCTGAAGGAACCTCCTGAACTAGGGAAATGTTTAGGGTGGTCAAGACAGCCCTAATCAGGCCCTCATTCGAAGGCTCAGAATCAGCCTCAAAGGAGTCCCCAAAAAACTGATAGGAGCCCACAGCAGAACATTCCTCAACATCTGAATCCACCAACAGTTCCTCCTCAGAGGAATCTCACACATCAGGTGCTCCCTTCAATTTTGGCAGGGAAGATCTGACTGAAGAAGGTGTCTGCCATGAGTGGAAGAACCACTGTAACTGGGATGGAAAGAGTTGTAATGTAGACCGAAGGTGTCTGGTAGCAGCCTTGAACTCTTGCACCCAAACTGGCTCTATTGCATGGCTGGAGGTCCCTGGGATAGACTCAGGGACATCAGAACATGCTGGGCATAAATGACCTGAGAATTCTTTAGGTAACCCTGAATGACATGAGGAACAGTGCGCAATAGGGGCACAGAGACCCCAGCGTCCTTAGTCTTAGGCCTGGCCCCAAGCTCCAATGGATTAGACATTCTAATCCATGTCAAAAACGTTTAATATAATGAATCACCCAATTACAGTGCGAAAGAATAAAATTTCACCCCAGAAATTGCTTAAATACACTTATCTGGCAGGCGAAGGGTTAATCTGCAGAGGAGAGAAGGAGAGTCCAAGCCCTGGCTGCCGCAGCGGGAGCCAATCAGAAACAAGCGCACGAAGCAAGCGCTCATGGGAAATGTAGTTTTCCTAAATAAGTACCCTAACAATGCCCAAAGCCCCCTGAGCGCCCCCAACACACTTGGAATGGCAACCGGATGATAGAGCAAGTTCAGACAATTAAAATGAGCCCTCTCTGAAGTCGCTACGTTGAGCGATTGCAGAAATATGTCCCAAACTGTACAGTCCCGTAGGAGTGAAAGGAGCAATGGCATGTATGCGGCAAAACGCACGTTAAAGGCGCAGAACTCAAATTTTGTTTTTGTCAAAGTTAAAACTGTGAAATAAAATTACATGAGACATCACTATAACAAGTCAGAAGACCCAAAAAAACAGTGAACCCAGTAGGGAAAGTGACAATAACCCCCCCCCCCCCAAAAAAAAAATAAAAAAAAAATATGCAAACCAGCAGCTAAAGAGTTAAAGGGATATTAACACTAATATTACTAATCCCCATAGTGTAGCTATTTAAAAAATAATTCAATTGCCCCCAGGTTCATCTCTCAAACCTTTATGGCCCCCCCCCTTCCCTGCAGTAAGAGTTTATGGCTTATTATATTTGAGAAGTGCATGCAATAGCATACATATATTTACATTTCTGAAAAATTAAATTGGATACTATAAACCCCTACAACACACTTTGAAACAATGTTTAGAAGTAGTCTCTAGCATCTAAAAGCTGGGGGGGGGGGGGGACTATAATTCTCATAATTTCCGGTAGGGGAATGAAGATAACTTATTTAAGAAGCAATAACATTTGAAGAGTTCTATACAAGGCAATGAAACCAAAAGTACAAGTTACTCAACAGGTCCATTTGGTTGTAAGTGTTGCATACTCATTGTACATGAAAATCACAAGCTGATATACAGCTTCATATGACTTTTTTACCTCATCTTGAGACCGTGCCAATCTGGGGCTGTTTTCAAAGAGAACCATCCAGAGTGCAAACAGAGACATCAGGATTCCGTGCCCAAAGTCTCCAAACATGACCGCAAATAAGAATGGGAAAGTGATGATGGTGAACGGAGCTGTATTGGAGAAATTGCCATTGTTATGAGGGAATTTAAAAAAAAAATTAATAATTTAACAGAAGGTTTACATAGATATGTGATATTCATACACTATGATGTTCTCAACAGTCACAGAAAAAAAAACTTCACTAGTCAAAAGGTAAAACATTAATAGACTAAATAATGCTAAACATCTCTCTCAATGAATGAAGCACATACAGTGAAGTTCTTTTTTTAAACAATTTAAATGCCACTGGTACATATGTATAAAATACAAAAGTAGAAGAATTTTGGGGCCAACAAGCTGCACCATAGGAAACAAATTAAAATTCCCACTACAATCAATGGGATTTGTTTTTTTCTATATGGTGCAGTTAGTTTGCCCCATAATTGCTGTCTTTATATACAAGACATTAACACTGAAATTTTGTTTTAAATAAAGTAAAACATTTTTCTAGTTAATGCCACGAAAAACAAATTCAGAGAAATTGTCTTAATTGGGCATGGCCAACCTTATTAAAACAAATTCTACATTTAAAAATAAAATTCCCTCCGAAAGAAAAGTGGAGTTATTCAGTGGCAAACTAACTGTACCATAGGAAAGAAAAATACAAATTCCCAAAATCCCCCTTTGATCTAGTCCACAGATTTCCAAAACTCTCCTGATCATCTAACTGATCATCTGATTAACTCACCTGTGCAAAATGGGCTGTTAGGTAGACCTGAGGAGGGGGTTGAGAACCAGTGCTCTAAAGCTAATGTTTCCCACCCTCTCCTGAGGGACAATTAAAAAACCATGTCTATAGGATGTACCTACTTGTGTACAGGTGAGATGAGTTAATCCGGGGATCAGTCATTTAACTCACCCGTGCACAAGCAAGAAAATCTAGGTAGCTGCCCCTGAAGAGAGGGTTTACTAGAGATTAACCTTTTGAGTGCAATTGCATTAGGCACCTCTCTGGCACTCAAAGGGTTAATGTCATATTTAAATGGGAATTTTTGTTTGTCCCTTATGTTACTGTTTTGTACCAGAATTACTCCAATTTTTGTAAAGAAGGACCAAAATATCTTTATAGAGAACTTTGTTTCCACATTTTCTGACTGTCAAAATGGTGCTAATATTGTCATATTTCCAAAAATGTTTAAGTCAAACATTTTATGACTTCTGTGATTTTAAAAGAGCTTTATTTTGTTTTATTTGTCATTTTATGCAAGTTAGGCAGCTCTGGCTGGCACAGCTAAGTGTGTCAGATACTAATATTTCATTCTGCCTCCCAAATGCCACATCCTACTTTACAAATATATAAAGCTAAATATTGCAAACTTTAAACATAAAACGGCTACAATAAATATAGATGTTTTGGAAGCCCCTACAAAATCCCCAAAGTCATTATTAAGTGTTAGTTTTGAACATTCCTATTTAAAAAAGTGACACTAAAGTTTACTTAAAAGGGACAGTAATTTGTCAAAATAGAAGCAGCTTTGTAGTATTTGGGCCTTGGAGAGTGTTATTTCAATTCTGTCAGAGTTGTAGTTCAAGAGTAACTGAATGATACAGTATCCCCTTCCTGCCCCTTTACTGATGTAACACTGCTCACCTCAGAACAGAAAGGAGGTGTCCAGATGGCTTGCAGAGAGGGACAATCTTCAATTAGCATAAGGGAAAAACCTGTCAAGGGCGGCAGAGTTTTCATTGTTTTCACAGTAAGAAGACTGTCCCTTGCTGTGAGCTGTCTGGTCTTAAGACCAGATTCTACATCTGAGGGGAGGTGGCTTACACTAGGTAAAAGGGGCAGGAAAGCGTTACTTTATCATTCAGTTACTCTTGAACTACAACTCTGACTGTATTGAAATAACACTCTCCATAGCCCAAATACTATGAAGATTCATTGGAGCTAGTTTCATTTTGAAACATTGCTATCCCTTTAAATTTTAAACAAAATATAAAAATTACCACTTTTTGAAAATAGGGCCCTAAGTCACACCGTTTAGGTGGCATTCAAATGGTTAATACATTAAGAGCTGTGCAGTTGTCAGACTTTGTGAACTACTGCTTGATCAATCTCACCCAAACAAAGTTTGAAATAACTCAAGTGGTCATACCTGGGTTCACTTCTCTGTAGCTCCCCACCCCATATGCATCCACAATGTTCTGAAAACCGGCTGTGAATTTGTTGGTGCGGATTAATGTTGGAGGGGTCTCACTGCTGGGTATACGGTTTATAAATGAAGGAACAGAAGCACCACTCTTCCTCTGAAGACAAGAGGAAACATTTCAGTGCCATCATCACTAATCAGCGCTCTGCACACACAGCATTAACATAAGTGCCACCATAAAATGTAAAGCCACAAGAACTGCTGCCCCCATTCTCTTATAAAAATGCTAATTTGCAATGTAATGACTGTTGAACGAAGAATCTGTTAACTCGGCAGGAAAAGTCTTTAGGCCCTATGTGCCTTATATGTAAGCAAAGGGGAGCAATTCTGAAACAAACAAGGGCCTCCAACACATTGATCCACATCAATCAGCGTGAAGTAGTATGTGTGCATCTCTCATGACAACCTCTTCGCGTGTGTGTGTGTGCGCCTATAGCCATCTCTGTCTCAATCTGGAGTCCCTCTTCTCATAGTTAGGGGTGTGTGGGTAGGTAGAGGTGTGGGTAGATAAAGGTGGGTGTGTGTGTGTGTCTGTGTATAACTGTTACGAGCAACGCGTATCCTTTTTTTCGTATACTACAAAAAAAAAAAAAAGTATATTAAAATATTGTTTTAATTTATATAACGGAAGCATTTTTCTTGGTGCTGTACACTATGTACAGTACACGTAAAATTGATACAAGTGGAAAGAGGACAATGCACGTGCCAGCCTCTGATGGAATGGATCCTGTAGTGACGATGGCCTATATTTATAATAGCAAACTGGAGTAAACCAAATGTACTGCATTTGACAGACAAAAAAAAAAAAAAAAATTCATTTCATTAAATTGGGCTTTTAATCCCTTGACTGCTGGAGAGGTCTTCAACGCATTGCAAAGCAATGCATTGCGCACCCCTCTGTCACTCAAAGGGTTAATCCTGGCCCGTTTGTGTGCCCTGATGACTTGATCTGAGAATCACTGCATTCCACATAAAGAGCCGGGTATCTCTAAGTTTTAAATCTGTTTTTCAAGACCTGTGAGTGCTCCATCTGGTCCCCATTACAGTAACATACTGTGGATTACACCTGGGTGAACTTCAGGAATCAATATTATAATTACTTGGAAGCTTCATGCTCATTTATAACCCCTTAAGGACTGTGCTGTCCAGAGGTGGGCACAGTGATCACAGTGTGCCTTGTAGGCATGCTGTGATCACTAAACTCCATGACGTGCCAAGACCATCACTGGTCCTTAGTGCTGGGACTGTCATGATGGCCCTGGCATGTCACCCATAGTTAACAGGTTAAGGATTTATTTGAACAGAGGTGAGTGAGTCAGCATCACTGAATCCTCGTGTAACTCACCTGATGTTAAACACGTGGAGAAATTATGGGGCAAAACAGCTGTAAACTGGGCAACACAAACTCCCACAATGATTCACACTTTATTGGTCATCATTTAGGTTATTATCAAATCATTCAAATGAGACTTTGATCCTCTTGGAGACCTCTCTAGCATCCAAAGGTTTCACGTTATAAAAAACTAGTAATAAAATCACGTAACTGCTCATGTCCTTACCCTCCAGCATCTCTTCATCCTTGTTCCTAGCTTGTACCTGGCCTGCTCCCATCCCCCCACCTGACCCTCATGCTCCCATCTAAACAACATCCATGTAACCAATAACAGATATTACAGATCCCCATTTACACTGTGTGACCCACCCCTAGCCTGGTACACCAGTGCCCACTGTTAGCCACACACTTCCTCCCATCCACACTTTCTTTACATCCCCCCCTTCCCTGTTCCTGACCAACCACCATCTCTCACTTTCTTCCAGTGACTGCATGTGAGTAGAGGCTGACAAAAATTTGTCATGTGATGTGATCAGTTAGGTGTGTGTGTGTGTGTGTGTGTATTTTTTTTTTTTTTCTAAACGGAAAGTGGAAAGGAGGAGGGGAAGGAGAAGTGACAGTGAGGGAGGAAGAGACAAAGAGGTGAGAGGAGGAAAGGACAGATTGGTGCAGTCCCAGTGGACAGTGGAGCAAAGAACAGTAGCCACTGCAGCAATCTGGTAGGATTGGACAGGAGGCTTTGCACCCCTGCTCAAATCCGCACTCCCAACCATCAGGGCCTCTGTCAATGTTTGTGCCATAATTTGTCCAGGAATGATCAGGGATAGGGGCTTACCCCCCCCCCCCCCCCGCCCTATTCTGTTCAAAACTGCTGCTCCCAGAATTTCTGGGCATGTTCCTGCAGTGATTTGTTAATTATTGAGCAGAGATCATTTGGCCCCTCCCCAATCCTGTATAAATTGCAGGCCCCAGACTCCTGTACCTCTGGGCATGTTCCTCAAATGATTTGTCTGGAGGGCTTCATACATAGATGTTCATCTTACATTCATACACATAGCCCAATAGTGTGCCTTCATCAAAGATCCACTGACACAAGAGTTATTTTAAAAGTACATTAAATAGTCAGAGAATAGCCTAAATGTAGACTGTTACCAGACATGAAGAAAAACTCTGCCATTCCCTCTCGGTTCACTCTGCAGATCTCTGATCTGTAGGGAACAGTGACAGCAGAGCTTCACTCAGAGCTGCTGGGAGATCTCTGTCCTCTTCATTGAAGCCCGTTGCCATCAAATTTCCCAACTTAAGGCTTCAATGAAGAGGACAGCAATGCTAATTCTTTTCACAGAAGAACTGAATGAACAGTTAATGTTATTAAGCCCTGTAGTCTACACAGATCTGTAGGGCTGACAAAGAGAATTGCAGAATTTTAAAACTACAACTTTATTCTTATATAATGGTCATGTAACTGCCTTCCATTACAAAGCCCTTACCCTTGACCCCTTTCAGTTCTATGGGGAACAATCTGCTGTTAAACAGTCCACAAGTGCAAATCCTAAAATTGTGAGATGCAATTCTGTACTATGGGGCAAATAAAAATTCCAGATGATAGAAATCTGACTTTTAACCACGTGAATTCTAGAGGTCAGAAAAGCATTGCAAAGAAAAGCATTAGAAAAGCCTCTAGCATCCAAGTATTTAACCATTTACGTGCCTGGGAGGCATCAACACATTGCAATGCAAAAAGTTGGATACCTCCCTGGCACAAAAAGGGTTACAAGCCCCATTTCAGTTCCTGGGAATTTTAATTTGTCCCCTCAAGTGCAGTTATTTTGCTCCAGATTTGCATTTATTTAGCTACTAATTGAATGCACCTTAGAGGCACAAATCTACCAATCCAACAAGCTAAAGAGATGCAGTTATGGCGCAAACAACTATATCATAGTGAACAAATAACACCAAATCCCCAATGAATGAAACTGGACCTCTAAACCTTGAATGCTAGAGGTTTCTTTCTTTGCTCGCGCTGGAGACCTCTAGCATTCAAGGCATTAAAAAGCCCCATTTCAGTAACTGGTAATTTTCAGTTTTCCTCCATTGGTTTGCTACAAAATTGCACTTCAAACTCAATTGGTGGTTCAGCTTTAGTACTGCCCACTGAACAGATTTAGATAACAAAAGACATCTTACAGAGCCTTCCTCAAGTCCTCTCCTCAGGTTCGGCAAATCAGCCACAGGACACCAGACCTCCGCAATCAGGCACTTGTTAGTGACATCAAAACTGCACAGGTTCAGAATATGGTAAATGGCTTTCATCTTCTTCACCTGAATAACCCATTTGTATACAGACTCCGATGCCTTCAACAGAACCTGTTTCAGGTACTCGTCTGTTTGGGAGGTAACCTGAAACAGAACAACAAACCGTAATTTCTAAAATGTTTATAAATGACCTGGAAATAGGTATAGAAAGCAACATTTCAATATTTGCAGAACTCAAAAGTTATGCAGGGCAATAATTTCAGATCAGGATGCCTGTTCTCTACAGAAGAATTTACACAGTTCTCATTTTTATGGGTTATAATGAGGCAAAGGTTGAACTTGACCTGTGTCTTTTTTCACCCATATTTACTATGTAGAAATGTCAGACCAAATGATTGCCCCCGCTGTAGGGCTGCAACAACGAATCGATAAAATCGATAAAAATCGATAATGAGAATCGTTGCCAACGATTCTCATTATCGATTCGTTGTGCAGCGATTCGTTGCGCCGCCCAGCAGCCCCACAGCCGCCGGATGCTGTCTTCTTACTTCCCTCATTGATGACATCCGGTGCGCAACGCCAAACGCGGAGACGCCGCGTGGAGTTTGCAGGTATTTTCTTCCTCTGTTCTGAGGCCAGTTTAAAACTGGCGCCCAGACAGAGGAAGAAAACCCCTGCACACTGCACGCGGCGTCTCCGCGTTTGGCGTTGCGCACCGGATGTCATCAATGAGAGAAAGTGAAAAAGAGGTACGGGGGAGAGACATACAAGGGGGAGACAGAGAGAAAAGTAAAGGGGGAGACAGAGAGAGAAAAGTAAATGGGGAGACAGAGAGGGAAAAGTACATGGGGAGACAGAGAGAGAAGTACATGGGGAGACAGGGAGAGAAGTACATGGGGAGAAAGAGGCACAAGGGGGAGAGAGAGAAGTACAAGGGGGAAGAAAGAGGTACAAGGGGGGAGAGAGAGGTACAAGGGGGGAGAGACATACAAGGGGGAGAGAGAGAGAGAGAGAGAGAAAAGTACATGGGGGGACTGAGGCACAAGGGGGAGAGAGAGAAGTACAAGGGGGGGAGAGAGGTACAAGGGGGGGAGAGGTACAAGGGGGGGAGAGAGAGGCGCACAAAAGGGGAGAGAGAGAGAGAAGTACAAGGGGGGAGAGAGGTACAAGGGGGAGAGAGAGAGAGGTACAAGGGGGGGGGAGAGAGAGGCGCACAAAAGGGGAGAGAGAGGCGCACAAAAGGGGAGAGAGAAGAGAAGTACAAGGGGGGAGAGAGAGGTACAAGGGGGGAGAGAGAAGTACAAGGGGGGAGAGAGAAGTACAAGGGGGGAGAGAGAAGTACAAGGGGGGAGAGAGAAGTACAAGGGGGAGAGAGAAGTACAAGGGGGGAGAGAGAAGTACAAGGGGGGAGAAAGAGGCGCAAGGGGGGGAGAGAGAGAGAAGTACAAGGGGGGAGGGAGAGAGAAGTACAAGGGGGGAGGGAGAGAGAAGTACAAGGGGGGAGGGAGAGAGGTGCAAGGGGGAGACACAGAGAAGTACAAGGGGGGAGAAATAGAGGTGCAAGGGGGAGAGAGAGAGAGAGAAGTACAAGGGGGGAGAAATAGAGGCGCAAGGGGGAGAAAGAGGTGCATAGACCCCATGGTGAAATAATAACAATTACACGTGTTAATGTGTAAAGTTTTTTATTCTGCTGTTTGTTTTTAACACTGTTTGTTCATTAAATCAGTTTAAATAATGAAAAATTAGCATATTGTTTTTTTTATCCGATTAATCGAAAAAATAATCGGCCAACTAATCGATTATCAAAATAATCGTTAGTTGAAGTCCTACCCCGCTGTAACTAATCACCAGCAATCAAAAGCGCAACAAAAAAAGCATTTCTGGATCAAACCACCTGCACCATAGGTGAGAAATGGAGACTTCCATCAATTTAAATAAGACTTAACTTTAAGTCTCTTTTAAATTGCATTTAAATGAGAAATATACTGCACTCTATACTACTATAGCATTCAAGGGTTTAAAAGGCATATTTAAATCTATGGAAATTTGGGAGATTAAATAAAAATCCCCTATGATGGTTTGTCTGTTCAAAAACTGCAACTCAAATGTACGAGGTCTATAACAGGTGTTACAGCTGTTGAAAACTATCATTCTCATCATCCCCAACCAGATGTCTGGTTGGGTAAGATGGAAGAGAACCAAAGGTTGCCTACCCCGATCTGGAACATACAGGATCAGACATGCAACACGAAACTGAAACAAGTCCATTTTGGGGCTATTCTAACCATCTGAGTGTCAGACGTACAACCAATACATTGCACACCCCGCAAACATTCAGATAGTTAATAAGACTAATTTTATTTTGACTTTATATATCCTGCAACTGCATAATCTTGCCTGTACTTTTTATTATTAATCATCTAGTTCTGTCATGGACTGTGTAAGAAGGTATATTAATTCAATGTAGGAATGATACAATGTAATAAAAAAAAAAAAAAAAAAAAAAAAACACATATAGAGCACTCTGTGCTACAGGGATAGCGATACATTTTATTTCTCTCCTGTTCCGATGGTCAACTTCCCAAAAAACTATGTGGAAACATATCAGAGGAGCTTACTGTCAGGTATATACAAATGTAAAAGGTGAAGATGAAAATAAAAATAATAAATAGCATAGGGAAATTTACTTTACATATGCATGGAAGAATAGCATCTACACTTAGATTGTGGTTGCGCTGATTTGTTTTTATATTTCTGCTTTGCATGTCTGTGAGATATCTGTGCCTAGGATGCAATAGACAAACTGCATAGATTGGAATCTGAGATGAATAATGCAAATTGGTCATCCTATATAACAATTCGCTAAAACGTGTGTAACGTCAAAGTCATGCGCAGTAGAGACTGCTGCGAGTGCTGCAGTCATGGAGCTTCCTGCTCTGTATCAGCCGCGACACGAGCAGTCTCTACTGCGCATGACTGCCCCGCGACCGGATGGCAGTGGCACTGTGGCCCGTGTAACTGGCTCTTCAACTAGTCTTGTATAAGTACCCTGGGAGGCTGAGAGAATGAATGAATATAAACTCAAAAATAAGGGTTATACCCTGGTCTGTAGTAGATTTTGACTATAGGACTACTGTAAGTATCACCAAATATGAAAAATAAAATAGAATTTTAGTCTTACCTGTTAAATCCTTTTCTCTTAGTCCATAC
This sequence comes from Rhinophrynus dorsalis, assembly GCA_037306005.1. Taxonomy (NCBI): domain Eukaryota; kingdom Metazoa; phylum Chordata; class Amphibia; order Anura; family Rhinophrynidae; genus Rhinophrynus; species Rhinophrynus dorsalis. The sequence continues at coordinate 519,593,012 of CM074718.1, forward strand.
AGGTTACTGGTAACTTTGGGTCAGCCCCTTTAACTGGTAACATTAGGATCAGCCCCCTTAATAGGCAAGAACAATTCTGAGAAGTGACTGCTGGGTGAAGCCTACCTCCTCTCCTTAGCTTGCAGCTAGCCAATCCCCAACCAGTAAGATTTGCAGACTAACTATTAACTAGGTAGTAAGAAGGTAAAGGAAGATTCCTGTGAGCATGAACTCAAAAGGACCTCACGTTCTGCCGCAGGAGAGCCAAGCATGGTCCCTTGATGAGGTGGGTGACCAGTAACCTGTATGGACTAAGAGAAAAGGATTTAAACAGGTAAGACTAAAATTCTATTCGAAGTCGAAGAGGTCCGCCAATGAGGTCCAGAAGCTCCGGAAACCAAGCCTGTCGGGGCCAGTACGGAGCAATCAGAATGACTGGGCAGCGCTCCAGTCTCAGCTTTCGAGGTACTCTGTTCAACAGGGGAACAGGAGGAAAGACGTATGCCAGAGGAAATGTCCACGGGATCGACAAGGCATCCACAGCCAGAGCCAGGGGACACACCCAGCGAGAGTAGAACACTGGAACCTTCCTGTTGTGCCTGGTTGCCATCAGGTCGATGCAAGGAAGACCCCACTGCTGGATGATGAGGATGAACACCCCTGGATGTAGCTCCCACCCTCCGCTTTCTACTGTGTGCCAACTGAGAAAGCTGTCACAACGTTGTCTACGCCAGGAATATGAACTGCGAAAATGGCAGGGACATGCTCCTCTGCCCATGATAAAATAGCCTCAACCTCTAGCCAAGCTGCAAGACTTCTTATGCTGCCTTGCTTGTTGATGTAGGCTACCACTGTGGCGTTGTCCGACTGTACCCTAACTGGCCAATCCTCCAGTTGCAGTATCCAGAGAGGTAGGGCATGAAATATCGCCCCGAAGCCCCAAGACATTGATGGGAAGGAGAGATTCCTCCTGAGACCACCGGCCCTGAACACTCAAGTGCCCCAGCACAGCTCCCCATCCAGAGAGGCTGGTATCCGTTGTCATTATGGTCCAGAAGGGCACCAGGAAGGGTCTGCCGTTCAGGAGATTGTTCAGGTTGAGCCACCATGAGAGGCTCTGCTCCACTTGAAAAGGGAGAGATAGGGATCTCTCCAGGAGATCTAGACGGCCCCTGCATTCCAGAATTAGAAACCTCTGAAGTTCCCTGGTGTGAGCCATGGCAAACGGGACTGCTTCTATGGTGGAAATGAACTTCTCCACCAAAGATGACAACTTCTTGGCTGGAACCAGATCCTGAGACAGGATGGCCTGGACCTTCAGTGCTATCTGATGAGCCACCTCATCCGTGAGAAATACCATAACCTCTGAGTGTCGAAGAGGAGGCCCAGAAAGACCATCCTCTGGGAAGGAACAAGGTCTGACTTGCCCAAGTTGATGATCCACCCGTGATGGGAGAGCATGAATGCAGTCCTGCACCTGCTGATGAAGGAGTTCTGGAGAAAAGGCCTTCAGAAGGAGGTCGTCCATATATGGAGTCACACTGATGCCATTCCGATGTAGGGCGGAGATCAATGTTCCCAAGACTCTGTTGAAGACTTCGGGAGCCATGGTCAGGCCAAAGGGGAGGGCAGAAAACTGGAAATGCCCTCGGTCACAGGCAAAGCGGAGATACTGACGACTCTCTGGATGAACGGTGATGTGCAGATAGGCATCTTGAAGATCCAGAGGCGCCAGAAATTCCCCAGGAGAGATAGCCGCTATTATCACTGTGCACAGAGACTCCTGGCGGTATTGGGACCTGACCACAAAGGAGTTGAGATCCTTCAGATCCAAAATGGGACTACAGCCTCTGTCCTTCTTGAAAACCACAAAGAGGTTGGAGTAGAATCCCAAGCCACTCTCCAGAGGGGGGAACTGGTTCCAGGACCGCCTTTTCCAGAAGGGCCTGTATTGCTTCCTGGAAATGGTGGCACTTTTCTGATTCCAAAGGAGAATGAGAAGCAAAGGTCCTGGGAGGAGGAAGAGAGGTGAAGGGAATCCTGTACCCTGTAGCCACCACCTGTAAAACCCATGGGCCACCACAGAGGCCTGCCAAGACGAGAGGTAGTGGCGTAAGCAGCCACCTACCTGCGGGTGGGGACCCGGGTTCGGCGAGTCATGCAGAAGGAAGTTTGGAAGCCTTGGGCTTCGCGGAGGACTTGGATCTCCATTGCTGCTTAGGCTTGGATGAGAAGCATGGAGCCTGAGGGACCATCTGGGTCTCTTGGCGCAAGTCTGCTTGAAAGGGACAAAAAAGCAGATTCCTTTTGACAGGTGCCTTCTTCCTCAGGACCACTGGTAGGGGAGTACTCTTTCCTCCAGTGGGCTTGTTGAGGAGATCCTTGAGCTCAAGCCCAAACAAGGAGGAGCCCTGAAAAGGCAAACACAGGAGAGCCTTCTTGGAGGCCGTGTCAGCAGAACATATCTTGAGCCAAAGAGCAGGTCTGGCTACCACAGACATGGTAGATGTGCTGGCTACCATACGTACAGAGTCAAACAGGGCAGCAGACATAATGCTGAGCCTCAGCAATGTTAGCAATAAGTCGCAACATGTCAGAAGTAGGGGCCCCTTGACGGACAGCAGAAGTGAGCTGTTCAGTCCAAACAGCCACAGCCCTAATTATCCACCCAGCAGCAAAGGCAGGGAGGAGGGCAGAGCCTGCATTCGCAAAAATAGCCTTGAGAGAAGTCTCAAGCTTCTTATCAGTCCAGTATTTCAGAGCAGAGGTGTCAGCCACTGGTAAAGCAGTGGACTTAAAGCCTGGAAACTGGGGCATACACTTTGGGGGGATGGACCCACTGCATAAGGGCCATTTCAGAGAATGGGTAAAGTTTAGCAAACTTCCTAGACACAGATGGTTTCTTGTCTGGAAACTTCCATTCCTCTGACACCAAGCAGTCAAGAGTGGGGTTAGGTGGAAAACAAGCACGGGGCCTAACAGGCTCCTCAAACACATCAGAGGGATCAGAATAAGTCTCCTGCACAAAGGGGATGTTCAGGGTGGACAACACAGCCCTGATCAGGCCCTCAGCTGAAGGAATGGGGTCCGCCTCAAAGGGGTCCCCAAAAAACTGAGATGAAGGAACAGCTGAACAGTCATCAGAGTCCACCAACAATTCCTCCTCAAAGGAATCAGACGCATCAGGTAAATCTGGCGGTTTAGGCAGGGAAGATCTGATAGGGGCGAGGGTCTGCCAAGAGTGGAAGACCCCCTGCAAAGTGGATGGAAGGAGTTGTAAGGTGGACCAGAGGTCCCTGGTAGTAGCCTTAAACTCTTGCATCCATACTTGCTCTAGTGCATGGCTGGAAGCCCCTGCAGGGGATTCAAGGGCAGCAGCGCATGCTGGGCAAACATGACCCGAGTATTCTCTAGGTAACCCTGAGTGACATGAGGAGCAAGAAGCAATGGGGGACACAGACGCCCCAGTGTCCTTAGTCTTAGGTTTATCCCCAAGGTCTAACTGAGTAGACATTATCACAGAGTCAAACGGCCAAAGTATCAGAACACCCACAAAACAGTGTGTATGATAATAATATTCACCACAGAAACACTAAATAAGACTTATCTGGTAGGCAAAGGGTTAAACTGCAAAGGAATGAAAGAGTCCAAGCCCTGTGTAGGATACTCGATCTGCGAATACACAAAATGGCTGCCGCGATGGGAGCCAATCGGAAATGAGCCCGCGAAACAGACACTCATGGGGTACTCGCAAACGGAGTATCCCAACAGTGCCCGAAGCCCCCTACATGCCCAGAACATTGACCGGATGACAAAGCATGGGCAAACCCACAAAATGAGACATCTCTGACCTCGCTGCGTGGAGCGGTTGCAGAGATATGTCCCAAACTGTAACGTCCCATAGAAGTGAACGGAGCAATGGTGTCTATGCGGTAAAAGCGCAGAACATAAAAGTTAACGAGGTGAATACTAAAACGTAAAACCACTCAAAAGCCCACTATAATAAATCAGTAGACCCAATAAACACTGCTCCCAGTAGGGAAAGTGTCCAAAGCCCCCTCATAACATGCTAACCAGCAACAAAAGGGTTAAGTTACCACAGAAACTTGCTCCAAACACCTCACAGACATGCAGAATAAACCCAATGAGTGCATGAGTATATAATAGGAACTTCAAATATATCAAGAAGAAGCCTCAGTGGGCAACTCCTGGGGAAAGAACTTGCAGCCAAGATTTTTCCCTTAGGGCTTAGGTCCACAAAAGCACCTGGTAAACTGAGCTATCCACATTTGGGTGATGGGAATTGTCAGTGATGGTAATCCGCCTAATGCTGGTATCCCATATCTAACAGAAAAATAATGAAGCTAAAACTATAGCAGAACTGTTCTCTTGCCTTGCGTTTTGACCAAGGAACAAATCTTACTGGTTGGGGATTGGCTAGCTGCAAGCTAAGGAGAGGAGGTAGGCTCCACCCAGCAGTCGCTTCTCAGAATTGTTCCTGCCTATTAAAGGGGCTGATCGCCTAACCAAAGTTACCAGTAACCTGTATTGGACGACAGAGAAAACAGGTTTAGACTACAGAAAACATTCTGGTCCATCCAGTCTTCCTTTTCACCTATGTAATAAAATACACAGTTGGACATACTTCTCAGAATAGAGTTAGGTCTACCCCAGGGATTGCTGAATTCCCTAACAGTATTAATTCCTACTACCACTGCTGAAAGGCTGTTCCATGAGTCTCTCACCATTTCCGTAAAGTTTACTTACATTTCTTTTGGATTTTCCCCACTCTCTAACTTTAGAGCTTGAGCTCTCGTTCTAGTATTCCTCTTTTTTGGAAAAAATGGCTCCTTTCTGAACTATATTAAATACCTTAATATAGTTGAAGTGGAACTCTCACCTCCCACCAAGTCCTCACTATACATCCGTTTAAACTGACATATTAATTTTTAAAGTCTTACCAGAAGACATCTCTATTGAATTGACAGTATTGTTTGAGACTTTAATATAGCCAGATATTTATATAGTGATGGCTTGATGGGAGCTGAGAATTCAACTTAAAAGGTTTCTATCATATAACCACTCTCCCTCCTTTTCTTCCAAGCTGTAAATATTAAATTTATTTACGTCTATTCTGGTATTCTGTGTCATGAAGGCCCTGCACCATTTCAGTGACTTTTTTCCTCCAATGTCTTTCTGGAGATGTAGTCACAAGAACTGTACACAATAAGTTCTGAAGACCACAACTATACGCAATACAATGGGTGAGACCTTACCAGTGATGGAGAGAGTGGCATTAGGAGCTCTCCCTGCTGCTAATACATCTTCCTATACAACCTAGAAGACAGTTTGTTCTTCCCACTGCTTTACCGTACTGTCTGTCTGTCTACCTTCAATTCATCTGAAATACATTCTAAATTCCTTACTTCTGACGACTGAGCCTGTATTCAACCTCTGTATAACTGTGTTCTAAATTAATTATCTTGAGCTTTTCAGCATTAAACTGTAGATCCTATACTCTTGTCCACCACTCCAGTTTTTCTAAGTCCTCATGCACTTAGTTTATTGTTCCTGAAGAATAAACACCGTTACAGATTTTTATATCATCTGAGAAAAGGCACCCTTACCTTGATTCCCATTCTCACTAATGAAGAAAAGGCCCTGGCACTATCCCTTGTGCCACTCTACAAGTAGCCCACCCTTCCTCTGATTAATTACTATTAATTATAACATGTTGTTTCTTGTCTTTCTGCCACTTACTCATCCAATGAAGTACTTTTGGGTCGAATCCCAAACTATGCAGCTTATGAATCAGGAGTAGAAATTAGACAGTCAGCTATTTTCTTATCTCCCTCCATTTAACTGCATTTTTTCTGACTTTAATCCTATTACGCCTCTTTTACGTTTTCTCTTTTCACCAATACATCTACAGAACATTTGCCCACTTTTATCTTTTTTCTAATAGACTGCCCTTTTCTCTTCTGCTTGGGATATAGCACATCATATAATGCACTTAGCTTTCCTCTCTCTTCCTTTGACCGAGTCTGCCTGTACTTCCTCTAAGAAATAGTTTTGAAATCCTTTAAAATACCAGCCACCTCTCTAGAGAACCGGATCTGTTTTACTTTTAGCTCTGTTTACATGCCTTATAGAGAATTCAGTTGCAGATAATATCCAAGCAATCTCCTCTCCGTTAAATAATTATTTAATTCATAAGAGAAAAATCTGCCTTTCTGCAAAGTAACTGCACCACAAGAAACATAAAATAAATCACATTGTTTTACATGAGGCTTTTAACCTCTTGAATGCAAAACACATTGTAAAGCAATGCCTTCAAGACTTCTCTGGCACTTAAGGGGTTAAAAACCCATTTATAGGAATGAGCATTTAGGATATTTTTGTTTGTCCCTTACAGTGTTGTTGATTCACGTCAAAATTACTTCAACAATTCTTACTACATCAGCCTCAATATGTATTCTGTGCTGGGGAGGTGGAAGACTAAACCAGAAAATAAGTGCAGCAGCCAACCCAACCCCTCCCCCAGTTATGCATGCAGCTTGTTGTATGTACACTTATATCAACTTTAATAAATATATTAAAAAGAGGTTGACTCATTTGTCACTAACACATCTTCCAAAGGCAAGATGTGTTCCTACCTGAAAACCTAGTTTAAGTTGTTAATTTAATAGGGTGATTGCTGCTTACCATGCGCAAGTCTTGAATACGCGTGCTGAGCCCTGATAGAATCTCTCTTCGTTCTTCAGAAGAGCTCGGATATGGATAAACATGGCAATGATAACTGAGAAACATTAAGACACAGTTATTCTAAACGACACAAAAAAGGCCTTATTCACTAAAGAAAAGAGAAAGAGGAAGAATTCTGGAGAAAACCATCCGCACTGCAGGGGACAACAGTTCCCAAAATTGATGCAATTTAAATGGGGATTTAAACACCTTGAATGACAGAGGTCTGAAATGCATTGATTAGCAATGAGGTGTAGACTTATCTAAAACAATAAGGAAAAATGTGACCATTCACACTCAAAAAAATAAAAGTGAAATAGTGAATCTATTTAACAAATTGTGTAATAAACATCCCAAAAAGTATGCTGCTCATACACTCACCCCAACACAAAAGAAAAACATAAAACAGTACTGTAGTATGGTGCGATACTTATATTCTTGTGAAGTATTCCATGAAAATCAAGAACATGTAAAACATAAAATATAAAAAATTCACAGTTCAACATAAGAGGATTTTAGTCTTACCTGTTAAATCCTTTTCTCTTAGTCCATACAGGCTACTGATAACTTTGGGTAGGCGATCAGCCTCTTTAAGTAGGCAGGAATAATTCTGAGAAGTGACTGCTGGGTGGAGCCAACTTCCTCTCCTTAGCTTGCAGCTAGCCAATCTCCATCCAGTAAGATTTGAAAACAAACTATTGACTAGGTAGTAAGAAGGTAAAGGAAGACTCCTGTGAGCATGAACCCGAAAGGACCCCCACAGGAGAGTCAAGCATGGTCCCATGACAGGGTGGGAGACCAGTAACCTGTATGGACTAAGAGAAAGGGATTTAACAAGTAAGACTAAAATCCTCTTTTCTCTGCTGTCCAATACAGGTTACTGGTAACTTTGGGATGTCCAACCATTAAGTTTCCCAGGGCGGGAAGACAGACAAGGACCAGGCGCAGACCCCCCCAAAGTCACCAGAGCACCAATGAACCAACAGATCATGAATAGCTCAACAATAACCGCAAAAGTGTCAACGGACACCGAACAGGGGTAAAAACATACCCCAGGAACAGTTACACAGCACACTGAACTACAGCCAACAGGGCTCAAAAGAGAAAGAGTACTGAAGAGACGAAGGAGATCCTAGACAGGCAAGGCTGCCTCCAGGATCTTCCTCCCAAAACTGGCATCAGCCGATGCCAGCACATCCACACAATGGTGTTTTGAAAAGGTATGCACAGACGAACAAGTGGCCGCCTTGAACAAATGATCAGCGGAGGCCTGATTTTTGTAGGCCCAAGATGCCCCAATAGACCTCGTAGAATTAGCCATGACCCAAAAGGGAAAAGGCTTCTTCCTAAGTTCATAAGCCTTACGAATGGTGGACTTGATCGAAGAAGCAATGGTTACCTTGGAAGCAGGCTTCCCTGCCCTGGGACCCTCAGGAATGACAAAAAGAGTGTCAGACTGCCGCAAGGGTTCAGTGCGATGCACATAGAACTTGAGACAACGCATAACATCCAACATGTGAAGATCCTTCTGGTCAGAAGCAGGATTAGTGCAGAAGGAAGAAACTACAATCTCCTGATTAACGTGGAACTCAGACACCACCTTCGGGAGAAACTCCTGCGAAGTACCGCCTTGTTTTTGTGAAACACCAAAAAGGGTGGTCTACAAGACAGGGCAGGCAGCTCCTCAACACGGCGAACAGACACGATCGCCAAGAGAAAAGCCATCTTCCACGTCAGCAGAGGAATAATGGCCAAGGACTCAAAGGGAGGGCGCTGAAGGATGCCCAAAACCAAGTTAAGGTCCCATTGCGGAGCAGGAGTCAAACACAGGATGGGTACGAGCAACACCTTAGAAGAAACCCTTGACATCAAGAAGAATAGCAAGGAGCTTCTGAAAGAAAACAGAGAGAGCAGAAGTCTGCACCTTAAGAGAACTCAGACTGAGACCCTTATCCACACCATCCTGGAGGAAGGGAAGAACCGTAGGAAGATCAAAATCCTGAGACCGGTCCCTAACAGCACACTAAAAGAGAAAGGTAGACCAAACTGTATGGTAGGCCTTACAGGAAACAAGCTTATGTGCACTAAGCATATTAGCCACCACATCAGAAGAAAAAACCTTCTTCAAAATTGAGCTTGAACATCTAACTGTTAATGTCTGATAAAAGTAGAAACTGACGACCAAGTCGCTGCCTTGCATATGTCTTCTATAGATGCCTCTTCTTTGGCTGCCCAAGATGTAGCCATAGCTCTAGTAGAATGAGCTTTAATGACCTTAGGGGGCTCGATTCCTGATTCTGAATACGCGATCTTGATGCATTCTGAAATCCATCTTGAAATGGATGTTTTTGAGGCCATCTTCCATTTGAACTTCCCAAAGAATTGAACAAAGATTGTCAGTCTCTCTGAATTCCCTTGTTCTGGATACATAACAAGAGATACATCTCACCACATCCAGATTATGCAGGGTTCTTTCCTTCTCATTATCTGGATTAGCACAGAACGATGGTAATACAATTTCCTGGTTAATGTGGAAGGATGACACTACCTTGGGTCTAAAAGAAGGCTTAGTTCCGAAGACAATCCTATCATGGTGAATTATCATGTAAAGGGATGTGATAGATAAGGCCTGGATCTCATTCACTCTTCTAGCAGAAGTGACCTCTGTCAAAAAGACCATTTTTAGAGTTAAGAGCTTGATTGGAATGTCTTGGATAGGTTCAAACTTATTTGAAACTGCTAATTGGTTTAGCACTAAGTTGATGTCCCAAGGGGGAATAATGTCCTTAACTCGAGGTCTGGATTTGACAATAGACTTCATAAAGCTCTTAATTAGATCATTATCCACAAACTGGACTGCCAAGATTGCAGAAATAGCTGAAAGTTGGACCTTCAGAGAAGTGGGTCTGAGTCCTTTCCTCTTTGAAGAAATAACAGAATTTCTGGAGCCGCAATAGAATCTCTAGTCAATTTATTTTCCCTACACCAGGTGCTAAATACCTTACAGATTCTGTAGTAAATCTTGGTGGTAGATGCCTTTCTTCCCATGATGATAGTGTTGATCACTGATCTGAAAAGGCCCCTGAGTGATAATGAACTCCTTTCAGCCGCCAGGCCTTCAGCTTCAAGAAAACTGGGTTCGGAGCTGTTCTCTTGCCTTGTGTCTTGACCAAGGAACAAATCTTACTGGATGGGGATTGGCTAGCTGCAAGCTAAAGAGAGGTGGTAGGCTCCACCCAGCAGTCACTTCTCAGAATTGTTCCTGCCCACTTAAAGGAGCTGATCACCTACCCAAAGTTACCAGTAACTTGTACTGGACGACCGAGAAATAAATGTATATTAAAAAAATATATATATCCTATATAATAATTCGCTAAATGTGTGTTTGTCAGAACCCATCATGCGTAGTAGAGACGGCTGCACACGGCAGTCATGCCCACTACAGACTGCACGTGCCACAGCTGATAACGGAGTGGGGCTCCGAATTCAGAGAGGGGACTACTGTCTGAATTCGGAGCACCCCTCCTTGGTTCAGCCACGGAGTGGGCAGTCTCTACTGTACATGACTGCACCACGGCCGTTGCTGGGTGGCACTGTGGCCCGTGTACACGGGCTCTTCAACTAGTCTATACATAAATAAGTAAATCCATTTCTTAAAATCCCCAATTGGCCACTCACATATGTCACCTGTTTATAAGCCTTCAAAATGCCAAATGATTCTTCAATTGCTCTCAAATAAATACAAATATATATGATACTGTCCTATGTGTAAGAGGTAAACAAGTGTAAAGGGTATGCACCTCAGAGTTGACAGTCCCTCCCTGCACTTTCCCTGGAACAGGAATGCCACCAGAGTTCAAATCCACGACCAGTCCTGTTTCATCAGATTTTTTGTATCATGGTCTGAACCATCAGGATCCTTCCAACTATTGGATCTGCTCCTTTCTACTGTTCATCGATTGTGGTTTTGTTTTTTTTTGTAATGCATTTCAGCACTAACCTTACATTGCAAGGTGAGAGCTGAAACACATTGCAAACTGAAAACAATAAGCATTCAGTGTTACAAGCCCAATTTAATTTAACAGGAATTTGTGTGCCCCCCTATGGTGAAGTTGATTTATTCCAGAATAACTTCCATTTGTGTTTCTAAATACGGGCCCCCATTTCTAAAACATAAGATAATCATTTATGCAAGATCATGTGGCACCACCCACAGAAACACATTTTTTTCTACCTTGAGTGAACTTAGATGTGACTGGACTATTCACTTTCATTTACCGCTAAAACGGTGGTCCTGTTCCAGGTATGTTTTGGTATAAATCACAGCTTTGTGCATGTTCAGAATTCATTAATAAAACAAAGTGAATCATTTTATATCTGCAGCTCATACTAAAATACAGTGTACCATAGATCTATCACATCTTGAGAGCCAGAGTTGTAAGCAACGCATTTCAAAGCCTCTCTACAATTTGGAGTCAACAGCTCATTTAACTCATTGGGAAATTTGAACGGTTTTATTTGCAGTTGTATTCTTCCAGAATTGCACCTCTTTGGCTTGCTCCATAGGGTCCTTGAAGACACAAACCTTACTTACCAGTCACAGATCTTTTTAACTTTCTGGCCAATCTGGTCTCCCCAGTAAGAAACTAAAAACACAAACCACTTTGTTGGCTTTTCCTGTAAGAAAGGTAAATCTTACTTTAGTTCTTGACACACTCCTACCTGTTCATAAAATGTAAGGCAAAATAAGTACATAAGAGTGCAGGGAAGATTGCTTTCACAGTTAGCTGGAACATATCACAGGACAGAATTCAAGATGCTTAACCCTTTGAGTGCCAGAGGGGTACCCAATGGATTGCAAAGCAATGCGTTGCGTACCCCTCTGGCACTCAAAGGGTGAAGGAGTAATTCTGGAGAAAACTCACTGCAACATAGGCGACAAATATAAATGGTCACTGATTTTTAACACCTTTAAAGGGGATGTATCGCCCCCTATACAAGTTAGCCTGAATAGTTACATTATATAGCAAGTATGTGTAAAAGTTTATTACTTTCTTTTATTAAAGCTGTAGTTGGTCTAAATTGAATTAATAAACACTGCCCTGCACCTACTTTCGGATAGACTGTGGTTACCTGCTCTGCAGCCGTAGTCCGTCACTCTGCCTCTGCTTCCCTTCCTCTATCCAGTCTCCTCTGATGACGGAGGCTTTCTGCCTGTAGGCTGGAGTGCTCTCATTCGCTAGATATCAATCTCTCTAAATAACACTAAGCCCAAAAGGGAGAAAAAGTGCTCAATTTGGCAAACGAGGGGTTAAATTACCCCAGAAACCCAACGGACACACATGTAAACCCAATAAGTGCAGGAGTATATAATAGGAAGTCCAAAAGGACACCCTTGTGCGGAGGGGAAGTGTGGGACAAGTGGACCTCAGCACTCAAACTGTTGCTCACCTTTTTTTGCAGGTCTTGTGTCTTCAGATTACCATTGCTAAAGAAAAAGACTCAGTGGGCTTCTCCTAGGGAAAAAACATAGCACGCAAAATTTTCCCTAAGGGCTGAAAGGTCCACAAACAGTGCCTGGTAACTGAGCAATCTGCCACTGGGAGTCAGTAATGGTAATCCGCCTAATGGGAGATTTCTACACCCCCATATCTAACAGAAAACAATATATTTAACTAAAAACCAATCAGAATTGATCTCTTGCCTTTCCAGTTCAAGGAACAAATCTAACTGGTTGGGGATTGGCTGGTAACCAGCTAAGGAGGGAAGGAAGGCTCCACCCTGCACTTCTTTTCAAGAATTGTTCCTGCCTACTTAAAGGGGTGGTCGCCTTCCCAGAGTTACCTATAAGCTATATTGGACGACAGAGAAAATGTAATTATTCAGGCTAACTTCTACAGGGGTGATACATCCCCTTTAATTCTTAAAAAGTCTCCAAAAATTTTTTCACAATGAATTAAAGACCAGTAGTATTCAAGGTGTTAAAAGTCCCATTTGAATCAGTGAGGACTTTGGGAATTTGTATCATATGGCGCACAGTTGGTTTGCCTCTTTTCTTCAGGTCTAAAACATGCTGGACTACAGAAGATGTTTACTTACATTGTCTGGGTCTTCCAGAAACTCGTCTAGCTCTTGGTATGTGAGAATGGTGTAACCCTTGCACACCCGCCACATCATTTTCTCAAAAGATTCCAGTTTGGAACAGTGAACTAAGCCAGATATAAAGCTGTGGATCAAGGGGAGATGGTGTCATTGCTCAAAGAACTAGTAGTCAAATTAACCTTTTAACTAACGGAGAGGATAGCAAAGCAATCATGTGTTGCATTGGCTGAGAAAGGATTAAAAACGATTTTACAATAAAAACAAAGTTTGTAAGCAGATTAAGATCACCTAGTCTTGTCCCTACTTTAACCCTACAGATTCCAGACACACTCCCACGCATCAGAGAGGATAGATTAAAACTATTACCAAATTTTATTCTTTAAAGTATTCATAATAAAGATAGCCAAATGAAAAACATATCAGTTTGTCTCACTGTACATTAACCCTTTGAATGCCAATCATTTTATATGTCCCTGTGTCTCATTTGTAAATATGTTTCAAGGAGAAAAGCAGACTGTTAACATTAGTCACAGGCATAAAGCCCTGTGATCTTGTTGCCAGCTTGGGCAAGTAATGGTGCTAATCTCCCTACTGGTAATGGTGCATTTGGGCTGCACGATGCACAAATAATTCATTGTGCTGGCCCAAGCCCTGGGTCTGTTCAGAACATAGGGCTGATTTCTGTAAGCTAAAGAGGTGCAATTCTTGGGCAAACCAACTGCACCATAGGGGAAAAATTAAAATGCCCAGTAATTTAAATGATCAATTAACCCCTTTAATGCTAGAGGAAGAGACTTTGCTGGCATTCAAGTGGCGAATTGCGCCATTTAAATCAATGGGAATATTGCTTTGTCCCTTGTGGTGCAGTTGGTTTGCCCCAGAATTTCAGCTCTGGCTTTCTGAATAAGACCCACAGTAAATACCCTAGATGCAGAACACAGACCAGGAATGTACAACCCGAGGGTCTCCAGCTGTGGAGGACTAAATTCCCATCATACTCATTATGATGGGAACTGCAGTCCTCAACAGTTGGAGGGCCTCAGGTGGCTCATCTCTGACAGACATTTGTGAAGTGGGCAGCCCCAGTGAGATTTACAATGCAGTGGGGTGTTGGAAGACAGGCAAAAATATTAAGCAAAGAAAACAAGGGACTGCACTATACCGTATGCCATTTATTAAGGGAGTAATTTGATCAGAAAACTTCCTAACCCTATTCTTTATCCTATTTTCCTTGTGCATCCACAACACTGTCGGTATGATATAAGAAAGAAGAAGACAGAAAAAATGAGTTGTTGATTGGCACACACGTAAAGTAATATTCAAAGTGGATCTGTCACCTTAAAACAACTCAGGCAATTTTAAAACATCACAAAAAATTACCTATATATTATGTTAGATGTGTTTTGTTTAAAAGTGTTTTTAAAGGGATAGTAATACTTCATTGTATCTTTATTTTATTTTGTAGGCATTAAAAAAACATGGACGATATAAGTCTTATCTCTCAAACCTTTATGGTTTAAGAGATATTCACAAGCAAAGTTTCCCCTCCCGCCCCTTTTTCCTAGTGTAAGCCATCTCTTCTCAGATGTGAATCTGGTTGTAAGACCAGACAGATAACAGAAGGGGACAATCTTCTTTGTATGAAAACAATGAAAGCCCTTCCCCCCGGACAAGTTTTTCAGCTTTTTCCCTTATCTTAATTGAAGATTGTCCCTCTCTGCAGTCTACCTGGGCACCTCCCTTCTAATCTGGCTGAACGGGGGGGGGGATACTTTGCTTGTGAATATCTCTTAAACCATAAATGTTTGAGAGATAAGACTTATTTTTTTTTAATGCCGACAAAATAAACTAAAGATAAAACGAAGTATTACTATCCCTTTAAGCTATTGTTTTCAAGCCATTCTTTTTTATGCTGTGTGGTCCCCTGATGTCACAGACAACACAAGAGGCTTCACCTAGCTGTCTTGACCACCCCCCACCCTCATGCGGTCCTCTCCGTCCAATCTACATTCAGAGCGCAACTTTAAGTCTATGCTCTCCATATATGTGTGCAATGCATTTAGCAACTTAGCCATAGGGTTTGTAATAAACCTCATCTTATTATGAGCACATACATCTTTGCTAGAACACAAAGGATTAAAGCGCATGTGCACAGTGACTATGTTAAAAACTTGCAACACTGTATTTTATACAGGTAAATGAAAAAGCTCATCAGTAATGTATTATAAATCTTACATCTGAAGGTATTATAAACAAGAACAACTGCACTCTAATTCATCAATCAATTCCTTGGGAGACCACTGACAGCCTTGCTGATACAGAAGGCAGATACCTCTTTGTCAAGAGCAAAGTACTTTTCAACCACAATCACATTAATCAATGTTTTCTTCCCCAACACGGGACAATTACCCTTCCTGTGCACTATCAAGGACAAACTTGACTCCTTTAGAGAGGGGCTCCTGCTGATGGTGGTGGTGGTGGGGGGGGGGGGGGGGGGGGAGACCTGAATTTCCCCCCTGCTCCATCCCTTGATTGCTTGCCTGCACTATCCTCTTCCTTTGAAATTTACGGATGGTAGATTTTGAAATCTATGTTTTCTTCCCATAACCTTATGGATATATGGCGTTTAAAGCACGCACAGGAAGGGATTATACCTTCTTTTCCCACACCCCCATGGCAAATGGTCTAGGATTGACCTGTTTCTCTGTGACCAGTATGCCTTTCAGTTTATAGGCAGGTTAGGATAGGTAATATCAAATGATCAGACCATGTACCCATATACCTGGAGCCTGGGGGGGGGGGGGGGTTGTAGTACTCCATGGCACCTTAACGAACTGCTCTTGGAAGATGAGGTGGTGGTGTAGCGGGTCAGAGAGACATTGCAAGAATACTTCACACTGAACCACCTACATCTCCACTACGATAAAATCATTGCTGCGTTCCAGGAGGTTTATGCCTCGCTCTACAATCTTGCTGTTATCCCCTCGGGGTCCTCGTTGGGAAACCGGGTGGCCTGAATTAAAGAGTTCCTCAAACATCTGAACAGGTGACTCACTCACTCCAACATAGCGACTTTGGAAGAGGAGATCACAGTAGAGGAAGAGATCACGGCAGATGAGGTTCTCTGGGTGCTCCTGAGCATCCCAGCGGCAAAAGTTCAGGTCCGGACGGTCTTACAGTTGCGTACTAATGGAAATTTGCAGAGGTACTGGTCCCTGAATTAGTTACCTCCTTCAATGCGATCTCAGGATCTACTGGGTTCACTGGTCACACTTTGGAAGCACATATTGTTGTATTGTCAAAAGGTGATAAGGATCCCAGTCTTTTTGGCAATTATAGGCCAATTTTGCAGCTTAACGTGGATGTCAAGCTACACGCCAACATTCTGGTATTTCAGCTCCGGCCTCTCCTCCCTGAGATGATCCATCCAGATCATGCTGCTTTGTTCAGGGCCATCAGGCCAGGGACAGTTTTGAGAAGGTGATCGCTATACTTCATGAAGCACCCACACTACGTATGCCCTCAGTGCTACTGTCACTTGATTCAGAAAAGGCATTTGACAGAATTAGTTGGGACTACCTGTTCATGGCTCTAGAGATCCT
Source organism: Rhinophrynus dorsalis (assembly GCA_037306005.1). Lineage (NCBI taxonomy): Eukaryota > Metazoa > Chordata > Amphibia > Anura > Rhinophrynidae > Rhinophrynus > Rhinophrynus dorsalis. Next base: position 519,609,439 of record CM074718.1, read on the forward strand.
GGGCCTTGTGCCTAACTATAGACACAGAACAGAGGCATTACAGAGCCCATCAGCACGGGTGTGTGTCAATAGAACGCTGTTTGAAAACATATCATATGCCCCCTCTCCCTTTTGCTGTACGTATTGGCCTTGTAACCTTTGCTATCAGAGTCCTTCAAGGTATCAGACTTGCAGACAGAGAGTATAAGGTCTCCGGGATTTGCGGATGATCTATTGCTCTTCTGGTCAGATCCTGTCTCCTCTGTTCCACCCTTCGGGATGATTATGAGGAGCTCTGTCTCTAAAAATCATCTTCACGAAATCAGAGATACTGAATATTACAGCTCATAAGACACATTGAGGCTGAGCAGTTGCTTTCCATTCACATGGGCCAGAGAGTGTATAATTTACCTGGGGGCCCAGATTCTCTCCCGGGTTTCCGACCTGTATCAAATGAACTTTCCCTCTCTAGCGCAAAAGGCAGCGGCGGAGTTGAAGTCCTGGAGGGCCCTTTGGCTTTCCTGGTTTGGGCGTATTTACGTGCTCAAGTGGATACCACCATTTCCGCCTTTCAACTCTTGCTTGCTGCGGAGTTGTCCACACCTAGGGAATTGCTATCTGCCCCTTTATTGGGTTATTTGCCACTCCTCCGGGGCTACATCTCTGAGCCTTCTGGGGCTGGACGGCAGCTGGGATCACATCGCTACAACAGAAAGGGTCTGTCGTCCCCTTTCCATTCCTCAGATACTTGAATCAAGAATGTCACATTCCACTGAGTGAATTCTGGCTCTACTCAACTTAGACATTATGTTCTGTGATGTCCAGATCTGGTCCTCTGTCACAATCCTTGACTGACATGGAAGAGTTCCCCACATCCCCACAGGTAAAGGTAAGGACACTTTTGAAGCTCTATAAACTTATTGGATCAAGAGAGAAGTTGCCCTCCCAGCTTATATAGTGGCCTAGTCTCTGGACCTGGGCTATCCGATGCTTGAAGATAAGCTCATTTTTGGCTCCTCAGGGACACTCCCGAGGAATACTGCTTTACAGGAAATGGGATTCAAAGTTATCACACTCTGGTACCAGACCCTGAGCCAGTTGTCCAGGTTTTCCATTGCTTTGAGTGATACCTGGAGGAGTGGTTCAGTGGGTGGCATGATGGCACATGGGATGGATGTGCTCCCGGATCCAGTAGTACTGGTCACAGATAGGTAAGTCGATTGAGAAGATCTATGGTTTTCCCGTTCTCCTGGATCCTCTACTGTTCCTTTTATCCTACCATCCTCAGTTTTATTCCTTTTCCTTTCCACTTCTCCATTTTCTACTAACAGTTATGAGGTTGGTGGTCTATCGTTGGAAATCTCAGGAGCTCCCCTCTCTGGAATCCTGGTCATCCAGGGTCAAATCACTTCAGGGACATGAAGAAATGACATGCATTCTGCCTCAATTGCATGGGTTCTTACAGGAAAATCTGGACGCATCTGGATTTATCCAAATATTCTAATCCCAGGTGATCTCCCTGGAGGGTGGGGGTGGCTTGGAGGGCTGCGGTTGAGTCTTATGGTTGTGTCCTCCATCTGGCATGTTTCCTCTCTCTTCTTCCTTCTTGCTGCTGCTTCTCCTCTCTCTCATCACTTTCTATCTTTTTCACTTCCCCCTCTACCATTTTGCACTAAGGTCTTGGTACAGCAACTCTCACTTTGTTAGAAGTCACACTGACTCCATCCATGCAAGTGTCACTGGAATATCTGGTGCTTGTACATTCAATTTCCACATGCACTGCTAATACCATGATATTTGTACAACCTGTTTCTGATAATACTGTGATTATATGGATTTGTATTTGCCAATTCTCAATAAAGAATAAAAAAAATTTAAACAGGAAAGACTGAAATGAACTGTTGTTGACTTTTAGGAGATGGCAATAAATGCAATCACTGATTTAATCTGCTAGTTTCCAAACAGGCTACAGCAACCATCTGCAAGAAACAAACTTTCAGTAGGGGAATAGTAAAAAGGCTAATAAAAGAAAGGATGTGGGGGGGGAGATATCTATAAAAATATTATATTCAGGATGTAGGTGGTACTATGTCTTATTTATATTTTAAAAGTACAAGTCATATGCATCAAAGGTTAAATCCTTTGAGTGTTAGATAAGTATGAAAAGAAAGTTGCACCCCACTCTGTGGCAATCAAGGTTTTCATTACACTGGGATTGTCTTAAAGGGATAGTAATGTTTCATAATAAAAGCAGCTCTAATTGATCATCATAGTATTTGGACCTTGGAAAAGTGTTATTTCAGTTCTGTCAGAGTTGTAGTTCAACAGTAATTCAATGACAAAGTATCCCTCTCCCACCCCTTTTATTGATGTAACACTGCTCAGCCAGAGCAGAAGGGAGGTGCCCAGGTAGATTACAGGAAGGGACAATCTTCAATTAAGATAAGGGAAAAACCAGAAAAACTTGTCAAGGGGGGCAGGGATTTCATTGTTCTCATAGGAAAAAGAATGTCCCCTGTTGTTATCTGTCTGGTCTATGGACTGGATTCCACATCTGAGAAGAGATGGCTTACACTAGGTAAAAGGGGCGGGAGGGGAAACTTTGCTTGTGAATATCTCTCAAACCATAAAGGTTTGAGAGATAAGACTTACATTGTTCATGTTTTTTTAATGCCTACAAAATAAAATAAAGATAAAACAAAGTATTACTATCCCTTTAAGAGACAATTTGATAATGATTGGGAGATAGACAGTGCCATTCTAACATGACAGCAGGTATCTCCTACTCTAAACATTACTATGGCAGCTTACTCACTCACATATAAATAGTTTTTTGTTTTTTTATTTTGGGTTTTTTTTTTTATATACTTTGTCTAAAGGTTAAATGGTGTGTAGGTGGCTTTTTTTTTTTTTTTTTTTTTTTGCAAAATGTTTTAAAACTGCCCAAGTTGTTAAAGTGACAGTTCCACATTAACTTTTATTTACTACTAGCAATGTGGGACACATACACACTGTGAGCGGCGGAAACATGCAAAAGACATGCACGCACGCACGCACACACACACGTTAACAGAGATGTACACACACATGCAACAGACATGCGCACACACGCACATGCATGCCCTGTGGGGAAAAAGTTGATACACAAGTCTGTGGGAGTCAGTGAGTTAAGTGTGCACCTGATGGCTGCCTGTCCTCTGTCTTGCATGGCAAATGTCGACACCCATGAATTAATCGAGGTCCTATCTTAACCCTTTGAGTGCTATTACGTTCCCCCAGTGCAGCAGCTTTCCTTCAGTGGCTGTACTACAAAAGAGTGGGGAACTACAAGCTATATTAATGTTAATAGAGTAAGAATGTTCTTTAGTTGGACCATTATGGGTTAACTAAGGTTAGAATGTAGGAATTGTCTCAAGGTGGCCTGTTGAATAAGCAAGGGGTTAGTGTTTAAATAGCTGGTAAATACAGCACTGCACATTCACTCAGGGCCGGATTTCTCATACGGCAGAGTAGGCATCTGCCTACAGGCGCACCCCACAAAGGGGCACCTGTCATAGGGACCCGTTTTTGTTTTTTTTAATTAATTTATTTATTTTTTAAATTATTCTTGCCGCGGGCAGTGCAGGCACTAACCCCCCCACCCGGTCAGGTCTACCGTCTGCGCCTCCGTCGGCACAGACCTGTAAGCTGCTGATCTCCCTCGTGAGCTCTTTAGTAATGCAGAGCGCTGGGAGAGGACATCATCTCGCAGCGCTCTGCATTACTGAACAGAACACCGAGCGGGAGGTCCAGCAGCTACAGGACTGTGTAGGAGGAGGCACAGACCTCTCCTGCCACACCACTGGACCACCAGGGAGAAGGTAGGAAACAGGGGTGGGCGCAATGTGAGGGTAATATGGAGCTGATGGGGGGCAGTGTGGAGATTAGGAGCATTGTGGAGGTGTCCAGTGGACATGGCCAATGGGGGGGTGCTTCAGATTTATGTGCCTACAGGCTCCAGAGATGTAAATCCAACCCTGCATTCACTCTTAGATGTTTCTGCTTGATAAAGCACCGTATGGTGTGAAAAGTGTTGCAGTTGGAGTTACAGATTCCAGGCTAGGAGGGTTTTGGTGCAATGATGTGCAAAATATTATCGAGTTGCATGTAATTGTTTGATATATTTATATTTTTTATATTATATATCGTTGTTGTTGCGGTCTATTTGGCAGAGATTGATATTTAGCCAATGAGAGCGCTCCAGCTTACAGACAGAAGCCTCCGTCGTCGGAGGAGGGAAGAGAGCAGAGGCAGAGCGTCGGGCTGCGGTCTCTGTGGAAGTGGCTGCAGCCCAGTCTTTTGTAAGTTAAATTTAAACAAAATAGAAGCTTAAAATAAATAACGTTTTTATGGTATTGGGTGTGTCACCTAACTATTTATGGGATCTTGTCCATAAGTGACACATCCACTTTAATAAAGACTAGATTATTTATTTAATCTTGGGTGTACAGTTGCATTTTTATATAAGAGATTGCCCAGATCTTTTTATGTTTAAGGCATCCCGGCTTGTAACGAGAGATCAGCGCTGAACCCTAGTATATTGTGTATTTGTGTTCTAAGAAGGAGGGGTTGGATCCTTTAAGGTTTGAAGCTGCAGGTTCCCGTTTCCAGTGGGAGTTCCGTTTAATACAAAAAGTATTAGATTCATTGTGACTGTGATATCGTGTGGGACAGCTTCCGTGTTTTTGCGCCCTCACAGAATACTTGTGTACTACAGGTCCGGCTGAGGCCACTGTGAGTCAGAGTGAGTGAGTGTCACCTGCCCACTCCTGTCAAAGTCACGCCTCCTGTATCTCCAGGACTGACAGTATGGAGGAGATATGACTATCCCCTCCTTACCGCTGCGTGCGCGTGCGCGTGCGCGTGTGTGTGTGTGTGTGTGTGTGTGTGTGTGTGTGTGTGTGTGTGTGTGTGTGTGTGTCCTGAGGAGACAAATTATGTAATTATGCTTTATATACATAAAGATTCTTCAAAAAGGAGCAGATTTATTTAATTATAGTTTACATAACACCAGATGTTTTCTGTCCCATAAGGACCTTCATCAGGGTTACTAGATAGTGACTAAGATACACAATAAATAACTTAGTAAAGCACACAGACTACCAGTTGGAACCAAGATTCACGCCAACCCCCTCCAAATACTTTTCTCTATCATATATTTTTATTTATTGTGCTAGGGGATCACCCTGATCTTCTTGAGGGTCTAGTTATGCATTGGTATCTTGCACCGTTTTTTCACACGTTCCGAACAATGAGCCGCATTATGTCAGAATCCCGGCACTGCGGTTCTGAAACCAGTGTGCGGATTGTGTCAGATACGGACTAGAGCCGTTCTTCAGCATTTTAATTATGCTCTGTTTTACACTCCATGTACATGTCCTTATTTGGCATTAGTGCTCTTTTTGAGTTTTGTGTTCCTTCGACTACCGTTGGCTCCCCCACATTGTGACGTCACTCCCTGGTTGCCAACGCTGGCGTCCCACATGAAAGGGGTTGGCGTTTATCTTGTATCCATTTGGTAGTCTGTGTACTGTTCTAAGGTATTTATTGTGTGCCTTAGTCACTATTTGGTAATACTGATGAAGGTCCTTATGGGACAGAAAACGTTTGGTATTATGGAAACTCGGAAGAAATAAACCTGCTTCTTTTTAAAGGTTTGTTGAGTGCTTTCTCTGCTGCTCCAGTTCAGGCTGAGTACACCCCTCTCTCCTCAGGAGACACACACACCCAGGGGCAGCAGTAAGGTGGAGTTACTGCTCCCACTGGCTGATTCACTAGAGGCGTGAAGGCCACTGCTACTCATGTGAAAATCATGCAGTAAGTTGGCCAGCCCCCACTATCCAGCCCGCCCACCAGTATTCAAGTAACCCAAAAAACACACACACAATGGCTGAAAAAACAAATTAAACATGTCCAACACACACTTGGACTACACCTCCCATGATTCTCAGCAGCCCTTCAGCCCTTCGTATCATCCAAAAAAATTAGACTAACTTATGGCTGATAAAGCACTCGCCAACTTCAACCAATCTGTCCCGCATACGGCACTGACCACTGCTTTATACTCTTGCAGTAGCTAAGGGCTGCATAGAGGCCAGTCTGAGGCCGCTCTCTACTACGATCTGCGTTGGGATGCTGACTCCAGACACTACTCATGGCTCTCCCTCTCACTGCACTGAACCGTCTTCCCCACCACCATCTGCCCACTGTCACACACATCGCCTTTACACTACCCGGGACCAGCTCCTTAAAGATAACTTCTACCACCACATCAATAAGTCCTTCTACATTTTTTCACAACTGTTTGAGTTGCGTGCACACACCTCGGCTCCAGTATGGATGTCAGACTGCAGCCTGTTCCTCCGATGGTACTTCTCATCTTGCTCACACACACACACTACCATTACTCGCAGCTCTTGTACTGACCACAGCTGCTGGAGCCTCCTCTTCCATTCATTTATCCTGCTCTGCTTCTGCATGCACTTACAGTCTGGCCTTGCACCCTATAACTGCATTTGGGCACAAAATAGGGTAAATGAATGCAAGAGGAGGCCCCAGCAGCTGCCATCAGTACAAGAACTGCGAGAAATGGCTTTGTTTGTGGCCAAGATGAGAAGTAGCATCGGAGGAAGAGGCCGCACTCTGACATCCATACTGGAGCCGAGGTGTGTGCGCTCAACTCAAAATGTTTTATAAAAAATGCACAGGGAATTATTGATGCGCTGTTATTACTTCACTTTAAGTCTTAAATCATGCTCCATTACTTCCACTGCAAAAAACATGACCCCCGCTCCACCAAACCATGTATGGGGTGCTTTTGGCTCATCCACTGTGAGCCAGTACAACTCTGCATACCACATGTTAACTTAATCCTAAAATGCAGACATTAATGTGTTAACAGCTGCCAGATCACGCAGGACTAAATCATAATTTATACCACTAGGCACATAAGAGCTCAGTGTTTAAATCTGTTGCATCCCAAGCTGACTGTGAACTTACACACACACACACACATTAAAACAATGGGTGTACACACACACCATTATTCCTCACTCATTTGTGTTCTATATACATGTGTGTATCACTGTGTGTGTATGAGAAAGGCTCATTGCATAATTTATGTCTCCTCAGGAGACACACACACCCAGGGGTGGCAATAAGGAGGGGTTACTGTTCCCATTGGGTGATTCAATGGGGGCGTGATTTTCACACCAATTGCAGTGCACTGCTATTGGTGTGAAAATCATGCAAGGAGTTGGACCGCCCCCACTATGCAGCCCGCCCACCACTATCAAAGTCAGAAAAAAACAATATGGCCGCCACTTGCTTCTACACCACAGACAAACACACACACATGCCCCACTCACACAGCACCAAACACACACACATGCCCCACTCACACAGTACCAGACACACACACACACACACACACACACACACACACACACACACACACACACACACACACACACACACACACACACACACAAGCCAGAGAGAGATATGGCTGACACACACACACACACACACACACACACACACACACACCCACCCCACTCACACACACAAAAGCCAGAGAGAGATATGGCTGACACACACACACACACACACACACACACACACACACACACACACACACACACACACACAGTCACTCACCCTGACTCCCAGTGGCCTCAGCAGGACCTGTACTACAGCCACTGAGGAACAAAATGGCACTCAAAGGGTTAAAGTAGGTCCTCATTGCTCAATTATTTCTTCACTGTCATCATTTGCCATGCAAGACACAGGACAGACAGCCATCAGGTACACACTTAACCCACTGACTGCCACAGGGTTGTGTATCAAGTTTTACCCCTCAGGGAGTGTGTTCAAACCCCTCACACTGTAAACTTGCATTTCCCTCCCACTTCTCCTCCTTCCCCAGCCTATTATAACACTTTTCCACATTTCTCTTAAGCCCCGCCCCTACTCACGATTAAGCCCCGCCCACTTTAACCCAAATTGCCCCATTTGTCTCTCCACATCAGCACCACATAACTCCCCTCCAGAGACAACACAAATCAAAGTTCCCAGGTATGAACACACTTCCCACTATTTAACTCTGACATGCCTCTCTATAACTTAACCATTTGAGTGCCAGAGGGGTGCACAACTCGTGCATGTGTTTCAGTGCATATATGTTGCGTGTGTGTGTGTGTGTGTGTGTGTACATCTCTGCTACATATTTGTGTGCATGTGTGCATCTCCGGTGTGTATGTGCATGTCTTTTGCATGTCTCTGCCGCTCACTGTGTGTATGTGTCTGCCTGTGTTTTGCATATGTCTGTGTTTATCAGTGTGTCTACATTTCACACACGTGCGCCCAACAGTCATAACATGACGGCCAACGCCGTCCCACATAGTGTATAAGCACCCAACATGTGTCACTTAACCCTTTCACTGCCAGAGGACTATACAACTCATTACACAGCAATGTGTTGCATACCTCTCTCACTCTCAGAGTTAAAGTGCTTCACTCCAACCAACTGCTACACTAGGTCTGTATAATGCAGTAACCCTACAGCCCTGTATTTCATGTCTACTTCACTGTCTATGAATAGTCATTTCTCCACCTCACCCATTACTTTAACACGTCACTGTCCCTCCTCTCCTCAATCTCTCATCTCCTCCTCCCTTGTCACCCCCACTCACCTATCCCCTAGCCATTCATCCATAGTCCCAATCTCGCCATTTTATTCCCACATCACTATTACATTATCTATCACTGCATCTGTCACTTAACCCTCTGTCTGACAACCTATTTCTTCAAATGTACTGCAGTATCCACTGCTGTAATCTACATTATTCCTTTACTCATAAACATCTTCTCACTGTGACCTTCACCAAGTACATAGCACACTCACTTCAACTGTAAGGATACAAGACCTTATTCATCAAGTAACACAGCACACTCACTTCAACTGTAAGGATACAGGGCCTTATTCACCAAGTAACACAGCACACTCACTTCAACTGTAAGGATACAGGGCCCTATTCACCAAGTAACACAGCACACTCACTTCAACTGTAAGGATACAGGGCCTTATTCATTAAGTAACACAGCACACTCACTTCAACTGTAAGGATACAGGGCCTTATTCATTAAGTAACACAGCACACTCACTTCAACTGAAAGGATACAGGACCTTATTATCAAGTAACACAGCACACTCACTTCAACTGTAAAGATACAGAACCTTATTATCAAGTAACACAGCACACTTACTTCAACTAGGCTTGCCGCCCAGCTGGTATTTTACCGGCACAGCCAGTAATTAGGACCTTAGAGCCGGTGCCGGTATATCTACCGGTATTTGTTTGTGCGACGTGTCCAGAGTCAGTCTCCTCCACTCAGCCCTATATGCCAGCTGCTCATGTGGCTCGCTTAAAGTCTTCAGCGTCCACGCACCATCACCAGCCAATGAGTGAAGAGTATTTGGACATCAATGGTCCTCATTGGCTGGCTGGTGTGTCACGCTTACCTGGTGTATGTGTCTGAGTCTTGTGACTCACAACAGGGAGTCAGGGATTGTGGCAGTATGTATGCGCTGTGACAGTGTCAGTGCTCAGAGACTGTGGTGCACTATGCACAGGAGGCAGTCTGGTCGGAATCCACTGGACCACTCGATGTCTGCGGTCTACACGGTTCAGCTCATCCTCGGTCTCTCCTGCTCCCCGGCTCCAGCCCTGCCAGAACTTGGAAGTAAACAGCACCGCCCTCAGCACGCACACACTTCCAGGTATGACGTGACAGAGGTCGGTAGAAGGCCAGAAGAAGTGGGCCTAGTGTTAATAATCCCTTATTGGTAGGCACTCAGTTGTCCTTGGCCAAGTGTAGGCAACCTACAGCTCTTCAGCTATAGCTGACTGGTGGAGAGGATGGGAGCCATTTTTTATCAAAGTTAAACCATCCCCAAACATGTATTTACAACTTAAAAAAGTGCTACAGCCCATCTGCGAAAAACTTAGAAAAAAAAATATATTACAGTATGTAACTGATGACCTTAATGATGGTCGCTCTGCTTTATTTTCCACAGATACATATGGTTACTGAGACAGTTCAGGGCATTTCTGTGATGAATCTTAGCAATAACAGATAATGTCACCGCTACAATTGTCTTAATGGGATGTAGATATTTGTGTATTTAAGATCTTAGTGATTTGTACAGGTAACACAATGTGCATCTATGTCACACCTGTAGTACAACTGTACTGAGCGAGAAAAGTAAGTAAATGTGTCCTGTCTGTGTACAAACACTGGGCCTTATATATACAGGCAAAGTAGATCTGTTCTGGGCAAACCATCTGCACTATAGAGGACAAATAGGGCCTTCAATGCAGTGCAATGTATTCCAGTATTCAAGAAACTTGACTAGGCCTCAAAGGCTTAATTGGGAGGTCTGATCACCTTTGTGTGTAGGGGATCCTTCACCACTCTGGCCTGGGAGAGCTTAGTTTGAGAGAGAGCGAGTGAGTGCTTAGTCTGAGAGAGAGAGAGAGAGAGAGAGAGAGAGAGAGAGAGAGAGAGAGAGAGAGAGAGAGAGAGAGAGAGAGAGAGAGAGAGAGAGAGAGAGAGAGAGAGAGAGAGAGAGAGAGAGAGAGAGAGAGAGTGCTTAGTCTGAGAGAGAGAGAGTGCTTAGTCAGAGAGAGAGTGAGTGCTTAGAGAGAGAGAGACAGAGTGCTTAGTCCGAGAGAGACAGAGTGCTTAGTCCGAGAGAGACAGAGTGCTTAGTCCGAGAGAGACAGAGTGCTTAGTCCGAGAGAGACAGAGTGCTTAGTCCGAGAGAGACAGAGTGCTTAGTCCGAGAGAGACACAGAGTGCTTAGTCCGAGAGAGACACAGAGTGCTTAGTCCGAGAGAGACACAGAGTGCTTAGTCCGAGAGAGACACAGAGTGCTTAGTCCGAGAGAGACACAGAGTGCTTAGTCCGAGAGAGACACAGAGTGCTTAGTCCGAGAGAGACACAGAGTGCTTAGTCCGAGAGAGACACAGAGTGCTTAGTCCGAGAGAGACAGAGTGCTTAGTCCGAGAGAGACAGAGTGCTTAGTCCGAGAGAGACAGAGTGCTTAGTCTGAGAGAGACAGAGAGTGCTTAGTCTTAGAGAGAGGGAGTGCTTAGTCTTAGAGAGAGGGAGTGCTTAGAGAGAGAGTGAGTGCTTAGTCTGAGAAAGACAGAGAGTGCTTAGTCTGAGTGAGAGTGCTTAGTCTGAGAGTGGTCATGCAACATTGAGTGGTTCTGCCCCTTTTGTGACTCCGCCCTCAAACAGCTATGGCCGGTATTTTTTTTAGGAAAAGGTGGCAACCCTAACTTCAACTGTAAGGATACAGGGTCTTATTCATCAAGTAACACAGCACACTCCCTTCAACTATAAGGATACAGGGCCTTATTCATCAAGTAACACAGTGCGCTCAATTCAACTATAAGGATACAGGGTCTTATTCATCATGTAACACAGCACACTCACTTCAACTGTAAGGATACAGGGCCTTATTCATCATGTAACACAGCACACTCACATCAACTGTAAGGATACAGGGCCTTATTCACCAAGTAACACAGCACACTCACTTCAACTGTAAGTATACAGGGTCTTATTCATCAAGCTGAAGAGCTGCAATTAAAACATTTTTTACAACTCTTATCAGCATATCTACATCACCACTGCGTCTGTCACACACTGTCTACATATCTGACATACGTCATGTATGTGTGTCTCTCTCTGTATGTATGCGTTTCACAGTGTGTGACACTCTGTCTCTTTAAGTGCGTGTCTGTAACACTGCATATGTCTGTTTCACACAATGTCTCTCTGTGTAAATAATATGACGGGCAACGCCGTCCCACATTGCTAGTGTGTATATATATATATATATATATATATATATATATATATATATATATACACACACACACACACACACACACACACACACACACACACACACACACACACACCTTATTCAAATGGTCTTGAAAGCTTGCACACTAAACATGCTAAGTTAACGAACAAAGGTATAATTTTTACTCTGGTATTGTGTTAGCAAATCGATAAAGCAGGTCAGTACCATCCTTTACCACAAATGTAATAACAATAATGAGAAATATTCTGATCTTAACATGGAGTATTTTAGGACCCAGGAGTGCAGTACAGGTGAAAGGAAGGGTGTCCACTAAGATATTTTATATATATATATATATATATATATATATATATATATATATATATATATATATATAATATGTGAGATTTTTGCTCTTCAAGCCACACCACTAATTCAGGTCATAGAAGGCAAAAGCCATTTTGGGTGGCTCGCTTTAATTGGAGATACCAGTGTGTGGGGTTCTGCAGATTGGCACGTTTTTTTCCCCCTAAAGCTTCTATTTTACCTCTGTAATATATTTGTAAAAAGAAGACTAATTTATTGCATCACATGGGTAATTTTTTTTTTCTCCCGCTCCATAGGAGAAGTGCCAGCCATTGCTGCATGTCTAACACGTCGAGGTAAGTTTGGCTGTGCACCGACCTATAAACATTTCTTACCACTCAAAATAACATTTTTCCCTCTGCAGAGAAACAGGGTTACAGCTCAGAAAAGTCAGTTTCTTGAAATGGTATTTTTTGTTTCATTGCCAACAGAGGAACAAATATTGCTCTGCTTAATTAATAAGCAACCAGGCTTTAACAGAAAGGAGGGTGGTACAGAAAGAACCTGTGGTGCAAATAGCAAGTTATTTGAAGACACGTAACATAGGAGCACAACGAATATATAAAAAGGAGTTAGTTCACACTTCACTACTACTTACCCCAGTTTTGCCCCAAGTCTATGCATACAGGTATAATTCATGAAGGATTCTTTTTCCAGTGTAGGGAATTCCTCATATGTGCTGCATGCAGGAGCTTCATACTACAAAGAAGACATGTCTGTTATTAAAGATAAATTAAAAAAAAAAAAAAAAATTATATATATATATATATATTGACTGTGACAAAATTAAATCAGAACCATTTATCTCAAAATCTGACATCTTCAGTAAGCCTCTCTTTTCATCAAAATCAACCAACAGGCATTAGATCTGTTTTTGTCTCTTTTAGATGGGATTCAGTAGACTTACCATATAGCCTCATTCACAATGGTGATATTCGAATGCAAAGTTTAAATAAAAGTTTCCATAAATTAACCAGCACATTTATGCATAGTTAAACCCGTTGAGTGCCAGAGGGGTAGGCAATGCATACCTCTCTGGGGCTCCAAGGGTTAAACCAAGTATGAGTGTGCAGGTAACTTGTACATAACATACCCCAAGTTATGAAGAAACTGTGCCCAATTTACCTGCACACTGATACATAGTTTAACCCCTTGAGCCCCAAAGAGGTATGCAACGCATTGCTCTGCAATGCACTGCGTACCCCTCTAGCACTCAAGGGGTTTAACTCTGCATAAATGTGTGGGTTATTTTAAGGAAACATTCCTTTTTTTTTTTTTTTTTTTTTTTTTTTTTTTACAGCTACAAGACGACTGAGGAGGAAGGAAGCGAGAAGGAGAGTAGGTGCCCAGGATGCTGAAGACTTCACAAGACATCGAAATCAATGGTAAGTGTTTGTTCTCAGGGGCTGTTGCTTTGTTACTTAGTCGGGTTACCCCTATGAGTGCTAGCGGGATAATTTTACCCCACTGACACTCATAGGGTTAATTCTATTAACATCGGACATGGTTTTGGTGTTCTTTGTATGTACTGATATAGGGCTTAGGGCCCATATAAATACATCCACTGTGTTTAAAAAAAAAAAAACCCATAACTTTCAATCGCTGCGTTAGATGATTAAAGATCCGATAAGGGACTTTAGTCAGAAAAACACTAGGTCTTAAATTTAAGCAATAAATTGAGTCCCTTATAGGATCTTAAAGAGATAGTAATACTTAATTATTACTAATCCCTATATTAAAGTCATATTAAAAATAAATGTATTGCCCCCAGTGTCAATCGCTCCTAAAGTTGCCCGCTCCCTCCCCCTTCCCCGAAGTCAGCTTTGTAGCCGACTGAAGGGAAATCCGGTCTTATGATCATCAGGCGGCTCTGCAGCAGAGCCACGATCGCGTTAATAAAAAAAATAAAAATATATATTATATATATATATATATATATATATATATATATATATATATATATATTTCACTGAAAGATTTCTTTTTTATTAACGCGATCTTGGCTGTGCTGCAGAGCCGCCTGAAAGTCGTACAACAGGCTTCCCATGCAGTCAGCTAGAACGCTGACTACGGGGAAGGGGGAGGGCAACTTTAGGAGCAATTAACACTGGGGGCAATACATTTATTTTTAAAACGACTTAATTATTACTAATACCTATATTAAAGTATTACTATCCCTTTAAGGGCTAACACAGTCAGATGAATTGCAACTTGGGGCGTTTTATTTTTCTCTGGGCCAAAAAGGTGAAATTTACTCACCGATATTTTGTTTTCCTCTGTGTCCTTCCACGGCAATGGACTGTGGGTGTTGACTCCGCCCTCCATCTGGCTGAGATGGAATGTGGATACCACCTTAGATCTAAAAGATGCTTTTGGGCGAAGAACAATTTTGTCCCGATGGAAAACCAAATATGGAGATACACATAACAACGCTTGCAGTTCTCCTACTCTGCGGGCTGAAGTAATAGCCGTTAGTAGAACTGTCTTTAGTGTCAGATGCTTTAATGAAATGGAATCCAATGGTTCAAAATACTCATGAGTACAAAGTTGTTGAAGTACTAAGTTGAGATCCCAGGGAGGGGTAATATCCCTGATAGTTGGTTTGATCTTTGATATAGCTGTTAAGAATCTTCTGAACACATACTGTTCAGCAAAAGGTGATGCCAAAATCGCTGAGATAGCAGACAGTTGTACTTTTAAAGAAGATGGTTTAAGCCCCTTCTGGAAGCCCTCTTGTAAGAAATCCAGAATCTTTCCTGATGAAATACTAGACCTGTCTATACCTCTATGACTGCACCAACTGTAAAAGGTTGACCAAACTCTATAATATATCTTTGTGGTAGAGGGTTTGCGACCATATAGAATGGTCTGAATAACTGGGTCTGAAATGCCACTCAGCCTTAGAGAGCTCCGCTCAGCCTCCAGGCCTGTAGCTTCAAGAAGCCCGGGTCTGGATGGAAGATTGGACCCTGAGATAGTAGCTGGGGAAGAGCTGGCAAGGACATCGGGGGTCTGATAGCCATCCTCCTGAGGTCTGAATACCAGACTTTCTTGGGCCAGTCTGGTGCTATCAGTATTACCTCCGCTTTGTCTTTCCTGATTTTCTGTATGACCTCTGTTAAAAGAGGAAGAGGAGGAAAGATGTAGGCCAGCCGAAATTTCCATCTCTGCTGAAGTGCATCCTGGCCTGCCGCTGCTGCATTCTTCCACCTGGAGAAGAACTTCTGGCATTTTGTATTCTTCTCTGTGGCCATGAGGTCTATTAGGGGTGTTCCGTAATGTACCTGTATGTCCCGAAAAACCTGAGTGTTTAGGGACCATTCTCCTGGGACGATCTGAGTCCTGCTCAGGTAGTCCGCCTGTATGTTGAGGTTCCCTGATAGGTATGAGGCTGTCACTGAAGCTAGATGCATCTCTGACCAATGCAGAATTCTGAGTGCCAGAAGATTGAGTGTCCTGCTTCTTGTGCCCCCCTGATTTAACAGATATTGGACAGTTGTTGTGTTGTCTGATCGAATTAGTACATGACAATGTTGGAGTTCCTGATGCAATATTCTTAGAGTCTTCCAAACTGCTAGAAGCTCTAGGACATTTATGTGAAGGTTTCTTTCCTTTGGTGTCCACAGGCCTTGGACTGACCTCTGTTTCCAAATACCTCCCCATCCTAGATTGCTTGCATCTGTAGTGACGATTTCCCATTGGATGGATTTTAGACTTTTCCCTTGAGCGATATTTTTCTTTTGACACCACCATGCTAGTTCTTTTCTTGTGGCAGGGAGAACTGGAATCCTCTGAGTTGTATTGGATGGATCCCTTCTGTAATACTGGAGATAGTTGAGTTGAGTCATACGGCTGTGAGATCTGGCCCATGGGACAACCTGATGGGCTGAAGCCAGATTTCCCAATAGGATAGAGAATTCTTGGGCTGTCTGCACCTGTTTTCGTCGAAATTGTGAGATTCTTATCTGAAGCCGCTCCTGTCTCTCCTGAGATAGAGTCGCTAGTGCCCGCTTGGTGTCGAACAGGATTCCCAGAAAGATTACCCTCTGTGAAGGTTGAAGCTGGCTTTTTTCGTGGTTTATGATCCATCCTAATTCTTGCAGGAGATCTATGCACCTTCCTGTGCTCTCTCTTGCCTTGTGCAATGTATCTTCTACGATCAGCAAGTCGTCTAGATATGGTAGAATTCTGATCTGTTGTTGACGTAAGGCTGCAATTGCCACTGATAATACCTTCGTGAATACCCTCGGTGCTGTGGCGAGGCCAAATGGAAGTACTCTGTACTGGTAGTGTTGGTGAAAAATGTGGAATCTCAGAAATCTCCTGTGTGATGGCTGGACTAGGACATGATAGTAGGCATCCCTGAGATCTATCCTGGATAGGAAAGATCTGGGTTGAACAATCTTGAAAACTGATGCTACTGTTTCCATTTTGAATCTCTGGAGCCTGAGATGAGAGTTGATCTCTTTTAGATCCAAGATGATTCGCAAATCTTTTGAAGGCTTGGGAACTGAGAAAATTGTTGAATAATAACCATGGAAACGCTGAGTCTCTGGGACCAGCTCTATTATCCTGTTGTTTAAAAGTTCTTGAATAGCCTGCTTCATTCCTTTTATCATCCTGGGATTTCTGATTCTGGTTGATCTGAATCTGTGAATCGTTGGGACAGTCCTGAACTCCAGGTTGTATCCATACTGTAAAATCTGACACACCCACCTGTCTGGGTTTAGCTCTTCCCAAACCTCCCTGAATTTCTCCAGCCTGCCCCCCACTGGAGAGACAGATGGGGTCAACTGGACTTCATTGTGGGTTCTGAAATCTAGACTTCCTCTGGAAGTCCTTGCGGCCACCTGTCTTATTACCTTGAGTGGCTCCTCTCTGTCTTTGATCGTAAGATCTTCCAGGCCGATATCTCTTTGTCTCACGAAAGGATTGTTTTCTGGATGTCTGTCTGGGAGGGGATCTATTCCTTTTCGGCTGAGGAAGAAAGGAACTCTTACCTCCTGATGATTGTTTGATAATATCTTCCAGCTGGCTTCCAAACAGCTTACCTCCAGTAAAGGGGAGAGACACTAATTTATTCTTGGAAGTTGCATCCGCTCCCCAGGACTTAATCCAGATAGCTCTGCGAGATGAGACAGATAAAGCTGATGTTTTGGCGAGGCTGCGGATGTTATCCAATGAAGCATCGCAGGAGAAATTAATAGCGTCTTTTATAGGAACCAATTCTTTTAGGAGCCTTGACCTGGAAACTGATGAATCCAGCTTTTCTTCGAAGTCATTTAACCAGATTCTCAAGGTTCGAAAAACGCAGGCCATAGCCGTAGCAGTTTTTAGATTATTGCCAATGACAGTAAACTGTTTCTTAAGTGCTGCATCAGCTCTTTTATCCATGGGGTCCCTGAGGGTTGTCCCGTCTTCCAGGAGCAAAGTGGTGCGTCTGGATATCTGTGCAACCGCGGCGTCCACCTTTGGAGCTACTACCCAGTTCCCTGTATCCTCCTCCTTGAATGGGTACATGCGTTGCATGCGTCTCGTATTCTGTGGACGCCGATCTCCCGACTTCCATTCATTAGAGATCATCTCCTGGATAGAGCTGTGAACCGGGAAGGTGGGAGGCTCCTTCTTGTATCCTATGAAGGCTGTGTCAATTACGTTCATTTCTTTTTGAGTATTCTCCAATCCTAGAGTCTTTCTCATTGCTTTTATTAAGCCATCTATCTTATCCAGGCTGAAGGAACCAGATTCTTCAGTGATTTCACCTTCCTCAGCAGAGGAAGCTGACTCTAATTCAAGAATGCTACTGTTATCCTCTTCATACATTATACGCGAAGGACCTTCATCTGGATCCGAGGTGCGCTGTCTTTTCCTAGAGGCTTCCTGCATACTGGCAAAAGTGTCTTGCATAGATGCCTTCATCCATCCCAGGAAGTCCTGGAACTGGGATGGAACTTCTGGAGTTGCCAGTTTTTTGAGACAGTCAGCACAGAGTTTAGCAGTATCAGCTATGGGAAGCTTAGTCTCACATCCTGCACAACATCTAGGCTTGGGTGCTGGTTTGTCATCCTTGGGAGCCTCCCCTCTTTAGAAGACATAGCCCTTAAACATCAATAAGAGACTAAATAGGCTTAGAATCTTTTTAGCATTAAGACTAAAGCCTGTCAATGCACTTTTAAGTTTCAAACAGCATGCCCAGCCACTTGTCATTACTTAAATACACTTACCTTAACCCTGTCCTGGCGTTTCTGAACTCCTCCATAGTTCCCAGGCTGAATAAAGCTCACTTCCGGTTTTGTGTTCCACCGTTGGAACGCACGCGCGACGACTTCCGGTCTGGCTGAATAAGGCGCGATTCCTCAGTCAACCCGGTCTCTTTGCTGGATAGAGCCGGGACGCGTTCTCAACATGCAGGCAGAGGTAAGAGAGGGGAGACCAGTACACTTATGCATGATAATGCAAGTGTTGACTAGATCTTTTGCTGTGTAAATCATCCCACGCACCCTTAGTGTGTAAGGGGACAGTCTGTCACAAGATTCTAGCTTAAAGCAAAAATGTGACTTGCATTGAAGGCAGGTCACATAACTTTGTCAAAATAAAAAAAGGGAGCTCCTGCTGGTAGGAGATTAAAAGACTTTCCATGCTGGGAGGAATAATGCTCCAATTCAAAAATTTTCTTTAGCAAGATGGAGCTAAGAGGTGAAACCTCCGTCCTCCAGCTTGGTAGGACCAAAATAACTGAGTAAGGAGGGAGGAAGTAACGCTTTTATTTGATTGGTCCTACCAGCTGGAGGGCGGAGTCAACACCCACAGTCCATTGCCGTGGATTGGACACAGAGGAAACACCTCTTATTTTATCGCCTGTAAAGGTCTTTTTTTTTGGGGGGGGGGGGTCGCCATTTTTTCATAGCATTGCTTACCGTGCTTGAAAGAATGTGGGCGGGTTTTTTTTTTTTTGGGCCTAATGGGGACAACTGAATAGTTTGGAGGTTTATTACAGTGAGGTAGCCATGCCAATGTACTAATTAAAAAACAAAACAAAAAAAAATTTGGCAAACTATGTTGGTTTAGTACAGGGGTACGTAACCTCTGGCTCTCTAGCTGTTGGAGATGGAACTCCTATCATCCAGCTGAGACTCAAAGGTTGCCTATCCCTGGTTTAGTAAAACAGATCACCATTGTGCTGCAACTTCTCTAGGTCCTGCTCACAGCTCTATACCTCGCTGGACTTCTGAACAAAGTTCTGCGTCACCCTCAGCATGTGTGTATACTCAATCAGTTCCAACAAGTTTCTCTGCAGCTTCTCCTTGTTGTTATTAACTTCCCTCAACTCAGACTCCAGCTTCTGCAATTGCTCCTTAAAAGAAAAAGAATAAAAACAGAAGTAAGGACAAACAGAATACGTATTCAAGCCTTAAGGAAACCAAAAAAAAAAAAAAAAGGATGGAGACTGAACTCTGGTATAGGAAAGAAACACTTCTACCAAACGTCAACTGAAACAGAAATACTTTCATGTAATAAAACAAGCATCTCCCTCCTTTCTTGCATTTCAGAGAAGAAATCTACTGTCCATGCTTAGGGAACACTATCAGAGCGCTCTTATTTTGACAAAAGCACCCTGAAGGAGTAAAGGTCAAGCAGCAATAAATGAAAATAGTGTCAAACTTTTTTTTACCAATATAAAATTATTTATTAAACAATCCAATTTATTTCCTAAAACAGTTGAACCAAGTCCTGAAACCCTCCTCCCAAAAAAAGTTTATTAAAGACTTCAAATCTCTAGGGGAGGGTTATAGCAATGTAGGGATTAATACATGGAAGCTAATGAAAACTGCTTTGATGTAATAATGTAAACATTTTACAGCAGGAATAAAGAGAAAGAACAATTGTGACAGTTCTTATCTGCCGTCTCAATCTGTACATCTAGCAATGACAATGAGTAATGTGAACTGCAGGAAGTTATGTCAGAGCTCTAGACCTACAGGCACTGAGGTCAGCTCTATAGGATCACCTTTGCTCATGTTATGTACAATTCAGCTGACAAATGATTACACGTTTACAGTGATCAATATTCCAACCTCTTTACATTAAGAAAAGTGATAATTACCTGTATATCTAACACATGTTTTGGAAGAGGGGCTTCAGGCATGATGGTTCCGTCTGGTACAGATATGTCCGCTTTTCGGATTTCTTGTACTAAATATTCTATGTCAAAAAAATAAACAGTTTTAAAGGTATGAATTTTATCCTACTAAAACTTTTCTTGCACCAAAAGGGGTCTACAATGGTCAATCACAACTACAGCAGGTTACATCAGAACAACAGAGGAATTCTGTATAATATACATATACACTATATTTATACCGTTACAGTGCATGAACACAGAAATACATCTCAACACTTCTCTAGCATCCAAGGAATTAACCCGTTGAGTGCCAGAGGAGTTTGCAGCGTTGTGGAAAAAAGCAAACTGATAGACATCACAATAATGAACTACTCAAGGAAAGGAGTATCTTACTTTTTTTTTTTTTTTTTTTTTTTTATCTTTTAACCCTTTGATTGTCAGAGGGGTACGCAACACATTGCAATGCCCCTCTGGCACTCAAATGGTTAAAGGGACATTTCCACCTTGTTTTGACTTTACATATTCTGCAAGTACATAATATGGAAAAATCGAACTGACTTTATTTTCTTGGTTATCTTCACTTTATTAACCCTTTCAGTGCCAGAGGGGGAGTAAGTCTCTGGCGCTGAAAGGGTTACAGTGAGGGGAAAAAAAAAAAAAACCCTCTTATGTCCCTGACAGGGAGCACTCAGTGTGTTTCCAGAGAACTTTCTGTGTGGGACTGTGAGAGCAGGGAGAGTGCAACAATGCTAAAAAAAAAAAAAAAAAAAAAAAATTCAGAACAGAGGCCTCACTAATAGCAAAGACATTAACAAATGCAAGAGATTATAAACTGCTGCTTAAAGAGGAACTATCACCCCTTCTAAACTTGCCCCCAAGGCTCGCAGACGTCACTATGCAAAGATGTCTGCGCTGTTTCCTGGATGTCAGTCCCGGGAACAGTAGGAATTCTCAACAACGCGGTAATAATTCTGGCGACTAGCACTATTGAGCAGTTAGTCGCCAGATGGGTAATTATTTGGTGGCAAGTTTAGATGGGGTGGTAGTTCTGCTTTAACCCTTTGAGTGCAGGAGGGGTATGCAACACATTGCAAAGCAATGCATTGCGTACCCCTCTGGCACTCAAAGGGTTAACTATATGTTTGCTTTCTGTTCATGCTAATCGTCCCAATAATGCGCTCACATTGATGCTATAATTATTTCCATGAGGGTGCATGTGAAATCAAGCTGATTAGATAAAGGCAGTCATGTGTTTGCTTCAGAGATAAGAGCGTGTCATTTTCATTACGGACATCACACAGAAGCACTGACGAAATACACTTTTTTTTTTTTTTTTTTTTTTTTTTAAAGACATGCAAACATCTTCTCTGTCGTGAAGAAATGAAGGAAAAAAATAAATTCCACATTTCCTTCAATTTAAATGGGTCTTAACCCTTTGAGTGCCTGGGCCATTTCCTGGATCCTGTAGACTGGACACAT
This sequence comes from Rhinophrynus dorsalis, assembly GCA_037306005.1. Classification (NCBI taxonomy): domain Eukaryota; kingdom Metazoa; phylum Chordata; class Amphibia; order Anura; family Rhinophrynidae; genus Rhinophrynus; species Rhinophrynus dorsalis. The sequence goes on from CM074718.1 coordinate 519,631,305, forward strand.
TTTCAGCATTTTTGCTATCTGTCTGTTTAGGTCTGATTTCGGTAGGTAACATTCTAGTTACGTATGGAAAACCATATATCTTTTTTTTTTTCTCTCAAAACGAACCGAGCTTTTGCATGGTGCCTCACATGAAGTAAATTTTGCAGTCAGAAAAGCTATGATGTCATAATTACAAAAATGTTAAAAATGACACACACTATCAAAATGTCTATCTTGATCACGAAAGTTTCAATTATTTGAAAAAGCCCTGAGTCCCTCAAGCACAAAAAAAAAAATAAAATAAAAAAATATTTATAGATTTACCTATGTTCATGGACTTTATGAGCAAATATGCACATTCTAGTGATTCTACGGTAAAATTACCCCAAAGCAAAAAAAAAAAAAAAAAAAAAGCCGAATAACTATATAAAATTATATATTTTCAGAAAGTAAATATCATACTGCATGAAATGTGGGGTCATTTGTCTTTCTACCCCTAGCCTGGTATGCAAAAATGTTTCCAGAAAGAGGAGCTAAAGGAAAAAAATGTATATATTTTTACATTTCTAACCGCTTCAGATATAATGAAATCTGTGAGAACTATGGAATTTGCAATTGTGTTCATTAACTACTGCTCTTATGAGTAAAATGGCACCCCACTGGTATGAGATGACATACTGTATGAAAAAACATGTAATTTATGACAGTAATCATTGGCTACTACTCTTCCAAGAACAATTCCACCCTGTTGGTATAAGTTGACATACAGTAGGGGGTGCCAGAAGCTCAAAACTACGCCAGAGGTTGGCCATTAGTGGCATAGACTCCTCCATATACAGGATTATGCTGCGGATAGCGGGCCCCTGTGAAATTAATATGCCCACAAATGATGAGGGCACTTCTAATAGCACAGCAAGTACCTAATCAGTTTGGCCTCAAACAGGTATAAATCAGCATGCTGTGCAGAGAATTAGTATAAAGTGCACCACTGTGACATAAAACATTACTGTTAATTTCCCCAAAACTACATATTTTCCCGAAAAAAAGATCAGTCATGTCTGCCTCCATTGACTTGACATGCAAGTATGATTGAAGAGGTTCTCTCTTAAACAAGTACACAAGTTAAAAATTCATATGGGCAATTATAATTTTCTGGCTATAGTGAGGTAATTGAGAGGGTTATTACTTGGAGGTTTTAGTTCTCCTTTAAAAGTTGATGTCTCCAATAACAAACCATGGAAAATATGATATGACCAGCTACATCTTTCTAAACATGAGCGTGGAATCCAGATTTCTAGTATTCTGAATTACTGCCCACTATGTGAACTGGAGGTAACATACTGTATAAATGAAATGGCAATCTAGGTTACTTACCTAATATTCTCTCCATCTCTTCACACTTCTTCATTTCTCCAACAAACTTCCTCTGGAAAGGACTTACATGAGGGTTCAGCTGTTAATAAAATAGATTAGATTACTTACTTAGTCAAATAATACTTCACCACCACAAAGTCACTACAATTCTTCTTGCACATAACAAGTTTACTGGGCACCCCTAAAATCTTATAGCTTGTCAAGCATGATGAAGCAGACAAATACATATTATTTAAGTCTCAGTATGACCAAAGGAGTTAATGGTGCATTATACATTTGAAATCCAACATATACATTTATGTCAAAATCTTCATAGAAAGAAACTGACACCCCAAGTTGGTACCCACAGACCAAAGTGCCTTGGCACCCTAGCTAAGACCCACAGATTTAGGATCCCCTTCTCCTCTGAAAACTAGTCTGTAACTGCAGCAACATAACTGACTGCTTGTCTCTATGCTTCAGAACCAGCCAAGTCTAAATACCAATTCCTTCACAATGCGTTGCGTACCCCTCTGGCACTCAAAGGGTTAAACGCTGAAGACTGCCACCAATGTATTATGAAGCAACTGAGACCACCCTAGAATCCAATGGATTAACCCTTTTATTGCCAGGGATACACAAAGCATTGCTTTGCAATGTGTTATGAACCCTTCTGCAACTCAAAGGCTGAAAAGTATTAATTTGGTGCATGCAAATATTAACCCCATAAGGACCTGAAGTGTGACATGCATTTCTTCCCAATGCAGTGCTCACCCCTCTGGTCCTCAAGGGTTTAACAAAACAAACTATGAATAATGGTAACAAAATGGACTATAAATAATGGAATGTGACTGCAAACGTAATTAGGAAGAAGGTTGATAAACTGTATAATGTCTAAAAACCATAATTAATAAAAGAATTCGTAAGAACATGTGTATATGTATAAATCACATGTGATAGGCTGGGACTGTATTTGCGGGAGGGACCAGTAGCACTACAAATACCGGCCCAATCCACTCCATCGGGGCTTGATTCTGATTGAGTCCCACCTCAGGCACCCGCCCTCAAATAACTACTTACATTAGGCAGCCCTCTAATTGCCAAGCCTCGTCATACCTTCTACCAGGCTTCAGTAAGACAAGGTTAAGCCACACCTCTTATCAATCCTCACATCGACTATAGGCCACGACCACAAATAAATGTTTAAACGTCAGATCTAACTAGTCGATAAAAAAGACAAATCCTTCAAGTCCAGCCCTTGCTGTATCTGCTTTGTTGATCCAGAGAAAGACAAGTAAAAACCCAGTGATGCCATTAACTCTTTGGAGTGCTAGAGGGGTGCCCAACGCATTGCTTTGCAATGCACCGCACAAGCCTCTGGCATGCTAAGGGTTAAAGGGGATATATCAACCCTATACAAGTTGCTCTTAAATGTTAGTTTATATAGTGATTATGCTGGATATTGCGTTAATTTCATATTTTAAAATGCTATTTGGGCAAAATAGAAGGAATAAATATTGCACTGACCCCACTTCCGGATAGACTGTGGGTACAGCTCTATACCCACAGTCTGTCACTCTGCCTCTGCTCCCCTCCCTCTATCCAGCCTCCTCCGATGACAGATAGATATTTATCACTGCCAATGAGAGCGCTCCCGCTTACAGGTAGAAAGCCTCCGTCATCTCAGAGGCTGGATAGAGGGAGGGGAGCAGAGGCAGAGTGACAGACTGTGGGTATAGAGCTGTACCTGCAGTCTATCCGGAAGTAGGGTCAGTGCAATATTTATTCCTTCTATTTTGCCCAATTAGCATTTTAAAATATGAAATTAACGCAATACCCGATACAATCACTATATAACCCAACATTTAAGAGCAACTTGTATAGGGGTGATAGATCCCCTTTAACAATTATGCTCCAAGTTGGAAAAAAAATTAATTACGGTTTCCAAAAGTCAGTCAGGTCCTTACGTGGATCAACAGCCTAAATGAATGGTCATAAATATTGAAACTGATAGCTAAAGAAGGTTGCTGGTATTTTTTTTAAGTAACTACAATACCTGCTAGCACATCTTCCTTAGGCATAATGCAAATAACGTTTACGTTTTAGTCAAAAGCGCCTTTCCTTTAATCTTAGTGGATGACCAGTCGTTTTCTTGCTCAGCTTTTCTTTAAGCAGTCTATGAATGCATTTGCAAATAGTTAAACAGGTATAGTAACACTTAAGATGTTATAAAAAATAGATACATTAAAAAAATATATGTATTATATATATTGTTGGGTTTATATTCCCAAATAAAACAAGGGTACTCCCACTGATGAGGTGTTGAAAAGTAATTACAGTTCAAACTTCAATTTTTTTTTTTTTTTTTTTTTTGGTACAGTATCTCAATGGCCTGAAACTGTACAGTGGGTCTGCTGCCACATCATCATAAGGAAAGTGGTGTTCAATAGACCATAATCCTCTGTAGGATGCTGTAGCAACAGACCACTGAGATACTGGACCTAAAAAAAAAAAAAAATATTCAAGTTTGAGCTGCAAGATCTTTTCAATCAGACACCTCTCAGCTGTGGAAGTACCCTAGTTCTACTCAGGAGGATACAACCTGCAATAACTATATATATATATATACACATATATATATACATACACACACACATACACACACACACACACATACATAGATATATATACATATATATACACATATACATACACACATTTTTTAACTATATATTAAAGGGATAGTAATACTTCGTTTTAACTTTCTTTTATTTTGTAGGCATTAAAAAAACATGAAGAATGATATAAGTCTCATCTCTCAAATCTTTATGGTTTATGAGATATTCACAAGCAAAGTTTCCCCCTCCCACCCCTTTTACCTATGGTAAACAATCTCTTCTCAGATGTGGAATGCAGTCCATAGACTGGACAGATAACAGAAGGGGACACTCTTATTCCTATGAAAACAATGAAAGCCCTGCCCCCCTTGACAAGCTTTTCAGGTTTTTCTCTTATCTTAATTGAAGATTGTCCCTCTCTGCAGTCTACCTGGGCACCTCCCTTCTGCTCAAGCTGAACAGTGTGACATCAGTAAAAGGGGAGGGAGGGGGATACTTTGTCATTGAATTACTCTAGAACTACAACTCTGACAGACTTGAAATAACACTCTCCAAAGTCCAAATACTATGATGATTAATTAGAGCTGGTTTTATTATGAAACATTACTATCCCTTTAAGTGTTACCATACCTTTAATCGTGTTCCTTATTAGATGCCTATTTTCTAATATAAACAAAACAATATGTCTAGTCACTCTTTAACACTTTGAGTGCAATGTGTTATGATACATATCTGGTACTCAAAGGGTTCAAGCTAAAATGTTTCCAAACCCTCTAGCAGTTTTGTTGCAAATATCTGTAAATTTTCCAGTTGAATAATGTCTTTAAAGGGATAGTAATACTTCGTTTTAACTTTATTTTATTTTGTAGGCATTAAAAAAACATGAAGAACGATATAAGTCTTATCTCTCAAACCTTTATGGTTTATGAGATATTCACAAGCAAAGTTCCCCTCCTGCCCCTTTTACCTAGTGTAAGCCATCTCTTCTCAGATGTGAGTCTGGTTGTATGACAGGACAGATAACAGAAGGGGACAATTTTCTTTGTATGAAAACAATGAAAGCCCTTCCCCCCTTGACAAGTTTTTCAGCTTTTTCCCTTATCTTAATTGAAGACTGTCCCTCTCTGCAGTCTACCTGGGCATCTCCCTTCTGATCTGGTTGAACAGGGGGGGATACTTTGTCTGTGAATATCTCTTAAACCATAAAGGTTTTAGAGATAAGACTTGTATCATTCTTCATGTTTTTGTAATGCCTACAAAATAAAATAAAGTTAAAACGAAGTATTACTATCCCTTTAAGAAAAGATGCAGAAAACTGCACTTCATACAAAAGTTATAGCTGAAACCCTTTACCCTTTTTTATTCAACATTGTCTCACAAAGATAACATTTATCACATCTTGCTAAGAAATATTCATTCACCTTGTTGCCCATCTGAATATGCCCTATTACTAACATTAAGAAAAATGTTCACATATTTAGGTGTAGATTCATTGTCTTGGGACTTTGGAATGTTTATAGTTTATGAAAATATGGTTATGCCTTTGGATGTACTTTTTTTTTAATTGCCAATTTAGCGTTAGCTTCACTCCTTTGGCCATAATATCCAGTACAACTAATTAACTGGACAAAATCACTGCAAGTTATTACATGTCCCGTGCTCAATGACTGGCCAAAGTACAATCAACCAACAAAATAGGCATGCTAACACATATGGAAAATTAAAATAAATACAATATTGCAACTATTGCATTTCAAAAGAAATAAACATTTACTAGGGACTGCATATCAATCACGTAAAAAACAAACTACAAGTGCGTAGCCGTAAATGCATTCATAAAGTAATGTGTCAGTATCCAATGCCATGTTAAAACAGTAACCAAGCAGTATAATAATAAAAGGTAAAAAGTTTCAGGTCCCAAGCTCCCGAAAATGGGAGCAGTAATAAAGCTATGTAGGGTACAAGTAGGTGCTGCAAATCCTAAATTACAAATGTATACACAAAAGTATGATTTACAAGTAGTGTGACTTAAAACAGTTTATTTCCAAATACTCCTAACATATCGTGCACATTATAATACTAAGTTAAGAATAGCATGTTAGTTGACTTGAAAGTTCGCTTATTCAGACTAGTTCACCTTATACACAGGTAGACTGTCAGTAACATTTCAATGCCAAATGACTACCCTCGTGACATTCAAACGGTTGACACTGGTCTGTTAGTGTTGGCTGAGAAACCCTGTCATGTAGTGTGCCAATGTGGGATGCCCGTAATAAGAATGTGCACAGTATCATGGTCAGAACCAGCAGCAATACTCACATCTCTGAACTCAGCCAGCCCCAACTCTCCCAGCTCGCTGATACAGTCATAAGCCGAGCCGGACTGTAGAAAGAGCTGGGCCAGGCACATCGTTTCACTGCGGAACAGGGAGCCCATCTTGGTGCTGAAGCAAACAGGTAAAGCCTCCCTAGTACCAGATACTCGCTAACTACCGTAGGACATCACAAGCCGATGTACAGGTGAGAAAACTAAATATATTTTGTACGTCGAGCTGGATGTATTTGTAAACCCATTCCACGTCGCTACCCCTCCAGCTAAGCCCCTGACTGAACTCCACACTTCCGGGACCGTCACACTTCCTACAATGCTATCCACGTGCTACTTGAGGCAGCCAATCGAGAAGCCGCTGTGCAAATGAGGCTACTGCCTCTAATCTAATTGTTTCACACTTGGGGTGTGTAGCTAGTTCTTGTTTAGTTAGGCTGCTTTTACCTGTAATCGAAAAATAATTGGTGTGGCTGAGGAACGTATTGTTTGCTTTTGGCAGCTTGGACTCGCGTAAGATCTGTATGAGTGACTGAATACCTGTGGCTTCTGATAATAAACTTACAGCATACCCCATAAATGTCTCTCTATAGAAAGGACAGTCAATGTTGGAGACCAATTTCCTATGCCTCCTCTTTCTTACTCTGGTGTGCTTATTTTTAGATCAGAATATGTAGTGTGTGTATATAAGTGTATTACAGCACTTCACAGTAATAAAAATCACTTTTTTATCCCCAGTGCTAAGCATCTTTTCACGTTTTTGTTGCATTTTATGGTCGAATTAATATGTTTATATAGCGCCACAAGTGTTCGCAGCACTTTGTAGAGTGAAACACTAGATGTGAGTACAGAGTACATAAGGGGCATGTGCTGAATACAGTGCTAGAGCTTTGGTGATGATAGGGGACCCAAATAAAGTAAAAAATTTATAAAAGTGTTTGCTGTACAATGTGAGTGCCTTCTAGCATGTTGAAGATTTATTCAGGAGGTGTAGTTTCAAGCGTGACTTGAAGACCATAAGAGAGGTGCAGTGGCGCAGGGCGGGAGGTAGACCATTCCATATATAAGGAGCCATGAGAGAAAAAGGTTTGATACGTGGGAGGGCTGTAGACACAAAAGGAGCTGAGAGAAGACATTCATTGGCTGATCGTAAGTGGCGGAATGAGGTAAATGTAAGAAGGGGTAGAGGAGAGAACGAACAGCTTTGAATGAGAGAAGCAAGATTTTGTAAGCTATCCAAAGTCTAATAGGCAGCTGTTGGAGAGATTTGAGGAGGAGCGGGGCAAGGACAAACCTAGGTAAAAGAGAATAATTAGTGCTTCAGCATTCTGTATGGATTGAAGTGGATGGAGTTGGGAGGCAAGAATGCCCAACAGAAGAAGGTTGCAGTAGTCCATGCGGGAGAGGATGAGTGCTTGTGTAAGAACTGTAGCTGTGGAGGAACAGTGGAAGGGATGAATTTTAGCTATGTTACGCAAGAGAAAATGTCAGGATTTAGCAATGGCATTAATATGAGAAGAGATTGAGAGAGACTTGTCAATTATCATCCCTAGATACTGTGTTTCTGATACTGGATTTATGGTAGTGCCATTTATAGTCACCTGTAAGGGTGCTCCTGGGCCAGGCCTAAGTGGGATGTGGATTAGCTCTGTTTTAGACATACTGAACTTGAAGTGTCTATGAGCCATCCAGTCTGAGGTAGCTGAGAGGCAATCTGTGATTTAGATTGAATAGCAGAAGTCAGTTGAGGTGCAGATAAATATATCTGGGTGTCATCTGCATACAGGTGATATTTGAGACCAAACGAGAACAGAAAAGGTCCTGGAATATAACCTTGAGGAACACCAACAAAGACGTGGACTGAAGAAGATGAAGAGGTGGCAGAGGAGACACTGAAGTATTGGTTAGTTAGATAAGAGGATAGCCAGTCCAGTGTTAAGATATGGATTCCTAAGGAGAGAAGAATTTGTAGGAGGAGAACATGATCAACAATGTCAAAAGCAGCTGAGAGATTTTGCACTGCTATTGAATAGTGACCTTGCAATTTGAAGATCATTGACATCTCCTGTGAGAGCATTTCAGTGGAGAGAGCAGTGCGAAATCCAGACTGTATGGGGTCGAGCAGGTCGTGCTTGTTAAGGAAGTCAAGCAGGTGGGAGTGGGTTAGGCGTTCCAAGAGCTTAGAGGCAAAAGGAAGGAGAGAAACGGGTCGATAGCTAGAGGGTGTGTTACTGTCAGCGGAATTGTTCTTGAGGATGGGTGTTACTAAGGCATGTCTGCAGTCATCCGGAAGGTACAGGGACGGCGCTGCTTAAGACAGCTTAGGCAGCCGCATTAGGGTGCCGAAATGGGGGGAGATGCAAATTTTTTATTATTATTTTTTTTTTTTACTGATTTATCTTTTATAAATATCTACCGTGAGGGAGCGCTGATTTATGCTACCAAGCACTCCCTTGCACGTCTATGTCCAGTCAGTGAGCGAATGTGGCCAGTGATGTCAGACACTCCGCATCTGAGCACCGCCAGTGGCGTCAGAAAGATGCAGGAGGACTCAAGATGCCTCAGGCCTTCATGTCAGGAGTACTTCCACAGTGGGATCTTAACTTGGTTTTTGGCATCCTTCAGCACCCTCCCTTTAAGTCTTTGGCTTCTATTCCTCTACGTCTGCTGACGTGGTACATTGGCCTTTCTCCTGGTGATCGTGTCGGTTCTCCATGTCACGGAGTTGCATGCTCTTTCTTGTAAACCACCCTTTTTGGTGTTTCACTGAGTTCCTCATTAATCAGGAGATTGTGTCTCCTTCTTTCTGCCCTGGCCCTTCCCCTGACAAGGATCTCCACTTGTTAGATGTGGTGTGTTGTATCAGGTTTTATGCATTGCACTGAGTCCATTAGACAATCTGAGGCACTGTTCACCATTCCTGAGGGCCCCAGGGCAGGGAAACCTGCATCCAAGTGACTATTGCGTCTTGGATCAAGTCCACTATTCGTTAGGCTTACGAGCTAAGGAAGAAGCCTGTTCCCTTTCGGGTCACAACTCATTCTACTAGATCTATTGTTACCCCTGTTCAGTGTCCGTTGACACTTCAGTTGATGTTGTTCGGCTGTCTCTGATCTGATGGTTCATATATGCTCTGGTGACTTTGGGGGCCTTGCGCCTGGTTCTTGCCTTACTTCCCATCTGGGAAACTCAGTGGTTGGACATCCTAAAGTTACCAGTAACCTGTATTGGAAGACAGAGAAAAGAGGATTTTAGTCTTACCTGTTGAATCCTTTTCTCTTAGTCCATACAGGTTACTGGTCTCCTACCCTGTCAAGGGACCATGCTTGGCTCTCATGTGGCAGAATGTGGGGGTCCTTTCGGGTTCATGCTCACAGGAGTCTTCCTTTCCTTTTCACTACCTAGTCAGTAGTGTCTCAAATCTTACTGGCGCTGATTAGCTAGCTGCAGCCAAGGAGGGAAGGTAGACTCCACCCCCTGCATTCACTTCTCAGAACTGTTCCTGCCTACTTAAAGGGGCTGATCACCTACCCAAAGTTACCAGTAACCTGTATGGACTAAGAGAAAAGGATTTAACAGGTAAGACTAAAATCCTCTAGTTTCACCTTCAGGAAAAGCTGGATGCTGCCTCTAGTGCCCCCCGCCTGTCCCAGTCTGTACAGCACACCCTAGAGGCTCTCCACAAGCTCAGAGCCTTTACACAGCAAGCAGGGAGAAGAGGAGGCAACTTGATGGAGCTGGGAGCCAGGGATTTTTCATACAGACTGGCCAAGATCTTCATTGGTAATACTAAAAGAAGTGGGGCTTGCTCAGGCATCTAGTAGACCATATGAGCCATATACAGAATGTAAAGGTGGAGAAAACCAAGTACATCATAGGGACCAAGTACCAATTCCATAGGACGTTTAACACATTGGATGCTCTATGGGACACCATTACTAAGCAGTGTGCTTCTTTCATCAAACTTACTGCTAGAGGGGCTGGGCAAGGTGTTACCCATCCTGGCACATAAAGGGCCTCCTATGTAAAAGACAGGTGAAATAATTCTAGAACAAACCAGCTGCACCATAGGGGAGAAATACAAATTCCCTAGATTGCCAACAATTTAAATTGTACTTTTTATTAACCCCTTAAAAGCTATTAGGGTCTCCATTGCACTGTTTTGTATGTGCTGGGAGACCTCTGACATTAAATGGGATGCATAACCTATTTAAATCGATGAGCATTTTTGTTTGTCCCCTGTGGTGTGTTGGTTTGACCCGCAATTCCTTGAGTTTTAGGATCAACACCATAAAAACACACACATGACCGTAAAATGAAATGTAAACTTATAGTAAGAAGTCAAAGGGACAGTGGGTTATTTGCCTGTAGCCAACAAGGTCTTTATTGTCCTTTGAGAGCAGTAATAACTAGTTTCCCACCACAGCTTTTTGGTCTAGTGTCTGTATGGTCATAAGAAGGTCCATCTTGTTCTCAGAGCAGCACTACCTAGCTTCAGACCACAGCCAGGTAGTCTAGTGCTTGTATGGTCATAAGAAGGCTCATCTTGCTCACTGAGAGCATTACCACCTAGCATAACATGGCCTGGTAGTCCAGTGCCCATATTTTCAAAAGAAGACTTATTGTGCCCTCTCAGAGCAGTACCACCAAGCTTCATACCACTGCTAGGTAGTCTAGTTCCTACATGATCAAAATAAGATGTATCTTCTCCCCTGAGAGCATTACCACCTATATTCACACTATAACCTGGTAGTCCAGTGGCCATATGGTCAAAAGAAGGTTGATCATGTAGTAGTACCACCTAGCTTCACACCGCAGCTTGGTAGTCTAGTGCCCATATGGTCATAAGTAGGGTCATCTTGTCCTCAGAGCAGTGCTACTTAGCTTCACATAACAGCCTGGTAGTCTAGTGTCTATATGGTCAAAAGAAGACTTATCTTGTCCGCTGAGAGTAGTACCATCTAGGTTCAAACCACAGCCTGGTAGTCTAGTGCCTATATGGTCAAAAGAAGGCTTATCTTGTCCTCTGAGAGCATCAACACCTATCTTCACACTGTAGCCTGGTAGTCTATTGCCCATATGGTCAAAAGAAATGTGGAGTCACTACTGGACCCCAGGGTCTTGTTGGGTCCAGAGGAGTGTGCAGCACATTGTGAAGCAATTGTTGTAGTACAGACCCCTATGATCATCATGGGGGGGTGGTAGTGCTCATCTTGTAAAAACTGTATGACGGAACATATTTGCCTTCCACTAGTGGCTTTATTTAAAGAGCATGCCACACAGCTACCTTTCAGGCTACATAGAAACTTTCCAAGGCATTGGTGGGACCCAGTGCAGCCCACAATATTGTTCTGTTGTATGCTTATCAATAAAGTCACTAATCCTAAGTTTTTTGAGATGAGCATTAAGAGACGTGCATGTTCCTTTCTCTATTTTGTAATTTTCTATACAGCATCACCACACTGGAGGGTTCCTAGCACCCCCAGTATACAAGACCTTGTATATGTTTCTTGCCCCTATTTTTTTCTGTGCAGTCCAATAGGTTTTCACCAGAATTACTCCAGTGTTCATTTCAACATACGGCCCTAAGTCTTTACGCGTCACTCCTATAACTACATAAAATGCTCTGAAGCTATAAAGTGACAGCTCCCTTTTTGACTTTACATATTCGGAAAGGGCATACAATTTAAAGTCAGGTTGTCTATATACTAACAGGGAGCTATCTGAATTTATTTTCAGAAAGCTTTCGGTCTAGGACTGAGAAAGCTGAGAGAGTCAGTGTATAAAATCCTTTCGCTACAACACACAGAGCTGGAGAAAGATTTCAACGCTGTAAAAATAGTTTCCTTTCACAGTCCCCACTTGAAAGCTGTCTGGAAAGGGATATCCAGGGAGCTCAATGTTAGGGCCATAAAATGTAAATAAATAATGAAACCTGTCGGCAATTTGACTGCCATATCATGCACATGCACAATTTATAAAGCCAAAAAGGAGATTGACTCTCTCATGCATGCCACTCTTTTTTTTTTTCCTCCACTAAAAGATTTTTTCCATGTGTCCTTGAAGTGAATCTGACACCCTAAATTATTTTAGTTACATCTAAAGAGAACTAAAATGCCTATAAGTTGGACAAGTCATGTGTTTGTAATGTTATCTTACACTCTGCTATTAATGAATCAAGGCAGAGCCTATATACTGGGGTCATTTCTATAGCACAGTGAATGATGAGTTTGGACTCAAACAGAACTAATTTGCATACAGTGCCACACCGTGCCACAAAAACAAAGTTTAATTTCTCCAAAGCAACTTACATTACAGAAAAATGACCAAGTACAACATATAGTTGTGTAAACAAAACTGGTTTTACATATCAGGACATAATAACAATCATCTGTTCCTTAGCAGGCCTAAAAATTAGGTAAATACAAGCTCAGATGAACAACAACACATGATATATTACACCGTGTCATGATTTATTTAACAAAATAAAGCCAAAATGGAGAAGCCGTTTGTGAAAACTAAGTACACCTTATGATTCAATAGCTTGTAGAAACATCTTTAGCTGCAATAACGTAATCATTTTCTGTATGACTTTATCAGTCTCTCGCATCCTTGTGGAAGAATTTCTCTGTCGTCCAATATAGGTTACTGGTAACTTTGGGTAGGCGACCACCCCTTTTAGTAGGCAGGAACAATTCTTGAAGAGAATGCTGGGTGGAGCCTACCTCCTCTCCTTAGCTGCATCTAGCCACTCCTCTCCAAAAAGATTTGTTCCTTGATGAAGATTCAAGGCAAGAGAACAGTTCTGCTATAGTTTTAGCTTATTTTTTGTTTTCTGTTAGATATGGAATACCACCATTAGGCAGATTACCATTACTGACATTCCCTGGTGGATAGCTCAGTTTCCAGGTTCTATGGTGCTTAGCAAGTTCTTTCCCTAGGAGTTGCCCACTGAGGCTTCTTCTTTATCAGTGGTAATCTGAAGACAGAAGACCTGCTGAAAAGGTGAGCAACCCTTTGAGTGCTGAGGTCCACTTGTCCCACGCTTCCTCTCCACACAGGGGTCTCGTTTGGAGTTCCTATTTCATACTCATGCACTCATTGGGTTTGTCTGTATGTCTGTTGGGGGGTTGGAGCAGAGTTTCTGTGGTAAATCAACCCTTTGTCTGCTGATTTGGCATATTTTAGGGGGTTTTAGCACTTTTCCCTTTAGGGTATAGTGTTTATTTGCTTTTTGAAATGTTTCTGATGTTTTTTATAACTTTTCTTACTTCACTGTAAAAATTAGAAAATTTGATTTCCGCACACTTTAGTGCTTAGACGCCATGCTCCATTTACCTCTATGGGACTTTGGGACATATGTCTGCAACCGCTCAATGTATCGACTTCAGACACGGCTCATTTTGTTGTCTGCCCTCGGTTTATCATCCGGTCAATGTTCTGTGTGTTTTGGGGGGCTCAGGAGGGTTTGGGCACTGTTGGGGTACTTTTTTAGGGAAATCTACATTTCCCATGAGAGCTTGCTTTGCGCGCTCGTTTCTGATTGGCTCCTGTTGCGGAAGCCATTTTCCAATTTCCCTTCACGAGTTTCCTATGCAGGGCTTGGACTCTCCTTCTCGCCTCAGCAGATTAACCTTTCGCCTGCCAGATAAGTGCAAATTAGCCATTTCTGGGGTGAAATTTTAATCTTTCACACTGTATTGTGTTGTTTCCTTATACTTAGGACGTTTTGACACTGTTAGGATGTCAACTCCGTTGGAACTTGTGGTTAGACCTAAGACTAAGGATACTGGGGTGTCTGTGTCCCCCACTGCGCACTGCTGCTCATGTCAATCAGGGTTACCTAGAGAATACCCAGGTCATTTATGCCCAGCGTGCGCTGCTGCCCCTGTGTCTCCCCCAGGGACCTCCAGCCATGCACTAGATCCAGTTTGGATGCAAGAGTTTAAGGTCACTACTAGAGACCTAAGGTCTACCTTACAACTCCTTCCATCCCAATTGCAGGGGGACTTCCAGTCTTGGCAGCCCTCTACTACTATTCTGTCTTCCCTACCAAAACCGCAGGGTATACCTGATGTCTATGACTCCTTTGAAGAGGGACTGTTGGTGGATTCTGATGAGAGGGAATGTTCTGCGTTGGTCTCTTCCCAGTTTTTTTTTAAGCTGATCCCTCAGCTGAGGGCCTGATCAGGACAGTGTTAAACATGCTAAACATTCCCTTGGTGCCAGAGGCTCCCACGGACCCCTCTGATATATTTCAGGAGCCTAAGAAGCAGTCTGTTTTCCACCTAACCCCACTCTTGACCGTCTTGTGTCTGAGTGGAAAGCTCGTGACAAGAAGCCTACTGTTTCTATGAAATCTTCTAAGTTGTACCCCTTTTCTGAAGCGGCATTAGCTCAATGGGCTCATCCACCCACGGTGGACGCTCCAGTCTCCAGACTTTCTACTTCTTTGTCTGTGGCTGATGCATCTGTCCTCAAGAACTGGATTGACAGGAAGCTTGAAACATCCCTGCAGTCTATCTTGTAAATCACCCTTTTTGGTGTTGTACAAAGACAAGGCAGTTCTTCGCACTTCTCAGGAGTTTCTCCCGAAGGTGGTCTCAGAATTCCACATTAATCAGGAGATAGTGGTACCTTCTTTCTGTCCTGACCTGACATCTGACAAGGAAAGAGATCTTCACTTGTTAGATGTGGTGCGCTGCCTTAAGTTCTATGTGCACCACACTGAGTCTATTCGCCAGTCTGAAGCACTTTTCGTCATTCCTGAGGGTCGCAGGGCAGGGAGACCGGTATCCAAGGTGACCATAGTGTCTTGGATTAAGTCTACTATTCATAAGGCTTACGAACTGCGGAAGAAGCCTGTTCCATTTAGGGTTTCAGCTCATTCCACTAGATCCATTGGGGCATCTTGGGCTTACAAGAATCAAGCTTCAGCTGATCAGTTGTGCAAGGCTGCCACTTGGTCGTCTGTGCACACCTTCTCTAAACACTACCGTGTTTATGTGCTGGCATCGGCTGATGCCAACTTTGGAAGGAAGATCCTGAAGGCAGTCTTGCCTGTCTAGGTTCTCCTTTTGTCTCTTCAGTACTCCTTGACTTTTGAGCCCAGTTGGCTCTAGTTCTTTGTTCTGTGCTACAATTCCTGGTGTGTTTATACCCCAGTTTTGTGTCCATTGACACTTTGTTGTTGTTGTTGGGCTGTCTATGATCTGATGGTTCATATATGCTCTGGTGACTTTGGGGGCCCTGTGCCTGGTCCTTGCCTTACTTCCCACCTCTGGGAAACTCAATGGTTTGACATCCCAAAGTTACTAGTAACCTATACTGGACGACAGAGAAAAGAGGATTTTAGTCTTACCTATAAATCCATATAGGTTACTGGTCTCCCACCCTATCAAGGAACCATGCTTGACTCTCCTGTGACCGAACGTGGGAGGTCCTTTCGGGTTCATGCTCACAGGAGTCTTCTTTTCCCTTTTTACTACCTAGTCGCTAGTTAGTGTCTCAAATCTTTCTGGAGAAGGGTGGCTAGATGCAGCTAAGGAGAGGAGGTAGGCTCCACCCAGCATTCTCTTCAACAATTGTTCCTGCCTACTTAAAGGGGTGGTTGCCTACCCAAAGTTACCAGTAACCTATATGGAATAAGAGAAAAGGATTAAACAGGTAAGACTAAAATCCTCTTTTTGGCCAACTCTTCTTTACAACATTGCTTCAGTTAATTGAGATTTGCGGGCACTTGTTTATGCACAGCTCTCTTAAGGTCCCGCCACAGCATTTCAATCGGGTTGAGGTCTGGACTTTGACTGGGCAATTGCAACACCATGATTCTTTTCTTTTTCAGCCATTCTGTTGTAGATTTGCTGGTTTGCTTGGGATCAGTGTCCTGTTGCATGACCCAATTTTGTCCAAGCTTTAGCTGTTGGACAAATGGCCTCAATTTGACGCTAGAATACTTTGGTCATAGTCGACTCAATGACTGCAAGGTTCCCAGGTCCTGTGGCTGCAAAACAAGCCCAAGTCATCACCCCTCCACCACTGTGCTTGACAGTTGGTATGAGGTGTTTGTGCTAATATGCTGTTTGGTTTTTGCCAAACATGGCGATGTGCATTATAGCCAAACATCTCCACTTTGGTCTCGCCTGCCCGAAAGACATTGTTCCAGAAGTCTTGTGGTTTGTTCATATGCAACTTTGCAAACCTAAGCCATGCTGCCATTTTCTTTTTAGAGAGAAGAGGCTTTCTCCTGGCAACCCTTCCAAACAAACCATACTTGTTCAGTCTTTTTCAAATTGTACTGTCATGGACTTTAACATGCTAACTGAGGCCTGTAGAGTCTGAGACATAACTATTGGGTTTTTTTGCAGTTTCTCTGAGCATTGCATGGTCTGACCTTGGGGTGAATTTACTGGGACGTCCACTCCTGGGAAGATTGGCAACTGTCTTGAATGTTTTCCACTTTTGAATAATCTTTCTCACTGTAGAATGATGGACTTTAACTTGTTTAGAAATGACCTTTTAACCCTTCCCAGATATATGGGCAGCAACAATTGCTTCTCTAAGATCATTGCTAATGTCTTTCATCCTTGGCATTGTTTTAGCACACCTGAATGCTCCAGACCAGCAGACTGCTAAAACTTTGGCTTTTATAGAGGTGGTCACACGTGCTGATGATCAGTTAATGTAGGGCATTTGATTAGCAGCACCTATCTGCAGCTTATCATCTAAATTCCCATGGAAGCAGTAAGGGTGTACTTAGTGTTTTACATATAGCTTCTCCATTTTGTGTAATATGTCATGGGTTTTTGTTCATCTGAGCTTGTATTTACCTAATTTTTTAGACCTGCTAAAGTACAGATGATTGTTATTATGTTCTGGTATGTAAAACCATAGAATTCAAAGTGGGTGTACTTTCTTTTTTACATGACTGTATAGGCTGATTTTCAATTTCTGTAAAATAAATTAAACTTGGGTACCAGGTCCACTTTAGCTACCAGCCAGCAAGTCTTTAACCCACTCTCTGTTTTAAGGGCTTAGCCTCTTGTTTTTAGGCAGGTCATCAGTGCATTGCATAACAACATGTTAGAGGCCTTTCAGCCACCCTGCAAGGATCAGTATGGTGCCTTCTGGTCCTTAAAGGGTTAAGCGACATCAAACATAAGGTCAAACATACGAGCATGTTCTTCTTTTTTTTTTTTTCCTTCAGCTTGCCTCTTACTAGACCACGCAGCCTGGTCAGGGGCATCAGCCACTGATATCTACTGCGCACAGAGGTAAGGATTTCTCAAAGTGTGCGACTTGCAAATATCTGTTTGTAGTCTTGTGTTCAGCCTCTCCTAAATCCACTCTCTTTCCAGATGGAGTGATCAGGATCTGTGTCCAGTGTATAAAGCTGAAGCCTCAGGGTGCTATGACACAGAATCAATATCCCTGGATAGACAGCTGGTGTATGAGAGAAGCCCTCTCTTAACAGGAAAACTATAGAATAATCTACCTCAATCAAAACCTTGTTCTGCATCACGTGGTGCAGACATATGGCAGCATCACACAATACCTGTAGAGCAAGATACATAAATAGGGAATTTATAACATAATAAGGGAAACATATAATACAGAACTTCCCCAGCTGAGTAAAATCTGGGTAATTGTTCTCTCGAGAGATATTTTATTCAAAATGTTATTTCTGTTTCATCCAATGTGGAACACAGAAACCATGGGGTAAATTATCCTCCCACAGGATGGCAGGGAACTTCCTTAAAAAGTGCTCTGTGGTGATTTGGTCATTCATTATTAGTCTCAGGACCCCACCACCACAACCTGAGGGGGTTGGTTTCATGCCTTTTTTTTTATTATGCATACACTTTTTCCATTCTGTTATATTTATGGAATGTGGAACCTTTAAGACAGTGGTTCTCAACCTGTGGGTCGGGACCCCTTAGGGGGTCGAATGAAGATTTGCCAGGGGTCGCCTAAAACAATCAGATATTTATATTTCGATTCATAACAGTTGCAAAATTACATCGATGAAGGAGCAACAAAAATAATTTTACTGTTAGGGGTCGCCACAACTTGGGAAATTTTATCAAAGGGTCGCGGCACTAGAAAGCTTGAGAACCGCTGCTTTAAGACATGGGCTCTTGCATTAGCCATTTTTTTGCCAGGGTATTGGCTGCATACATTCAGGCTCCAGTGTGGGAGTAGGGGCTAATTCAACTATGTATAAACTATTTTAAAGGAGGACACACCCTCAAGGGGTCTCCCCGCTGCCAGGGTGGTGATAGAATGTGAAGGCTGGAAGCCAGCATTCCATTCAGGCTGTTTGGTAGGAAACATTTTCCCATAAGTCCCTGTTTATTCCTAGGCCTATGGGAAGAGGAGGTACCAAGCCTTTCCACTTCCTTTTCCTCTGCTACAGCTGACCCACAAGGCACCTTCCTATCAGCTCACTTCTTCTTGGCCAGAGTTCCCCACGATCTGGTGCAGGGCCATTTATTCTTATAAGAGGTTTCTTCCTGGTGGTCATGCAGGCCCTGGTATCTGTTCTTCCTCAGGAAAGGGGGGGGGCTCTCTTCACAGGACAGTTGGTCCACCAGAGCTAACAATCTGCCAGTGGGGCAGAGTGACACTTGCCCTTTAATTTACATGCCTTCCAGTGGATAAATTAGTACTGTATATTATTATCAAGAGGCAGACCCATATGCCTGGGAGCTGCACCATATTAAGGGCTTTCATTTAGACAACACTAATTTAACAGCCCACTACATTGTACCTTTCTCAAAAAGCAACATTATGAAAGCAGTATAATCTATAAAGAAATGCAAATGTTACTGTGTGTCCTTATTGATCTTGCATACCGTATTTTTAATTAAAAAAAAGTTAACGCAACGCTGTAGCAATAAGAGACATCATGGCTTTGGTTTTTTGTTTTTTTTTTGAGGGGGTTGTAACAAAACAAGAAAAAAAGGTACAGCCTCTATTTAAAAGGAAAATTATACCCCAAAATGTTTCGAATGGACTCTAGAGAGAGGTATTCACAATGCCCTGGAAATCTCTGTAGCAGGGGAGAGCAAACAGAGGCCCTCCAGCTTTTACACTATTATTCCAAATCAGCCCTAGCCTGCTGTTGGGGTTGATGGAAATCATAGTCCTAAACAGCTGGAAGGACGTGTGCAAACATTTTCTCCCAGGGCTACACTGAGAAAAGAACAACAGAGGGCTACATACTACATATTTTAAGGATATTAAAAGGCAATTACTACATTTTACCAAGTTTGCTCCAATGGCAGAGGATTTCATAAATAAGCTTGGGTCTGCCCTGTGCCCTTTCAACTATTCATGGAGTAAAGAAAAGTGACCACATTCACTGCAGTGAAGACCAGAAGGAAGTAAGCCAAGTCTCCTGGCCCACATGTGCATTACCTTTTGACCTTCTGTATCAGGCTGTCAAGCACAATTAATGGATCTATAGGCAACTGTATTGCGCAGTACAGGAGATTGCCTTGAGTATTCCAAGAGCAGATCAACTAGTGGAGCATCGGGCATCTCCTTTCAGACCCTTGTTCTGCTGCCCTTTTGGTTTGCAGGGATACACAATACAGCCTAGCTTAAAGGGATAGTAATACTTAAAATGTAAAAAAAAAATATGTTGTAGGGTTTATCCCCCTGAGTAAAACAAGAGTACTCCCACTGCTGAGAGGTGTTTCATTCAAAAGTTATTAATTTTCAAAGTTGAATTTTTTAGGTGCAATATCACAGTGGCCTGAAATTGTACAGTGGCGCTGTTGCTACACGATCCTATGGACAACTCTGGTCAGTTGACCATAAATCTCCATAGGATGGTGTAGCAACAGCGCCACTGTACAATTTCAGGCCACTGTGATATTGCACCTAAACAATTCAACTTTGAAAATTAATAACTTTTGAATGAAAGAACTCTCAGCAGTGGGAGTACTCTTGTTTTACTCAGGGGGATAAACCCTACAACATATTTTTTTTTACATTTTAAGTATTACTATCCCTTTAATTGGCAGTTCTCCTACCAAAGCAGATCTGCCTCGGGCACAGGGGCGAATTGTCCTGTCGGCGGATCAGGAATCCCACGGTGGGCCACATAGTCGTAGGCCGGTTTCACTGTCTGATCTATGCTGTTTATATCTGAGGGATTGACATGAGTTGAGAAGGCTTGGCTTATGCGCCGAAATGAAGAGCAGGGGACGTGTGAAGGAGTTCTGTGATAACTGGATAGATAGCTCAGGGGACAGTAAAAGGATGATCACTGATTCTGCTGCATTGCTGTGTCATCTCCGGGTGAGGTGAAGCATCCAGTCATTTGGAATGGAGCAGAGGTTGCCACAGGGTTTGTTTTATGTTCTACAACTATTTACTTTATTGCTTATTTAACTTCACTACACAGAGGATTAATCCTTTGAGTGCCAGAGAGGTATCCACATTGGATTGCTCTTTGGCACTCAGAGAGTTAAGAGGGTGATGGTACACACTCTGCATTCCCCTCCAAGTAATTATGCTTTGTAAGTTGTCACTTCTGTACAAAATATGTACGTGCAACTTCCCTTACAATTTATCTTGAACTCTTCAGTACCTGACCTTAGACAGCAGCCATCCCGCAATGCGGGAGGAGAAGGGGGTAGGCAAGTCATAGTGCTGTCCTTTCAGTAGTGCTAATTTCTGGTCCTCAGGTCATGCTAAGGTGCTTTCTGATAATTGTTTAGAAAAGCAGAAGTTGCTCATATCGGCAGCATGTGGACCAGCACGCAGATTAAAAAAAAAAACATATCAGCTAGCAAAGTAATTAGGCAAGTAGTTATACTAATATATTTAACACTTGATGTGCTGGATAGATGTCCAAATAATTCTGAAGAACTTTCTAACATTTAGAGTTGTTAACCCTTTCATGGCCATTGGAGTAGACAAATTATTGCAACTTTCTGTGGCAATCTCTCACTTTCACTCTCTCCCAGTAGTAGCCCAGCATCTTCTCCACTGTGGCCCTATCATCCATACATTGCACTCCCTTTCTGTAGAAACCAGATATATACATTTTGACTGAAAATAGATGCAATTGAGTCATTCAGTACTAAACCATATGTACCAAACGGGGACAAATACAAAGTTAAAGGGATAGTAAAGTCCCAAAAATCGTATGTTCTAAATGGTAGCTGCACTAAAAAAAAAACACTTAATGCGCTTAATCCTTTCTCTCAAATAAGAATATAAAGTCCTCCATTCCCTCCCTTTCTGCCTGATGAGTTGAAAAGCTGTCAGAGGCAGAATCCGGTCGCCCGACAGTAGGCGGCTCTTCAGAAGCGCTGTCATCTAGATATCTAGCTATAATTACTTCATCAGTATGGTCTACAACGGGTGCCTGGCTTGCAAGCACACGTTGTAGACCATTCCGTTGAAGTAATTATACATAGATATCTAGATGACAGCGCTCCTGAAGAGCCGCCCTCTGGTCCCGGAAGCAGGATCTCATGATGTCTGCTGTACAGTGGACGCATGAGAAGGGGGAGGGAGCGGAGGTCTTTATTTTATTACATCTCTCAAACCATAATGGTTTGAGAGAAAGGATTAAGCACATTAAATGGTTTTTTAGTGCAGCTACCATTTAGAACATACTTTTTTGGGACTTTACTATCCCTTTAAATGGGATATTTAACTTATTGAATATCTATATCATTGAAGTGGATAAATGCTTATTATAAATCAGTGGGAATTTTTAACTTGTTGAAAGGAGGGGGACTGTGGAATGGTGAGGGAATGAAACAGACTGGAGGAGAAAGGGGGAGGAGGCAGCCAAAGGGCCTGTAGGTAGAAAGAGAGAAGGAGTGATATAGCTGGGGGGGTGAGAGAAAGACACACACAAATACATACATGAAATACCAGCTAGTGGGCCAGTGTTTTTAAAATCTTCCGGGCTGGTATCAAGTTACAATCTGCTCCTGCTCGGGCAACTATCCTATATAATAATTAGCTAAAACGTGTGTAACGCCGCAGTCATGCGCAGTAGAGACTGCTGCGCGTGCTGCAGTCATGCGCAGTAGAGACTGCCCGCGCCACGGCTGATACAGAGCTGGACGCTCCTTCAGAGCAATCAGCTCTGTCAGCCACGGCGCTGGCAGTCTCTACTGCACATGACTGCCCCGCAACCGGCTGGCAGTGGCACTGTGGCCCGTGTAACGGGCTCTTCATCTAGTCATGTTATAATTGCCCTTAAAAACAAGTATACTCGGGTGTAATAGATTGTATAGGATACTGTATACAATCCACAGCTAGGCTAACACAGCTACTTTGTATTTTGCTATATAAAAGTACAGTACATACGCTGCATTAAAGTTGTCTCATTACTAACGACCAGGCACTTTGTGTGTGTACAGGGTCCTCAATATTGGCACTTTTTTTTTTTTTTTTTTTTTTTTTTTTTTTTTATTATGATACGTAAACCCCTAGCAGAGAGTAAGATGTTTTGTTTTGTTTTACTTGTGGTGGTATGCCCTGTGTCACCCAAGGGATTAAAAGAAAAGGATGTAAGGTTATCTGCAACAGTCTCGCTTGCATCCAGTAGGGAACATAAGGACCACAGGGATGTTCAAAGGGGTTCCAACATTCTAAGGATTCCCATTCAGCTGCACTCAAAAATGCTCCACTCATTAATGTAGCCAAAACTGGAGAATAACAACTCCCTTACTGTTACTATGTGGCAACAACACACCGTGGCCCTCTGCAGCTGAATAAGTCCATATCAGAGAGAGAAAATGGATATAATGTAGGAACAAGATGTGGATGAAGTGATAAAAGTAAACTAGCGAAGGTAAAGAGCAAGGAACAGGAGAGGATAGGAACCAGGAAGGAATGGAAGTAAACACAAGTACAGAGTGGTAAGTGTAAGGAAATGATGGAACAAATCCAGAAGTGGAGAAAATAGTAGAGGGGCGGGGGGAAAAAGAGCAAAAAAAAAGATGAGAGCACCTGTAGCTAGTATGACTCACAACCGCACTTCATTTCCTTCCACAACAAAGCAGCCCCCCATCCCCATGCCTCAGCAAGGGTGCCATTGCACTTTGGTTTGCCATGGACAATTAAGGTGCCACTATTTTATGAAGACAAATGCGACCTTGAATTTCAGATGTTTATTCATGAAAACTATTACGTACAATATTCTTGTTTCTGTAAGTCTAATTGTGAAACCTTAGAATACATATTTACGTATTTGTCCACTCTATTATATCCTTGACAAATCACCTAAAAAACATTAGGGGTGCACTGAACATTCCAGACTGATTGATGGCAGTACCTTGAGCAGAAAAGATTGAAAACTGTGTTCTTGATAATGTAAGCAATCCAGAACTTAACCCCTTAACGATCAGCGCGGTCAGTTAAGGACCGCCGGGCATTTTTTTTTTTTTTTTTTTTTTAATTTCCAGTTCCGGACTCCCCGAACGGCGTGCAGCCGCGGGGGGGAGACACGAATTCCATGACGGTCATAGTACGTCATGGGTCATTAACTCAGATCGACCCATGCCATACTATGACCGTCAAGGGTCATTAAGAGGTTAAAGCATTAAAGAGGGATATTTATGCATTGGCTAAAACTAGGCAGGGCTGCCTGGTGTGACTATGACTATCACAGGAGTGTGCAATGAATAGCATTAACTTCTGGTCCTCAAGGGGTTAATTACTCAACCAACCAATGCTGGATTGCTTACCTTACAGAGAGAATCAATTGAAAATCAATGCCAAGAGGATTCTGATGACCCTATACCTTGATATTTGCCCTACTCTGATACTACCATTTTTACACTTTTTTTCTTCGCTAAAGAAGGTCCCATGTCATTTATTTTGGTCTCTTTATTTTTGTTTTGCTCCTATGTTTTCTCTTTTCTCCCTTTCTTTTCCTTCCCTTTACAAGTGTGATACAGAAACAAGTTTTCTCCTCTAAAGCAAGTTCTATCTGCTGTTATCGATCTCTGCTCTTTCATTATCATACAATACATATTTCCTAAAATATGTTCTCATGCTCAAGCCTTGAACTGTCGTTTGTTTTAACGCAACTCCATCACCAGTGTTACCCCACGTACAAAGACTGTCATAAGAACGTCTTTATTAAAGTTGACCTGTCACCCTAAAATAAATTTAGTTTGTCTGTTGTGTCATGTCCTGACATTTTTCTGTAAAATAAATTGCTTTTAAGAAAAGAGGATTTTAGTCTTACCTGTTAAATCCTTTTCTCTTAGTCCATGCAGGTTACTGATAACTTTGGGTAGGCGATTTGGCCCATTAAGTAGGCAGAAACAATTCTAGAATTGATTGCAGGGGGTGGAGCCCACCATCCTTCCTTGGCTGCAGCTAGCCAACCAGCTCCAGAAAGATTTGAGACACTAACTATTGACTAGATAGTGGAAGGGAAAGAAGACTCCTGTGAGCATGACCCCGAAGGACCCCCACAATCTGCCACAGGAGAGCCAAGCATGGTCCCTTGACAGGGAGGGAGACCAGTAACCTGTATGGACTAAGAGAAAAGGATTTAACAGGTAAGACTAAAATCCTCTTTTCTCTGTCATCCAATACAGGTTACTGGTAACTTTGGGATGTGCACCCACTGAGTTTCCCAGAGGCAGGAAGGAAGGCAAGGACCAGGCACAAAGCCCCCAAAGTCACCAGAGCAGATATGAACCATGAGATCCAAGATAGCCCAACAACACAATGAAGTGTCAACGGACACTAAACAGGGGTAACAACACCCAAACTTTTACACAGTACACTGAACTAGAGCCAATGGGGCTCAAAAGTGAAGGAAGCACCAAAGAACCGAAGAAGATCCTAGACAGGCAAGACTGCCTCCAGGATCCTCCTCCCAAAACTGTCATCAGCCGATGCTAGCACATCAAAACGGTAGTGCTTTGAAAAGGTGTGCACAGACGACCAAGTGGCAGCTTTGCACAACTGATCAGCGAAGGCCTGATTCTCGCAAGCCCAAGAAGCCCCAATAGATCTGGTACAATGAGCCGTAACCAGAAGGAGAACAGGCTTCTTCCTCAGCTCGTAAGCCTCATGAATAGTGGATTTGATCCAAGAAGCAATAGTCACTTTGGATGCAGGTCTGTCACGGTTTGTTTAAGATTCACAGACGCAGAGTTTGGTAAAAACTTAACTTTATTGAAAAGTTAATGCAACCCCGTAGGTTAGAAACACATTCACATATATATCTTTATTAGACAGCAATATAATGCAAATAAGCACAATGATGGCTCTACCGGCCTTGCCAGACTACCGGGCAAGGCAGCCAGGAGATTAAACTACAGGATGAGGCTCTACCGGTCTTGCCAATACCGGGTAAGGCAATCCAAGGAAACAGGACAGGTTCTACCGGCCTTACCGTTTACCGGGCAAGACAGCCAATACTGGTGACTACACAGGCTCTACCGGTCTTGCCAATACCGGGTAAGGCAACCCAAGGAAATAGGACAGGTTCTACCAGCCTTACCTTTTACCGGGCAAGACAGCCTATACAAGTGACTACACAGGCTCTACCGGTCTTGCCAATACCGGGTAAGGCAACCCAAGGGAATAGGACAGGTTCTACCGGCCTTACCGTTTACCGGGCAAGACAGCCGAATAACAGGTGGAGAAATAAGGGCCACCGGCAGTGACTAGTTGGTGGTAACACAGTCACTAGGATGGCAAAGAAGCGAATCAGTCAGAGAACCGCCTACAGAAGAGAAGATAGCATTCAGTAATGCTATACACAAATGTAACGCCCTTCACCCGTAGAGCAAGCAACTCTGCATGGAGCGAACCAGCTCCCTATACATGGGATGCACAATCTCTATACTGAGGCAGCTGGACAGCTTGCGGGGCGAACCAGTACCCAATGCGTGGAACGCTATAAACTGATACAGCCGGGTGGCTTGTGGAGCGAACCAATGCCCTGTATGTGAAACGCACAACACTTAGACAGCCGGGTGGCTTGTGGAGCGAACCAGTACCCAATACGTGGGACGCTATTAGCAAGTACACAGCCGGGTGGCTTGTGGGGCGATCCAGTACCCTGTACGTGGAACGCTATAACAAGTATACAGCCGGGTGGCTTGTGGAGCAAACCAGTGCCCTGTATGTGGAACGCACAACACTTTAGACAGCCGGGTGGCTTGTGGAGCGAACCAGTACCCTGTACGTGGAACGCTATAGCAAGTATACAGCCGGGTGGCTTGTGGAGCAGACCAGTTCCCTGTATGTGGAACGCACAACACTTTAGACAGCTGGGTGGCTTGTGGAGCGAACCAGTACCCTGTATGTGGAATGCTAAGACGAGGATACAGATGGGTGGCTTGTGGAGCAAACCAGTGCCCTATATGTGGAACGCACAACACTGTTAGACAGCCGGGTGGCTTGTGGAGCGAACCAGTACCCTGTACGTGGAACGCTATAGCAAGTATACAGCTGGGTGGCTCGTGGAGCAGACCAGTGCCCTGTATGTGGAACGCACAACACTTTAGACAGCCGGGTGGCTTGTGGAGCGAACCAGTACCCTGTACGTGGAACGCTATAGCAAGTATACAGCCGGGTGGCTTGTGGAGCAAACCAGTGCTCGCATAGTAAGCGGGAAGATGTCGCCTAGGCGACTCAGGAACATCTGAAGGCAGGAATCAGCGAACAGAGGCAGGAACCAGCAGGCAGACGGTCAACCGGATTACTGGAGGAGGCTGGCGGCAGGAAGCGGAGAGGGCGACCGGAACAGCAGGAGGCAGGAACAAAGAGAGCAATCACGGGCACCGTGATAGTACCCCCCTCTCAAAGACCCCTTCTCCCAGAGGAGGGTCTAGGTTTCTGCGGGTATTTGGAGTGAAAAATTCGCAGTAACTTGGGTGCATGAAGGTCACTGCTGTCCACCCAAGATCGTTGTTCAGGACCATAGCCCTTCCAATGTACCAAATACTGCAACTTTCCTCTAAGCCTACGGGAGTCAATGATATTTTGAACTTCGTACTCCTCATGACCTTCCACTTCAACAGGTCCTGGCACAACAGGGTTAGTTGTATAGCGATTGCATACAAGCGGCTTAAGGAGGGACACATGAAAGACATTATGAATCCGCATGGACGCAGGTATGTCCAAAGCATACGATACTGGATTAATTTTACGAATGATCCTGTACAGACCAATGAATCGGGGAGCCAACTTATTAGATGGGACTTGAAGCTTAAGGTTTCTGAAGGACAGCCACACCCAACCTGGAAGGAAACCGCTGGCAACCTTCTGCGATTGGCATGCCGTTGATGATGTTGAAATGACTGACCCAGTGCCCTCTGTACCTGTGCCCATGTGGATCGGAGCTGCTCGATATGCTCATCTAGAGCTGGAATTTGTTGTGCCTGAAAGGAGTCTGGGAGCAAACAGGGTTGGAACCCATAATTAATCAGGAACGGAGAGCTCCCTACCGATGAATTGACTGCACAATTCCTGGCAAACTCAGCCCAGGGCAACAGGTCGGCCCAATTGTCATGATGGTCAGTAATGAAACAGCGCAAGAACTGTTCCAAACCTTGATTGGCACGCTCAGCGGCCCCATTGGTCTGGGGATGGTAGGTGGAAGAAAAAGATAATTGTATGCCCATCTGACCACAAAACACCCTCCAAAACCTGGATACGAACTGGCTCCCCCGATCGGACACCAATACTCTGGGTACACCATGCTAGCGGAACACCTCCTTAGCGAATACAATCGCCAACTCGTTAGCAGAGGGAAGGCCACGGAGGGCCACGAAATGAGCCATTTTAGAAAACCTGTCCACTATCATGAGTATAAAGGAATACCCTCTAGACACTGGCAATTCTCCCATGAAATCGATGGAAACGTGAGACCAAGGGCGGTCACCATTGGGTACCGGCTGGAGTAAACCCACAGGGAGGTGTCTAGGGGTCTTAACACGAGCACAAGTAGCACAGGCATTAGTAAAATCGGCACAATCGGCCCTCATAGAAGGCCACCAAAAAACTTGTGAAAGGGACCATAACAATTGGTCTCTGCCAATATTTCCCGCAGCCTTAGAGGAATGGTATGTCTCGTGTAACTGCGTGCGATATGGCACGTCAACAAAGCACTTGCCCATTGGGGTTTCGGCAGGAGCGGAGGCTTGGGAGGTCAAAATCTGTTCCCCCCAACGGTGAGGTGATACTCATGCGTATAGTAGCCAAGATACGATCAGGCTGAATAATAGGTGCTGGTATCTCATCTCTGTCAATTTCGGCCTCAAATTGTCTTGACAGTGCGTCAGCCCTAACGTTCTTAGACCCAGGCAAGTAAGACACAATGAAGTTAAATCGAGACAGGAACAATGCCCACCTGGCCTGATGTGGGGATAACCTCTACCTCAGAGTGGTAGATTAGATTCTTATGATCGGTCAAAATTAGGACAGGGTTCTTAGTACCCTCGAGTAGGTGACGCCATTCCTTTAAGGCAAGAATAATGGCTAGCAGTTCTCTGTCACCGATCTCATAATTGCCTTGTGCCCCTGTCAATTTTTTAGAGAAAAACCCACAAGGTCTGAGAGTTCCTCCTTTAACTGGACACTGCGAAAGCACTGCTCCAACCCCAATATCAGAGGCGTCCACCTCCAGAGTAAATGGGAGCGATGGATTGGGGTGGGATAACACAGGAGCATTAGAGAAGGCCGCTTTCAATGCTTCGAAGGCTTCCTCAGCAGCCACTGACCATTGAGCTGGATTAGCACCCTTGTGCGTAAGGTCAGTCAAAGGTTTTACAATGGTAGAGAAGTTCTTAATACATTTTCTATAATAATTAGCGAAGCCCAGAAATCGCTGTATGGCTTGAAGGCTCTTAGGTCGAGGCCATTGTAAAACTGCCGTTAGTTTCTCTCTGTCCATGGCAATGCCTTCTTTGCCAATTATGAATCCCAGAAATGGCACACTGTTTCTGTGAAATTCACATTTTTCGAGTTTACAATACAATTTATTTTCTCGTAAACGAAGCAACACCTCCGACACGTCCTTGACATGTTGTGACATATTCTCAGAATGAATGAGAATGTCTTCAATGTAGACAACGACACATGACTGCAACATATCTCTAAGAATGTCATTGATGAACTCTTGGAATACAGCGGGTGCGTTACAGAGACCAAATGGCATAACTAAGTACTCATAATGGCCACATCTCGTGTTAAAAGCAGTTTTCCACTCATCACCAGCTCTGATCCGAATAAGATTGTATGCAGCCCGAAGGTCCAATTTGGTAAAAATAGAGGACCCTTTAAGTCTGTCAAATAGCTCGGTGATGAGTGGTATCGGATATGCATTCTTAGAGATTAGCTTATTCAGCCCCCGGTAATCAATACAAGGTCTCAATTCACCGTTTTTCTTTTTTACAAAGAAAAATTCGGCCCCAGCCGGAGAGGTGGATTTACTTATGATACCTCTTTCTAGGGTATCAGCAATGTATTCCTCCATAGCTTTATTTTCCTCACAAGATAGTGGATACGTGCATCCCCTAGGGGGCACTGCCCCTGGAGGAAGTTCAATACAACAGTCATAAGATCTATGCTGGGGTAGGGTGCCAGCTTCTCCTTTGCTGAATACATCACCAAACTGTTGATAATCATTGGGCAGAGCAGAGGAGGTGCATAAGATCTTGACCGGCTGGGTTACGCAACGTTCCATGCAAGACTGGGACCAAGCAGATATTTCACATTTTTCCCAATCAAACTGTGGGTTATGCAACTGTAACCAAGGAAACCCCAAAATTACTGCGTGATGAGGAGAATTAATAAGCTGGAACTGCTGTTCCTCCTTGTGGAGAGCCCCAATCATCATGGACAAAGGCATGGTTTCAAAGGTAACCTGAGCAGGTTCCAGGGGTCTACCGTCAATTGCTTCAATAGTGAGTGGGGTCTCCCTCTCAATGCGAGGAACCCCATGTAATTCGGCAAAGGTATTATCCATGAAATACCCAGCTGCACCAGAGTCGACCAGAGCCAAAACCTTCACTGAGCGTTTTGCCCAAGAAAGTACCACCTGTATGGTGGGTTTCAATATGCCACATTCTGGGGACGCCTGAACACCACCTAGGGCCTGTCCCCCAAGGTACCCTAGGTGTGTTCGTTTCCCGGACGTACAGGACAAGATCTTAATAGGTGCCCATTTTTGCCACAGTATAAGCATAACCCATGTTTTCTGCGATGTGTCCTCTCTTCCTTGGTTAGCCTCGTGAAGCCTAGCTGCATAGGCTCACCCGATTCTCGAGGTAGATTAGACTGGTTAGAAGCCAAGGGAGGGATGGGTGGGCAAAAAGTACTACTAGAATCATTGCCCTTTTGCCGCGACCTGCGGTCTTTGGCCATTAATCTCTCATGAATCCGTGTGTCAATTAGAATGACATATTCAATATAGTCATCAAGGTTACTAGGTACTTCTTTAGCAGCAATCTCGTCCTTAATTTGGTCACTTTGACCCTGGGCAAAGGCAGCCAATAATGCCTCATTGTTCCAACCTACCTCTGCTGCCAAGGTACGAAATTCAATAGCGTAGTCACATACCGTACGCCTGCCCTGTTGTATTTCCGTAAGGCGCTTAGCAGCAGAGGTGGTTCTACCAGGAGGCTCGAACACTCTCCGAAACGACTGCGCAAAATCTCTGAAACTCATAGTGCAGGGTTTCGCATTTTCCCATAACGGATTGGCCCATGCCGATGCTCTACCGGTCAGCAGGGATATCATAAAACCAACTTTACTGCGGTCACTAGGGAAGGACTGAGCCATCAATTCCATAAATATTTCGAGTTGGTTAATAAATCCCCTGCAAAGATTAGGATCACCATCTTATCTGAGTGGCAATGGGGCAGAGGCAGTTAACCCCTTGACTGCTACCCCTGAGGGCAAGTTAACATTCTCAGATGTCTGCCCAGGGGCGACCACGGAACTCAAGCCAGTCTTTTCAGAAAGCACTGTACGTTCAAGTATAGTTTGGATAGCTACCGCTAGCTGATCCAATTGTTGCTCATGCGCATCCATTCTCCATTGGATGTTTTGCGGGTTACCATCACTCTTATTGTCTGAGGTCATGGCCCGCTCGTACTGTCACGGTTTGTTTAAGACTCACAGACGCAGAGTTTGGTAAAAACTTAACTTTATTGAAAAGTTAATGCAACCCCGTAGGGTAGAAACACATTCACATATATATCTTTATTAGACAGGAATATAATGCAAATAAGCACAATGATGGCTCTACCGGCCTTGCCAGACTACCGGGCAAGGCAGCCAGGAGATTAAACTACAGGATGAGGCTCTACCGGTCTTGCCAATAACGGGTAAGGCAACCCAAGGAAACAGGACAGGTTCTACCAGCCTTACCGTTTACCGGGCAAGACAGCCGATACTGGTGACTACACAGGCTCTACCGGTCTTGCCAATACCGGGTAAGGCAACCCAAAGAAATAGTGCAAGAAAAATAAATCGCTAACACAGATAGTCCGCCTTCATATAAAAACAACGTGTTCTTTATTGCATCAACATATAAAAAAATATGTGTTTGACACCATCACGAAGTATGGAGCATCAATGGAGAGACTAAAAGAGGACAATTTCCAGCGTGATGTATTAGCCTCGGTCCTCACTGATCAACGCGTTTCGCGCAAACTGCGCTTACTCATGACCACAAATTTTACAGGTGTTTGCGAGGACTTATAAGAAAACAACAGCCAATCAGCCATATGATGTTAAAGAACGATCCTCCCATTCCCTCGTTCAATAAATTCAACCCCCTAAAAGGGAAAAAGGGAGTGTGGGACTTAACCCTCTCTACAACTTTAATTAACCCTCCACAATCATTTTAAATATCCATTAAAGGAAATATATATAAAATGTTTCTTATCATGACAATGAGGATAATAGGAGGGTACAAGACCCACACTCAGAATAGCTCATAAGAGCTGGAAATGAGAGGACATATTACATACAATCTAATAAGTCAACATTATGTTTATTTTAAAAACATAAGATTTGTATGACATTGATGATGCTTTACGATCTTTATCTTCTAACATTAATATTGTAGTAAAGGCTGCTGATAAAGGAGGGTCAGTAGTTGTTTTGAATGCAATTCAATACAAAAATGAGGCCTTGAGACAATTGGGGGATGAGGAGGCATACACTTTGTTACGTAAAGATCCTACCGGAGACTATCTTGGCCTTTTGGGTTCTCTGATTGACCGTGGTGTGAGGTCAGGTGTGCTTACCAATAGAGAAGCTGATCTTATATTGAATCCAAGTCCTGTTACATCAATATTTCACCACCTGCCCAAAATACACAAGTCCTTGGAGAACCCAGAGGGCCGACCAATAGTCTCCGGTATAGGGTCTCTTAATGAAACCCTTGGTGAATGGGTGGATCACCTGTTACAGCCCTTAGTATTGAGGCTATATAGTTATCTTAAAGACAGTACCCAGGTAATGCAAAAATTAAATCAAGTGGAGTGGTTGGAACATTACACATGGATTACTTGTGACGTTAAGTCACTATATTCCTGTATTTCACATGATTTGGGCCTGAGAGCTATATATTACCATTTAGTCAAATATAGTAACTTTTCAGAAAATCTGATTGAATTTATATTAGCAGCTATAGAATATCTGCTTACGCATAATTTTTTCATGTTTGATGGCTCTTATTATCTCCAGAGACGCGGGACTTCAATGGGGGCAAAGTTTGCCCCCACTTATGCCAACCTTTTTATGGGTTGGTGGGAGGAGTCCCGCGTCTTTGGAGATTCTAATCCATATAGAGATGAGGTTGTGTGGTATGGTGGATTCATAGACGATCTTCTGTTTGTTTGGCAGGGCTCCATGGAGGCCGTGCAACAGTTTGTTCTATATTTGAATGACAATGACCTAAATTTGGCTTTTACTTCGGAAGTTTCTAAGGAGAGTATTTCTTTTTTGGAATTATGGCTGCAAGGTAATTGTAACACAGGCACCATATTGGTGGATATATATCGTAAACCGACTGCAGGCAACAGTCTCCTTAGGGCAGACAGCTGTCACCCCAGACATACTGTGCGAGGCATTCCTGTGGGACAGTTCCTCCGCCTGCGACGCATTTGTTCAACAGATGCTTTATTTGAAGTGCGGGCGGAGGAGCTGTACCATAGATTTTTGTTGAGAGGGTATTCGAAAGAGATCTTGGATAAAGCATGGAATTATGCTAGACAACAGGATAGAAAAGATCTTTTACATTACAGGCCTTTGGTGAAAAAGGATATTTGTGAAGGTGCAGAGGGAAAAGAGAGGAAGATGCAGTTAACTGATCAAGTCATCTTTTCTACTGCCTACAGTGTGGAATTTAATGATATCATCAAAGTGGTGAAAAAACACACACCCACACTATATGCGGACCCTAGTTTACACACGGTTTTGGAGAATGGTTTCAAGTTTGTGTCACGTAAAGCATCCACGATATCAACCTATGTGTCACCTAGCTTGTTTACTTCTAGAAATAATAATAATAAAAAAATCAATTGGATCGAAGCTGTTGGAACTTACACTTGTGGTAGTTCTAGATGTAGGTGTTGTAGGTTAATCAATGTGACCAAGACTTTTTGCTCTACTGCAACTGGTAAAGTTTATGACATGAGGGGATACACCAATTGTACCACTAGGGGGGTCGTTTACCTTATGACTTGCTCCACATGTAAGATACAGTATGTGGGGAAAACTACAAGAACTATAAGGGAAAGGATGAACGAACATTTGAGTGATATACGACATCTAGAGTTTCGTTCTGGAGTATCCTCTCATTTCAAGATTGGTAAATGTAGTGGTTCCACTTTTACCGTGCAGGGTATAGAGCGGGTTGTCTTGGGACCACGTAAAGGTTGTTTGGATGAAAAGTTATCCAGAAGAGAAGTCTTCTGGATTTTTGAACTGGGAACGAGACACCCGGTTGGCCTCAACAGGGAATACGATGTGAGCTGTTATATCTGAGTGTAGTTAACAAATTGAGAAAGTGTGAGGATAGGTTTGGTTTCAATCTTGGATGATATTGATGCATAAAATGCCATCTATTCGTGACTCTGTATTGTACAATCGTAATGATGGAATGATATATTTTTGTTTTTAATATTTTGTAAGATGTACGTATAAGTAGATACAGATGGTTATGAAAATGCAGAAAAAAGGATTTATCTGGTGTAGATTGGTTGATGGAGATAGTGTGCGACTGCGCGCTGCTGTGATCGAATAGTGTGGGTTTATATTTTTGATCCGTGTCTCTAATATGTTTATTTATATATGGAAATTTATGTCTCTACATGGATCATTTTTCCCTCACAGTCGATTACAGCGTGCATATATGCACACATGTATATACAATTGTGGGATGTATACTTTGCTACTACATTGATAAAGGTGTGGTACACTGTTGGAAAGCGTAGTACTCACCCCACAATGGTTCTCTGGTATTTGGTGTAATATGTTTTGTCATTTGAAGATTCTTAATATGCATAATTTCGGATTTATATGTCTCTTTCTTAAAGTGTAATGTAGTGGTGTATCTTTTGAGATCATGCATAACACGTGGCATTGAAATCTTGCCTGATGTCCTGGTTCTATATAATTTTATTTTATTTGATAACTTAATACTTGTTGTTGTTTGCTTGCACTTTGGGTGTAACACAGCCGAATAAGCATGAGTTTTCAGCTGATCTTAGTATAATTTTATTTATATACGAGAGGCTGTTAGATTATTATTTTAAGATTATTAAAATAAACATAATGTTGACTTATTAGATTGTATGTAATATGTCCTCTCATTTCCAGCTCTTATGAGCTATTCTGAGTGTGGGTCTTGTACCCTCCTATTATCCTCATTGTCATGATAAGAAACATTTTATATATATTTCCTTTAATGGATATTTAAAATGATTGTGGAGGGTTAATTAAAGTTGTAGAGAGGGTTAAGTCCCACACTCCCTTTTTCCCTTTTAGGGGGTTGAATTTATTGAACGAGGGAATGGGAGGATCGTTCTTTAACCCCTTAGGGACCCTTGACGTACCAGGACCGTCACGGTCCTTGAACTACTCAAGGACCGATGACGGTCATGATACGTCACGTACTTTTTACTTACAGCGCTCTACCGGGAGCGCTGTAAGTAAAAATAAGGCATGAAATAGACCGCTCCAAGATCGGAGCGATCTCTTTCAAGCTCCATAGTGACGCGCCGATACACGTGACAGGTCACGTGTACCGGCGCGTCAAAGTGCCCCTATGCGGTCGTTATGGGACGGAAATGTCCCATAACCTCCGGTCCTTAAGGGGTTAACATCATATGGCTGATTGGCTGTTGTTTGCTTATAAGTCCTCGCAAACACCTGTAAAATTTGTGGTCATGAGTAAGCGCAGTTTGCGCGAAACGCGTTGATCGGTGAGGACCGAGGCTAATACATCACGCTGGAAATTGTCCTCTTTTAGTCTCTCCATTGATGCTCCATACTTCGTGATGGTGTCAAACACATATTTTTTTATATGTTGATGCAATAAAGAACACGTTGTTTTTATATGAAGGCGGACTATCTGTGTTAGCGATTTATTTTTCTTGCATTATTGAAAGTGGGATATGCTTGGAGAAATCCCTTTATCGCTCGGACAAGCCTGCCCTTATTTGACCCGGTTGGCTGTGTGTTCCCATATTGATTCACTGACCTTCATGTCAAGCGGACTGATTACTCACGAAGGTAAGAGCTGTTACTTGTTTAGGAACCCAAAGAAATAGGACAGGTTCTACCGGCCTTACCTTTTACCGGGCAAGACAGCCTATACAAGTGACTACACAGGCTCTACCGGTCTTGCCAATACCGGGTAAGGCAACCCAAGGGAATAGGACAGGTTCTACCGGCCTTACCGTTTACCGGGCAAGACAGCCGAATAACAGGTGGAGAAATAAGGGCCACTGGCAGTGACTAGTTGGTGGTAAAACAGTCACTAGGATGGTAAAGAAGCGAATCAGTCAGCGAACCGCCTACAGCAGAGAAGATAGCATTCAGTAATGCTATACACAAACGTAACGCCCTTCACCCGTAGAGCAAGCAACTCTGCATGGAGCAAACCAGCTCCCTATACATGGTATGCACAATCTCTATACTGAGGCAGCTGGACAGCTTGCGGGGCGAACCAGTACCCAATGCGTGGAACGCTATAAACTGATACAGCCGGGTGGCTTGTGGAGCGAACCAGTACCCAATACGTGGGACGCTATTAGCAAGTACACAGCCGGGTGGCTTGTGGGGCGATCCAGTACCCTGTACGTGGAACGCTATAACAAGTATACAGCCGGGTGGCTTGTGGAGTAAACCAGTGCCCTGTATGTGGAACGCACAACACTTTAGACAGCCGGGTGGCTTGTGGAGCGAACCAGTACCCTGTACGTGGAACGCTATAGCAAGTATACAGCCGGGTGGCTTGTGGAGCAGACCAGTTCCCTGTATGTGGAACGCACAACACTTTAGACAGCTGGGTGGCTTGTGGAGCGAACCAGTACCCTGTACGTGGAACGCTAAGACGAGGATACAGCCGGGTGGCTTGTGGAGCAAACCAGTGCCCTATATGTGGAACGCACAACACTGTTAGACAGCCGGGTGGCTTGAGGAGCGAACCAGTACCCTGTACGTGGAACGCTATAGCAAGTATACAGCAGGGTGGCTTGTGGAGCAAACCAGTGCTTGCATAGTAAGCGGGAAGATGACAATGTCGCCTAGGCGACTCAGGAACATCTGAAGGCAGGAATCAGCGAACAGAGGCAGGAACCAGCAGGCAGACAGTCAACCGGATTACTGGAGGAGGCTGGTGGCAGGAAGCGGAGAGGGCGACCGGAACAGCAGGAGGCAGGAACTCTTCACAGAGAAACACTGGAACGTCCAGAATACAGGTAGCAGGAACACAGCAGGGGCCCAGGATATACAGGAACAGACTCAAATGCAACAGCATGGAGACAACATGAAGGGGCAACCAAAGGGTGCCCTGACTAGGTTTAAATAGGCTATACAGGGCGGGCTGACAGCAGCCAGCCAATGGAGAGCCCCCTACTGGTGATAGACAAACAAAGAGAGCAATCACGGGCACCGTGATAAGGTCTTCCTGCAATGGGGACCTCAGGAATGACAAACAGCGCGTCAGATTGTATAATGGACTCGGTGTGATGTACATAAAACTTGAGACAATGCACCATATCTAAAAAGTGGAGATCCCTCTCCTTGTCAGGGCAGAAAGAAGGCACCACAATCTCCTGATTAATGTGGAACTCTGAAACCACCTTCGGGAGAAACTCCTGAGAAGTGCGAAGCACCGCCTTGTCTTTGTGAAACACCAAAAAGGGTGGTTTACAAGACAGAGCATGTAACTCCGCGACACAGCGAACACACATGATCGCCAGGAGAAAAGCCATTCTGCACATCAGCAGGCATAGAGGAATAATAGCCAAGGACTCAAAGGGAGGATGCTCAAGGATCCCTAAGACCAAATTTAGGTCCCACTCAGGAGCAGAAGTCTTAAAGACAAGACGAATATGAGCAATGCCCTGGAAGAAAACCTTGACATCAGGAAGAATAGCAATACATCTCTGAAAGAAAACAGAGCGAGCAGAAGTCTGAACCTTAAGGGAACTTAAGCTGAGATCCTTATCCACACCGTCCTGCAAAAAGGCCAGGACCTTAGGCAGATCAAAATCCTGAAAGAGGTCCCTATCAGCACACCAAGATAGGAAGGTCGACCAAACACGATGGTAGGCCTTAGAAGAAACCGGTTTGCGGGCACGAAGCATAGTAGCCACCACACCAGAAGAAAAACCCTTCTTCAGTATTGAGGATTCAATTTCCAAGCCGTCAAAGCCAGACGATGAACATCCTCCTTCCATAGGTAACCCGAAGAAGATCCGGATGGTAAGGGAGCCGGAATGGCTCCACCACTGACAGACCCAGAAATCCGGAAACGAAGCCTGCCGAGGCCAGTACAGAGCAATCAGAATGACTGGACAGCACTCCAGTCTCAATTTCCAAAACACCCTATGCAACATGGGAAGGGGAGGAGTAAGCCAGAGGAAATAGCCAAGGAATGGACATGGCATCCACTGCCAGAGCTAGAGGATCCCTCCAGTGAGAGCAGAACCACGGGACCTTCCGGTTGTGTCTTGTCGCCATCAGGTCGATGCAAGGAAGACCCCACTTCTGAACAATGAGGGAGAAATCCTCTGGGTGTAGTTCCCACTCTCCGCTGTACACCGTGTGTCGACTGAGGAAGTCCGTCATGACGTTCTCTATGCCAGGAATGTGTACTGCGGATATGGCAGGAACGTGTTCTTCTGCCCAGGAAAAAATAGCCTTGACCTCTCACCAAACGGCGAGACTTCTTCTTCCACCCTGGTGTTGATGTAGGCCACGGCCGTGGCGTCGTCGGACTGTACCCGGACTGGACAGTCGTCCAGTTCGGGGTACAATGATGAAGGGCATAGAATATTCCCTGAAGCTCAAACACATTGATGGGAAGGAGAGATTCCTCCAGAGACCACCAACCTTGTGCACTCAGGCGACCCAGGACCGCTCCCATTCCAGAGAGGCTGGCATCCGTTGTCACCGTGGCCTAGAAGGATACTAGGAAGGACTTGCCCTTAAGCAGATTGGAGAGGTCGAGCCACCATGACAAACTCTGTTCCACATGAAGAGGAAGCAACACCGATGTCTTCAGAAGGTCCGGATGACCTCTGCACACCTGGATCACAAACCACTGGAGTTCCCTGGTGTGAGCCATTGCAAATGGGATCGCTTCTGTGGTGGAGATGACTTTCCCCATAGAGAGGACAGCTTCTTGGCTGGAACTCGATCGAGAGCCAGAATGGCAGATACTCTTTGGGCGATCTGGTGAGCCACTTCCTGAATGAGAAACACCATGCTCTGCTGAGTGTCGAAGTGAAGGCCCAGGAAGACAAGACGCTGGGATGGGACAAGATCCCACTACTATGGAGTGTGCAATAGGAACTCCAAAGGAAAACCCCTGTGCGGAGGGGCACCGTGGGACATGTGGACCTGCAGCACTCAAAGGATTGCTCACCTTTCCTGCAGATCTATCATGTATTAAGAAGAAGCCTCAGTGGCCAACTCCTGAGGAAAGAACTTGAACCCAAGATTTTCCACCCAGGGGCTTAAGGTCCACAAAAAGCACTTGGATACTGAGCTAGCCAAATCTAAGGGCATTGGCAGTTATGGTAATCCGCCTAATGGTGGTATTCCATATCTAACAGAAAAATAATAAAAATACCTAAAACTATAGCAGAACTGTTCTCTTTCCTTGTGTCTACACCAAGGAACAAATCTAACTGGAGCTGGTTGGCTAGCTGCAGCCAAGGAGGGAAGGTAGGCTCCACTCCCTGCATTCACTTCTAGAATTGTTCCTGCCTAGTTAAAGGGGCAGATCGCCTACCCAAAGTTACCAGTAACCTGTATTGGACGACAGAGAAATTAGGCTTTTAACCAACTGAATGCCAGAGATGTCCCAAACACATTGCTTTACAATACTTTGGAGTCTTCTAGTATTCATTGGTTAAAACCCCATTTAAATCAATATGAATTTGGGACATTTCTATTTGTCTCCATTTGTGCAGATGATTGACCATATAATTATCTCAATTCCTTTGTGCATATCACCTGCAGGAATAAGTTCAACTATCACTGTCTTTTGCAATATAGAGACATGTGTCAGGCAGCAGGATTGCTACCAAATGTTAAATTGGGAATACAATGGGGGAGATTCACTAAGAAGTGATAAAGTTGAGATGACTGATGAGTGATATATCTTCTCCAGGTCCTATGTTATTCTATATAGCCTATTTACTAAGATCTCCAAAACTGAGGGTATCTTAGTGCATAGGCTCCATAGAATAATATAGGAACTGGAGAAGTGATAAACTGGAGAAATCATCTTTATCACCACTTAGTGAATCTCCCCAATATGTTATTTCCACTTTGGCAGATATGCTCCCCTACTTACAGTCCTGTTGATCTAGAATTGACTTTGTTATGCAGCCACTCTCTGCAGCTGATCCAAAGTCTAGAAAACTGACCATTCTAGCTGCCTTCATAGTCCCATATTGCAACTTGGAGGACAGTGAAGCTGGGTATACAGGACTATATGTACATTTACAAAGCTTTAAAGGGATGTTAACATTTGATGTAAAAAAAAATTATATTGTGGGGTTTACCCTCCGGAATAAAACAAGGATACTTCCACTACTAGAGAAGTCACCTCCACTTTATCACATCTTCATCACCTCTTCATCACACCTTTGTGAATCTCCCCCATCATCTCCTTGCATCAATACATTTCAAACTCTACTCATGATCCATGTTTAATTAATAGACCCCTGAGATTAGGGACATGCCATCATAAGTATAACGAAAACATAACCACAGAATGCATTTACCATCACAACTGCCTACTGAAAAAACAAAGTTGAGCCGCTCATAGGTTCTCCAAAAGATCTTTGAACCCTGAAGAAGAGCAGTATTGCTGTGTATGTTTTTCCCTGTTAGATCTCAGGCAGATCAAACACACATACGTGACTAGTTTTTAATATGTGCAAGGTTTTGCATCATTTGGTAACACTTCAAGTGTCACATTAAATGCCGTGCCACACTGCTAGTATATATAGTATTGGAGACCCTCTATAATGTGTTCACTCCCTGTTGTTAAGGTTTTGAGTGGCAGAAAGGTATCCATTGCAATGCTTTAGATACCTCTGTGGCACTGAAAATGTTAAGGAGAATAGAGAATCAGACATCATGGAGGGTGAGCAATACTGTAGGTACATAACCTCATTCATGAAGTCTCCCAATATAAAAGGCATCATAATGAAGATGGCATGTATTTTATACTATAAATGGCACATCAGTAAATGGCAGTGGTAGGGAGTTTAACCCTTTGAGTGCCAGAGGGGTACGGAATGCATTGCTTTGCAATGCATTCCGTACCCCTCTGGCACTCAAAGGGTTAATGTGAAAACATAATATAATGTGTGACAACCCTTTAAGTCCCAGAGATGTGCAACATACCAGCGGTGTCTGTCATTCCTCGAGAGTTAGAGGGAGCAGGGTGCTGCTTCCGGAGGAAAGGGGTTTTTCGGGTGATTACACGTGTATCAACATTAACCCTTTCAGAGCTAGAGGGGTATAGAACTCATTGCAAAGTAATGCACTGCGTACCCCTCTACCACTGAAAGTGTTAAGTCTTGCAGTTGGAAAACATGGACTGAGTAGCGGGAGCTCCTCCCACTCTCCCCTTTGTGTCCTGTGTTGTTTCCTCCTGCTGCTTCTCACAACGAACCCCAATACATAATGTACTCAGAGTGAGGCACTACAACTCTACATCCCAGGCATCACTTGCATGCTGGGAAATGGTGTCCGGAGCTTTATACAGCAAATTAGCAGAGTCAATGGTGACATTACTTGTCACCATTCACTGTGCTAACTTATTGTACGAGTGCCTGGACAGCATTTCCAAGCATGCCAGTGACTCCTGGGAAGTAGAGTTGTAATGCCTCACGAGGAGAACACTATACATTGGTGTTCGTTGGGTCTGCTAATACCTCGTTAAAGGGTTAGTAACGTAAAAAAAAGTTTTTTGCATGCAGAAGAGCTTAAATAGTTGAGCCAAATGCAAAAAAACATATCTTTCAAACCACTATGGTTTGAGAGATACAGGCATTTAAAGTTCGATGTCTTTGCAGCTGTCAGCAGGAGATCTGTGTCGGACGGAGGCTCTGCAGCAGAGCCGCAATCGCGTTACTGACAACGAATCCCTTCATTGGAATGGTCTAAAATGTGTTCTTGCAAACCAGTCAAATGTTTTAGACCATTCCATGGATCTCCTGCTGACAGCTTTACAACTTTCAGCAGGAGACATAGAACTTTAAATGCCTGTATCCCTCAAACCGCTATGGTTTGAGAGATATGGTTTTTTGCATTTAGCTCAACTTTTTAAGCTCGTCTACATGCAAAAATTTTTTTTTTTTGACATTACTAACCCTTTAACGCTTTGAGTGTCAGAGGGGTAGGCAACACATTGCAAAGCAATGCGTTGCATACCCCTAAGGTGCTCAAAGGGTTAAGTAAAGGCGCTGTGTTGTAGTGAGGAGGTGGAAAGGAGGTAGTGTTTAATTCGGAAACCAATGTGTTCACAGGCAAGTGTGACCACTTCTGCCATACAGCTGGAGAACAGAATGAAAAGTATAAATGCGTAAACCAGTATGTTATGCTTTTATACTTTTCATTGTGTTCTTCAGCTGTATGGCAGAGTCGGTAACGTGCTTGGCGGTTAACTCATTGT
Source organism: Rhinophrynus dorsalis (assembly GCA_037306005.1). Taxonomy (NCBI): domain Eukaryota; kingdom Metazoa; phylum Chordata; class Amphibia; order Anura; family Rhinophrynidae; genus Rhinophrynus; species Rhinophrynus dorsalis. The sequence continues at coordinate 519,673,974 of CM074718.1, forward strand.
TTGCCGTGTGTGTGTTTTGTTGGAGAGGGGAGCATTGGAGGCTGAAGAAAAGAGGATTTTAGTCTTACCTGTTAAATCCTTTTCTCTTAGTCCATACAGGTTACTGGTAACTTTAATTGTAGGCAGGAACAAGTCTAAAATTGTATGCAGGGGGTGAAGCCTACCTTCCCTCCTTGGCTGCAGCTAACTAACAAGCTCCAGTAAGATTTGAGACACTAACTATTGACTAGATAGTAGCATGACCCCGAAGGACCCCCACATTCTGCCACAGGAGAGCCAAGCATGGTCCCTTGACAGGGTGGGAGACCAGTAACCTGTATCGACTAAGAGAAAAGGAGTTAACAGGTAAGATTAATATCCTCTATTCTCTGTCGTCCAATACAGGCGACATGTAACTTTTGGATGTCCAACCATTGAGTTTGCTAGAAGCGGGATGGCAAGGACCAGGCGCAAAGCCCCCAAAGTCACCAGAGCAGATATGAACCATCAGATCAGAGATAGCCCAACAAAATGAATGAAGTGTCAACGGACACTGGACAGGGGTAACCACACACCAACTGTTACACAGCACACTGAACTAGAGCCAACGGGGATCAAGAGTGAAGGAAGCACCAAGAACCAAAGAAAATCCTAGACAGGCAAGACTGCCTCCAGGATTTTCCTCCCAAAGCTGGTGTCAGCCGATGACAACACATCCACACGGTAGTGCTTAGAATGGTGTGCACAGACAAACAAGTGGCAGCCTTGCACAACTGATCAGCAGAGGCCCGATTCTTGTAATCCCATGAAGCCCCAATAGATCTAGTAGAATGAGCTGTGACCCGAAAGGGAACAGGCTTCTTCTTCAGCTCCTAAGCCTTGCGAATAGTGGACTTGATCCAGGGCACAATAGTCACTTTGGATGCAGGTCCTCCTGCCCTGGGACACTCAGGAATGACAAACAGTGTGTCAGATTGCCTGATAGACTCAGTGCGATGTACATAAAACTTGAGACAACGCACCACATCTAACAAGCGGAGATCCCTCTCCTTGTCAGAGGTGGGGTCAGGGCAGAAAGAAGGCACCACAATCTCTTGATTGATGTGAAACTCCGAAACCAGCATCGGGAGAAACTCCTGAGAAGTGTGAAGCACTGCCTTGTCCTTGCAAAACACCAAATAGGGTGGTTTACAGGATAGAGCATGTAACTCTGCGACATGGCGAATGGACACAATCGCCAGGAGAAAAGCCATTTTCCATGTGAACAGGCGTAGACGAATAGTAGCTATAGACTCAAATGGAGGGCGCTGAAGAACGCCCAAAACCAAGTTAAGATCCCACGGAGGAGCGGGATTCTTGAAGGCAGGACAAGTATGAGCAACGCCCTAGAAGAAAACCTTGACATCAGGAAGGATGGCAATGCACCTCTGAAAGAAAACAGAGAGCAGATGTCTGAACCTTAAGGGAACTCAAACTGAGGCCCTTATCCACACCGTACTGCAAAAAGGTCAGGACCGTAGGCAGATCAAATTCCTGAGATAGGTCCTTATCAGCACACCAAGATAGAAAGGTCGACCAGACACTATGGTAGAACTTGGAAGAAACAGTTTTGCAGGCACTGAGCATAGTAGCCACCACACAAGAAGAAAAACCTTTCTTCTTCAATATTGACAATTCAATTTCCAAGCCGTCAAAGCTAGCCAATGAACATCCTCCTTCCACATGTAACCCTGTAGAAGATCCGGACTGCAGGGGAGCCGGAGTGGCTCCGCCACTGACAAATCCAGAAGCTCCGGAAACCAAGCTTGGCGAGGCCAGTACAGAGCAATCAGAATGACTGGACAGCACTCCAGTCGCAATTTCCGTAACAGGGAGGGGAGGGGAACAAAGATGTCGGACAGAGGAAATAACCAAGGAACGGGCATTGCATCCACCGCCAGAGCTAGAGGGTCCCTCCACCGAGAGCAGAACCTCGGATCTTTCCTGTTTTGCCATCAGGTCGATGTAAGGAAGACCCCACTTCTGAACAATGAGGGTGAAAACCTATGGGTGCAGCTCCCACTCTCCGCTGTCAACTGTGTGTCGATTGAGGAAGTCCGCCATGACGTTGTCTTCGGCAGGAATGTGCACTGCAGATATGGCAGGAATGTGTTCTTCTGCTCAGGACAAAATTGCCTTGACATCTAACCAATTGGTGAGACTTCTTGTTCCACCCTGCTTGTTGATGTAAGCCGTGGCCGTGGAGCTGTTGCACTGTACCCGGACTGGACAGTCTTCCAGCTGAGATGTCCAATAACGAAGGGCATGAAATATCGGCTGAAGCTCCAACATGTTGATGGGAAGGAGAGATTCCTCCGGAGACTACAGACCCTGAGCACTCAGGCGACCCAGGACCGCTCCCCAGCCGGAGAGGCTGGCATCCGTTGTCACCGTGGTCCAGATGGATACCAGGAAGGACTTGCCCTTCAACAGATTGGAGAGGTCGAGCCACCACGACAGACTCCATTTCACATGAAGAGGGAGGGACACGGACATCTTCAAGAGGTCCAGCAGACCCCTGCACACCTGGATCACAAACCTCTGGAGTTCCCTGGTGTGAGCCATGAAAACAGTACCGCTTCTATGGTGTAAATGAACTTCCCCACTAGAGAGGACAGCTTCTTGGCTGGAACTGGATCTTGATCCAGAACAGCAGAAACCCTGTGGACGATCTGGTGAACACCATGCTCTTCTCAGTGTCAAAGAGAAGGCCCAGGAAAACCAGATGCTGGGATGGGACAAGATCTGACTCGTCCATGTTGATGATCCACCCGTAATGGGTGAGAGCTTGAATGCAGTTCTGAACCTGCTGATGAAGAAGTTCCGTAGAGGGGGCTTTCAGAAGCAGGTCGTCCATGTAAGGGGTGAACTCTGATGCCGTCTCGGTGGAGGACGGACACTAAGGCTCCCAGGACACGGTTGAAGACTTGGGGAGCTGTAGTCAGACCAAAGAGAAGAGTTGAAAACAGAAAGTTCCCTTGGCCGCAGGCAAATCTGAGATACTGACAGCTCTCTGGATGAATGGCAATATGAAAATACTTGTCCTGAAGATCCAGAGAGGCACGAAATTCCCCTGGGGACATAGCAGCAATCACTGTCCTTAGAGACTCCTGGTGATAATGAGTCCGGATCACAAAGGAATTGAGATCCTTCAAATCCAGAATGGGACAACCACCACCATCTTTCTTGGAGACCACAAAGAGTTTTGAGTAAAAACCTATACCTTTGGAGAGGCAGGGCTTACCGCCGATGGAGATGGATGCGTTTTAGAGGAGCTCTGAGGTGCGGCTATACTGCTACAGGCCCTAGGGCCGTTTATTCTCTTATATGATCCTTCACTTGTGGGGTGACAGAGACTGAGTGGTGATCTCATGCCAACCGAAAAAAAGGGTAAATCTCCTGGGCTTCACCAGACGACACGCGGGTCCCTAGCTTCCTACCTCATACCGGCTACCAGTCCCGCAACTTCGCATCAATTAAGTGGTGACGCCTTACTTTATGGTACGGTTCCTGCGCCTGAACCCGTTGTTTCCGAAGGTGGAATGGAAGCTTTCAACCCCGCGGAGGCCGTGCAGCCCCCTGTGGTTCCCCAAGCGGCATTGGCTGCATTTTCTACAAAGGAGGATTTACTTTCTTTGGCTTTGGACATCAAAGGGGCTCTAAAGACAGAGATTGCGGACCTCCGGCTGGATCTACAGCAACTTGCTCAGAGGATTGTGTGGAGGGGACACAATCTGAATTCGCTGACCGCTTTCAGGGCCTGGAGCAAGTCATAGCGGACCAGCAGGAGTGTATTGAAAACCTCATCTGGAAAGTGGATGATATGGACAATCGTAACTGACGCAACAACCTTCGTATCAGGAATGTACCAGAGAACACAGGTCAGAGAGACTTACCTGCTTTTTTACAGTCCTTTTTTGAGCATGTCCTGAGACGGCAGGATCACATTTTGCTGGATAGGGTGCACAGAGCGTTGAAGCCTAGGGGGGTTCTGGGTGACCCTCCGCAGGATATCTTATGCAGATGCCACTATTATGCCGATAAGGAAGCAATAGTTGCCGCTTGTCGTAATAAGGACCATATTTCATATGCGGGGGTCCAGATAAAGGTTTTTCAAGATCTTTCACCACACACCTTGTTTCTGACACAGCAACTGAGGCCTTTGGCTATACACCTCCGAGCATTATCTATTAAATACAAATGGGGCTTCCCCTTCAACTTGCAAGCATCTCATAATGGTACGCACGCCTCCCTCACTAGGCCTGAAGATATCCCTACCTTATGTGCGGATCTGGCTCTCACCCTGCCACCTGCACCTCATGATTCGGAGCGCCCTCCGGGTCCACTGCTAGAGAAAAACCAACATATGCGCTGGCAGCTGGTAGCTTTACCCTCCAGGAAAAAAAGAAGGCTTCCTGACCACTCGGACAACCCTACTTGAGGCTTCCACATCTGACTACGCACCGTTCCTGCTTGTTTGATACCTTTGTGGGACTTGAGAGACCCAGACTGTTACCTTTAATTGTTTGCCAGTTTTTACAGTTGCTGGATATTTTTCCTTTTTTTTTTTTTTTTTTCTCTAGTGGATGATATATCTGCCGCATATTGGCTTTCACATAGTGTTCAATCTCCTCAGGCATCATACGTTCCACTTTGGGAGTGGTTGCGGTTTGTTGTCCTCAGGAGTTTGGATACTGACCCTGTAGGGGCCCTGATGCTGTATATGCTGGTGCTGCCTTCCTCCTCTTGGACGCTTATGGCCCCTCCTCTGGGGGGCCTTGGGTGTCCGATGGGGGTTGGGGAGATTGGGGGTTTTCATGCTTAGGGGATGTTACCCTTCTGTTTGTATATTCCTATGGGAGTACTTACCAATCCGTTTCTTTATGTCTCATGATGTCCTCCTACCTGCTGCGTCTTTATGATCCATTTCCCGTAGGACTGTGGCGGATGGACGGCTGACTTTTTTTTTTTTTTCTGCCTTTATGTTTATGTAATATCATTCTGTATTTATGATTGATGACACATATTTGGGTCTTCTTCGCGCTACTGTTCTTTAATTTGTTTACCTGAGACCCTCCTCCATTGCCACTGTATTCATTGGGTCAGGCATCCTTTGCCCTCCCTTTGGTACAGTTGTTACTCCCTTATCCAAAAGTGATTCCTGTGGGGTCTGTACTTACATGTTGGCTCCGCTCCTCTTGGTCTTCCTGTGTCTTTCTAATCCGGGGACCCTGGATGACCGACGGGTGCAGGGTCTGTTATTTATCCATGTATTGCTACTCTCTCATTATGTCCACACCTAAGGACTGATTTTCTTTAGGTGGGGATCGCCTTGCCATCTTTTTATTAGTTGACTGGGCCATCCCCCTTGGATGTGCATATTCGTTCTGCTTTTTGTTTCCCTATGCTCCTCTCTGTTCTTCAGATGCTATAGCTGTTTCTATGAAGGATTATTTCCTATAGGTTTATGCCGCGCTCCTTCTTCTCATACCTTCCCTCTCCCTCTGTAGCCACCCCCCTCCTTCCTGGTCTCAGGTTTGACCTTTGCTGTTTGTGGCTTAGGTGCCACTTCTTGACATGATCAGTGTCTTGTTCCCCTATCATGTTTGCTTGGGGGATCTTTCTCTGATCATCTCACTTTGCCTTTATTCTCTTCGTTCCTACACTTTTTCTTCTTTTTTTTCTTTTTTCCTTTTCCTTCCTTTGGTTCCTATTTTCTGCCACAGGATCCCCTCCCTCCTTCCCAGGAAGACGTCTGCTTATCTAGTCTCTTCACCCTTTGACTATGGTTAGAAATTCCTTAAAATTACTTTCATATAATGTGAAGGGTCTCAATTGTCCAGAAAAAAGGGCCAATGTTATCAGGGAATTAAGGGGTTATCAAGCTGATGTGGTCTTCTTGCAAGAGACTCACTTTGATGTTCGTGACCAACCTTCTTGGTCTCCAAGACATTACCCAAATATTTGGTATGCCTCTGCTGAGGACAAGAAGCGAGGGGTTGTGATTCTGTGCGCTGCACATGTTTCCTGGACTTTATTGGATCAGTGTGTGGATCCTGAGGGCCGTTACCTATTCCTCAAGGGTCTTTTGGATGGGGTACCTTTCACATTAGCAAATGTATACGCTCCTAACTCCTCTCACTTACACTTCTTTCATACTGTGTTAAGATTGTTGGATACCTTTACGGAAGGGGTACTAATTCTGGGTGGTGACTTTAACTTAGTCTTGTCCCCCTCCCTAGATTTATCCCACCCTAAAATTCAACACCCTCATGTACCCGGGGAGAAAGTGTCTGAACTGTTAGCTCAGAGAGGCCTACTGGATGCATGGTGCTCGAGACTATACCTTCTTCTCCAGTCCACACCGCTGATACTCTCGGATTGACTATGTATTTCTTGATAGAAGTAGGTTAGATACTGTTCGATCTGCAGACATTCTCCCCATGACGATATCAGATCATGCACCGGTGTCGGTGACTTTTTCATTCTCTGATGTTCCACACTCTACTCCATCTTGGCGTCTTGATGACTCTTTGCTTTCTGACTCTTTGGTAGTGGCCAAAGCTAAGGAAGCGATTCTCACTTACTTTGACACAAATCTTACGGATGAAGTGTCTCGACCTGTTATTTGGGAGGCACATAAGTCTTTTTTTACGAGGCTTCTTAATCTCCCAAGGGGCATGGAAACGGAAACAGAGACATCTTCATCTTGAGAACATGCTGACCTCACTAAGAGCATTGGAACAAGATCATAAACGTACACGCGAAGACTCTACTTTTTCTGACATCTTGTCGCTCCGTCGCTCCATCTCAGATACCTTACGATCCCAATCTCTGAAATCATTTATGTGGTATAAATATCATCATTTTATGCAGGGTAACAAATGTGGTAGGACCCTTGCCTCCTTGGTACACCACTCCAAACTCATTGCTACCATTGCACATATCCGGACTTCCGCAGGTGCTAAGGTGTTCTCCAGGAGGGAGATAGCAAATGCCTTTAAGGATTATTACTTGCGACTGTATAATTTATCCCAAGATGTTTTTTTCCCCACTGTGCCCCCTTCATCAGCCCTGTCCCAATTTCTAGATGAAGCTAATCTCCCTCGAATCTCACCTGACGTCTCTTCGCTGCTTGATACAGATTTTTCCGAGGCCGAAGTAGCCTTGGCCATAAAAGGGTCTCCACAAGGCAAATGCCCGGGCCCAGATGGGTTTTCGGCCTCCTACTACTGCCATTTTTGTAACGTTCTGGTACCGCACTTTACCTCCACCTTTAATTCTATTTTGTCGGGCCAGGAGTGGCCCCCTTTGGCTCTGTCGGCGCATATTACTGTATTGCTCAAACCTGGGAATGACGCTTCTCTCTGCAGCAGTTACAGGCCTATCTCTCTTCTTAATATAGACTTGAAACTGTTTGCAAAACTGCTAGTGGATCGCATTAAACTGCATCTTTGAACTCTGATTCACCATGATCAGGCGGGTTTCGTCCCTGGTATGGAATCACTTGACAATGTCATTAATGCCTTGTCTCTGATTCATAATTCCACATTCTCTGTCTTACCTTCTCTGCTCCGTTCTCTTGATGCGGAGAAGGCGTTTGACAGAGTTAACGGGCAGTTTCTGGAAGAGGCGGTTCGCTGTTTTGGCTTCAGTGATCGTTTATTGGGAGCCATCATGTCAATGTACCGTGCTCCTTCCACCCAGGTCAGAGCCAACGGGGCCCTATCGCATTCCTTCGCCATCACCAATGGGACCCGACAGGGGTGCCCTCTCTCTCCTATTCTTTTCATACTTACCTTAGAATCTCTCTTAGCTTTCATCCGTTCCTCAGATAGGATCTCTGGTCTGCATATAGGGCCCAGGGAATTTAAACTGACAAGCTATGCAGAGGATGTCATTCTCTTCATTTCTTCTCCTGAATCCTCCCTTCCTCCCTTATTGAATCTCACAGAACTATACGGATCCCTATCCTTCTACAAATTGAACTACTCAAAGTCGGAAGTGCTAATTCTTACTGTGTCCGACAATTCTAAAGCAAAGCTGCAACGATCTTATCCATTTCAATGGCAAGATGAATCTGTGACATATTTGGGTGTCCGACTAACAAGATCGATCTCATCCTTGATATCTCTTAATATGACTGAGTTGGAGCGACATGTTAGAGGTGGTATACGGTCCTGGTCGAACGTATTCGTTTCCTGGTTTGGTAGGATAAATTTGATAAAAATGATTGTCCTTCCTAAGATTCTTATTATACTCAGACGTCTACTTCATTCCCTTCAACTCTCTATTAACAATTATATTTGGAGTCATAGACCCCCCAGAATGAACGCTACAGTGTTGTATTGCCCTATCACGTTTGGGGGTCTGGGCCTTCCCAATCTTCGACAATACCACACTGTGGTGGCTTTGAAGATGATTTGGGAATTATGTGCCTGGTTCCCCTCTTTAGACTGGCCTGGTGTATTAAGGGGATCTCTAGGGGGATTGGACCCATTACAACTTTTATGGGTGTCACATGATAACTTGCCGATAGTAGCGAAGCGTTGCCCGATTCTCTCGCATCTCTTTTCGACTTGGAGATTCTGCAATGTTGCTTATAACCTAGCTCCATCCCCTTCTCCTCTCTGTGCCATTATAGGCAACCCAGCATTTCCCCTAGGTCTTCAGGAAGGGGCATTTCACTGTTGGGTCGATGCTGGACTGACGGACTTAGACAATTTGTTGGCTTCTGGATCTCTCCCTACGTTTGAATCTCTTTGTCGATCGTTTGCTTTTCCCAATTCTGAAAATTGGAGATACCTTCAAATCTCTCATTTTATTTCCTCCTTAAAGATAGGTACCTCTCTCCCCCGCAAATTAACCAGTTATGAGACTCTCTTGATCAGTTCTTTGCGGCAGACTCCTAATCTTGCGCATTTTTTGTCTCTCCTTATCTTGCCGTTTAAATCTTCCACTTTGCCCCAAAAGTTGTCCTGGGAGTCTGACTTAGGTATATCCATTTCTGCTGATTTATGGATCTCTACTATCAGGCTTCACTAATGTCCTCATGAGAGAACTGAACTACAAGTTATTGATGAAATGGTATCGCACGCCTACCCGGTTATCTAGTATCTTTCCCAGAGTCTCCCCTTTGTGTTGGCGGTGTGGTGTGGAGGAGGGTAAGCTTTTACATATCTGGTGGTCTTGTCCGTCTCTCACTCAGTTCTGGACTTTGGTGTCTATGCATTTACTGGACCTTTCTGGACTCAGTTTTCCTAAATCTCCTCAGACACTGTCTATTCTCCCTCATTCTCCCCGACCTCCCCCACTCTCTGCCTTCAAATTATGGCTCATGGGAGTCACTGCAGGTAGGGCTTGCGTTCCGGCCAAGTGGAAGTCTCCCATACCTCCCTTGGTTTCAGATTGGAAAGCTAGACTACACACTGTTCTCAGCATGGAAAAACGTTATCATCCCTTACAGGGTTCCCTAGCCGTTTTTGAATCCCAATTCAACTCCTGGATTACCTTTGTTGCAGCCCAGTAATCTTATATTGTTGTTGTTTCTCTCCTTTTGAATGGTGGAGTTTTCTTCAGATTTCGTCAGTAGACGTCTTCCCGGGATCCTTCTCCTTATCCTTTTTCTTTCCGGGATCCTTTTCCTTCCCTTCACTCCCTGTTTCCATCTATCCTCCTTCTCTTCTTTCCCCCCTCCTTTTGTTATTCCTTTTCCTTTCCTCTTCTCTTTTCTTTGCTCTGTTTTACTCCTGTGTTTTAAATTTTCACCTCACCTGCTCTCCTGCAGGTACTATATATAAATGTCTTACCTTTTCAGGATTGTGGCTTTGTTGTTACAGAAGTAATTCCTTAAAGATTTGAAATGTACAGCCCATTGTTACTTATTACTTACCTGTAGTAAGCTCTTATTACTTTCTCACTGTCATTATGTAGTTCTCTACAATTGTTATCTTGGTCATGAGACTGTTTCATTTTTATTATCTATCAGTTTTTTATCAATGCTATGTCTCTGTAATGTTTTGATTCGATATTAAAGAAAAAATACTTATACCTCTGTCCTGTACCGGAAGCGACTCTAGAACATCCTTGTCCAGAAAAGCCTGAATAGCGCCACTGAACAGATGGCGTTTCTCTGCGCCCTGAGGCGTATGAGAAGGAAAAAAGCAAAAAGGAGGAAGAGAGACGAAAGGGATCCTGTACCCTTCCGTCACAACCTGTAAAACCCACGGGTCCACCAATGAATCCTCCCAGATGCTGTGGTAGTGATGCAGACGGCCACCCACAGCAAAGTGGGGACCTGGGTTCGATGAGTCAGGCTGAAGAAGACTTGGAAGCCTTGGGCTTAGAGGAGACCTTGGGCTTCCATTTCTCTTTGGGCTTGGAGGAGATACGCAGATCTGAGGGAACAGTCTGGTTCGCCAGACATGTCTCAGTCTGGAAGAAACGAAAAAAAATGATTACGCTTGAGAGGTGTTTTCTTCCTGGGGACCAAGGGCAGAAGGGTACTTTGACCCCCTGTGGCCTCACTAATCAGATCCTTAAGACCTGGCCAAAACAAAGATGTGCCTTGAAAAGGCAAGGAGAGCAAGTTTTTCTTGGAAGCAGTGTCAGCGGAGTTGCAATGTAGACCGAAGGTTCCTAGTAGCAGCCTTGAACTCTTGCACCCAAACTGGCTCTAATGCATGGCTGGAGGTCCCTGGGAGAGACTCAGGGACATCAGAACATGCTGGGCATAAATGACCTGAGAATTCTCTAGATAACTCTGAATGACATGATGAATAGTGCGCAACAGGGGACACAGAGACCCCAGCATCCTTAGTCTTAGGCCTGGCCCCAAGCTCCAATGGATTAGACATTCTCACAGTGTCAAAAACGTTTAGTATAATGTATCACCCAATTCCAGTGTGAAAGCTTAACATTTCACCCCAGAAATCCCTAAAATACACGTACCTGGTAGGCAAAGGGTTAATCTGCAGAGGAGAGAAGGAGAGTCCAAGCCCTGCGTATGATACTCATTCTAGAAAATGCACAAAATGGCTGCCGTGGCGGAAGCCAATCAGAAACGAGCACGTGAAGCAAGCACTCATGGGAAATTTAGTTTTCCCTGAAAAAGTACCCAACAGTGCCCCCCAACACACTTAAAATGTTAACCGGATGACAGAGCAAGGGGAGACAAATAAAATGAGCCATCTCTGAAGTTGCTACGTTGAGCGGTTGCAGAGATATGTCCCAAACTGTACAGTCCCATAGGAATGAATGAGCAATGGCGCCTATGCGGTAAAGCACGCCGAAACTCAAATTTTACAAAATTTTAACAGTAAAATAAAAATGCCTGAAACATCACTAGAACATGTTAGGATACCCAAAAACACTGAACCAGTAGGAAAAGTGTCAGAAACCCCCCGAAAAAGATGCAAAACCAGCAGCTAAAGGGTTAAAGTACCAACCTGCTCCAAAACACCCAACAGACATACAGATAAACCCATTGAGTGCAGGAGTGTGCAATAGGAACTCTAAAGGAAAACCCCTGTGCGGAGGTGCACTGTGGGACCTGTGGAACTGCAGCACTGAAAGGGTTGCTCACCTTTCCTGCAGATCTTCTGTCTTCAGATTACCATGTATTAAGAAGCAGCCTCAGTGGGCAAATCCTGAGGAAAGAACTTGTAGCCAAGATTTCCCCCCCAGGGCTTAAGGTCCACAAAAAGCACCTGGTTACTGAGCTAGCCACATGTAAGGGCATTGTCAGTTATGGTAAACTGCCTAATGTTGGTATTCCATTTTTAACAGAAAAAAAAACTTCTAAAGCTATAGCAGAACTGTTCTCTTGCCTGTGGAACCAAGGAACCAATCTTTCTGGGGCTGGTTGGCTAGGTGCAGCCAAGTAGGGAAGGAAGGTTCCACCCCTTGCATACAATTCTAGAATTGTTCCTGCCTAATTAAAGGGGTGAATTGCCTACCCAAAGTTACCAATAACCTTTATTGGATGACAGAGAAATGTATCTTTAGGTGACAGGTCCAATTTAAGTCAGGGAGTGAAAGTACAAATTTAAAAGAGAGGAGAGCGACAGCAAGAAAACCCAGAGAGAAGTAGGTGGGCAAGGAAGGGGAGAAAGAGAGAGAGAGATGGACAAATACATTTTAGAAAAACTCACTTGGCTGGGTCAGGCATCTGTGTGCAAAGAAGCAGCAAGGAATGGAAGCTCTTGCGAATGGAGTGTATATTGGCCATTCCCATGAACACAACTTCACAGTTTGGATAATATACTGCAGAGAGAAAATATCAGACTATATTCATAAAACATGCCTTCAAATACTATGTGGAGAGATCATCATAACATTTCATAAAATTAGCAACAGATATTCAATAGGTTCACAAAAATCCCTCACATGGTATAAGGCATAGATCTCTCATTAATCCCCAGTGAATTCCCTTTCACTTCTCCATAATAAAGTAATCAGACACAACACCTCCTCCTCTACTCCTGAGAAACACATGCAGGCACAGTCTCACCAGGGCACTCCCAGCCTCCACCCTTGGCACGGTTAGCCACTGCAGCGGCATATGATCTGGCATCAAGAATCAGCAGCTTCTGTGGCTGGACCAAGGGGTCCTCTGGAGGAGATGTGTTTGACAAGGCGGACTCTGTGAGAAGATGGCAATAAAAAAGCTTATATATTAATCACCACAAGACAGGATGTCAAGAGTTGTCAGACTGCATTATACACTAGGACTGTGTTAATCAATATATGGCCCTCTAGTTGTTGCAGACTATAGCTCCAACATCCAAAAACCGACTGGCTGGGAACAGTGGGAGTTCCAGTCTCCAACAGCTGGATGTCCAAAGATGGACAACCACTGCACTAAGACATCAAATATTAGAAAAATTCAGTGTACACAAACATACAATACTGATACCAGAATGTTCAGAAACAGCATTTAGGCTCTTACCAAAATCAACGTCTGCAAGTACTCCCCCATTAGAGTGTCTGCGAGGACAGCTACCATTGGGCAGTTTGCTCTGACTGGTCCTGCTGGTGTCTCTGGCACAGGCTGTGGCCACTGCTTGGACAAAGTTCTCGTCATCTGCATTTCTCCACCCCCACCAGCTGACTTCAGGCTGATCACATTGTGAAATCACAGCCCCATTGCTCTGATGCCTATGACAGATGACACAAGAGGAGAGTCAAGTCTACAAAATTACATTCTTTTGAGTCACAAAAAAAAAATAATAAATAAAATACAGATAACCAAAGCTTTGATTCTACAGGCATTTCCATTTGATTGAGTCACTATTTATAACATAGATCAGAGGGTGGGCAACCTGAGAGCCTCCAGATGTGGAAAACTACAACTCTATAGAAAAATACTGTTTGCTTTCCAAATTCTAAAATATAATCTTGCACAGCTTTTATGTAGGCACGCATAAAAGCCTTTTACAGGGTTCACTAACTCCCAGGACCATATTCATTGTAAATGGGCTGAGATAAGGCAGCTGCATTTCAAAACACCAATGAATAGCTGCCTTATCTCTGGTCACATTACAAACAGCATAAAAGACGGGGGGGGGGATGCCTTGAAGGTGGCGACTCCCTCTCTATTCAACTTTACCCTCACTAGACTGCTCAGTGTTAACTTACACCAAAGAGTACAACAAGAAGGAAGTCTGAAAGGATGGGGGGGGGGGTAAACCGAGAACCCAAAGACACACACAGAAGTCAAAACAGCATGCTTTTCTCAGAGAGGGAAGTCCTGTGTTCCACATGGACTAAGAGAAAAAGATTTATTGGCAAGTACACAAAAATCCCTTTTCTCTTACTCCCTTTGTGGAGCACTGGAAACATGGGGTTATACCAAATAGATCCACCAAGATTCCAGGAAGGGAGAAAAAAAAACACTAACCAGTTCCCGCAGAAATGGGTTGACACCTACACACCAAAACAACAAATAGGTTACTGGAAAAAACAAGGATACCTACACGGGCACAACATCCTGCAGTACTTTCCATACATTGCTTACTTCAGTAGAGGCCAGGGTCCTCAGGAATGACAAAGAGTGCATCCAATTTTCAGAAATGCTCTGTGTGTTGGACTTAATACTTAAAGCACCTAACCCAGTCCAAACAATGAAGCTCTTGTTCTCTTCTGTTAATTGAAGCTTCCTGGTTAATATGGAAATCAGAAACTACCATAGGGAGAAATATAATGGGAATTTGCAAAACTGCCCTAGCAGAATGAAAATCCGAAAGAGGGGTTTAAAGGACAAAGCCTGTAGTTCATCCACATGCCAAACAGAGTTGCAAGCAGAAAATCTGTATTGACAGTCAAAACATGAAAAGGGAACAAAAGACAGAGGCTCAAAAGGAGCCTTCTGAAGCACTCCCAGGACCAAGTTCAAGTCTTACAGATGACTGGAATTTTGAAAGACTAGGTAGGAATGAGCCACCCCTTGCAAAAATAGTTAGCATATCTGTCAATAGGTCAGTGAAAAGCACAGGCAAGCTAAAATCTGGACTCTGATAGAACTTACTGTATTTCTGAAGTCCATTCTGAAAAAGGACATACGTACCACTTGTAAATCAAGAGCCATATGCTTTGGATAAAACCAGCTTTTGGGTCTTCACCATTTTAGCAATGACAGAAACAGAGACACCCTTCTTCAGGTTCCTGGTTTCAAGAGCTGTCAAAGCCAACTTCTCCACCACTGGGTGACCGAGGAGCCAGAATCAAGTGGTTTGGAAGGAGTGAAAGACACCGTGCTTCGGTAACTGACTGTTTGAGAAGATCAAAGAACCATGCCCAGCAAGTCCAGTAAGGCGAAATCAGGATTACATGTGCCTGCTCTACAATGACCTTCATTAATACTCTGGGAATCAGAGGAAAAGGAGGAAACATACACCAGGGGAAGTTGCCACAGAATGCCCACCGCATCCATTGAGAAGGTGAAAGGATCCTAAGACCTGGATTAAAACAGGGGTTTAATCAAGATGCCATTAGGTCCACAGCTGAGATACCCTTCAGTCAATTTGTGAAGTTGAATACTGCCTGGCTGAGTCACCAGTTCACAGGATCCAGATGTTGATGGCTGAGAAAAGCCACAAAGCAGAGAAAGGCGATTCACCCAGAGCTCCAGCACACTGATGAACAGAAAACTTTCCCTCTTGGAACAAAGGATTTGAGCTCTGTAAGAGACAAAGGTGGTTCCCCAACCTGACAGCCTGGTATACGTTGTGACTACTACCCAATAAATATCACAGTAGCCTAAATTTAGAGAAAGCCATTGTATCAGATTTACTAATAGTTCCACAAGGACCTGTCAGCTTAAAATGAATAGCAATATTAATATATAGGAATAAAGTGACAAAATGTTATTTATACTTAAACTAAAGGTGGCAGTGGGGAAACCAAAGACAAACAAGGCACCTAGTTATTACTACGATACGGACATAGTGAACAAAGTCTTGCCATTACACGTAGTAGTATATGAAATAGTGATAGTAATTTTAAATCTAGCATCCCCACATAACTAAAGATGTAAATGAATACTAAAATATTAATAAAAGTGGGTAGATAAACATTTTTAAATACAGCAATATTCACTGTGTGCACAATTATTAGGCAAGCTGTATTTTTGATGATTAATTTTATCACTGAACAACTACAGTGCTCTCCATCAATCCAAAACGTTAAGAAACCTTAAACCTGAATATTTAAGAAAGTAAAAGTGAGGTTTTGGCTTTCTTAGGAGAATATCTGTGTGTGCACAATTATTGGGCAACTATTAGTGTGCAGAATTATTATGCAACTAAATGAAAAACAATAATTTTCCCATCTTACGTGTTTATTTTCATCTATTAAAGTGTGAATACTAAACAAACAACTCAAAATTTACAAATAAACATTTGTGACATTTCAAAAAAAAAAAAAAAAATCAGTGACCAATATAGCCATCCTTTTTTTCAATAACAGTCATAAGCCTTCCATTCATGGAGTCTGTCAGTTTCTTGATCTGTTGACGATCAACTTTTTGTGCACCAGCAACCTCTGCCTCCCAGACACTGTTCAGAGAGGTGTACCGTTGTCCTTCAGCGTAAAACTGCCGTTTAAGAAGGACCCACAAGTTCTCAATAGGGTTTAGGTCAGGTGAGGAAGGGGGCCATGTCATTATTTTATCATCTTTAAGGTCTTTACAGGCTAGCCACGCAGTGGAGTACTTCGACGCATGTGAAGGAGCATCGTCCTGCATAAAAATCATGGTCTTCTTGAAAAATGCAGACTTTTTCCTGTACCACTGCTTGAAGAAAGTGTCTTCTAAAAACTGGCAGTAGGTATGGGAATTTTACACTCGGCAGCTGTTAGAGAATAAAGAAGTCATTTATAACACTGGAAGAATTGAAGCTTATTTTTGAGAGACGAGTGGAACGCACCTTTGTAGTGCAACTAGTCGGTGTTAAAGAAAAAGCATTAAGGAGATTGATTTGGTCCCCTTTTGGCCGATGAGTGATACAGAGAGGATGCGTATATAAGAAGTGTGTGGAGAGAAGTTAAAGAAGGAATCCTACATGCGATCTGTCTAACAGCAGTTTGTAAGTAGGATTCGGGGAGGAAGGGGTGTTACAAGAAAGGATATACTGCCCTATGATTTGTTTTTCTCTATACATTCTGCTTTGAGGTCCTATTAAGAACGAGAAGAATAACGGGACCATAGAAGGACTACACATATGGACATTAATTTAAGTATATGCATGAAAATTGACATTTAAAAATCAGATTCACGGTCACACTGCATGTGGGTGTATATGTAATATTACCACCAGAAGTTTGGTTTGCATGTGTTGTGATTTGATCGGTGAAGAGGCAGACACCATATTCATCATTTTTATTAGGAAATACGTTAATTGTAAGACACGTTGGGTTATAACTATATGAAAGAATTGTCTGTGTGTTTATATGCAATTTTTCCTTGTCAGAATACTGACCTAACTGAAATTAGGATTTATGTGCAGAATTTATTATATTTATCTGTAATCTTTTAGTTGTGGTGAACTATTGTGTATCTGCTGCTATCTCCTATATCGTTGGCTCTTGATCCATTGTATCCATCTGTGCTCCGTCCTATTTTTGCTCTGAAATATCTACTAGTCATGGCAGTAGGTTTGGGAGTTGAGTTTGAGTCCATCTTCAAACCGAAAAGGTCCAACTAGCTCATATTTGATAATACCAGTCCATACCAGTACACTTCCTCCACCTTGCTGGCATCTGAGTCGAACTGGAGCTCTGTGTCCGTTACTGATCCAGCCACTGGCCCATCCATCTGTACCTTCAAGAGTCACTCTCATCTCATTCGTCTATAAAACCTTTGAAAAATCTGTCTTCAGATATTTCTTGGCCTAGTCTTGATGTTTCAACTTATGGGTCTTGTTCAGTGATGGTCAGATTTCAGCCTTCCTTACAGTGGCTGTATCTCTGAGCACTGAACACCTAGTACTTCTGGACACTCCAAGTAGGTTGCAGTTCTGGAATATGACAGCTCTGGAGGATAATGGGTTCCTGGTAGCTTCATGTTTGATTCTTCTCATATCTCTAGCAATTAATTTGTGTCTTTTTTTGTCAACACATTTCTTTCGATCCTGTTGACTATTTGCAACAAAACGTTTGATGGTTCTGTGATCACGCCCCAATATCTTAGCAAGAGTGCTGCATCCCTCTGAAAGATGGTTATATATCTTTTTCTGCCCATTTTGCCTGAGGAAATGAAGCTGCCAAATAATTATGCACACCTTGACATAGGGCGTTCATCTCCTTAGGCCACACCCTCTCTCATTACACATGACCTGATATGCTTAAATACATTAAGCATTCAGGTTTATGCAGCTTGGAGTTGGAAAATATGCATAAAAATTATAATATGGTCAAAATACTCACTTGCCTAATAATTGTGCACACAGTGTATAACCATAATTATATCAATGCAATTATTATTCTTTGATGAAACATCAAATTGTGAGTCCTTCAGGATTTTTATGCCTAGTCAATAAAGCCAGTGTGCTTCAACACATAATTTGCAATAAAAAGTATTATTTTAATTCCTTTCAGGACCAGAGGGGATGTGCAACACACTGCAGAGCAATGCACTGCACACACCTCTGATACAGAAAAGGATAGTTTACAGAAAGGCTGGCAATGACGTAAACATATTAATTCATTGGACCCTATTTAGGTCTCCAATCCATTGACTGGCAATGGACTGGTAACATTGTAGCATCCAAAGGTTAATGGCAAATAAACAACGTAATATATTTGAAAAAACAAAACAAATGGAAAGTTATATCTTGTCAAGTGCTGTGCTTCTCAAATGTAATCGTGTTTTTCTAATACTTGCTTGGTACTGCAGGGGTGAGTGAAGATTGGGATTTTCTGATCAACACTAGCTCACCTGTACACCACAACAGGAATGCGCTTCCAGGAGCGGAAGCTTGCAACACTCTCTAGTATCTGGTCTGTTATGCAGGCTGGAATGATCAATTCCTGGGGGTACCTGGAACACAGCCTGTGTAGGGAGACATGCTGGTAATGAGCAAAGTCTGAAGCAAACCAGCTGGACACAATCTTTAGCTTTTATGGCACCCTGCCTGGATACAAACAGCCATTCTGCAATCCATGTGTCTACTTATATCATGGACATCAAACGTGCAATCCATGGGCCAAATGCAGCCTGCCTAACGCCAGGGTGCGGTCCGCCTGGGATTTATAAAAAAAATATTTTGAATGTCTATTAACTAGCAAACATGAATTAGTAGGCCAATAAGACCAAATTCCCTGTCTGCCAGTACTGTACAGTTTAAGAATATCTTCAAATAACTGACATGCTTAATGCAGCATAGTTGTCAAATAAAAAAAGAGGATTTTAGTCTTACCTGTTAAATCCTTTTCACTTAGTCCATACAGGTTACTGGTAACTCTCTGGGAGGTGAAGCCCTCTAGTGGTAGGCAGGAACATTTCACAAAGTGTATGCAGGGGGTGGAGCCTCCCCTTCCCTCCTTGGCCACAGCTATCCAATGAGCTCCAGAATGAGACACTAACTAGGACTAACTAGTAGAAGGAAAAGAAGACTCCTGTGAGCATGCCCTGAAGGACCCCCACGGCCTGCCACAGGAGAGCCAAGCATGGTCTCTTGACAGGGTGGGAGACCAGTAACCTGTATGGACTAAGTGAAAAGGATTTAACAGGTAAGACTAAAATCATCTTTTCACTGTCGTCCAATACAGGTTACTGGTAACTCTGGGATGTCCAACTATTGAGTTTCCCTGAGGTGGGAAGAAGGCAAGGACCAGGCGCAAGGCCCCCAAAGTCACCAGTGCAGCTATGGACAAACATATGGGACCAACAGTCCCATACGAATGAATGGAGCAATGGCGTCTATGCCGTAAAGCGCGCCTTACAGGCGCAGTACACAATTTTGGTATAAAAACATGTAAAACAGTAAGGGAACATGTCAGGATACAGTAAAAACACCAACCCAATAGAAATAGATGCCATAAAACCCCCAATAAAGTGCCAACCAGCAGTGAAAGGGTTAAATTACCACAGAAACGTGCTCCAAACACCCAGACAGACACACACATATATACCCAATGAGTGCAGGAGTGCGCAATGAGAACTCCAAATATCCACCCCTGTGTGGAGGGGTACTGTGGGACAAGTGGACCTTCAGCACTCAAAGGGTAGCTCACCTTTCCTGCAGATCTTCTGTCTTAAGATTACCATGGAAAAGAAGTACCTCAGTGGGTGACTCCTGAGGAAGCACTTGGAGTCAAGATTTTCCCCCCAGGACTAAAGGTCCACATAAATAGTCCTGGAAACTGAGATAGCCACATTGGAGGGCATTTGTCAGTCATGGCAATCCGCCTAATGGTTGGTATTCCATATCTGATAGAAAATAACAAAAAACCTAAAACTATTGTAGAACTGTTCTTCAGCCTTGTTACTCCAACGAGGAACAATTCATTCTGGAGCTCATTGGCTAGCTGCGGCCAATCAGGGAAGGGGAGGCTCCACCCCCTGCATACACTTTGTGAAATGTTCCTGCCTACCATTAGAGGGCTTTGCCTCCCGGAGAGTTACCAGTAACCTGTATTGGACGACAGTGAAAAATAAATAAATAAATAAATAAATAAAAAGCCCTCAAACTTATGGCTTTCTCATCATGTGGCCCACGATTGAGAAAACATTGACGCCTCTGATTGACACACGCTCTGTATAATTTACCATAAAACATAATAGACTCACAATGCATACAATCAATTAAACCTTTAAGGACTAGAGGCATATGCAACACATTGTGAAGCAATGCGCTGCACTATGCTCTAGTCTTAAAGGGTTATCAACTAATCTATTAGCCTTTCACCGTTTTGTTTTTTTTAACTCCATTATGAACAAAATGTTGAGGACGACGACGTCCAGCCCTTTTCTTGTGTACCTGAACTTCTTATTGATGTTGGAAATTCTGCAGTCATTATCCATATCAAAACCCATCCGTTCCACCTCATTTTTAAACCGAGAGGACACCCTCAGGAAGATTGAAATGCAAACAAAGGAACATAAGCCAAGTTGTATGTGCAGAGGCGAGGGGGGGGGGCCTAAGGCAAAATGTATTTAATCATACACAAAACTGAGAAAAGCAAATAACTGATGCATTATGGAAAATAGATCAGAGAAAATAATGTGCTGCTAAGGGAGCTGGATCACTAAGAAACAGTATGCAGACATGCAAGATGCATGATTGGCCTCTCTGACAGTGGTTGAAAGTGTAGGTAAATTCTGCACACATAGGTGGCACAGGTCCCCATGCTGTTCCTTCTCACTGGCATACACCTCCATGCACCAGGCGTGGTATGCAAAGGAGAATAGGTTATCTATGCGACTGGGTGGGAGCAAGGCAGCGTTCAGACGCTTCTGCCACTCCTGGACTTGCTCAAAGCTGAAGAACTGGCACCTGGAACAATATTGTACAAGTTAAAAAAAAAAAAAAAAAAGTTCTGATTAGAGCTAATACATATCATCATCATAACCCTGTCAATGTAGACCATAATCTTCAGAGCTATGACCTATTCAGAGGAAACTGCAATTAAAAAACTAGTCCGCCTATGGCAAAACTGGCATAAATAAGAATTACACAATACAAAACACACACACACACACACACAAAATAGTATTATATAATTTATTTTACACACACAAATGCATATACACACTGCACATGTAGATATGGAACATGCCAAGCTGGCCTAATTGTGCATTCAACTTCTCAATGGAAAAACTATGGAATTAAAAAAAAAAAAAAAAAAAAAAAAAAAAAAAAAAAAAAAAAGGACTCTGGGAGACATTTCCTGTGCTTGCCGTTTATAGTCTTCATTCTTACTGAAAGTTTCCCTACACAACACCCTGTAATATGTGCCTTTATCAGTCCCTACAGAGGGTTTATTATTTCTCAAGTGCCTCATAATTGTCCTAGGTGGTCTCAATGCAACTAATTTACCTAATAACTTTACAGTCCTTGCAGGTCAAGAGATGCTGGAAGGGGTCTCGACACTCCACAGATTCTATCAGCAGCAGTGGAACCTACAAATAAAAAAAAAATAAAAAAATAAAAAATTATATATATATATATATATATATATATATATATATATATATATATGTGGAGCCGTTCCAGGGCAAACCAAATGCCCTGGAGCAGTCAAGCGAATGTGAGCGGATGCCAGAGGTGTAGCTTGGTAAAATCACATCAGCTCACATCACCAAATGTCCTTCTCCACAGCAATGCATGATAATGCATGCATATAAAACAAAGAAAAACATTTCTAAAGCTCAGACACATTTGTCAGCACTATCTAAAAGGGAGGCAACACATGCTGAGGGATAGTAATCCTTAAAATGTAAAAAAAAAAAAAAAAAAAAAAATATGTTGTAGGGTTTATCACCCTGAGTAAAACAAGAGTACTCCCACTGCTGAAAGGTGTTTTATTCAAAAGTTATTACAGCTCAAAGTTGAATTTTTTTTAGGTGCAATATCACAGTGGCCTGAAATTGTACAGTGGCGCTGTTGCTACACCATCATATGGAGATTTATGTTCTACGGACCAGAGCTGTACATAGGTTGATGTAACAACAGCGCCACTGTACAATTTCAGGCCACTGTGATATTGCACCTAAAAAATTCAACTTTGAGCTGTAATAACTTTTGAATAAAACACCTCTCAGCAGTGAGAGTATCTTTTTTTTTTACTCAGGGGGATAAACACTACAATATATATTTTTTACATATTAAGTATTACTATCCCTTTAACCTAGGAATCTCTTTCAAACCTTTACCATACCAGCTCTGCTGTGCTGCGGTATATAAAATATCAGTTCATAAATTACCTGTTGGTGTTTATATTGATAAAAAAAAAGATGGTAAAACAAGACTGATATAACCCAGGGAAGCTAAAAAGTTTCACACAGAAAGTATAGTGGTGAAGAAACAAAGAAAATGCACCATTTGGAATTACAAACCTTTATAAATACAATTAAAATAGTTGTATAAACTTGCCACTTACATGAGAAATTGGCAAGTCTACTAAGAATAAATTTCCTTTACTGAAGCCAAAATCAGTGAGCAGCTGTTCCTTACATTTGTAATTGTGTCCTCACAAGATCGAGCTGTTCCTTTCTAATATAAAACTGCTAACAATTATATTGATTCAGTCCTAATCAGCAGACAGAGTTTGTTATAGCTAAAACAAGCTACAGGCGAAAAGGAATGTTGTCCAATTGGTAACAGGACATGGACACCACCTACTAAACAGGTATGTTGTTTATGTCATAACGGCACACAACCTCCCCCCATTTAAAATTAATTGGATGTGATGTATAGTAGCTGTATCTAACCAACATGTTTTAAATGGGAGATTTATTTACATAGAATCTGAACATAATGGAGCACCTGTGTCAAAATGGGAGAACATCTACTGAAATAAATAAATAAATAATATATATATATATATATATATATATATATATATATATATATATATATATACTAGCAATGTGGGACGGCGTTGCCCGTCATATTATTTACACAGAGAGACATTGTGTGAAACAGAAATATGCAGTGTTACAGACACGCACTTAAAGCGACAGAGTGTCACACACTGTGAAACGCATACATACAGAGAGACACACACATACATGACGTATGTCACATATGTAGACAGTGTGTGACAGACGCAGTGGTGATGTAGATATGCTGATAAGAGTTGTAAAAAATGTTTTAATTGCAGCTCTTCAGCTTGATGAATAAGGCCCTGTATCCTTACAGTTGAAGTGAGTGTGCTATGTTACTTGGTGAATAAGGCCCTGTATCCTTACAGTTGAAGTGAGTGTGCTGTGTTACTTGATAATAAGGTCCTGTATCCTTACAGTTGAAGTAAGTGTGCTGTATTACTTCATGAATAAGGCCCTGTATCCTTACAGTTGTAGTGAGTGTGCTGTATTACTTCATGAATAAGGCCCTGTATCCTTACAGTTGTAGTGAGTGTGCTATGTTACTTGGTGAATAAGGGCCTGTATCCTTACAGTTGAAGTGAGTGTGCTGTATTACTTCATGAATAAGGCCCTGTATCCTTACAGTTGAAGTGAGTGTGCTGTGTTACTTGATGAATAAGGCCCTGTATCCTTACAGATGAAGTGAGTGTGCTGTATTACTTGATGAATAAGGCCCTGTATCCTTACAGTTGAAGTGAGTGTGCTATGTACTTGGTGAAGGTCACAGTGAGAAGATGTTTGTGAGTAAAGGAATAATTTAGATTACAGCAGTGGATACTGCAGTACATTTGAAGAAATAGGTTGGCAGACAGAGGGTTAAGTGACAGATGCAGTGATAGATAATGTAATAGTGATGTGGGAGTAAAATGGCGAGATTGGGACTATGGATGAATGGCTAGGGGATAGGTGAGTGGGGATGAGAAGGGAGGAGGAGATGTGAGATTGAGGAGAAGAGGGACAGTGAAGTGTTACAGTAAAGTAATGGGTGAGGGGGAGAAATGACTATACATAGACAGTGAAGTAGACATGAAATACAGGGCTGTAGGGTTACTGCATTATACACACCTAGTGTAGCAGTTGGTTGGAGTGAAGCACTTTAACTCTGAGAGTGAGAGAGGTACGCAACACATTGCTGTGTAATGAGTTGTATAGTCCTCTGGCAGTGAAAGGGTTAAGTGACACATGTTGGGCGCTTATACACTATGTGGGACAGCGTTGGCCGTCATGTTATGACCGTTGGGTGCACGTGTGTGAAATGTAGACACACTGATAAACACAGATATATGCAACACACAGGCAGACACATACACACAGTGAGCGGCAGAGACATGCAAAAGACATGCACACACACACCGGAGATGCACACATGCACACAAATATGTAGCAGAGATGTACACACACACGCAACATATATGCGCAGAAACACATGCACGCATGAGTTGTGCACCCCTCTGGCACACAAATGGTTAAGTTATAGAGAGGCATGTCAGAGTTAAATAGCAGTGGGAAGTGTGTTAATACCTGGGAACTTTGATTTGTGTTGTCTCTGGAGGGGAGTTATGTGGTGCTGATGTGGAGAGACAAATAGGGCAATTTGGGTTAAAAGTGGGCGGGGCTTAATCGCAAGTAGGGGGCGGGGCTTAAGAGAAATGTGGAAAAGTGCTAGTAATAGGCTGGGGAAGGAGGAGAAGTGGGAGGGAAATGCAAGTTTGCAGTGTGAGGGGTTTGAACACACTCACTGAGGGCTAAAACTTGATACACAACCCTGTGGCAGTCAGTGGGTTAAGTGTGTACCTGATGCCTGCCTGTCCTCTGTGTTGTATGGCAAATGATGACAGTGAAGAAATAATTGAGCAATGAGGACATACCTTAACCCTTTGAGTGCCATTTTGTTCCTCAGTGGCTGTACTACAGGTCCTGCTGAGGCCACTGGGAGTCAGGGTGAGTGACTGTGTGTCAGCCATATTTCTTTCTGGCTTTTGTGTGTGTGTGAGTGGGGCATTTGTGTGTGTGGTGCTGTGTGAGTGGGGCATGTGTGTGAGTTTGGTGCTGTGTGAGTGGGGCATGTGTGTGTTTGTCTGTGGTGTAGGAGCAAGTGGCGGCCATATTGTTTTTTTCTGACTTTGATAGTGGTGGGCGGGCTGCATAGTGGGGTTGGGCCAACTCCCTTCGGCCACTGCAATTGGTGTGAAAATCACACCCCCATTGAATCACCCAATGGGAACAGTAACCCCTCCTTATTGCCACCCCTGGGTGTGTGTGTCTCCTGAGGAGACATAAATTATGCAATGAGCCTTTCTCTTTATATATATATATATATATATATATATATATATATATATATATACACATACAGGGCTTATAATTTTAAGTCCTTTGCTACTAGCCAGAACTGAAAAGTTACTTGCCACTGCAAGCCAAAACATACCCACCATGGCTGAATTTCTACTCGCAAGGGCTACATTTTCACTCACCATTGGCTAGTGGCAATTTTGAGCCCTGATATATATATATATATATATATATATATATATATATATATATATATATATACACACACACAGTTTAAAAGCCAGTGTACACAGGCCAAGGTCCAGGTGATGTTAACCCTTTGAGTGCCAGAGGGGTATGCAACGCATTGCTTTTCAATGTGTTGCGTACCCCTCTGGCACTCAAAGGGTTAAGAGGCCGGTCCTGCCTCAGACGCAGTCATGCACTGTGGACACTGCCCGAAAGCACAGAATGCTCCCAGCATTCTGTGCGTTCAGGCAGTCTGTACTGCACATGACGGCTTCTGACAAACATCCTAGCAAATTATTATATAGGATATATGTGCAACAGGTGTGCGATATCAACGTGAGAAACGTTAAACGACAATAATTTGCTTAGATATAATTGACCTGATATACTATGTATGTGACTATCTCTCAAACCATAAAAGTTTGAGAGATAAGACTTATATCGTTCTTCATGTTTTTTTAATGCCTACAAAATAATATCTTCTAGCAATGGAGGTCCCTTAAATTAACCTGTTAAAGGACCAGAGTGGTGCTCGACCCATTGCAAACCAATGCTTTGAACACCCCACTGGTGCTTAAAAGGATAAAGTCTATAACTAATCAGTTTAATTAATTAATGGGAAATTGTATTTGTCCCCTACTGTGCACTTGGCCTGCTCCGAAATTGCTCTAAGGCTCAACAATTTTAGTCAGACCATGTCATATCATGTCCATGGAAGTGTACATGAATTTTGCTCTCTGGAATACTGGACAAACTGAATTTTTTTTTTTTTTTAATAAATCAGAAAATAAACTTTTGGACAAAGCATCATCTAGCATTGAAGCAGCACTACAATATATGTTTTATAATATTAAACATTACTATTCCTTTAGTTTTCACAAATACTTGCACAGGATGAGCAGCCTGCTTGGAAGTGCATGTTATTCCTACTCCAGCTATATGAACCTATCTAGGCAGTCTGCTTACCCCAAACCCTAGCCCATATCGGTGTTCAGGGGGCAGCCAACTCCAGACTACACACCCTAGTCTCACTAAAATGACCGCCAAATCAAGCTAGCTTTATGTACGTTTATGTGATGGTATGCAAGCAGTCCTGCCTTCTTATAGGGGCAGTATAAGCTCAATAAAAGACCATTTTAACCCTACTTCCAGTCATCCTTTGTCTGCAGGTTTGCTGTGCAGTTCGCCGATATCTGCACAGCTGGATAATGTCAGATCACTACTCAGCACTCAAAGGCGTTCTGCAGTGTAAACAGAATCCCTGTGTCTGCAAATCTGCCATTAATGGGCTTCTATGGACACAGAAAAAAACTCCCATGAGCTCCAAGTAAGGTGCTGATGTCACCCTGTAGTGCAGAAATAGAGACCAGCACAGCAAAGCAACAGACAAAGGCAAGTTATGAGCTATGGGGTCTCTGTTCCTATCAGGGCACTGGCAGTGGGATAAAATGGTCTTGCACTGCCCATATATTGCCCCTTTAATCTAAGTCTTATGCACACATAAGAAAACTGGAGTCACTCTGGGGCAAACCAGCTGCACCATAGGGGATAAAAGTGAAATTTACTCACCGATATTTGTATTTCCTCTGTCCTTCCACGGCACTGTGGGCTTTGGCTCCGCCTTCCAGCTGGGTAGGACCAATCTTTAAATTTCATTTGCTACCTCTCCTCTGCAGTTATACAGTTTGACCAAGCTGAAAGATACAAGAGGTTAGAGATAGCCATACCATAATATAGTAAGATACAGTAGCAATCTTGTATGCAAGAGGAACTGATACTCATACCATAATTACCCTGGGTGGGTTGCCGTGGAAGGACACAGAGGAAATACAAATATCAGTGAGTAAATTTCACTTTTCCTCTGTGTCCAATCCACGGCACTGTGGGACTTACCAGAACAGTACCCCACATAGGGATGGGGCAGAACGGAGTTTTTAGAGGAGTATAGCTGCTTCAAGCACCTTTCGCCCAAACTTGGCGTCCGCAGATGCTTGCAAGTCCAATTTATAATGTTTGATGAACGTAGAGACTGAAGCCCAGGTTGCTGCCTTGCAAATTTCTTCTGGAGAAGCAGCTGCTTTGAGGGCCCAAGAGGTTGACATGGCCCTAGTTGAGTGGGCTTTTAGCCCTTTTGGCGGATCCTGATCCGCTGTTTCATAAGAGAGGGCAATACAGTCACGTATCCACCTTGCGATCGAAGCCTTGGAGGCTGACGATCCTTTATATTGACCCCCAAAGTGTACTAGAAGAGAGTCAGATTTTCGGAAGTCCTTAGTTCTAGACAGATATATCTGCAGACACCTGACCAAATCCAGGTTATGTAGATGTTTTTCCAGATCATGCTCTGGATGAGGACAGAAGGAAGGCAACACTATTTCCTGGTTCAGGTGAAACTGGGAAATGACTTTGGAACGAAAGGTTGGTTTTGGTCGCAGCACCACTTTATCCTGATGGAATGTGATAAAAGGTGATACCGCCACCAAGGCTTGTAATTCGCTGACCCTTCTAGCTGAAGTAACTGCTATTAAAAACGCTGTTTTCAAAGAGAGGTGTTTAATCGACACTTCTTGAAGGGGCTCAAAATATGGATGAGAGGCCAATTGTTGTAACACCAAATTCAAATCCCACGGGGGAATGGTTTCTCTTATAGTTGGTTTAATTTTAGAAATAGATGTTAAATAGCATCTAATAAGGTAGTTATCCGCAAACGGAGATGCCAATATAGCTGACAATGCTGACAGTTGTACCTTTAATGATGAGGGTTTTAATCCTTTTTGGAATCCCTCCTGCAAAAAATCCAGGATTTTTGTAGGAGATATGGTAGATCTGTCTAACTGATGGCTCACACACCATTTGTAAAAAATGGACCACACTCTGTAATAAATTTTTGTGGATGATGTTTTCCTCCCTTTGAGCATGGTGTCTATCACTGCTTCGGAGGTGCCCTGTAACCTTAAAGACTGCCGCTCAGCCTCCAAGCCTGAAGCTGGAAGAAGGCTGGGTTGGGATGTTGTATAGGTCCCTGAAGAAGCATGTCTGAGCTGACTGGAAGAGGTAGAGGGACTCTGCAGGACATCCGGAGTAAGTCTGGAAACCATGGTTTTCTTGGCCAGTATGGAGCAATCAGAATTACTTCTGCCTTGTCCTTTCTGATTTTCCTGATGACCTCGTTTATCAGAGGTAGCGGAGGAAACAGGTATGCCAGTTTGAATCGCCACGGGATCCTTAGGGCGTCCTGCCCTAATGCCTGAGGCTCTTGCCACCTGGACAGGTACTGAGCGCATTTTTTGTTTTGATTTGTGGCCATGAGATCCACTTCTGGGAGACCCAGATTGGCCACCACTAGTTGAAATATTTTTGGGTTTAACTCCCATTCGCCTGGATCGATTTGATGTCTGCTGAGATAATCCGCTTGTGTATTCAGATGTCCTGAGAGGAATGAGGCTGTGAGGGCATGCAGATTGTGTTCTGCCCAAAGTAGGATCTTGATTGCTAGACAGTTCAATTGGTAGCTGCGGGTTCCCCCCTGATTCAGGATGTATTGGACTGCAGTGGAGTTGTCTGATCTGATCAGAACTGGCTGTTGATGAAGGTGTTGTCTGAAATGCCTCAGTGTGTTCCAGACTGCCTTTAGTTCCAAGACATTGATATGCAGTGTTTTCTCCCTGGCAGTCCATATGCCCTGAATTGTTTTGTTGTTCCAAATTCCTCCCCATCCTAGTTTGCTGGCATCTGTATGAAGAATCTGCCATTCTGGATCGGTCAAAGCTCTGCCCTTTGCTAGATTTGTAGGGTGAGTCCACCATTCCAATTCCAGTCTGGTTTGCTTTGAGACTGGGATTAGTTGGTGGAAATTCGTGGGTTGTCTTTTGAAGTAGGTCAAGTAATGCATTTGGGTCATGCGGGCATGAGTCCTGGCCCAGGGAATAACTTGATAGGTTGATGCAAGGTGTCCCAGGAGCCTGGAAAAAGCTTTTGCCGATCGTTCTCTCATCTGAAGAAACTTGCGGACATGATTGAGTATTCTTAGTTGTCAGTCTGATGACAGGAATGCTAGGCCCAGCTGGGTGTTGAATCTTATCCCCAGGAATATTAGGTCCTGAGAGGGTACCATAGAGCTCTTGCTGAAATTTATTAGCCATCCTAGCTGCTGCATCTGGGTTATGCATATTCTGGTGCTGGTCAGAGCATTCTGTAAGGAAGGTTCTATTATCAAAATGTCGTCCAGGTATGGAATGACTTTGAGAAGATATTGTTTTCTGAGAAATGCCATAACGTTGGACATGATCTTTGTGAAGATCCGGGGTGCAGACGCTAGGCCGAATGGTAGAGCTCGGTAATGGAAGTGCCTGCCGAAGATGTGGAACCTGAGAAATCTTCGATGTTGTTGCCGGATCAGCACGTGGTAATATGCGTCGCGAAGATCTATTCATGTCAAGTATGCACCCTGTTGTATCAATTTCATTGTGGATGATATTGTTTCCATCTTGAAGTGATGTACATAAAGATGAGTGTTGAGATCCTTTAGATCCAAAATGAGACGTAGTTCCCCTGTAGGCTTTATAGTATAGAAAAGAGTTGAATAGAAGCCCCTGAATTTCTGCTGAGCAGGGACTTCCTCTATCACTTTGTTGTTCAGCAGGAACTGAAGTGCTTGTCTCATCTTTGGGATCATAGATTTCTTCCTTACTTTGGAGCAGCGAAATTGATGAGGAGGGGTGGCAGTTTTGAATTCCAGTGAATACCCCTTCTGGATAATTTCCCATACCCATTTGTCTGGATGAATCTGTGACCAGGCCAAATGGAATTCCTCCAGTCTGCCCCATACTGGAGGAGAAGGGGGGAGACTGGCTTCATTGAGGGAATTGTCCCCGCCGCTGGAAATCTCTACGATTTCCAGGTCTCTGGGAGATCTGTGAACCACGTTTCCTCTGATCGTAGCCTCTTCCTGGTTTGTAACTTCGGGCCTCACGAAAGGGCTGTTTCCTGTACTGCCCTGAACGTACTGGAGATCTTCTGGTTTTCTTGTCCTGGGGCAGGAACTGACTCTTACCTCCCGAAGATCGTTTTATTATATCTTCAAGTTGATCTCCAAATAGTTTCGCACCTGAAAAGGGCAGAGAGACCAGTTTGTTTTTGGAAGAAGGATCTGCTTCCCAAGCCTTAATCCACATAGCGCGTCTGGCAGTAACAGAGAGTGATGAAGCTCTTGCTAGCAGACGAATGTTATCTAGAGAGGCATCACATGAGTAGTTGATGGCATCCTTGATGATGGCTAATTCCTTAATAAGGCATGCTCTAGATACAGATGATTCTATCTTTTCCTCAAGTTCAGTAATCCAGATCCTTAGGGTTCTAAAGGTAGATGCCATGGCCGTAGCTGTTTTGAGATTTTGGCCTATGGTGGCAAATTGCTTCTTCAA
Organism: Rhinophrynus dorsalis; assembly: GCA_037306005.1. Classification (NCBI taxonomy): domain Eukaryota; kingdom Metazoa; phylum Chordata; class Amphibia; order Anura; family Rhinophrynidae; genus Rhinophrynus; species Rhinophrynus dorsalis. The sequence goes on from CM074718.1 coordinate 519,705,021, forward strand.
TACGCTATCTGCTTTCTTCTCCATGGGATCCTTCAGTGTGGTGCCATCCTCCAGGAGAATAGTGGTTTGCCTTGAAGTTTGGGCAATTGCAGCATCCACTTTAGGTGGGTTGTACCAGTTGGAAGTTTCTTCTTCCGGAAAGGGATACATACGATGGAATCTTTTTGAGATGGCTCCTCTTTTCTCGGTCTGCTTCCATTCAGTATTAATAATGTCCTGAATTGAGCTATGCACTGGAAACTGGGGAACTGCCTTCTTGTAACCCACAAATGTGGCATCCATCACATTTAAATCTTTTTGGGTCTCTGACAATCCCAGAGTTTTCCTCATAATTTTTATAAGATGATCCATTTTATCAATGCTAAAACTGCCGGCTTCTTCCACCAGCTCGCCTTCTTCCGCTGATGAGGCCGCTGACTCTAAATCAATATAAGTATCGTCGTAGTCGTCCTGAGTACCTGATGGACCCTCTTCTGGGTCTGAAGTCCTTGGACGCTTTTTTGCTGCCTCCTGCATTGAAGTAAAAGTGTCCTGCATAGAGGTCTTCATCCAGGACAAGAAGTCCTGGAACTGAACAGGCACATTCCCACCTGCCGCTAGTTGCAGGCATGTTGTACACAACTTAGCCGGATCTGTAGCAGGTAATGTTTTATTGCATCCTGCACAGGGTTTTTCCTTTGGCCCTGCTTTTTCTTCTTTAGCAGGTTCAGATGATTTGATTTTGTCAGCCTTAGCATCTTTGGAGGCCGACATGTCTGTGATAAGTCAGGTTAGCAGAAAGGATAAAGGCACTTTATGCTACCCACATAAACAAAGCACAGTCAGGGATTTGAATTAAATATAAATAATTAGCAGGCACCTACCTGTGACCGTTCAGCAGCCTCCGTTTATGCATGCTGTGCCGACCGAAAGTTTCCCTTCCGCGTGCGTTCCACCTTGGAACGATTCGTGATGTGTTTCCTGCTTCCGGTCCTGTGCCTTCCACAATAGGCTGTGAGCGGGCACGTGCGCGGGCTAACCAGCCCTGAGCTCCTGACAGAGAGGCCGCATGGAGGGAAGTGGTATGGCGCCTTGCGAGCATCCAGTTTCCCGTTTCAGCCAAAGGATGCAAATGATCTTGAATCTTCCTCCGGTATGTTTGTATGCCTGGTTAGGCAACATCGTAGGAGGGATCCTTAGTTAATAGTGAGAGTTGAGAGCGGGAGGCATAGCCTCCGTCCTCCAGCTGGGTAGGACCAAAATAACTGCAGAGGAGAGGTAGCAAACGAAATTTAAAGATTGGTCCTACCCAGCTGGAAGGCGGAGCCAAAGCCCACAGTGCCGTGGATTGGACACAGAGGAAATACAAATTCCCCAGCTTCCCAATGATTTAAATGGGGCTTTTAACTCTTTGAATGGTAGAGCTCTTCAGTGTAATGTGAAGAAATATATTGGAAACCTCTTAGGCATTCAAGGGTTTAAGTTATTTAAGTTAATGGGGAGTTTTAGTCATCCCCTATGATACGGGTGGTTTGCCCCAGAATTACACCACTTTTCTTTTGTGCACAAGGCCCTATAAGTTGTTGGCATACAGCATATCAGTATGAAATACATCAACACCAAGATTAAGTGTTTTCAGTTGGCAGATGTCAAAGGATCAAAGAAATGTTGTCACTAAATGATGGATGCTCTAACCCTTTGAGTGCTTGAGGTGTATCCAGTGTATTACAAACAAATGTATTAACATGGAGACACAGGATGGGAAGATCTCAAAGGATGCTCCAGTAACACCAGAAAATCAAATGAACTTCTTTAAAACACCAGCTTTATTTGGAATCAGTTAAAAGTAACACCACGTGGCCAAAAAGCTGCACTCGTTTCATGATGCGCTACCAAACACAAATGGTTTAAAAAGGGAACAGGCACAGGTATGTAAAAGACTAAAACCAATAGACGCTTTCAAGCGAATAACATGATGCGACTCACATGAATACAGTAATGTGCAGCAAATTGCTTACGCATTTACCCACGTAACACTACGTACTATTATAACAAAGGCATACTTGCAACTTCAAAGGAAATTCTGTACAAAACTTGTCTGCACAAAAAGAGGACCTCCCATCATGAACCATTTTTTAATAATGCGTGTACACAATAAAAACCTACTTATAGGATCAAAGAAATATACTGGCATATCAAACAGTCTCTCCCGTGACCCTTCTGGTGCCTAGAGGTTTCTTAATGGCAATCCCTAGCCATTTATTGTTCTTCTCCCAGTATCAGTGATAGGCCATCCAGACATATGCACTAAATCGGTAAGCTAACACGCATCTCACAGGACAGCAAAGGCTAATACCGACAACAAGGTACTGGATAACAAATCATATAAGAATGTTTTGTCCTCCCTTATCTCTGTTACTTTGTTGCTAGTATTGCCCTTACATCACCCGTTAGACATGTATGTGCATCAGCCTACTGGTTTGGTATGGAGGTTTGAATGCACCATCACGGATGCTGCTCATAACATGCTCTCTCTAAGCGTCAAAAACACAGAATAACAAAAGAAGAGGATGCATAATAATGCAAGTAACAGGATGAAATAAATGTGGAAAAGTGGTAATGTACTCAAAGCAAATGTGGTCAGGTCAGGGAATATTCCAAGGTACCTGACAGAAAAGGATCACTGACAAAATAGTCCATCTCTGCTCGGGACATGCAGATATCCACAAAGGAAGAAGGCTGCTCCACCAAAATGTAGCCTCCGCAATACAATACAAATGTAGTCAAATACAGCAAACCTTTCGTATGTGTTCCGCAGCTCAAAGACTCCGCTTTCTCAAGTAAGATAATGTTACTTTTTATTGGCTTACCACCGATGATGGATTATTTTCACTGTAAGCTTTTTTTTTTTCTAGTATCTTGGAATATTCCCAACCTGACCACATTACTCGTGAGTCCCATTTTTCTACATTTATTTCACCCTGATACATGCATTATTGCACTACTGCAAGTCATCTCCTTCTTTTGTTCTTATATCTTCCATTGTGCAATGTGTTGCTTTTATCAGATTCCAATTAAAGCTAATGATTTAGGAAAGTTCATCTGACTGGTGGTATGTCACTATCCGTTGAGAGCTTCCCGATCTGTATCCTAATGGAATTGTGCTGTGGTTATTGGGGGAGTGCATTGGACCTACCACAGCCTCAGGGCCTTGGTGAGCAAAACTGTTTCCACATATGATGTTTTATGAACTCTTCACTTTTATTACAATGTGTTATACATGACTGGCGCTCAAAGGTTAACTGCACCTGAAACAAATCAGGACCTGCTGCTTAAACCACTCAATTCAATGACAAAATCTGTAAAATTTCATATAAACCTATAGAACTGTTTATTACAAAAATACTCTTATGTTACATGATTGAAATTGTTAGAAACAGTAAAAAAAAAAAAAAAAAAAAAAAAAAAAAAAAAAAACAACAGCAGCCTTATTTTCTTTTGAACAAAGTGCCCCAGCTGTAACTAGAAAGTAGTATTATTCCAGGCTTTGCGGATCCTGTTCCATGGTTCACCCAAAACTGCAGCAGCTATAAAGAAAAAGACCAGTATCATCCCTTTAGCGAGAGTCAGATGATGAGGCTCCCCTGAAAACAAAGATTATTGAGAATCAGATGCGGATCTTTACACATGAGCTAACCTATCGGTTTGAGAATATTCATATTATAAGATTATAGTTCCACACGGAATATGGAGTTTAAACCAAGAGTATCAAATTTGTAGCTTCAACATTAACACCTTAAGGACCAGACGGGTCCCAGGGTTAATATAATAGGATTTTAGTCTTACCTGTTAAATCCTTTTCACTTAGTCCATACAGGTCACTGGTACAATGGGAGGCGATCCGCCCCTTTAAGTAGGCAGGAACATTCATTCAAATGTATGCAGGGGGTGGAGCCTCCCCTCCCTCTTAAGCTGCCCTCAGCCAGAGACAAGCTAGATTGATTTGAGACACTAACCTGACCAGAGTAAGAAGGAAAAGGAAGACTCCTGTGAGCATGCCCCGAAGGTCTCCCACTGAATGCCACAGGAGAGCCAAGAATGGTCCCTTGACAGGGTGGGAGACCAGTGACCTGTATGGACTAAGTGAAAAGGATTTAACAGGTAAGACTAAAATCCTATTTTCACTGTCGTCCAATACAGGTCACTGGTACAATGGGATGTACAAACATTGAGCTTTCCCAGAGGCGGGAAATAAGGCAAGGACCAAGCGCAAGGCCCAAAGTCACCAGAACTGCTATGAACCAATTAATCATAGAGCCCAATAACAGAAGTGTCAACGGACACCAACCAGGGGTAAAAATGAACCCCCGAACTAACACAGCACACTGAACTAGAGCCAACAGGGCTCAACAGCAAAGAAGCACTAAGAACCACAGAGTAGAAGGTCCTAAACAGGCAAGACTGCCTCCAGGACCTTCCTCCCAAAGCTGGCATCAGCCGAGGCCAGTACATCAACACGATAGTGCTTCGAGAATGTGTGCACAGAGGACCAAGTGGCCGCTCTGCACAGTTGATCAGCAGACGCCTGATTCTTGTAGGCCCAAGAGGCCCCAATAGATCTGGTGGAATGAGCAGTAACTCTGAAGGGAACGTGCTTATTCCGCAGTTTGTAGGCTTCACGAATGGTAGATTTTATCCAAGAGGCAATCGTCACCTTTGATGCCGGTCTCCCTGCCCTAGGCCCCTCAGGAATGACGAACAGGGCGTCAGACTTCCTGACAGACTCAGTGCGATGAACATAAAATTTAAGACAACGCACAACATCCAACAAATGATCTCTTTCCTTGTCAGAGGAAGGGTTAGGACAGAAGGAGGGCACCACAATCTCCTGATTGATGTGAAATTCGGAGACAACCTTGGGTAAAAACTCCTTGGAAGTGCGAAGCACTGCCTTATCCTTGTGGAACACCAAGTAAGGAGGTTTACAAGACAGAGCTTGTAACTCTGCTACCCGGCGAACTGAGAAAATGGCCAAAAGAAAGGCCATTTTCCAAGTCAAGAGACGTAAAGGAATAGAAGCCAAGGATTCAAACGGGGGTCTCTGGAGAACCCCCAGCACCAAATTGAGGTCCCACTGGGGAGCTGGACTCTTGAAGGCAGGTCGAACATGAGCCACACCTTGGAAGAAAACTTTGACATCAGGTAGAATAGCAATCCGTTCCTGGAAAAATACAGACAGAGCTGAAGTCTGAACCTTGAGAGAACTCAGGCTGAGTCCCTTCTCAACCCCATCCTGCAAAAAGGCCAGGACCGTTGGAAGATGGAAATCAAGTGATAGATCCTTATCAGTACACCATGCCACAAAGGTGGACCATATGCGATGATAGATCTTGGAAGACACAGGCTTGCGAGCTCTAAGCATCGTGGACACCACTGAAGAGGAAAACCCTTTCTTCTTTAAAATTGAGGATTCAACCTCCAAGCCATCAAATGGAGATGCTGAACATCCTCCTTCCACAGATATCCTTGAAGAAGTAGATCCGGACGGGCAGGAAGCGGAAAGGGATCCGCCACAGACATGGCTAGCAGTTCCAGATACCAGGACTGACGAGGACAATTTGGAGTGATTAGGATGACAGGACAACGCTCCATCTTCAGCTTCTGGATGACTCTGATCAACAGAGGGAGAGGAAGGAAGATGTATGCCAGAGGGAACTCCCAAGGGATTGACAAGGCATCCACTGCTAGAGCAAGAGGGTCCCTCCACCGGGAGCAAAACACTGGCACCTTCCTGTTGGGTCTGGTAGCCATCAGATCCACTACAGGTACCCCCCACATCTGGGTTAGAAGGTGAAACACCTCTGGATGAAGCGCCCACTCTCCGCTGTCGACTATGTGATGACTGAGAAAGTCTGCCATGACGTTGTCTACGCCTGGAATGTGTACTGCTGAGATGACGGGCACATGAGCTTCTGCCCAAGATAAAATGGCCTTGACCTCTAACCAGGCGGTGAGACTTTTTGTGCAGCCTTGTCTGTTGATGTAGGCCACTGCGGTGGTGTTGTCGGACTCCACTCTGACTGGACAACCTTCCAGCTGAGATTCCCAGTGCCTCAGGGCAAGAAAGATGGCACGAAGTTCCAGAACATTGATGGAGAGAAGAGATTCTTCCAGTCCCCATTTCCCCTGAGCACTGAAACGAACCAACACTGCCCCCCATCCCCGGAGGCTGGCGTCCGTCATGACTGTGGTCCAATAGGGAACCCGAAAGGATCTTCCTTTCAGGAGATGAGACAGGTCCAACCACCATTCCAAGCTCAAATCGACATGAGGAGGCAGAGAGACTGACAGATGCTGATGATCTGGATGATTCTTGCACGTCTGGATCACAAACCTCTGAAGTTCCCTGGTGTGTGCCATAGCAAATGGCACTGCCTCTATCATGGAAATGAACTTCCCCACCAGAGAAGTCAACTTCGGTACTGGAACCCTGTCGAGCGCCAGGATCTTGGATACACTGAGAGCAATCTGATGAGCCACTTCCTCCGGTAAGAACACCATGCACTGCTGAGTGTTGAACAGGAGACCCAAGAAGAGGATCTGTTGAGATGGAACCAAGTCTGACTTGTCCAAATTCACAATCCAGCCATGGCGATTGAGTGTCTGTATGCACAACTGCATCTGCTGGTGGAGAATCTCTGCAGATGAAGCTTTCAGGAGCAGATCGTCCATGTAGGGAGTCACCCTGACTCCATCTCGATGAAGCACAGCTATCAAAGCTCCTAATACCCTCTGAAAGACCTGAGGAGCTGAAGTCAGTCCAAAGGGAAGAGCTGAAAACTGAAAGTGGCCTTTGTGACAGGCAAATCTGAGATACCGTCTGCTCTCTGGATGAATAGGGATGTGAAGATATGCATCCTGAAGGTCCAGGGAGGCAAGGAACTCCCCTGGAGACATTGCGGCTATCACAGAACGCAGGGATTCCTGACGAAAGTGGGAACTCACAACAAAGGAATTCAGATCCTTGAGATCCAAAATAGGACGAGCACCTCCGTCCTTTTTGGACACAATGAACAGGTTGGAATAGAATCCTGAACCTGTGTCCTCTGATGGAACCAGTTCCAGGACCTCTTTGTCCAAAAGATCCTGAATAGCGTCGTCGAACAGACGTCTTTTGGTAGGCTCCTGAGAAGGACGAGTAAAATGGAACCGAAAAGGAGGAAGGGAAGAGAAAGGGATCCTGTATCCCTCTGACACCACCTGAACAACCCAAGGGTCAGCCACTGACTCCTCCCAAACCCGGCGAAAGATGTGGAGACGTCCACCGGACCCGGGTTCGGCGAGTCATGCCGAAGCAGTCTTGGAGGTCTTGGCCTTGGGGGCAACTTTGGGCTTCCAGGACTGTTTGAGCTTGGAGGAGGAGCGCGCAGAGGACGGACCCACCTGGGGCGTAGAGCGTGTCTCAGTTTGGAAGGCACGAAAGGACCGATTGCGTTTGGCTGGAAACTTCTTTTTGAAGACTGATGGTAGAAGAGTACTTTTACCACCAGTAGCCTCACTAATCATCTCCTTAAGTTCAGATCCAAACAGTGAGGACCCTTGGAAGGGTAATGAAAGCAAGGCTTTCTTAGAAGCGGTGTCAGCAGACCAAATTTTCAGCCAAAGAGCACGTCTAGCCACCACAGAGGAAGTGGAGGCCCTCGCCATCATGCGCACAGCAGCATCAGAAACATAATTTTGAGCTTCTGAGATATTAGCAAGAAGCTGTAGCTGCTCAGACACTGGCGCATCCTGGCGAACCGCCACAGTAAGCTTTTCAGTCCAGGCCGCAATAGCCCGGTTAACCCACGCCACTGCAAAGGTTGGCCGCATGTAGAGACGTCTTCGGGTAACCATGTTAAAAGGGAATTAACCAGAGGAAAATTCCCCAGTAGGGAAGCTACTTGACTCAAGCTGTTCCCTCTTCAGGGAATGTCCACCAGAAAATCCCTGGAAGCTGCACTAGCCACTTTGGTGAGGGCAATTGTCAGCCATGGTCACCCGCCTAATGGTGGTATTCCATATTTGAAGAAAAACAATAAAAAACTAAAGTTGAATGAGAGATGTTCTCCACCTGGTGTGCACAGCACACAGGAACAAATCAATCTGGCTTGTCTCTGGCTGAGGGCAGCTTAAGAGGGAGGGGAGGCTCCACCCCTTGCATACATTTGAATGAATGTTCCTGCCTACTTAAAGGGGCGGATCGCCTCCCATTGTACCAGTGACCTGTATTGGACGACAGTGAAATTATATTTTAATTTTATATACACACACACACGCGCACACACACACACAAAGTAAAAAATAAATAAATCAATGAGAATTTTTTGTGTAGGTTTTCCCCACAATGGCTTCATTATTCCCTTCGTATCTATGCCTCATTAGGAGGTGTGTAGGCATTCATCTGAATTATTGTAGTGTTGCAGTTTGGTAGTTGTATTTTAACCACTGAAGTACTAACAGTAGGTATGTGAGTTTTTCAATCTTTTAGTGACTGAGGTCACTATAATCCCCATTGCACTAAAGGTAGGTAGGTATTAGGCATGTATGTGTTTAACTCCTGTTCTTGAATAACAAGTGGCATATACAAGAAATTGTTGTATGGAAACTCAACAATGCAACATACAAGGACTGACTATACAAGACACATATACAGACATGGTAACATAGTTGATGATGCAAAAAAAAAAAAGTCAAGCATTCAAGAAGTTCAGTGTTATACCACCTTTACTGACTGGATGAAGGCAAAAAAAAATAAAAATAAAACAAAAACAACCTACTATTGAAGCCATTCCAGTTAAGCCCCAAGTGAGTTAAATAAATGAATAAATACAATTCCTGACCCCAAAAGGCAGTAAGATATCTCCCCATATTAACATCCTATCTGCATTTAAGCTGTCATAATTCTCCAATACATTTTGAAAGCATCTACCGTATCTGCAAACATGGCCACCAGGAGCAAAAATCCATGCCTTTGTTGGCTGAAAAGACTTTTCCTCTAGTGTTATTTGATGACCCCTTGTTATTTGCTCAACTCTTTGGAGTAAATGGTTCCCCATAGATTTTTTATAAATAACTTTATATGTGTGTTTAAAAATAATACAGTATATATCAGTCTTGAAAAGGTATACAATACTAGAGCATATAGATACAAATCCCCTAGAGATTTTTTTTTTTGGCATTGATCTTTAATATACATGTAAATGTAAATCACACTACCCTTTAGATATCTCTTCTCTAATGTAAACAAATCCAGTTTAGTTAGTTTCTCTTTTTCACTAAAAAGTCAAGTCTCTTTATTAGTTTTGTCAACTTTTTTCGGTTTAATAATGATATATTTTTTTTTTTTTACACTTACCATTAAATCCTTTTCTCTTCATCCATTGTGGGACACAGACCATGGGCGTAAAGTATTCTTCACCAGAAAGCAGAACACTTTATTGTTAACTTCTAAAACAGATGAAACACCTCTAGTTCATTTGCCCTACGTAACCCCTGATCCTACAATAGAGGTCAGATTATGTATAGTAAAGAATAGGAGGAGAAAGTCACCAGTAGGACACCCCAAACCCCACAAGTACTTTTCTCAGGAGAGGGATGCCCTGTTTCCCCCAGTGGAATAATAGAAAATGGTAATAAAAAATGGTAATACAAAAAATCCAGTAATTTCTTGTGTCCAGTGTGTGATGCAGGGACCATGGGACACCCCAAAGCTTGGTTCCTAAAAAACAAGCAGGGAGGGAAAATGTTTCATGGAGCTGCTGGTTACAGAGCCTCGTGCACAAAGCTGGCATCAGCTGAGGCAAGGACACTGACCCTCTGTAACTTGGTAAACATGTGATCTCTAGACCATGTGGTTGCTTAGCAGATATGGCACGTTGAAGCGTGATGTTTGAAAGCCCATGAGGTACTATTGGTAATTTTACTGATTTGGATTTAAGGATATAGGCATCTCTTATAGCATATTTAGTTCATGAGGCATCTGTGGATTTGGAGGCAGGCTTTCCTTTTCTATGATCTTCTAGAAACACCAAAAGAGGAGGGCTCTATCTGAAAGCTTCAGTAACTTGGATATAATATTTGAGGCATCTAACAAAATCCAGAGAATTAACCTTTTCTTCCTTCTTGTTAGTAGAGTTAGGAAACAAAGAAGGTTGAAATACTTCCTGGTTGATAGGAAAGGCAGAAACTCTTTTAGGTTGAAATTCAAGATTAGTTTGTAAAGCCACCTGACCATGATGAAAAGTCAAATAAAATTATTTGCATAACAGGCTGAAATCTGAAGCTTCACAAAACTGCGTGTAAGTCCTTTACAGGTAAACAATGGTGCTATGTTTACCATGGACTCTAAAGTTATTCAGCCAATAAAGGTATCACTTTTAGTCTATCAGCTTCTTACTAAGTCCTTTATCTAATCCTGCTTGAAGGAAAGCAAGAAGAGACATGTTGAAAGTCTCAGGATGCTATTCCTGTTGGTCACGTAAGGTATGGTAAACCAACTTTAATGATTTTAATCTTCTTTGAATGTCCCTGTCAGAAAAGAGGATTTTTGTTTTACCAGTTATATCCTTTTCTCTTAGTCATGTGACATACAGGTACCATGGGGAGGCGACAGCTACTTCCAGTAGGCTGGAACAATTATGAAAAAAGTGCAGAGGTGAAGCCTCCCCCTCCTCCAAATCAGGCTACCTTAGCCCCTCCCCGCCACTTAGATTTGAGACAATAACCTATCGACTAAGATAGCAAGAAGGAAGAATGGAAAACTCCTGTGAACAATGAACCCAAAAGGACTCCCACATCCAGCCACAGGAAACCCAGCATGGTCCCTTTCACTAGGTGGGAGATATATATGTCATATGCACTAAGAGAAAAGGATTTAATAGGTAAGACTAAAATCATCTTTTCTCTGTCATCTAATATGACATACAGGTACCATGGGGATGTACCAACATTGAGCTCCCAAGGGTGGGAAGAGAAGGAAAGGACCAAGCACCATCCCCATGATACAAGAGTTCCCATGGACTATCCAGGACACGGAACAGTCCAAAATAAAGTGTCAACAGACTCTGATAAACAATACACAGCACCCAAGAACAAGAGCCAACAGGGCTCAAATGGATAAAGAGCTATAAGGCACAGGAAATTAAAGTCCTAGACAGGCAAAACTGCCTCCAGCACTTTTCTGCCACAGATGGCTTTAGCCAAAGCTAGAACATTCACGGTAGTGTTTGGCAAAGGTGTCCACAGAGGACCAAGCGGCTGCCTTGCACAGCTGTTCAGCAGAGGCCTGATTCTTTAAGGCCCAGGAGGCCCCAACAAACCTGATGGAGTGTGCTGTAATGCGGAAGGGAACAGGTTTCCCTCTGAGCTCATATGCCTTGTGGATGGTAGACTTAATCCAGGATGCAACAGTCACCTTGAATGCAGCCAAAGCAGCCCTGGGACCCTCCGGGATGACAAACAAAGCATCCATCTTATGAATGGACTCAGTGCGGTGAACATAGAACTTGAGGCAACGTACTACATCCAACAAGTGGAGATCCCAAAAGGAAGGCACAACAATCTCCTGATTGATGTAGAACTCAGAGACCACCTTAGGAAGAAATTCCTGGGAGGTACAGATAACCACCTTATCCTTGTGAAACACCAGGAAAGGCTGTTTGCAGGACAAACCTTGCAACTCAGCAACTCTGCGGACCGATACCTCCACCAAGAGAAAAGCCATCTTCCATGTCAGATGAAGTAAAGGAATGGTAGCCAAAGACTCAAAAGGAGGCTGCTGTAGGACTCCCAGAGCCAAGTTAAGGTCCCACTGGGGAATGGGAACCTGGTAGAAGGGAGGGCATGAGCAACACCCTGAAAGAAGACTTTGATATCTGGTAACATGGCAATTCGTTTCTGGAAAAAGACTGAGAGCGGAGGTCTGGACGTTCAAGGAACTAAGGCTAAGGCCCTTATTCACACCATCCTGCAAAAAAGGACAAGATGGATGGTAGATCAAACTCCACACACCAAGAATGGAAGGTAGACCAATTCCTGTGGTAGGCCTTGGAGGACACAGGTTTCCTGGCTTGGATCATGGTGGATACCACCACAGGAGAAAAGCCCTTTCTCCTTAAGATGGAGGCTTCAACAGCCATGCTATCAAAGCCAGACTGTTAACATCCTCTCTCCAGAGGTAACCCTGGAGGAGGAGATCCAGTCTGTGTGGCAGAGGAAACTGATCCTGAGCAGACAGCACCAACAGTTCTGGAAACCATGGTTGCCTGGTCCATTGAGGGGCAATCAGTATGACTGATGCACCATCCATCCGAATCTTTCTCTGCACCCTGGGGATGAGAGGAAGAAGAGGAAAAATGTAGGCTAGAAGAAAAAGCCAAGGAATGGACAAGGCGTCCACTGCAAAAGCCAGAGGATCCCCCCAGCAAGAGCATAACAGCGGAACCTTCCTGTTGTCCCTGGTAGCCATCAATTCTATGCAGATACGACCCCATTTCTGAACTAGCAGATTGAATTACTTGTGACACCCCAACCTTTCTTTTAGTGATCTATCATTCCACTTGCCAATTCACCACTAACCAACTTAAATTAATTGACTTTGCCGTCTTGGTTGCGATGAAATGTATCTTTGCACTTTGGTTGTCTCCACACCCACCTCTTCTTCAGCACTGGACTTTAAAATTGTTACATTTTACTAGGCTGCACTGGGCTTTGGCCCTATCAGACAAGGAGGTGCTGGGCACTGGTTTCATTGCCATGTGGGAACCTTTTATTCTTACTCTATCTAGCCATAAACAAGATGAGTTTTATAGTTGCTTCCGATACACTTCATGAATGGAAAGATTGTTGTCTGATGAAGCTAACATTACATCACACAGACACGGGGAGTGGGTGGATGATAACACATTACACAAAGGCATCTTAACTGTTAGCGCTGAGGGTGTGATACCTGGGGATGATTCTTATGCTATATGGGGACGATCACTGTTCTGGGGGGGGGGATGGAGTTGATACTCTCTTGGGGCATGCACATGTTTTCTGTTTTTAATTGTTGATTGTATAACATTTGTATTGTCACAGAGTATTACAATTATTTGTCAGGCTACACTAAATGAAAAGGTGATCTTGTTGTTCGTCAGACTGGATCTGCAGTAATCCACCTATCACTTGTCTTTTTCACTTAATTACTTTCATTTGACTCATCTAGGGCCCTTTCACTGAGATGCAGTTATGTCTGTGTATGACATCTTATGATTATGCTAGGGAATCTAATTCCATAAGCATGTCTTGCATGCTGGTACAGTATTGACCACTAAGATTTGTCTTGAATTGTTGGTCTGACTTGATGTATCTTTCACTTTACTGACAATGTCCAATGTTGTATTTGTTTGTTTTCATAAAAACCTTTTAATAAAAAGTAAAAAAAAAAGTTTTGATTTTTGTGTACTTATCAATAAATAATTTTCTCTTGAGCCATATGGAACACAGGAATTGTGCAGTAAAATATTCTCCTGCAGGAGGGTAGGGCACTTGAATTAAAGGGATAGTAATACTTCGTTTTAACTTTATTTTATTTTGTAGGTATTAAAAAAACATGAAGAATGATATAAGTCTTATCTCTCAAACCTTTATGGTTTAAGAGATATTCACAAGCAAAGTTTCCCCTTCCCGCCCCTTTTTCCTAGTGTAAGCCACACGGGGGGGGGGGATACTTTGCTTGTGAATATCTATTAAACCATAAAGGTTTGAGAGATAAGACTTATATCGTTCTTCATGTTTTTTTAATGCCTACAAAATAAAATAAAGATAAAACAAAGTATTACTGTCCCTTTAAAAGGCTCTATAGGGGAGGAGATGCCATGCCTACTCCATTTTACTCTCAACAGACATGCTAAGATTTTACAAACTGCAAAAATGAAAACAGAAGTGAGGCAGGGAAGGGGGGTCACCTGAAACAGAGAATCCAAAGGTCCCCCTGCCTGGAACTAAAACAGCTTGGTTTTCTCCAGGACATCCAGTTTCTCATGAACTAAAAGAAAATGATTTATTGGTTAGCACACAAAAATCCCTTTTATTCTTTCATCCAATGTGGAACACAGGAATCATGGGGATAAATCAATGTTATCCACCAAGATTCCAGTGAGGGATAGCAAAACTATCAAAGCAGAAACCAGCTCTAACGGAAATGAAAAGGAGCAAACATGATCCACAGGTGGCAGACACCTACACACTAACCAAATAACAGGAAGAAAACAGGTTACTGAAGTAAAGACAAGACAGGCACACACACACAGGCAACTTCCGTCCAAAACTGGCTTCAGCCAAAGCCAGAACATTGACGTGGTAATGATTAACAAGGTGTGCAGTTATGACCACGTTGCCACCTTACACAACTACTGCTCAGAGGCTTATAGCCCAGGACACACCCACCACTCTGATGGAATGGGCAGTGATGCTAAAGGACACAGGCTTTTTCCTGAGGGAGTAAGCAAGGCAAATAGACACCTTAGCCAGGAAGCCTGTCACCTTAAATGCAGCTTAGCCCACACGGGGCCCTCAGAAATGACCAATAGAGGATCCAATTTTTGGAAAGGCTCCATGTGAGAATCTCAGAACTTCAAGCACTGAATGAATGAAATCATTGATCAAAGGAAGAAAACGTTTTTCTTAGAGACTGTGAAACCACAAAGTGTACTGTGATCCATTCTTCCGACAAAAAAAATAGACCAGTTCTGTGTGAGTGTCTCAAATCCCAGGTATTCTGATGTGTTAATACTTTAAGCTTTATTAAAAATATAGTATTGTCCCCCTCATAATGTAGTTATTGAGGAAATCATTAAAACCTTACAGCAGTGAATCATTTCCTGCTGTCATTAAAAACAAGCTTAGCAATATGGAGGATGTCAGGATAATTAGCTTTTAAACACTGCATCTCACAGCTGCTTTAATTTTATCACTATACACAGCTCTTTATAATCTATTTTAAATTGAAATAGATAGAGGAGACCCAAAAGCTCTCGAAGTAAGTCGGAGCACTACTGATAATTACAGCTCTGTCTCTAAAGACATTGCATAGAACAACGTATGCAGTAATTGTAATGAACTCTGGAGAATATTTCATAAAAAATTTGTATATAAAGTACACAGCTATTCATATTAGCAAATTTTAACCTCCACAATTGTCCTACACATTTCACCTCTTTACAATGCAGGTTCTTCAGGGGCTCTAGTGTTTCTTGGAGGAGTGGATAAGAATGCTGGCTTCAAATGCCAGGACATCCAAGGTAATGTCTCCATCTTTGTGTGACAAAGGACTCTGAGTCAGGTAGTCCGGAAGAAGAGGAAGACTAAATGGCCCAGCTACAAACCTGCTCCATCCTGACTGTCCTCAATACCCTGAGAATCAGAGGAAATGGACAAAACACCTGTGCTAGGGGAAACTGCCACAGAATGAACATTGTGTTCACAGCAAGAGGAAGAGGGTCCTGGGATCTGGAGCAAAACATGGGAACTTTGTGGTTTGACGGAGATGCCAGTGGATCCCAATTGGCAAGCTATGGCGTTGAACACTGTCTTGTTAAGATTCCAATTGCATGGATCCAGATGTTGATGGCTGAGAAAGTCTGACACAATGTTATCTACCCCTGGAATCTGAATGGCGAGGAGAGCTGGCATGTGAGCTTCTGCTCAAGCGAGAATCAGACTGATTTCTGTCTGCACAACTGCACTCCTATTCCCTCCTTGGAACTTGACATAGGCCATCACTGTTGAATTATCAGACTGAATCCACACCAACAGACCTTGGAGGAGCTGAGACCAGTGAAGCAGAGCAAGGTGAGTTGCCTGGATCTCCAACATATTGATGGACAGAAGACACTCTCTCTCTCTTGGACCAAAGGTCTTGGGCTGTCTGAGAGCCCAATGGAACTCATCAACCTGTCAGGCACTGGTTGTGTTATTACGTAAGAGAGATGACTGCTGTCTGGACCAAATCCTGACAATCTTCAGCTGCAGTTCCTGAGTGTGGAATTTGGGAAAAGGGACCTCCTTCAAGGCAGTAACCAGATACCCCAACCACCTTCATGTAATCCTGCACTGCTGCTGACCATTGTTTTTTCATTGAAAACAACCTCCGTAACAGACACCAGTCTCAAAAGGAGATCAGTGAACTGGAAAAGCTGGTCTGTAAAGGCAAACCATGATCTGCACGTATGGAATATACAGATAATCATCCTTTATGGCCAGGACGCTATACAATTCCCATGAACACGTAGTGGTGTATGAAAAGAACAGCTGAGACTCTTCAAGTCCAGAATAGAGTGACAACTGACATCCTTTGTGCGACGTATGAGAAGACTAGATCAGAATCACATCAATTTTTCCTAAAGAGGAAAAGGTACAAAACCTGAATGTACACCAGGGAGGAAATTCTAAAAATAAACTGCATCATGCCACAGAGCAAGGAATTCTGGTCATAAGGAGGTGAAGTGGAGGAAAGGATTTGAAATGTGTGATTCCCTTTCAAGAACCCCAGTAATACCCACCAGTCCACCACAGAGAATCCACATATTGTGAAAAAGATGCAGATGGCTTACAAATGCCTGAGGCAGACTAGAACCCTGCAATTCATGCAGAGGCAGGATAGTCAGCTGGGGTGCCTTGGAAGACTTGTTACCTGCATGGCCCTGTTTGGATGTCTGTGAAGGGTGCGCTTGGGCTAAAGTAAATGCCTTGGGCACATACCCACACTGAAGAAAAGCCTGGGAATTACTTGAGGCAAGCTAAGTATGGCTAAGAACTCTTCCCCCTAAGCCTTGGCCAGAAAACGGTTAAAATTGTCCCCAGTGTCATCTCTCAAAGCTTTATGGTTTGAGAGATAACCGTATGCAAAGTTCCCCCCTCCCTCCCCCCCCACTTCCTTGAAGTCAGTGTTGTACTGACTGCAGGGATATCCGGTCTTATTTTCATCAGGCGGCTCTGCAGCAGAGCCGTGACCGCAAACCAAGCACACGTAGAAGACCGTTTCAGTGAAATAATTATTTTTCACTAACGCGATCTTGGCTCAGCTGCAGAGCAGCAAGCCTGTCGAACGACAGACTTCCCCTGCAGTCAGCACAACGCTGACTTCTGCGAAGGGGGAGGAGGGGGAACTTTGTGTACGGTTATCTCTCAAACCATAAAGGTTTGAGAGATGACACTGGGGACAATTCAATTATTTTTAAAATGGCTACAATATGGGGATTAGCAATATTTAAGTATTACTATCCCTTTAAACCTCCTCTGCTTCTTTTCCTCCCATTTACTCAATTTATCCAAGTTTTTCTGTAGAAACATCCTGCTCTGTATGTATTTCCTTACACAGCTTAGTGTTATCAGCAAAGATTGAGACACTTCTTTCAATACGTACTTCTAGATCATTAATAAACAAGTTAAAGAGCACTGGGCCCAGGGCTGAACCCTGTGTCATCCCATCTGCAACTTTAGGCCAACTTGAAACATTTTCATTTACAATAACTCTCTACATTCTATATTTTAACCAGTTCTCTATCAATGCACATATATCACCCCTCAAGCCAAATTTATGTAGTAACCTGGTATGAGGCATAGTACTAAATAATTTTGCTAAATCCAAGTATATTACATCAACAGAAATACCATTTTCCAAATTACCACTTCCCCTTTCATGGAATGCTTAGTTTGACAAAATATATTCTTCATAAAACCATGCTGTCTCTTACTAATAAAGTTGTTTATCGCCACATAGTCCTAATCACTATCTGTTAGTAATCCTTCTACTGTCTAATCCACTGTGGAAGTCAGACTCACAGGACTATAATTTCTTGCCCCCTTTTTTAAATAATGGTACTATATCTGCTTTCCTCAAATCACTGTCCACTATGCCTTATGATAGTAAATCAATAAATATTAAGCATGATGGCCTTAACACCATAACGACCCTGGACGCGCCTAGACCGTCACGCTGGTTCCATCACTTTTTAATTAGTTAGGCCCTAAACCTTTTTCTGTGTTTGCTAATTTTATCAGTATATTTGAGATGTGTGTGTGTGTCTCTCAGGGCTGCTACTGAACTTTTTTGAGTTCACGAGTTGCTGATTTTATATTTTATTGTGTTGATTAAAAACAATGCTCACATAATTTGCAATTGCATTGGTAACCAATTTTATTTAATTACAAATTGCTATATTTGTCCCATATGTTTTGAGATTCACATTTCTTCCTTGTATAGAACACTTTAAATGAAGTTCACTGAAATATAATCATCTCTTATAAAATCACTCAATGAATATTTACCTCTAGCACTTAAACCTTTAAATACTACTAAGGTGTCCAATGTATTACATCTCTATGCGTTGTAGATTCTCTAGCATCCAAGATGTTAAATAAGATGTTTTAGTGCTTTTTGATTACCTGTATAATACTTTGTCAGTGGGTATGCCAGCTGTTGCCAGCATGCATCATTCTTTTCACAATCATATTCAGTGTATGTCATCTGGAACCTGTAAAAACAAGATGATTTAACAACACTTTATCACAGTTTACAGAACTTCCTCTCAAGTTAAGGGAGTAAAAAAAACACAGCTAGTTCATTTTGCACAACAGACATTAATCAATCATAATGCAGCACAGACAGAACACTGTCATAACGGTAACTTATTTCATATCTTCATTGGAATACAGCATGAGTAAGCAACATTCAGCCCTCCAGCTATTGCTGGATAACAATGCCTATCATCTTTGGCCACCCAGCGAAGGGAGTTATAGTCAGAGGTGTTGCCACAGAGAAGCAATAACGTAAATGTACAAATCTGAGAGTGCAGCGCCACTGTTGTTAGCTTCCAACACCAGCTGCTTCACTTCAGGGTATCCACTACAGCACATGATTGCTGTAGTGCATATGGCCAGACATCTCTGCCGTTATAAGTTTAATGCCAGCACAACCATTACACCTGCACCATAACACTTACAGGAAAATGATTTAAATTAGCATTTTCTCTGTGTCTTGCCGAATACGAAGCTTTAAACAATTCACTGAAGATCGGGAATACCCAAAACGTCCATACACTGCCCCACTGCCCTACCATTGTTGCAAAGAGTGTTAAGGGGAGATTTTTTTGAGATTTACAGATTTTTATTAAATTGGCATGTGTAGGGCCAGAAATCAGAATCCTCTGCCCATAAAACATAATTCCTGGTTATGTAAAGAAAATAACCTTGTGCACACTTTAGACTCCAAAAACAAATACAGGGAGGGATATATAGATATAGATATATAGTGGTGCTTACAGGGTAAAGTAAACAGGAAAAAGAGACACACATCCCTACAGTAATTAGCACTAGCTTATAGATTTCTTTTGATGTCCACTCCCTTCAGGTATAAACTTGGGAAAGCAAGTAATCAAAAAACATATAAAACTTAACTTTTATTGTTATATATTGTTACATATATTAAGGCAAATTTAAACAGAAGTATGTACCCTCCCTAAATGTATGCCAGGGCAAAAAAAAAAAAAAAAATCGGATTGCCACCAACTATAGCCATAAACTGCCCCAAGACGGGGTTAGATTTACTGGCCCTAATTTCTGTCTCTCAGAATTATGAGTGGGTTAATCAGACCCGGCTAAGTGTATATTTGTGAAAACATTGCCCTAAAGATTCTGCCAAATTACTTCTGTATAAAAATTGTTATATATTAAAATATAACCGCTAAGAACGTTCTCGTCTAATACTGCTGAGGAGCATTTCGACTCAAAGCTTTCTCAAAGCAAAATGTATCTAGGTATTTATTCAAATGCCATATTAAGTACTTCTATCTGAGTCTCTTTGGTCTTACAAATATTCATTAGGGGTACCCTGAATAAGCTTTTCCTGTTATTTGAACCCATGTAAAGCATTGATCAGAGTTTTTTTTTTTTTTTTTTTTTTTTTTTTTAACACTTCAAGACCTTCATTTTGGGCTCAAGACAGTACAAGCAAGTCTATGTAATATCCAACATGCCTCCACCCTCTTCCTTTTGGGTTCCATTTTTTCTGTATAATTTTTGTGTCATCTTAAAAAGCCCCCACATGTACTATCCTACAAGCAGGTAATAGCCTTCAATTGCCCTTCACACTCAGGAAGGTTAAGTTTCATCTAGCTTATTACAGTATCTATGAGTGTTTGTTAAAAACTAATCACAACACAGAGAGAGAGAGACTGACTAATCTCTTTGTAGTTGTATACATATATCTATATATTATTCATATAGTTTTCTTTGCTGGAGGTCTAACTTGTACTTTTCTTTTTTGTCACTATGCTTCTATAACCTCAGTGATTGGAGGGACTTTTTTTTCCTTTGGGTCTTGCCACGAGCCTACCCCAATGTTTTTATCAGAAGCCATTGTATTTAATTTATGGTACTTTAAACCCAGTGAGCTACGTTTTGGATCCTTTCACTGACCAACATTCCATTCCATTTAATTCTAACAGGTCATGAATAAGGTTCATCTTGATGTAGCTACCTAAGCTTTAAAGGGAATCATTCATCGAGAACCAAGTTATTTTAATAACATGCTGAAATAACTATACTAGTGTCTGTATTTTATTCTATAACATATCGTTTTTGAGAATTAGGCTCTTTTACAAATTACTGACATAATCCCCCTACACACACACACACACCCACACACACACATACTTACTTAGCCGTTGTCTAAGTGTGTCTGTGCAACTGCTGTAATATCTAACAGCATTCCAGGGCTTGACTATAGGCTTATGTTTATCAATGTTTTTTTAGGCTCTTTTTAGGCAGTGTGTGTGGGGGGGTGTAGTTTACCTTGTATATTATGCTTTAAAACTGTATTTATTACACAAATAAAACTGAATACAAACATAAGCATTAGAAACAAAATGTCTAGGTTGATTACCGATACTGTATGGTGTGTTGTATTAGAGTTCAATACAACATTAGATTTCTGATGATCTTTCCACTTTAAAGGGACTCTCATTGTCTTCCTAAATATGACATTAAGGTCGGAGATAATGGCTCATAAAGACACATTTACCTGTTGCATAAACCTTTGAGTTTTAGTCTCCATGTAGTATAAATATTCAATATTTATTTTAACGTAATTGATGTCCTCTGTTACCAGTAAATTGAAGCTTGTTTAATATTCACCATATATGCAGTACCCTGAGATGACTAATGCTGCCTATCACATGCTTAATATTCATACATTCAAATATCGCCATTCCGACTGGATGATGTGCTTTTTCAAACATCCTGCCATCTTTGGCATATATCTTTGATCCCGATCCCAAAATATGTTGATTAGAATCACACATCTACTTAATACTAAAATAGCATGAAGAAATGTTAATTTGACGCAGAGCAACTGAGGCAGTGGGTTCATCCATAGAAGGGAGAAACAAAAGAAAGTAATCGGAATGGTGAATAGCTGCAAGATATATTAAAAAGCCCCAGATTCAAGAATATATTGAGTAAGCAGCAAGACACATAGGGACACTTGAAGGGCAATGATTTAAGAATCAACTGTTCATGCATTTGGAGCCAGAGAGAAATGATACACATGGTTCCCAGAGCCATATGCATTTGTATATTTGTGTATAATCTTTTAGGCTGATTTACAAGTTATAAATTGTTTTTTAATCTGATTTTATATAACTGCACTTATATCTTTTGTACACATTTTTTTTATATTTTTTATTGTTTACAAATATTGTCGAAGAGGAGACCGAGATGCCAACATGATAGCACTGAGACTTCGTTTATAGATATTTAAAGGGATAGTAATACTTTGTTTTAACTTTATTTTATCTTGTATGCATTAAAAAAACATGAAGAACGATATAAGTCTTATTTCTCAAACCTTTATGGTTTAAGAGATATTCACAAGCAAAGTTTCCCCCTCCCGCCCCTTTTACCTAGTGTAAGCCATCTCTTCTCAGATGTGGAATGCAGTCCATAGACCAGACAGATAACAGAAGGGGACACTCTTATTCCTATGAAAACAATGAAAGCCCTGCCCCCCTTGACAAGCTTTTCAGGTTTTTCCCTTATCTTAATTGAAGATTGTCCCTCTCTGCAGTCTACCTGGGCACCTCCCTTCTGCTTTGGCTGAACAGTGTTACATCAGTAAAAGGGGCGGGAGGGGGACACTTTGTCATTGAATTACTCTTTAACTACAACTCTGGCAGAATTGAAATAACACTCTCCAAAGTCCAAATACTATGATGATTAATTAGAGCTGCTTTTAATATGAAACATTACTATCACTTTAAAATACTTTCTACTAGCTGTGTGAGTGTATAACAGGAGTGAGCACATAAAAGAGTGTCTGAAGAAGTGGCCAGAGCTAGGGGAGGCCATCCATCATTCTGTAATTTTTGTATTGTATCATCATACCTGGGAACTTTCAAAATGAGTCAACCCTGAAATCTTTGCAATAATAACCTGTGAAGTTCCCCAGAATGTAGATTTCAGGTGATTTATCCCTGCTTTATCTAACAGGAGGTGCTCTTATCGGTCCTCAATGAACCCTTAACATACTGCAACTTAGAGTTTTCACTGCCTGAACATACGAAAGAGAAGGACATTATCTGTCTTTCTGATAGAAATGGCAGCAATTTAGTGACTAAATATTGGTTCAGAAGAGATAGTACTTAACACTTGGCTCTCTCACCCTAAGAATTTGGCCCTTCACTCAGAGATTTGGGTCAAAACCATGCATCTCAGGGTCCAACCCTGAGAGTTCCAAGGTATGTGTATCATCAGGCCATTTTATTCACATCCTATTTATCATTCCGTTCACTGAGCAGTTATCAGCACTGGGCTGGTTTCAGAGTGAATGATTTCTTTGGAGTCTGAATTCTCTTAAGGACCAATTTTTCACTAACATCTGTACCTGACATAACCATTCTTATTAATTTGACTTATAAGCCATTTCTAAGTAAGATATTTGTTTACTATAATCACTTCAAACTCATTGAATGGTGAGGTAGAAGTTCTCATACACTATAAGTTTTGATATATGGATTATGTGTTCATGTTTTATTTTTACCAATATCATTGATGTAATGTGCGTTCATTATTTGCATTAATCACACTTGCAATGTTTTTATTCAACATATCTAAGGGGGTGTTTGATATCCAGTACTCCTTCTTTTAATTTCCACAAATATTTACATTTTGCTTTTTTGGAAGGTGTATTGTTCTAACCCTGTCCTGGAGAAGCAGCCATTCCTAAAAGTGTATTTAACATTATATCCAGAGGTTACTAGTGATCATTTTAATGCAGATTAATTGCACTCACTTTTGGATATCCCACTGATGGGACCCATTTAGTTAGGGCCAAAACCCTAACTGTAACCAAACTATAATGTATGGTAGTTTCAGCTATCTACTTATTCACCATTGTTATATAATTTGATAGAATATTTAATAGTTCTAAATATATTATTCTTATATGAATATATTTTTTTCTGTTAAATTTAGATTAACTTCTGACCCCGTATCATTAATTTCTCACACATCTTTCTCACTGAAAGTTACAACAGCTCAATATTCACATTAACACACTCAGTAAACAGTACCATCAAATACTGTCAGTGAGAGCAATTTGTTATATATAATTTTCATGCAGATAATCCAGCCCCACTGAAACTACCTATCTTTTCTTCTTGCCTCAAAGATTTTACAGTATTGTTAGCTGCAGGGAGGTTTTACAGATACAATAAAAAGTAATAAGGCTTGTCTTGTTGGACTACAACCCTTATCATTCAGCAGCATTTAGAGAGTTACAGGTTGCCCAGCCCCTGGTTACGGTATATGCAAGTGAGTGTGCTCTGGGGTTTTTGAAAGCGAATCTGCAAAGTAAGCTACCACAATATTCATTTTTCTTGATCTTTCAGGGCTGAATGGACCATAATATGCACTGATAATTATTTTACTGTATAGTTCTGGAATACGGAGGACACAAAAAAAAAAAAAATAAATAACAACACTTTACCTTGTGATCCTAGGAGAAGGCTGAGCTGGGACACTGATAAACTGCACGGAAGTACTGATTTGAAGGGACAATGTGCAGGCAGAGACACAATTTATGTTAATCGTAGAAAAACTAAATGGGGGGAAAAACACATTTAGAAATTATAGATTATAGAACGTTATCTAATGAAGTGCAACGTAAGAGCAATTCCTAACCTCTTGGAAGATGGAGATATTGTTGCATGTACTGTATATATATGCTAATTGAGGTCATTGTGTTCTTTCAGGTCACTTTACCTTTAAAAGCGGAACTACCACCCCTTAGCAACACGGCCCCAAATAATTACCCATCTGGTGACTAGCTGCTCAGTAGCGCTAGTCGCCAGAATTATTACCGCGTTCATGAGATTTATAGACTGCTCCGTGAATGACAGGCAGGAAACTGCGCAGACATCTTTCCATAGGGACGTCTGCGCTCCTGCACTGTCAGTCCCTTTTGGAGCTGAATGGCTCCTAGTGACACTATGAAAAGATGTCTTGCGGTTTCCTGCCTGTCATTCCCAAAGTAGTCTATAAATCTCATGAACGTGTTAATAATTCTGGCGACTAGCACTACTGAGCAGCTAGTCGCCAGATGGGTAATTATTTGGGGCCATGTTGCTAAGGGGTGGTACTTCCACTTTAAAGGCCTCCTTTGCACAAGTGACAGAACCA
The DNA here is from genome assembly GCA_037306005.1 of Rhinophrynus dorsalis. Taxonomy (NCBI): domain Eukaryota; kingdom Metazoa; phylum Chordata; class Amphibia; order Anura; family Rhinophrynidae; genus Rhinophrynus; species Rhinophrynus dorsalis. Next base: position 519,729,759 of record CM074718.1, read on the forward strand.
TTGCAGCCCCCTGTAACAGTTCCTTCACCTGTGTTAAACTCTCCTACGTCCGTGAAGGAGGGATGTCTGTTGGCAGGCCCACATGAGTACCAAACAGTATTACTAGCTGTCACACAAGTGGATTGGCCATTCATTGGAGTTTGCAATAACTTAGTAACCCCCAAAGGCAGCTGTGCAGACCATATTTACTGCAAATGTACTGCATTTTAAGGGAGCATAATAAAGTTGTAACTAGCTGGTCTTTGATGGAGTGACATAAAGTGATACTCACATATGTGAAAGGCACCATAGTCCAACATGTTATGGGCAACATAATCAAAGCAGCATTACTACATTCATGTTACCCATACAGAAAAGGGCCATATAGTGTCCTACTAACCCACAACCATACCCAACAAAATGTTGTATCATTAAGAAATATCAGTACAAGCAGAGTTTATTTGCTCATTACTTATGGATGTCTTCTCCTTTTTTCTACATCTGTATATCTACTAGCATGCGAGCTGTAGGAGAAACTGCACCAGTACCCATTTATGTTAAGAATATAAGCAACTTCATCTAGAGTGTGTAAGCAGATTTGTTTTTTTCCATGGAACACTGAACATTCACAAGCAAGTGGAACAAACACCGTATAACAAATTAGGTCAATTTGAAAGAGCTTTCAAAACATGCTATGTTAGCCATTTTATCTATAACACTATATTTTATTAGATGTTTAGATTTATCTCTTTGTCGCTTTATGAATAATTAGCAAATAATGGCTGGTGGGAAGAAGAGAAGTATGGAGTGTTTGTTAGTGCCTGGTTGGCATTCTAGCCTGTACTGTTTAATGTGCATAAACTGAAAAATAAGCTGAATACAGATATATAATTTTCTCTTAGTCCATTGAGGGATCAGGGACCATGGGGGTTATGAGGACATGCCTTTAGGAAGCAGGGCACTCTAAGAAAAGCTCCTGCACTTTCTAGCAGCTAACCCCTCCCATTGCAGCTCTACAGTTATTTTTCATTTAGCAGAGTCCAGAAGGGAATAGACATTAGAAACAGAACTTCCCTGCATCTCTCAATAGACTCAATGGAAAAGGATTTATCAGTAAGTATAAAAATCTCCTTTTCTCTGTTGTCACTGAGAGGATGCAGGGACCATGGGGATGTCCAAAAGCAGTCCCAAAAATAGTGGGAGGGAAAGAAAACTAATGAACAATGGCTTCAAGAACTTTGTGCCATGAAGAAATTCTTTCCTGTGAAAAGATTTGGGATTGTGAGCCACCACTGTAGAGATTGTCTGGTTGTCGGTGATATGGTATGGATTTTTGGACCAACTGCAAAGTAGTTTCGATTGTAGTGGTCTCGTGAAACTGCAGAAAGGGGACTGCCTCTATTGTGGCTACCATATTTCCTACAATCTTTATGCAATACCTGACTGAGGTTTCTGACTGAATGAGAAACCTCTGGATTTTTTTCCTGAAAATATGATAGAGGTAATTTCATCTTTTGTTTTTCAGCACCGAAACAGAATATATTAATGGTATCAGTTGAGATTTGTTTAGGTTGAAAATCCAACCATGATTCTTCATTGCAAAGTCAGAGGAATATGCTGTTGTGTTAGCTCCTTGGATGGAGCTTTTAGTAACAGATTGTCCAAGTATGGGGTCAGGTTTACTCTCTTGGGACTGAGGTGTGCCATATGAGGAGCCACCACTTTGGTAAACACTCTTGGTGCTGTGGAAAGTGCAAAGGGAAGCACCACAAATTGAAAGTGTTGATTTTGGAAGGCTAACCGGAGGTATTGCCAATGATGTGTAGGCAAGCATCTTTGATGTCTAATGATGTCATGAGTTCCTCTGGTACCATGGCTGCTGTCACTGATTTGATTGATTCCACCTGGTTAGTTAGCTCTGTGAGCTTTCTTTTTCCTTGGCTTTGTTCCTCGTTTCTCTCCCTTGCTCATTCTAGCAGCTATTTACTACCCTTATCCAATCACAAATAAACATATTAGTTATATTTTATACATTCTGTATTTCTCCTTTATATCCATATCCCTTTAAAGGTAGGGCTTCTTTGGCTTTCTTTGCTTGCATTCTCCTTGTCTGCAAGTCTACAATATACGAGGGCTGGAGTACCCATAGTCCTCGTGGACAGGTACCCACACTGCAGGCCTACAAAGTTTTCTATATATTTGGTATGTCCTACTTTATACTTGTTTTTAATTGCAAACATTGTTTTTAATTGCATCCATGTTTTAGGATCCTCAAAGAACAAGATTAAAGATTACATTTGAAGGGTCCATTCTAACACGTTTACTATGACACTTCTTTGGGGCTTGTTTTTAAAAATTTGGACCCTCAAGTAAAAAAACTAATTTAAAGGTTCCATTTCAATTTGTTTATTATGACACTTCTTCTGGGCTTGTTTTTAATTTAGATAGGATTCTACAAGTATATTAGTGTAGGTACTCACCATACATTGAGGTACTTGACAGGGTTGGTGAGCTTAACATCTTCTGGCCAAAATATGGACTAAATCCTCATATTTACTAACACAGTGATATTAAATATACTCAATACAGGGCACACACAAGTACCAATTGTATGGAGGAGGGCAGGTCTGTTTCTTGATTCCATCTTGAACCTGAGTACCCTAAGGAATTTGTTTAATGTTTTTAAATCCAGGACTGGATGGACTACTCCGTCTTTTTGGGTACCATAAGAAGTTTGGAATAAAAGCTTTTGAACTTTTGTTCTTTTGGTATTGGGATTATCACTCCATTCTCTAGGCGTTGGGTACTCTGGACACGAAGAATCAAAGTCGTGGTCGTGTCAAGAACAACGTCCTGTAACCTTCTTGTATCAGCTGAAGTACCCATTCATCTGAGATTGACATCCTCCGTTGCTGAATGTAGTACCAGAGTCTTCCCCCTAATGGAGGATCTTTGGGAGACTCCAGACCCCCCAACCTCATGCTGTGAGTCTAAGTTGGTTTTGTTTTACCATAACGAAAGGAATCTCCTGACATGTTAGGTGGTGCTTGTCTGGAATAACTTTTATTGCAATATGCAAAGGATTTCTTCTTGAAACAACATTTGTTTGCCTTAATTTGAGGTAGAAATGTACTTTTTCCTCCGGTGGCTTGACTGACAATTTTATCCAGCTCTGAACCAAAAAGTAATGAGCCTTTATATGGTAAAGCTACCAAAGCTTTTTTTTTGGAAGCACATTCTGCATTCCAAATGTTTAGCCACAGGGTACAACTCCCTGTAACTGTAGTAGATGAACCTTTGGCTGCTATTTTGGCTATCTCAAAGGCTGCTTCACCTGTATAAGTGCTGGCTTCTTGTAGATAACCCATTACAGGAAGAATAGCCTCATGTGGTGTATATAGTCAGGTACGGCCTGTATAATTTGTGTTTGCCAAGCCTCTGCCGCTCTGCATGTCCATGCTGAAACAAATGAAGCTCTTATAATTTCCCCCTGTCCTGAAAAGATTAGCCTGTTTAGGGTATCAGTCTTTTTTTCAGCCGAGTCCATAAGGGCTGCTGCATTTTGAATAGGTATTGTAGTATGTTTAAAGGGACAGTAATACTTCGTTTTAACTTTATTTTATTTTGTAGGCATTAAAAAAACATGAAGAATGATATAAGTCTTATCTCTCAAACCTTTATGGTTTATGAGATATTCACAAGCAAAGTTCCCCGCCCCTTTTACCTAGTGTAAGCCATCTCTTCTCAGATGTGAGTCTGGTTGTATGACAGTACAGATAACAGAAGGGGACAATTTTCTTTGTATGAAAACAATGAAAGCCCTTCCCCCCTTGACAAGTTTTTCAGCTTTTTCCATTATCTTAATTGAAGATTGTCCCTCTCTGCAGTCTACCTGGGCATCTCCCTTCTGATCTGGTTGAACAGGGGGGGGATACTTTGTTTGTGAATATCTCTTAAACCATAAAGGTTTCAGAGATAAGACTTATATCATTCTTCATGTTTTTTTAATGCCTACAAAATAAAATAAAGTTAAAATGACACAGAATTGATGAATTTTCAAAATAAAGCAATTCTAGAAGTTCTCCACGTATCGGACGAACAAGTCACAAACACTTCATATTTATCCCTTTCTAAGCTTAAAGGGATAGTAATACTTCGTTTTAACTTTATTTTATTTTGTAGGCATTAAAAACACATGAAGAATGATATAAGTCTTATCTCTCAAACCTTTATGGTTTATGAGATATTCACAAGCAAAGTTTCCCCCTCCCGCCCCTTTTACCTACTGTAAACAATCTCTTCTCAGATGTGGAATGCAGTCCATAGACTGGACAGATAACAGAAGGGGACACTCTTATCCTATGAAAACAATGAAATCCCTGCCCCCCTTGACAAGCTTTTCAGGTTTTTCCCTTATCTTAATTGAAGATTGTCCCTCTCTGCAGTCTACCTGTGCAGCTCCCTTCTGCCCTGGCTGAAAAGTGTTACATCAGTAAAAGGGGCGGGAGGGGGACACTTTGCTAGTGAATATCTCTTAAACCATAAAGGTTTGAGAGATAAGACTTATATCATTCTTCATGTGTTTTTAATGCCTACAAAATAAAATAAAGTTAAAACAAAGTATTACTATCCCTTTAAGCTTAGAAAGGGATAAATATGAAGTGTTTGTGACTTGTTCGTCCGATACGTGGAGAACTTCTAGAATTGCTTTATTTTGAAAATTCATCAATTCTGTGTCATTGTTATCATGTGTGGTGCACGCGGTCATGGATATTGGATCACTATTAACACTGGATAATTCCCCCTCATCTGATTAGTCTTGTAAAGCAATTGGTGTATCTTTATGGGGATTCCTTATAAGAGGTCTTTTCACCAGTACACAGAGTGTTTGTCAGCCACCTGTCTAAAACTCTTACCAAGGTATTGGCAATTGAACCAGGTAAAGTTTAGCCCATTGTGGTTCAAGATTAGGGGGCAAATCTTTAGAAGTGGCAGCCCTATTGGTATCCATGCCCAAACATTTAGTAATCAATGTTGAATTATTTGGATATTCAGTACCACAAGATGAGCAAGAGGCTGAGCCTTTAGTACCTTTAGTTTTCTTTTCCTCCTTAGGTTCTGCCATAACATTGTCATGCACCTGGTACCCAAGAAATAGTTGGCACGTACCAATGAATAGGTCTTGTCTTGTCCAGTAGGTATGGAGCAACGATAGGGTTCATCTCTTGGGTCCGTAGTCAGCTACAGGATCTCCTTTGCTGTGGCCGTAGCTGGATAAAATTCCTGGCCACAAAGCCAGATGTCTGATCCAGGTTGTGCCAGGGACATGACCAGGATGAAGTCCTGTAAACTGGAAGAGAACCAGACAACAGACCTCTATAGAAATATAAAGGCAATACTGGTGGTCCCAGAGGGGAGACAAAAATAAATATATGTGCCTAATACCCAACGGAAAAGCGCCAGGATAGGACGGAGACCGTAGATGGAAAGGCGGCAAATGCTACAGAGTAATCTGACAGCACACCTTGGTGAAATGATAGGTGCTACACAGGAAGGCAACAAGGAAAGTGGGATTCCTGTGATGCTCCCCAAAGGAACCGGAAAAGCAACAGAAGGGGTAGTAGAGAACCAGCAAACAACTGACCCAAAACCAGAACTGAAGGAACAGACCAAAGGCAGAGGGTCAAATGGACACAGGGAACAGAAAACCTCTTCAGGAGGAAATGAGGAAGGAGCGTGCAAGACCATAACCCACTGTCCAGCCCAGAGCAAGGAAACAGCAATAAAGGGGTCTCCTGGCTAGATGCCAAGTGGGGCAAGCACAACCCAACAAGTGACAAGCAGACCAAAAAGACAACCCCCTAAAGTGAGACCAATATAGGTGGCAAGGGAGCAGAAGAGACAGTCTTCAAAGAGATATAGCGAGCAATACCTCTATCCACACAGAACTGCAGATCCACTCTGCCAACTGGAACAGCAGGCGTAGACTGCTAATACAGAAAAACAGAAGGGCAAGACCACTGACAATGGATGCAGCCGGCAGGCAGGAGCGGCAAAGAAATCAAAAGAGGTTGACCGCAGGGAAATGAAACGAGTGGCAAGGCCGCTGGGGAATACAAGTGGAGAGGCCTCTCAAACTGAAGAGGCTAGGCCGCTGGGGAAACAAATGCGGGTAGTCCGCTGGGGAAGAGGATGCATCTAGACTGCTGGGGAGATAAGTGGTGAGACCGCAAGGGCATAAGCGGCAAGGCCACTGGGAAAGACTAGTGAGTGGACTGCACCTCAATAAGCGGCGAGGCCACAAGGGAAAAAGCGGCAAGGCCACTGGGAAAGTAAAGCGGGTGGACTGCACAGCAACAAGCGGCAAGATGCTGGAGAAATAGATGCGGGTAGGCTGCAAATGGAAACAGCAGGGCCAAGAGGGAAAAATGAGGAGGCAGCAGGGCAGGGCCACTACACTAGGCCCCCCTGGGGACCAGAAGGCGGAGTGGGACCGCCACACACACACACTGAGGACCAACCTTATGATAGTCAGAATGAAACCAGGTCATACACAGGAACAGCAGATCAGGCAAGAAGAGTAAGCAACTGGAGGAAACCAACAGCAGATGGTCAAACAGACCAGAATAATCAGGCAAGGAGGAAATGATTCCCAGGCCAGATAACGAGAGCCTGGCTAATGAAAGGTAAGGGCGTGACAAACATATGAGAAAAAAAATGGTTTACAAAATTATGTCTATATAGATAATATTGTAAAAGGATAATGTGTATAATATAGCAATGCCCCAATGGAGCTAATCTAAACAGTTACTGCTTGAAATTTCTGCTCCAGCGGGACTAGATACTGCAGGACTGTGTTCTGTTACTGTCCTGAGGCAACTATACATGTGTGCATTCAGCCATGCTCCGTGATACTCCCCTTAATGCTCCAATGGAGCTATAATGGATTAATGGCAGAGGGAAAAGAAAGCATAGTCCCCTAATTTACAGTGGCGCGTTCTCCTCCACCTTTGTGTGGAAAAGAGAGTTACCACGGCATGTATCAACTGATGTGTTCAATTCAGCTCCTCAGCAATGGAGACGATGTCTTGTTCTATGTAGTGAAGCTTTCTCGCTATCAGCAGAGTTTGGGCCTGCACTGTTGTGTGTGGAGATGGTTCACTGTCGCAAAGAAACTAGTATAAAGAAACGGTGAAGTTATATATAGATACTGTCCCCACAACTTGAGGGCTCCCAAACTGTCAATAAGAAATACAAATAGTAAAAATTATGAATTCTTCATGGAGAAGGGAAAAAAACTGAACCTCCTGAGTGGATAATCTGTCTGTAGAGCTGCAAGTGGAGGGGTTAGCCACTAGGAAGTGGGAGGAGCTTTTCTTAGAGTTCCCTGCCTCCTAAAGGCATGCTCCATAACCCCCATGGTCCCTGCATCCTTCAATGACTATAGAGAAAGATAAATCTATCTTATAAACTAGTCTTTCAAATTTTTAAAAACTCTAAGATAAAATATAGGTGAATTTGAAATCTCTTCAGAATCACTTAAGTTGTTATAAAGTGTTAGCTCTACTTTAAATCACTGATTGAACACAAGTACTTAAGCTGGCTTTTTAACAGCAATTGGGGGAAAGCCAGGTTTGTATATAAATGCTCTAAAGCACGCAAGGGAACCCTGAGGGTCTCCATCAGTTTTCAACCTACAACTTTTATCATGGTCAGCCAGCTGAGAATGATCAGATTTGTAGCTCTCTACCTGTTGCTGAACAACATATTGCCCATAATTTTCTACAATCTGACCTCCCAGTGAGCAAAGTGAGAATAGGAAGAGTATAGTGCATGCTTGGGGAGCCTGTTGAGTGACTCTGTTTAATGCTCAGACACTTCTATTCTATAACATTACAGTGGTGATATCACCATTAAAGCCAGTAGGAAGTTTTGTATCCATATGTATTTTAAGATTCCCTATGAGTGTAAGAAATAAACTCCTATTAGCAGGACTGGGTATGTGATGTCGGCATATGTGGTATTAACACCAGGACCAGAATTGCTAATGCCCTTCAGCCAAATATAAAGGATATGTATGTTGTTTTCAACATGCAGCTCAAACTAAGAGGGTATCAACATCACTGTTGTTCACTACAAGAATGTGCCAGTATACCTTTAATTTTGCAAGGAAGCCAGGGGGTAGGTGGCAATTGCTCACTGAGTCAGTGATTGTACAAGAGATTTGAGCCACCACATGGTAAAAGCATATCAGGAAGCACAGTGCCACTGGTCTGTTACTACTAGGCCACAGCCCATTGCACACATAGTTAACATCTAAGCGTCAGAGAGCTATGCAACACATTGCAAAGCAATGTGCTTTGCATCTCTGACAATCAAGTGGTTAAACTTATGCCCGTCACCCAAAAGGTGCTGGACTGTCTGGAGCAGACTCCTTTCAATAATGGGCCAAAAGATGTAAGAAGTTGGAGCACAAACAAAAGCAAAGTTGCCTGTTCTCCGGCTAGTTACCACTCAAGAGCATCACATTTTCTCTCTCTAGTGCCATTACAGAGGAGATATTTCCACATACATATTAGACCATAAGGGCGGTCCAGTTCCAAAATGATGGGCAAGTCCCCTCTGCACGGAAAAACCAGCTAACCCCAGACATACGTTTCGGCCTTGTTTGGGCCTCGTCAGTGAGGTGCAGCTGGCTTCCCAAGGCACTGAGAACAAGGGGTCCACGTCTGGATTATCCTTTTACACTTAAGGAGAGACCCTAAGTGTTTCTCAGAAACAAGCCAAAAGCTGTGAGAGGCTCTAAGCAAAAAAAAAAAAAAAAAAAAGCAAAGTTGCCTGTTCTCCGGCTAGTCACCGCTCAAGAGCATCACATTTTAGCTCTCTAGTGCCATTACAGAGGAGAAATTTCCACATACATATTAGACTAATCCCATCCATAAGTTGGTTCAGTCCAAAAATTATGGTCAAGTCCTCTCTGCAAGGAAAAAACAGCTAACACCAGATGCACGTTTCAGCCGTGTTTGGGCCTCGTCAGTGAGGTGCTGATGGCTTCCTTAGGCACTGAGAGCAAGGGGTCCACTTCTGGATTACCCTTTACACTTAGTTAATATTACTGAGGAAAGAGGCTTCTATCTATCCAGCCAACCACCTTGTTGCTGCAGCTGTATATGTGATTGTGAAGAGGACAGGGAGTGGAGCTGGCTCATCTTCTAGACTCTCCACACGTGTTTGGTAGAGTAACTGACCGCACGATACATGAACTGCCACTGACTGAAAGGACAGGGAGAGTAGACCTCTTGCCCTGACTACCTACTTTAAGGATGTATCTGACTTACTAATTGCTACCTTTACGTACAGGCATGAAGATTGGTGGGGTCTGTACTTTGGTAAGGACTGAGGGCTTTGATTGGATGATGGGGAGGGTAGGCTGGGGACAGAGGGCTAAATACTGTGGTGAAAGGTGGTTGGGAATCTTGATATGCATACAGAGAACAACGGTGCAAGCTGGGGTTTGTAGGGTTGTGCATGAGTAATACAAGGGATTTCAGGAGGGAGGAGAGGATCTAAGAAAGGTGATAATAGAGGAGAATGGATGGGAGAATGGGGAATATATCTGTACCGAATAGCTGCAGGTGAATATGTGGTGCATGTCTATGTGTGGGGATGGGTAATTTTGTCAGACTCTGCATCACAAATGAGAACCTTTTCAGGGCCTAGTGGAACAAAACTGGGGATGGGTATGTCTGCTGTGTGCCAGGTCCCAATTTCTAGTTGCCATGGCAACCTTGCGCCCGGAATTTGTCGAACCCTGCTTTATACAACCCCTAAGCGTCTGTCTTTATGTAGAGGCTATGCTTATAGTAATAAGATGCTCTTTATTTAATAATACTTACAGTGAAGGAGTCCCTCATACAGTAACCAGGTATACCTATATAATTACTGTATGTAACACAAAGACATACCTCAGTGTAGGAATTCATCATACAATAGTCAGGTATATCTATATAATTACTGTGTGTGACAGAATGACTTATCTATCTGTTTTAGTAGTTTGGTAAGGTCTGTAGCTGGACAGTGGAATTTCAAAATTCTATCCTATCTGTTGTGACGTGGTGAGAACTTAACAAAGACGTCAGTGGCACTCAGAAAATACCTACCATTGCAGATAGAATGCAATAAACATATAACTGATATACAGTACTGTTGTTTGAATGACTCCTAACTAAATGCTGGATTTTACTGCAGGCGATAAAATATTTCCATTGGTTTTATCTCACAGATACCTACTGAAGTGTATCGGGAAAATTTGTAGCTAAAAGTAATGATAATGCTGTCACCTGCAATAGAATCCAGACCCAAGTCCTTCTGTTAAACTAAACAGGAGGTGACAATCCATGGATTTTCAAAAAGGATTTTACAAAACTTAAAATAAAGTATACATTAATAATACCTAGATATGTCATGCATAAATGAATTGCATGCCAGTCCTTTCTGGTCTACAACTCCCATCATCCACAACCGGCAAACTGCCAACTGAAGATGATGAGAGTGGTATTCCACCACCTGGAAGTCTACAGGTTACTCACTCCTGGCACAGACATATTTATAAAAGGAACAAGTATTTCTCATTACATGTGTAGCTAAAGCATTGCTTCTCTGATTGATAGAAGGAAATGAAGTATAATATGTTTTTTGGCAACTGCACGCCACTCTCTGTTTGCCCCTGTTAAGGGTCACTTATTTCTAATATAAGCTTATGAAAAAAAAATTGCAAGTCTGTTCTGTATCTCTTATAAGAATTTCCTCTTAAAATGGCAAGAGGAATATCTTGTAATACTTATTTGGCATTTACCTTATTTTAGCTGCAATGATTTCTTGTTGGGGAATCCCTTCCACTGCGCCAGTCACCGCTGTCATGATCTGGATATTCATATTAGTGGGGACATTTAAACACATCAAATTTTCAGCAGCACAGTTACCAGAACATGTTGCATTAGGCTCTTCATCTGCATGGAAAAGGAGAGACATCACAATATTTATTTACACGGCATCTCAGATTGTTGACAGGATTTAAGACTCTAAAGACAGAATGTCAGACTTTGCACATCTAATGCATGTAATTGCTACACCTTCTTTTTGTTAAGGTTGGGACCTGAGCGCTTAAAGGGTAGTCATAAGCCTTTAACAACCAGAACAGTTATGCATTCAATGCACGCAACCCCTCTGGTCATTTATGGCTTAAGTAGACTCATACACTCCTGCTTCAGTTTGAAAAAACAGCCAGAAACTGTCATGTCCTCCTCCACTGACATGACATCCAGGACTGATTAAGGATATTTTCTTTTGAACAAAGGCAGGAGGACAAACATAGGGGCATTACGATTTTCTGGCCATAGTTAAATAAATGTTGGATTATTATTTGGAGATGATCACTCTCGTTTAGTTATATGACACTTAGGAAATAATTAGCATTTTTCTGTGATGTTGGACTACTTACATATAATAGGCACCCATTCACTAAGGTCACTTATGTTAGAGTTGCCTCTCATTGCTATGTAATCAGCTGGAACCAAGGATTTTAGTAGTGCAGTTATCTTATTCCTGGAATAAAAACCACATGGAACAGGTTTATGAACATCAGGGATATCATAGGCTACTAAAATGTAAAGCAACATAAATAGAAAATATGCACCCCATTCTTCTTTATTGCCAGCTATTAGAGAGTATACATGGTGGTAAAACAAAAAAAAATATTACCTCCATGGAGCTTTTGGTGCTGCAATAGCTGTTTTGTGCATTACCCTCTTCTTCCAGGGTAGTCTCAAAGAACTGCCCACAATTCTGGGTTCATAATGCTTCCTGAATGTGTCTCTAGCCAGTGCATCAATAGTCACATATGTCACACTAGCCAATCACCAGTAATCCAAGGTGTTATATAAACAAAGCACAATCATGACCTAGCAACATTTCAGTTGGCTATCATACTGGAAACAATATACTTATGTGTTGCTAGGTCACAGTCAAGCTTTGTTTACAATATCCTTTAGAATAGTGGTGATTGGACAGTGTGGGACAATGGACACTTTGGAGAATGGCACGTACAGGAAGCTTTAAGGACCCAGAAGTGTGGATGGGTCTTTAAGACTAGCCAAGAAAAAGAACACATTGCACGAAACAGCTGTTGCTGCACTGACAGCTCCATGGAGGTAATATTTTCTTGATTTTATCTACCATCTATGCATTTTAATAGTTGGAAATAAAGAGTGCATATCTTCTCTAGGAGAGGAGACTGGGAAGAGAAATTTCAGAATGAAGGGACAAGTGGCTATATAAAATTCTAAAATGTAAAGCACTGTCAAAACAAAAGGAACAGACATTGGATAGAATGGTCAGCATCCTAATAAAGCTGTTGGCACATAAGTAGGTAAACTTTAACCCTTTGAGTGCCTGAGAAGTATGCAATGCATTGCAAAGCAATGCACTGCATATCCCTCTGGCACTCAGTGGGTTGACTGTTCAACTCTTGGCTGGTTGAAGAGTTGTAGTCTCCATTAGCTGGAAAGCCAAAGGTCGCTAACCACTGTTTCACCACCTCGCTGTAGACAAAAGACCTACCTTGGGGAGCTTGAAGCCAGTTTCCTGGATCCATAGATGCAAATAAGAAACATAAAGAGAAACTGACACCTTATACAATTAAAGTGATAGTAATGAATAGTTTTATGTAAGTGTTATATTGTAGATATTAAAAAAATAAGTTCATTCATGTTAATCTTGTCTCTCAAACTTTTATAGTTTGAGAGATATACAATTATAAACTTCCTCCCTCCCCTTCCACAGACATCAGCCTCTAGCTGACATCATGAGATCCTGGCCCCGGGACCGGCTGGCGGCTCTCCAGCAGAGCCAAAATAGAGCTATGTAAAAAGAAATACTTCATTGGAACGGTCTACAAAGTGTGCTTGCAAACCAGGCACACTTTGTAGACCGTTCCATATTTCTTTTTACATAGCGCTATTTCGGCTCTGCTGAAGAGCCTCCTGGAGTCGGTCAACACAAATCTCATGCTGAGAGCTTGACAGCTGACGTCTGTGGAAGGGGAGGGAGGAGGGAAGTTTATAATCTCATATCTCTAAAACTATAAAAGTTTGAAAGACAAAACTAACATCAATTAACTTATTTTTTAAATATCTACAATAGAACACTTACATAAAACCAGACATTACTATCACTTTAAATTCTGTTTTATGTAATATGTCATTGAGGGTACAGGTTATGTCACCAAATGAGACTGGTAAAAATCAAATAAAAAGAACATTTGCTAATATTTGTCTACCCCTAGAATGTTGATAGTGGATAGAGCCAGCATGAATGAATTTCAAACCAAGCGATGCACTCTTGGTCCCTCCCTGGCAGTTGATGTAGGCCATCTTCTTTGCATTGTTGGACTGGATTGGCTATTGCTATGCCTGGAGGAACTGAGACCAATGTCGCAGATCTAGGCGAGTCACCCAGAGCTCCCACATGTTGATGGACAGAAGGCTCTGTCTAAAGACCCTGGACTGTTTGAGGCCCCAAGTTGTCTTCCCAGCCTGACAGACTGGCATTAGTTGTGACCATCACCCAATTAAGAATGACTATCCCAATGGCAGATGGGACCTTTGATGCCAAGATCCAACTTTGTCCGGTTCATAAATATGACACGGGAGAGATAGGACACAGACTCCTAGATCAATTCCTGAGAATCTCCAGCTTCAATTCCCATATGTGGAATTGAAAAAATTGGATCACCTCCAAAGACGACCAGATAACCCAGCACTTTCATATACTCCCACACTGTCGTGGATGAGCAAGTATGGACTGAGACACCTGTCAAGACAACATAATTTTGTCCTCAGACAAAAAGACCCTCCCTAGAAGTGCCAAATTTCAGATAGAAAGTTAAGGACCTGGGACGAATCCAGAGAAGATTTCCTGAAACTAAGAACCCAACTGTGGTGTTTAAAGACAGACACACAAGTCTGACTGAAGGTGAAGGCCTCCTATGAAGGAGCCTTTAAGCAAAATGTGTGCCACCAAGACTCTCAAGACCTTGGTAAAGACCCACAGAGTGGAAGTCAAGCCAAAAGGAATGGCAAATAACTAAAAATGAAAGTTTAGAAGGGCAAACTGCAGGAAACGTTGATGATCTGCATGGATGAGAATATGCAGCTAATCACCTTTAAGTCTAGGGAGGCCAAAGACTGCCCTTGACACACAGCCGCAATGACAAAGCGCAAGGATTCCATCTTAAATCTAGGTCTAAGAAGAAAACAGTTGAGACGCTTCAAGTCCAGAATAGGATGGCAGCAGCCATATTTTTTTGGGAATTATGAAAAGTTCTTGAATTTTTCATGGGAAAGAGCAGGGACCAAGACCTGTATAACCACAGGGAAAAAACTGTGTCTAGAAATAGAAGACCTTGCACAAGCAAGGTCTTCAACTGCAGCTTGGAAAGGTGAGAAGCTGGATGGACTGTTGCTGGGACGGTAACCAACAGCACTAAGGCATTGGTGAAAAAAGGATATAAGAGAAATACTGGGGAAAATTATATATGTGTGCGTATCTAGGAGGAGCTGAAATAAACAGCATATAGGAAAATAGTATAATTGATAAAAAAACTGTCTATAGTACCCCTTGAATATTAAAAAGTGAAAATTGTAAATAAATAAATGTAGCTCTAAACCTCTATCCAAAAAAAGAGAATCTAAAATGAAGAAATAGGTGAGATCTCAGTAAATGAACCTAGTTTATATTTTTTTGGGTTTGTGAGTATTTAATTGGAGTGTGAGTATACATTTACATAAATTTCACTGTTGATCTTATTGCATTGTTATGCCTGACAATCAAATTCTTTATTGACTATATATTTCATTGAGCACTTTAGTCATAATTTCTATATTTACGACTTTCAGATAATTTTATAACATATTGTAATACTATTTGATTAAGATAGATAACTTGTTTCACCTACACTGAGCACGCACATATTTTTCTTCACTCAAGAGAGAAATATGTCTGGGAAGGAAAATCCTTTTATCAGGCATCTTCCATTCCTCCAGTAGCACCTGGTCTAGGGAATAGTGAAGAAGGAAAATAGCTGCCTCCTTTTTGTGCCACTTAAATGTATCAGTAGATGAAGAACTGAAGTCTGTGGCCTCGGACCTTCAGGGTTTCCATAATGGCCTGGATGAGGCCCTCAGCATTAAAGCCAGGTTCTGCATCAAAATAATACTTGAACGAAATCCCCACCACCCCAAATGGCTATGATGCCTCTTAGGGGAAGCAGGGTGATTCTGAGTACAGGACTCTAGGATCCCTTAATCGCAGCAAGGTATATTACTCACAGAAGAAATATAGGGCCTTAACTCATGCAGGCTCCTTTTCAGAAGATGAGGGCCCCAGAAAAACAGGGTAAAAGCACTTATCAGGCTGAAAGGGTTAAAGCAGGGTGCAAGGCAGGAGAAACCAGCCTTGTGTGTCGCATGTTGCAGACAAAGAGAAAAGCATGGAATCTCCTCTTACTACTCCCTAATGCTCAGGAAAAAACAGGCCCCATTGGAAAATATAGATCCAAATTTTCTCTCCAAATAATGGTGTGGTGGCTCTCCAGCCAGTGCGTGATAACATCAGGACCCCAGGGGCATCACTCCACTGTAAAAGTGGAAAGAAGCAGAATAAGCCCAATTCCATCTGCCAGAGTCCACCAGGTGGAACAGAAATCACAGTAGTACCATCTCTGTTTCAAAAAATATGGCTTCCGTGTGGGACAGTTCTTGAAAGCACCACAGACCCAAAAGGCAAGATTAATTAAACAGAGGTACGTTTTATATAAAAATCCCCTCCAGAGTAGGGGGAGAATAAAGGGACAAACATAAAGGAAGAGCAGAGTGCAATTCTAGAGACTTTACCACAGACAATGTGAAAGTGGTTGTTAGACAAACAGACAGGCTCCTATGTCCATGTGCATGTCCTGCTGAGACAAGCTAAGCAGAAATGAGAGGAAAAAGGCTGACAGTGCAAGTCATTCCTCTAACAGAAGCAGGTCCTGTATAGTCTGCTCTCTTGTTCAAACTGACAATGGAGGGTCAGAGATAGGAGCCTGCCTAATGGAGAGTTACACAGCCCCATCCTACAGGAATAAAACAAAAACAAAAAAGGCTAACTAAAAGAGAATATTTGCCATGGTGAACCTTTTTGTGGTAACTTTTAAAACTGAGCTTGATTGGTGGGAGTAAATTGGAGTAGGGAAGGAGAGTGCCTTTTAAGGCAAGTGCCCTGCCCTACTGGCCAGAGGCTATTTTACCACATGGTTACTGTTTTCCACATTGGATGAAATAAAATGTATTGCCCACCTTCCCAGCACTGAAAGGTATACATGTCAGTGAGAGACAAGTAATGTAGGGACAGAAATGCATGCATGGTATGTCTTAGTTTACACAGAGACCTCTCTAGCATTCAATTGGTTAAAAGCCACATTTAAATCAAGAAGAGGTTTTCTTTGTCTCCTGTTGTGCAGCTGGTTTGCAACTGAAATTCACCTCTTTAGCTTCCCTTTGTTCCAACTCAACAATGCTGGTCTCTCTTCTCCACACTCACAGTCTGATAAAGAACCTTTTGTAACTGGGACAGTTCAGAGCTTTGGAATGCCAAAGAAGTATGTAACAGATTGCAAGGCAATGAACTGCACATCCCCTGGCAATCAAACAGTTAAACCTCTTTTTGACTACCAAGTGTACTGTACTGATATTATGAGTGACATGGTTAGTAAGTGTCAGATATTAGCATAATCTATAAATCTAAAAATAAAGGCTTTCATAAATCACCAATCTAGTTTTTAGGTAATAGGGTCCTTTTAAAATTTCACAGGAGAGAGGCAAAATAAAAAGGTGAACTAACAGCTAGAAGTGGACTGACCTGAGCTGTGTGCAGTGTTCATTGACCACTGATAGAAGACACCCAGAAAAGGAGTTCTGTCCAAACAAAACTGGTGTGAGAGTAGCTGCAGTGCATGAACTGTCCCCAGCTGCAAAGGAAATTGACCTCTTAACTATTTGAATGACACAGAGGTATCCAGCACATTGCAAAATTAAATTAATTAAATAAATAAATAAAAAAAGATGCTTAATATATCATTTTTTTTTATTGAAGACATATGTCACATAGAATCATATTCATCAAGCCAAAGAAATGCAATTTTTGAGCAAAAGAAGTGTGCCTTAGGGTACAAATGAAAATTCTCATTGATTGACAGGGGGCTTTTAAACTCTTGATTTCTAGAGAAGTCTCTAACCCTTCTAACATTCACAGGGTTAACCCCTTAACAACCGACCGCGCAGGCACGCGGCGGTCACTAAAGGACCATGGAGCTTTTTTTTCTTCTTTCGATTCCGGACTCCCCAAACGGCGTGCAACCGCGGGGGGAGCCCGGAATTCTATGACGGTCATAGTATGTCATGGGTCGTTAACTCAGATACACCCATGACGTACTATGACCGTCAAGGGTCGTTAAGGGGTTAAATATACATTTACATAAATAGGCATTTACATAAATAGGCATTTGGCCATTTTTCATCTGCCCCATGTTACAATTGGTCTGCCCAAGTATTGCACTTCCTTTGCTTGCACAGAATGCCCCATAAAAACCTCAACAATAACCTTGCAAAGAAAATAGTTGCATACATAGGTGCAAAATAAAGTCCAGGGGTGGATTTACATCTCAGGCATCCCAAAGTAAGGCAACCAAGATGCCCTTAGCCCCACCCATAGCCACTTCCCCACTCTTTACTCCGAGCCCCATCTAATTTTGCTTGGCTCAGAAAAAAAAACACTCAGCCTGCAACACACAAGCACAAAAAAAAATCATTTTAGTCCCTTGGCTGCTAGAGAGATCTCCAGTACATTGCAGTGTTCTAGATCTCTATCCCTCTCTAGTATCCAAAGAGTTAAGTCTCGCTCATTAAAGGGTTATGTAATTTGGTAAATGAACCATCTACGATAAACCAGGAGCAGGTGGCCAATGCATGGCCACTGGGATTACTCTGACCCCACCAACAAATCAGAATGTAGGTGTAGCCAGCAGAGATGCTCCTGAAAACTTGACACGCTAGATCAGGGATTGACAACATGAGGCCCTCCAGCTGCTACCAGACTACAACTCCCATCAACTGCACTATAGGGGACACTGAACTCTTTGAGTGCCAGAGTGATACACAACGCATTGCAAAGCAAAGCACTCAAAGGGTTAAACATTCCATTTGATATTTTGCTAAGAACTTTTTGAACAAAACAGCTAAAAGCAAAAATACGGTGATCCACATCCATATTTACTCATTATTAGCTTTGTTCTCTGCCATATTACATGCATGTAATCACTATATATGGCTATAATATACTAAGCTTGCGACCACAACCCAGTATAGGCAAGTCCTAACGCTAATTTTCTTTGTATTATGAGATGAATCTCTCCTGTTTTAGTGTTTATAAAATGACTAGCATTTTATATAAGATCCTAAATACAATGAATACTGCACCTGGGGGTGAGAGGGGTGCTTGAACCAATCAACTGGTCAAACTTTATTAACTATAATTAAAAAAATAAATAAATTGATTTAACCCCTTAAGGACCGCCTGCATTTTTTATTTGGCGATCCGACTCAGGGCTCCCTGAACAGCGTGCAGCTGCGCAGGGAGTCCTGAAATCCATGACAGTCCTGGCACGTCATGGGTCCTTATCGCACACCAACCCATGACATGCCAGGACCGTCAAGGGTCCTTAACGACCTATGACGTACACGTACATCACGAGGTGGATGTCCCTAAAGGACCAAGGATGTACATGTACGTCATAGACTTCAGGGCTCCCCGATGCAGGCATAGTATGCTAAGCTTTTTATATTGAGGCATCTTGGCATTGTGGTTTTGCATACTATGGCCATATCATGAAAAAAAAATCCTCAACTTTAACACGGTGATTATATGGAGGCAATCACTTTAGAATAATTGTGGAATTAAATGAGTTCTACATTCAATCATGGAAGACAGATACATTTTCTAATTTTGGTCAAGAGTGATTTGATCTTCTTAAAAGCAACAAAACAGAAGGAAACATTAGCTGGGTGGGGTATTTTAGACAGCTCCCATAGGCTTCTAGGACAACATTAGGACAAGAAAAACTCATAGGAGAGTTTTTATTACATCTCCCTTAATCCTCTGAGTGCCAGAAAGGTATCCACTGTGTTGCAATGCATTAATACCGCTCTAGCACTCAAAGGTTTAAGTAGAACTGCAACTTTGTAACAACTGATTTTGAAATCATACATAGTATGCTAGCCATGTTTGTGTTTTTTTTTATATATTTAGATTTATTCATTTGCCAGTTTATTAACATTAGATGGTACTGGATGGCATGACAAACAGATTTTAACATGAAGACAGTTATCCCTCCTGCCTGCTACACTGGCTGGCCAGAACAAGCTCACTTTCAAACTGACAATAGTGCAAATCTTGTCAATACTGATGATCCCAGTGAGCCAAGGATGTGGACAGGTAACAGCTCCACTTTAAGCAGATAGACCCCTGCTGCAGTTCTAGACCCACAACCTAATGTAATCCCAGGCTGATATGGGGGGGGGGGGTTAGTTGCCAACTGCTGTCCAATGTGAACACCTCCAAAATATTAGTGGATAATACCCACATGGATTAGACACTGATTATATGAAAAGATCTGCTGTTGGCAGCTCCATTGGCATTATGCAGCTCTCCCTTGCTGCATCTTTTTACTGTGTTTTGGATGAACACAATAAAGATAAAGCAGAGCAATAGTTACCCATGTGAAAGACACCATAGCCCAGCATTTTACCTTTCAACAATGACAACAGACCCAATACACCATATCTGTGTTAGATTCACCCACGTGAAAGAGGCCTAAACCTAATAATGTGGATTGCAAACTGAAAACTATGAGGGGGAATCTTATTCTATGTAATTGTCATACCTCCTGATACAAGAGACATTTACAAACACTAAAATAAAGGATAGAAAGAAATGAATCCCTTCTATGATAACACACACAAAGAAGAGGCACTTTTACCTGATTGCACTGCATTGTAAATAGTAGGCTTTTGAAAAAATATCTATGTTTAAAAAAAAAAAAATAATAAAAAAAAAATATAACAGAAATAAACAAAAAACACACAGACTAAAAACATATTGTGTATAGCAACGTTTTTTTTTTTGGAAAGCGATATTGTCTTGAGGCCTGATATACAAGTGATTTTCAACTCTCCCTGTTTTTGCCATTTAACCCTTTCACTGCTAGTATGCATATTCCAGAGCAGCCTACTTTGCCTGTCAAGTATTGCACAGGAAGCTCTTTCATCTTTGTCTTCTACCAAATACAAGATAACTAATCTCACACAGCTTACACAAATAATTACTGCACAAGACAATAGAGGCCTTTAACAAATTGCAAAGCAATTAGTTGTACACATCTGTAGCATTCAAGAGTTGAAAGCCCCGGTTCATGGAATTTTATTTCTTCCCTATAGTGTTGGTTTGCTCCAGAAATGCTCCACTTTTCTGTCTGTATAACAACCAGTATATTTACCTGGTTTCCAAAGGTTGATAGCAGTTATGTGAAGTGTCAAGGTTCCATTAGCTGCTATCACAGGCTTGCCAACTTGATAACCTGCAACAGATTAAATCAGTTATTTTTGTATGATATACATTTAAAGGGAGGAAACACTTTTATTTTGATATTACATATTCTGCAAGAGCATATATGAAAAATCAAACTGTAAAGTCTAAATAAAGGATTACTGTTCCTTTAATAACTGTAAAATCAGACCTATGTATTTACATTACGTAAGTATAACAACCTAACCCCGACTACTCATGGAGTTGAACCCCTTTGGCATCTAATACAAGTATAGGAAACTAAGTCCTCCAGCTGTTGTTGGACTACATCTCTCATTATCCTCAACTACACACAAACAAACATGTAATGTTACATTAGGGAATTAGACACATCACCTGGGTTTCCAGAAAGAACGGCTGATGAACTGTTGCCATTGAGAAATGTTGCAGAGAATCTCTGAGTGAGTTTTACTTTGACAATAAAGAAAAGAGTATTAATATTCCAAAAATATTCTACTATTAATGTTTAACTGTTTAAGGACCAGAGGCATGTGCACATTGTTTTTGCAATGTGTAGCACTGCCCTTTTATCCTTAAATGGTTAAATTAATATTCTAGAATACTATGCTCTGTATTGTTCTGGAATTGAACTTAAAGAGCAAACTAATTCAAAAATAAAAATTACCTTGATGAGTTAAACTGATATTTGCAGTTAGAATAATACTGTTTAATTGTCTTAGATTATTGGCCTCCCAAATGAATGTATAGTCTGCAGACAAAATTACATTCTCACATACAGTGGGTGGTACTGGGATTCCTGAAAATAAAGACATTATTAGAATTCATAGCTATCTATCCCTCAGTGAAGAAACACAGGTTGTATGACTCTACCTGTGTATGTGCTGATGTACTTGTCCATACTACTGTTTGGTTCCAGTGCAGTGATAACGATGGAGCCTAACAAGGAACATAATTGTTTCAGATCAAATATATATTTTTATCTTTCAACAGAAAAAGCTTAACCGTTTGAACACCAGAGAGGTATCCAGCATATATATATACTGTATATTCTGGTACTTTTCCTGCTGAGTAAACCAAGTGTTGTATTATATATATATTAATCGGTTAGTAGCAATACCACCTAATGTTCATCTGGGGCCTTATTCATCACACTACAGTGGAGCAATTTTGTAGAAAAGCAACTGCACTGTATAGGAGAAATGAAAACTCCATTTGGTTTAAATGGAGCTTTTAAGCCCTTGAACTTCTTTTAACCTTTAACATTTAAGGGTTTAAATGCAGCATTTAAGTCAATGGGAATTTGTGGAATTTTCCTTTCAACTGTATCACACAGTTGATTTGCTCCAGATATGCACCTCTTTATTTAGATGTATAAGTCCCATGGTATCCAGGCAGTTTGTTATTGAATGCTATGGGAGAGGTCAGATTAAGGCTACAGTTCTCCAAAGAATGCGATAACAGCAGCTCCTCCGCTTCAGTTTTAACTGATATATCCTTTAAATAAAGCATCTCCACTCAGCACGAAAAGTCCTTCAATAAGTTTTCCTACAATTCATTTTTACTGATCCTTTAAGTAGAAGGCTAAAGCCTCACCTGCAATGCCTGTCTGATTCAAGTAAGGTTTCAAACCGTCTGCACACGATGCCAAATTGCTCACACAGGTAACATTAAAATTATGGAGGTAAGCCACAGGGGAATTGTTCTCACAAACCCCAAATGCGGATTGCTGGAAGAAAGAAGAATACGATATACCCAAGACAAAAGATTTCTCTCTCAGGTGTCTCTAGTTTATCCCACAATCATACTGAATGTTGTCATTAGCCCCACCACAGTGTAATCCTAAACATTTGACACACAAATAAACCTCTTAATAAATAAACTGGTGGATACAAGTTTTTATGTAAATAAAATGGGCAAATTGGTATATACATTATACATTACAACACTATATTAAATGTAAAAAAAATACTGAAGCTGATGGCTAAAAGAATTAGAGTAATTTGGAGTACACCAACACTAAAGTGTGCTAAAAGAATTTGAGCAATTCTGGAGTATACCAACACTAAAGTGATCACATATCACTTTAAATCAGGCGGACAAAAAAACAAAACAAAACAAAAAAACAGAAAACAAAAAACAGAATACTCTCTCTCTCTCTCGAATTGCTCCAGTTGTTCTTAATACATCAGCATCACTGTCCAACATAAATAAAGAGCATGTGGCTGGTGCAGGGTCATAATTGTGAGAGCCACCTCAGCTACACTGGTAACACCAGTTATGCAGAGCTGTGGGCATGACAAGTGTAATGCAAGCTAACCACACCTATAATTCTAATTAATGGGTGTGGCACACACAGCTGAGGTCTCCCTCAAAAGTATGTGACCTAGGCAGATGCTTACAGCCTAAGGGAAATTACAGCCCTGATTTACTCTCTTTTGAAAAACTAGTTCTATACATTATTTTTATATAGAAGTGTATATAAAATGTTGCATTGATTATGCACTGTTTAGATCTGAAAGCCATACCTGTGGAATTGTAAAATATTCAGTGTTTCCATTCTGGTCTACTAAAATTGCATCGCCTTGTTTGTAAGAAACAGCAGCGCTTTTCACTGTTGTCTGGAAACTCACATTAAAAGCTGCCACCGGGGAAGGAGATCTGCAAGGCCATGAAAGGAAGCAGAGAATCATTCCTTACGGACATGTTTACCCTAATGGATGCTAGAGGTCTCCAACCCACTGCTTCACACTGACTACAGCACTCCAACAGAACAATCAAATGTCTATTATCCTTTTAACTCCATGAGAACCAGAGCAGTGTTCAATACTTCTCAACGCACTCAACATACCTCTGGTCATCACTACATAAGCTGAAATCAGCAGGCTGTGCAATTTAGGAGATTGCACTCATGTAACAATGATTTGAACTCATCAACAGTTGTAAGCATAGCCTTAGTTTTAAATGTACTATCTCAGATATCTTAGATATGCCTAACCCTGCTCTGACGATTATACATTATCTGAAATACTATTTGCAACTTTATTCAAGCTTACCTAGTAGAACCCTGATAGAAATATCCCAGAAATGGTGAATTATCCATGGAGGACTCAACACAAAGGAAAGGAAACCAGTCTGGGGCCCTGTTCTTTGCCTGGACACTACAAAGCTGGTCAAAAGGTGGGGTGACATTTCCACCAAAAATGCCTGTATAACAGGATCCATTAAACAGCTCCTTCACATTTGAGTTGCAATCCTTGAAAGACAGATAGCTCAAAGTTAGTACAATGAATAATTTGGGGGTATATAAAATAGTCATCTCTTTTTATTGGGTATGAAATAAACATAAACAAATATAAAAAAATATATATTTACTAGTTGAACAGCCCGTTACACGGGCCACAGTGCCACTGCCACTCGGTCGCGGGGCAGTCACGCGCAGTGGAGACTGCCCGTGCCACGGCTGATACAGAGTTGGACGCTATCAGCCGCGGTGCGGGCAGTCTCTACTGCACATGACTGCAGCACGCGCAGCAGTGTCTACTGCGCATGTCGCGGCGTTACACATGAATTAGCGAATTATTATATAGGATATGTAAAATACATTTCAACCCAAAAAAGACCAGAGGCATGTGCAACAAAATTGCTTTAATGTTGTATTTAGGTTTTCTTTTGCCCTAGGACCAACCAAGTGCATATGTCGCCACAAACACTGCTACACCCTCAGTTTAGCCATCCCTTTCCACAGGACACTCATCTTCACTTAAAGACACAGAAGTAACGTAAAAAGTGGAAATTTTGATTTGTGACAAAAGACGATTTGGGTATCTTCACTTTGGGAAGAGCTGCCGACAAGAAACTATGAGTCACATATTTTTAATATGATGCATTTTCTTTAGAAAATAAATATAGACACAAAGCAGCAAACATCCCCAATCTGCTGGCCCTGCCAATATGCAGCCCTAGGCCAGCTTTGCCTAGACATGTTACTGCATTGCTTTGCAACAAAATGCACAACTGTTTCTCAAAAGGGATAAATATCTATACATTTTTTGCATATGGCAAGTTTAGATATAACCAACAAATTATTTTCGGAATTCATGAAACAGAATGCAGGCAGAGTTGCATCAAAAGGAGAACAGGAAAATATACCAGGTGATTTCGTAAAATTCACCTATGTGTTGTAACTCACATATTTTTCTATTTATTTGTATTTCCTTATTTATCAATGGACATGTACAAGGATATATCATGGAATATGCCATTTGTCTCCACCAGCTTCTGCCTGGGGCATCCTATTGGTTGACAAAATCATAAATGTGCACACATATATATTATATATATATATATATACACACACACACACATATATTATATATATATGGAAAAGCTTACTTAATCAGATTTCAGCTTATTCCCCTGACTGGCCTTCAGTGGTGGACACAGGGACCATGAGGACATACCAAAACATTCCCAAAGATAATTAAGGGCCCAAGAAGATTGGTGTACAACATATGCTAGTTCCATAGTTCACTCAATTACTGAATTTACAGCCATGATGGAAAAACAGGACTGACTTCCTTCAGTCCTACTGGGATGCTAAAAATATTTATTTATATTTACCATGGAAAACTGACACCACCATGTGGAAGGATTCTAGAAGACATTTTAATCATGATGCATGCCAAGGTAAGGAGATCAGCACTAAAGTCTTAAACAGAGAGTAAGAAAGGCTGATATTATTTAAGCAGAATAAATTGTAATGAAGAAAAAACTGTCATACCAGGAACTTCAGTGTTTCAAATTAATCTGTTTTCCATGTCAAAAACAAAGGACAACTCCAAAGGTTGTAGTGTATTCCATTAAGGAGGGGATCATATGTGCTAAGCCTTGCTGGAAAGTTTGAATCTCTGTAACTTTGCACCCTTACTTTTGGAACAATCAGAGCCGGCCCTTACATGGGTCCCCAATGGGTCCATAGGACCCAGGCGGCACTTTGACAGGGGCGGCAATCTGCCGCCCCAAGGCATGTTCTTTCGGGTGCCCTGCTGCCACTGACTGTATTTCACCGAAACGGTATCCTTTTGAATGGTCACACGCAGAAGAGCATACGAATATTCAACTGTTTAAGCAGGTGGCCTGGGTAAAAAGTGCAGAGTGCCAATCTCGCAGTGCATGACAGCACGAGATTGTCACATCGCACTGTCAATGGGCGCATTAAGCACACGGAGGCAGCTGGAGCGCTTCTGCGTGCTGCAAACATCTTGCATGAAGAGTTAATTAGATGATCAGTAACATAACTATAGTGAATCTCCTACTAGAACGATTAATAAAACAGACAGGCATATTGCAGCTTCTGCTTAACCCCTTAAGGGCCAAGTGACGTACTATGACCGTCATGGTCCTTAAATACTTGAAAAACTTGTCAAGAGAGGCAGGGCTTTCATTGTTCTCATAGGAAGAAGATTGTCCCCTGCTGTTATCTGTCTGGTCTATGGACTGCATTCCACATCTGAGAACAGATGGCTTACACTAGGTAAAAGGGGCGGGGGGAACTTTGCTTGTGAATATCTCTCAAACCATAAAGGTTTGAGAGATAAGACTTATATCGTTCTTCATGTTTTTTTAATGCCTACATAATAAAATAAAGATAAAACAAAGTATTACTATCCCTTTAACACTGCTTTCAGAGCATACTCTTAATCAAATTAAGCGAGCTGGTCTCACCACATTTTCACAGCATATCAGACCCACTCTACATTGAAGGCTGGACTAATTAGTGCTCTAATTCCAGAAAAAAACAAGATCACAGTATGCAGCATCCCACCTGGAAACATCTACCTCACTCACCATATGAACTTTATAAAGAGCACTTAGCAGGGTTCTCTGGTTGCTGATGTTGGAAGACAAGAAAGGTCTCCATGCTTGAGTAGCTAAGACAGATCATCTAAAAACTGACCACTAGACCAGGCATGAGGTTAAAGTAGGGCAGAGAAAAGGGAGTAGTTTATCTTTGTAGTTACCTAACTGCTTAAGTGCCCTGCCTCCTGATGTAGGTAAATTTGCCCAGTGGTTCCTGCGTCTTCCACTAAATGCAAGTAAAATGGGGTAAGCAACCTGTAGCACGGTAGCTGTTGTTGGACAACAACTCCCATCCCGCCAGCCAGCTGATGGGTACTGTAGTCCAAAATCCAATGACAGCTGCAATATTGCACGATGAACAACCCTACTGAGCCTACGTTCATGGATCTCCTCCAGCTTCATTTACGCTTAGGAGACATGGGGGAGATATCTTACTGACTATTTTAAAACATACAGATGCTTTTTTTCCCAGGGTCCTGGTATTTACCCTTCCAGGTTCACATTCAAGAATATGGCGATCCCTGATGATGCACTGTACATATGACATCAGGAATCATAGAGCTGCAGCTTGGAAGTAATTACCTGGAGTATGCTTACGGAACTATATCAGATCCAGTAATGGGGTTTGAACTTAATGGTATCTTCACCACATCTTTGTTGTGTAGGGCAGTTTAGAAGCAGGGAAATTTGATGATGTGTTGCTGTTTGCTTGGAGGGTTTTTTGTTTGTTTTTTTCCATTTTTCCAATGCTGAGCTACATGATTGCTCCTGGGAGCAATTGTGTGTCTCACTATTACAAATACCTGGCCCAACAGTGTTAGGAGGGCATTTCCTAAATGCAAAACCAGTTTTAAGCTTCTACCTGCAAAGGAAGTGCAGGGAAAGCCAATACAGCAAAACACTGTAAAGTTCACAGGTCATGCAGGCCTATTTTGTCAACCCCATGAATGTTATGGCCTTGACACCCAAAGGGTTAAATATGGTGAAATTAAAACCACTGTAGACAGAAGCACAGTGAACTGTGCTATGAAAATATCTCACTAGACTATACAGGGGCCCACGCTGAAGAGTATATTAAATCATGAACCAGTTACCGTGTCACAGCAGCAAAGAATATCACAAGCACCAGCTGTTAGATTGCATGGGCATGGTCCAAGGGGTTGATATGCTTGGTTAGGGATCATAGTTGCAGTATCTGTATAATAAAAAAAGAATGGTTATCACATATTAATTAACAAATCTGTGTTTTTTTTCCCCTCAGGAACCTCAAACCAATTTAAGTTGTGCATAAATTAACTTTTTTACTACAAATGTATAATTTTGCTTATGCATTCTTACGGTAACTGAATGTGTCTATATTCTCCAATAGTCTGAAATGTCTAGGAAGAGTCCAAGTTTTGGCTCCCTGCCGCAGTTTATCCTGTTGTCTATCCATTAATCTTTTATACATATATTTATCTGTCAAAAAACCCTAGAGCTAAACATACAACAAAATGGGTCAAATGCCAATATTTTATTTAAAATAAACAATGTTGCATAAAAACGCGATTCAACACTAATTCTTCTAAAAAATACCTCTATGCTAAAACGGCTATCAAATGTGCAAATAGCCCCATATAGTGTGAGCCTCATATTGTGATCGTAGGAGATCCACAATTGGACCCAACATGTCAGCTGGCATTATGCCTTTTCATCTCACAGTATCCACTATGTATGCGGAGAACGGTATTCGTTATACATAACAACCTTGTAATCTGTACCTAATCAACATGAGATATTACGTACCTAATTTAGCATAAAAAGACACTGACCATCATATAAAAAATACAAATCATAAAACATCAAAGCCTTAAATAAATAAAAAAAATATTTATATATATATATATATATATATATATATATATATAAAGAGAAAGGCTCACTACATAATTTAGGTCTCCTCAGGAGACACACACACCCAGGGGCTGCAGTAAGGAGGAGTTACTGCTTCCACTGGGTGATCAATGGGGGCGTGATTTTCACAAGAGTTGCAGTGGTACTCATGTGAAAATCATGCAGGGAGTTGGCCCCACTCCCCCTATCCAGCCCGCCCACAACTATACAACTTAACAAAAAAACAAAATGGCTGCCACTCGCTCCTGCACCATAGACACGCACACATGCCCCACTCACACACCCCAAACACACACACACAGCACCAAAGACACACACTCCACTCAGTTTTATTTTACCCTGCTCTGCCTTCTCATCTCCCGCAGCCAGTCATCTGTTCTCCGCAGCGTCTGGTGCCGTTCTCTGTTCTTATGCGAAGTCACCTGTCGCGGGACCCAGACTTGAAGTGGGGAAAGCAGGATGCAGGACAGGGTCATGTGGACACCGTTTGCAGCTTATACAACCCCAATGAGGTTGTGGTGGTGTGGGACAATGGCACCACAGACAACTACCACTGCTCTGTGGCCTAGAAAGGTCTCAATTACATCGCGCTGCACTTTTCCATTTACAGTAAGCTATGGACAATGTACCTTTGCAATTACTGGTTTTGCAGATTAACCCTTTGAATATCAGAGGGGTACGCAATGCATTGCAAAGCAATGCATTGCCTACCCCATCTGGCACTCAAAGGGTTAGGAAGATGAGGAGGTGGTTGCTGTTTTGGGAGACTCAAAGCTCATTTAAAGGGATCTCGCAGATAAAAAGGAAGTCGGCTCAGACCTATTAAAATCCACCCCTTCACACACACTGAAAGT
This sequence comes from Rhinophrynus dorsalis, assembly GCA_037306005.1. Lineage (NCBI taxonomy): Eukaryota > Metazoa > Chordata > Amphibia > Anura > Rhinophrynidae > Rhinophrynus > Rhinophrynus dorsalis. Next base: position 519,759,041 of record CM074718.1, read on the forward strand.
GGACTGGAGGCTCTTTAACGTCCAAACAAAACACACACACAGGCCCAACATTTACTGTTTCCTGCACCTACCTTCATCTACGCTATGCACACAATAGCGCCTGCCCGCAATACCAGCTCTAGCACTGTGGGGTTCTCTGACATTCACATACCCTGGCACACATGTCCGAGCAGGGAGGAATGCGACGGAAAGCCGGGGGTAGCCTGACCAAAGCTCAGTTTGGTGGCCGAAGTAGAGGCCAAAACAATAAAATATGCTCCTATAGTGGGAAAAAGTGGTGCTTCTCAGACAAGGAAGAACAACGTATATTGTGCTGAGACAGAACTGTGTATTGCAGCCGTGATTTTAATTGAATGCTGCCAAATGCTGTTCGAACACTGTTTCAGCACCTTACCAAAGTCCACGCTGACAATACTCTGTTGACTCAGCTAAATTGCTGTATCAGTGTCCAAACAGCATTTGGCAGCATTCAAATCACAGCTGCAGCACACAGTTAGTTCTGCCTCAGCACAATATACATTGTTCTTCCTTCTCTGAGAAGAGCCAGGACAAACACAATAAAGCGTATGCAACGCCGATTTCTATCCCCATTATTATACACTTAAGCATCTATTTAAACCACTTAACCACGCATTACCCCTATGCCACTGAAAGGGTTAAGTTGTTGTTTCTGTCACCTGCCATCCCCCGCTTGTGTTAAGCCCCGCCCCTTTATGACGCGATTCGCGTCATTTTCCTCACCCCTTCATCAGCACAGAACTTTCTTTCAGACGATACTTTGAAGTTCACAGATATGCTACCTCAGCATGACTACAATAGCATCTAGCCCACCAGTGGCTTCTCGTTTTACACATATCATAAACATGTAACACTTTCACTAAATGTATATTCTCACCCTCTGGTCATCTGAAGTGGATTGTTCACACATGCCTCCAAGAAACAGAAGTTTAAGTGTGTGTGTGTGTGTGTGCGTGTGTGTGTGTTTCATGTGTGTATCTCTTACTCTGTCTATATGTGTGTGCCTGTGTGTGTGTATCACTGTGCATTTCTGACACCTATGGCCAACACTGTATTTCTCTTACACTCAATTTATCCCTTTCACTACCTATCATGTTATGTATTGAATGTATAATGTGTTTAACCCTTTGAGTGGCAGAGAGGTATTCAATGCAATTATTAAGCAATGCATTGGATACCTCTCTGCCACTCAAAGGGTTAAACACATTATACATTCAATATATATATATATATATATATATATATATATATATATATATATAGATAGAGAGAGAGAGAGAAAAGAAAATACTGGATCCAGTTATATCTTCCCAAGAAAAATACATGAAAAATGGTCTCTGTAAATACATAGTGTACATTAGAAGATATACAATAAAATATGGGTGAGCAGAGCATGACGGTGGGAAGAAAGAACACCAAGCTGCATAGATACCTGCTACATGGAGAGAGAGTTCAGTGTATTTGGGTAAACGTGAGTTCTAACGTATGATTCATATCCATTGACATGGTCAGGCTTCAACTAAAGCATTTACTTTACCTCTCTCCAAAATTATCATGTGAATTAAATAGTGGCCTCTGCTCGCACATATTTATTGTGTATACTATATATTTTCAGAGACCATTTTTTATATATTTTTCTTGGGAAGCTATAACTTGATCCAGTATTTTTTTTGCATCCCACTTGAGGGTATTTGGGATTTTATTATTTATATTTCTATATGTTTTGTCATTGCTAAATAAGGTAGATAGGTATTATTCCTTACCTGTTGCAGTCTCTAAGGATGTGGTATTAACATAGATCTCTGCTTGAATAAGTAGACTGGTGGTAGGAGAGTTATTCTCACAAGCAGAAACTAGAAGTGCCTCCACTACACAGAGATTCTCAGAGCAGCAATTGGTCTCATTCCCTGAGCAACGAGTCAGATTCCTGTTCCAATCCAGAGTGACCTTGTAAACATTCTGTAAATAAATTGTGAACAAAAATCACTAAGACATCAACATCACATTTTGGTATTCATTATACTGGCTAAAGATATGCAATTTTGGAGGAAACCAGCTGAACCATAGGGTTAAAATGAGAATTCTGCAAATTACCATTAACATACATGGGGCTTTTAACCACTTAAATGTCAGATAGGTCTCCAATTCATTGAGTCACAATACACTGGAGACCTCTCCAGCATTCTAGAGATTAAAAGCCCCTTTTAAATCAGTCGGAATTTGCATTATCATCTTAGGATGCAGTTTATTTGCTCCAGAATTGTACCTTTTAACTTACCAAATAGGGGCCTTTATTTCTTGCTTTAAACTTTAAAGTGAATTAAACGTATGAATATGGGCCTAATCACTTGCCTGCTGCTACTAATGTGTAACTGATACCCTACAATTAGGGGTGCACCGAAATGAAAATTCTGAACAGAGACTTCAGGATGCACTTGGCCGAAAACCGAAAATGACTTTTTTTTTAATTTATAGGGCGATGCCTAACAAAAGAAATAAAAAATATAGTATCACCCCCTTCTCTCACAAACCGAACCTTCAGCAATCCATCCCTCAATCGCTATATAAACCTTTGCCCCTTCTATCACTAACTGTAGCCCTCAGTATTCCCTCGGTCACTGTTTAAACCATCAACCCTTCTCTCACCAACTGTAACCATCAACACCATCCTCAATCGCTATATAAACCATCACCCCCTTCTCTCACTAACTTTAAGCTTTAGCACCCCATGCCTCAATCACTATACAAACCTTCGGCCCTTCTATCACCAACTGTAGCCCTCAGCACTCCATACCTATGTAAACTTTCACTCCTGTCACCAACTGTAAAACCCACTCACTTCCGGCCTGGTGATGTAGAGGGCGGAGCTGCAGCGACAGCTCTGCGGGATATGTAAAATGTTAAAGGAGTGCGGCCATGTTTTTGGTGGGCTCCATTCTAAGGTTGTGTCTTAGGTGCTTCTGTCCTGATCTGCTCATTCCCCTCCCTGGATGCACACAAACCATTTATACAGGCACCAGCTGGAGAGCCTCCATGTGCTGTGCTGGAGATTTTACTTCCCTCGTTTCGGCCATTTTTTTTATTTCGGCTTTTTGCCGAAAATGCCATTTTCTGCCGAAACATATCAGCCGCCGAAATTTCGGTGCACCCCTACCTACAATTCAAGAATAATTTGATCTGTTAAAATGCAGTATTCTCCACTTGATCAAATCTAGGCCTATAAGTGAACTTTTGTACTGCCTTCATCCTAATGCTTAAAAAAACACCACCACATGCCTTTTAATAGCCAACAGGCTATAATTCACCATTGTTATACATAAAAACAAATGCAGCGCTCACACATATGCACTTCTGATCACGTGGCCCATAAATGAATAAACGTGGATGCCCCTGCAGTTTAGAATGATCTCACAATTGTAAAGTGGTCCTGTCACCTTAAAGGGGATCTATCACTCCTAAACAAGTTTGTCTTAATAGGTAGTTTATATAGAGAATATGTTTAATACTGTATTACGTCACTCTGGCACTCAAAAGGTTAAAGGACTAGAAGGGTGCGTAACACATTGTGAAGCAATGCATTGCACATCCTCTGGTCCTTAAAGGGTTAATCCATACAACTAGTATAATACACAGTAATTTTTAAAAGAAGTTATACTAACCAAAGTTCCAACCTGAACCAAAGAAGAGGACCAGTTTCCTGTGCTGCTATTCCCATCACAGCGAGGTGTCATTCCTGCAGCTGCATTAGAATAGTGAAAACATAGCAGAAAATAAATCAAAAGCCTACTACCCAGACTAATAAATAAAAGCTTAATATATACTTAAAAACGCATAATGAAAATGATAAATATATGCGATACATATATCTTTAACCCTGTGTGTCAGATCTTCAGAACATTAGAGTCCACTCTTTTCTCCATGACATTAACCGTTTGATTGCCAGAGATGTAGCAAATGCATTGCATTTCAATGTGTTTAATATATCTCTGGCACTCAAAGACCCAAAGATCAATAAGGAATACAAATAAAATTATATTTTATGCAATATTGTTTTATATTAGTTTAGGTCAGGGGTTCACAACCAGGGTGTTATGGCACTTTGGTGTGCAATGGGCACCAGTTTAGGGTGCCATTTTTTCTATAAAGACATTGACAAAATGTTGAATCTGAAATGTATTTGTATGGAAAGTGTTCTGCACAGTTTGATAGTTTCTGTCATCCGGACTGTGAGACCTAAGAATAACTACTGTATATGTACCCTTTTTCTTGACCTTGACATGTGACCTGTAAGATGTTAGAGGTGCCCTGAATATTCCAGATAAGGGTTAAAGGTGCCTTGCCAAATTTAAAGAGAATGAGAGAGAACTACTGTTATAGATATATCTCACTTAACTTACTGGTATTATTAATCACAGCCAAAGACAAGGTAACAGAAGAAGTGTTTCCAACAAGAAATGATGTGGCTTTTGGTCCAGATAATAGGATCCTGGATGGATAAAAACCTAAAATTCACCAAAACAAGAAAGCATTAAAGTAACAGGTATGTCTCTGATTCGCAAAACTGAGATTCAATTAATCTAACAGTTCAGTGTTTTTTTAACATTTTTTGCTGGGATGGATCCATGTAGTATCAAATGACATTTCCATGACATGAAAGCATTTTGATTATTTAATACTTTAACTCTTTGAGTGTCAGAGGGGTACACAACGCATTGCAGAGCAAAGAGTTGTGTACCCCTCTGGCACTCAAAGCATTAAGGACAAGAGGGAAGAGCAAAGCATCGCTTCTCAATGTGTTTCATACCCCTTTAGTCTGTAAAGGGTTAAGCCTTTGGATATGAAGCAATACATTGGAGACCACGCTATCATTCAAATATACATAACAAACATATTAGAATGTTACTTGGCATAGGCAATTTAGGAATAAATTATTAAAGAAAATATATCAAGTAACAGTTACAGGGTGGTTGGTTTGCATGTTTTTCCACCTCTCAGAAGGCTAAGTTATAGTGATTATTTAACCCTTTGAGTGCCAGAGAGGTATGCAATGCGTTGCATACCCCTCTGGCACTCTAGGGGTTAAAGAGAAATCATACAGAAAACACAATTGCACTGGGTAAAATGTTTCTATCTTCTACACCCCATAGCAGTCTAACAACCACTCAAACACAGAGGCTGAAGTAGTAAGAAAAAGAAGTGTAATTCTTGAGCAAACCAACTGCATTGTGGGGAACAAACAAAATCACCCAAAACCCCATTGATTCAATGGAAATGTAAAGTTTTCAATGCTAAAGAGGCCTCCAAAGACATCACTAGTATAAAAGTGATTAAACTCCCCAGTTATGTGGAATGTGTACTTGTTCCCTACAGTGTAGCTGGCTTGATCTAGAATCCCACAATTTTTTTCTCTAGCCTCACTGTCTATCACCCTAGCTTTGTCTCATTCTGTTCCTTTACTTAACCCTTTAAGGACCAGAGGGGTGTGCACCATGTAACCCCTTGGACTTCTTTCTAGAACACAGTTTTAATAAATAGTTCATTGTGTGGTGATCGATTTTCAGGCAGAGGCTGTAAAAATAACAAACTGTATTTTAGCATTTTAATCATTTTCCAGAATTCAAAACGCGAAGCAATGCATTGGAGACATCTTTAAAATTCAAGGGGTTAAAAGCGCTAATAAAATTAATTTGAGTGCAGGATTTGTTTTATCTATAGTGCATTTGGTCTGCTCTAGAATAACTCCAATTTGTGTTTGTTTATAAATAAGGGCAAATGTACTTTGTCAAATTGAACACTCAGCGATATGCAACTAGAAAATGACACAATTAGTGGGAAAAGGCGCAGGCCTCGCCTCGAAGATGTCCATATTAGTTAGCTCTGCCTCCTAGCTCCATGAAATCTCACCCGCGTTACCCTGTGCCCATGTCGCCGTTATTAGCAAGATGGATCCTAAAAAGAGCACAGTATAAGCTCTCAAAGCCGACATTGTCCACTTTAAAATCAGAACCGAGGAACCGAGCTCGTTGCTAAGACGCCATGTCTGAAGCCGAGTCGTGAATGGTTACCAAGGCGTGTCAGGCCAATAGAAACGAGGCTGCAAAGAACTTTGCGCATGGCAATGGACACGTCAAGAATGTCACAATTTAACCCTTTCATCGTCCTGTCCAAAACAGGGGTAGTAAAACCTCGACTTTCCAGCATATGTTGCGATTTGCAAATCTTTTATAACGCTCAGCTGGTCATTTCATAAAGGGAATAGGCCAGGTTATTATCACTGCACTGGCGGCGAGCCACATGAACATACCTGGGAACTCTCAGGGGTTGACCCTAAGACTCAGGGTTTTGGGCCAAATCTCAGGGTGAAGAGCCAAAATCTTAGGGTGAGAGAGTTCAGTGCTACCTGTTATTATTATTTATATAGAGCCAACTAATTCCGCAGCGCTGTACAATTGGGAATAGACGTACAGAGGTATTAACATACCTGGGAACTTCCAATTGAGGGCTACCCGGAGGGTAATCCTCTGTTCACCAGGAGGTGACAAAAATGACGCTAATCGCGTCAAAAAGGGGCGGGGCTTGCCGCGAGTGGGGGGGGGGGACTTAACCCTTTGAGTGCCAGAGTGGTACCGAATGCATTGCAAAGCAATGCATTCCTTACCACTCTGGCACTCAGAGGGTTAAAGGTGCCACACAGAAGGCTGGGGACTGAGGATCAGCGGGAGAAAAAGCGGATGTGGCAGAGTTTCAATAGAAACTCTCCACATCCGGAGGAATCAGCCTCTGCCCCGGAGACCCGGTAAAGCTCTGTCAGAACCGGAGTCTCCGGGGCAAATCCGGAGAGTTCCCAGGTATGGGTATTAAATAGTACAATCAGATGTGGAGAACAGGAGGATCAGGGGGCCCTGCTCGTGAGAGCTGTTATATATTCTGCTCCAGTTAAACGCTTCTTTAGTCTCTAAACTGGTGCCACTTGTACTAGGAAGGCAGAGGGAGAAGTCCTGCTTGATTTGTGTGTGTTCATGCAGTGATATATTTAAGTTGTTATGTATTAATTGCTCCTTGAACGCTGATTGGAGCGACTATCGATTACAGCTATCAGGGATATATCGCAGATAATCTATATTATGGGAAATTTAAGGGTTAATATTTACAAAATCTCAGGGACAGCTCATTTTGAAAGTTCCCAGGTATGCACATGAATCATATCTGGTAATGCAGTGCATTCTAACGCAAGTGCAGCTTAAATACAAATACATTTATTTCCTCAGTTTCTTTCTCCCATTTGTTATTATATAGATGTGGCACCACACAATGTACGCAGCATCTTACAGACATGTTACAATAAATAAATGGAGATGAAATAAGTGTCATATTCATAGAAACAGCAGGAGAGAGGTCCCTGTCCCAAGGAGCTTACAGTCTAAGTGGGTAATAGGAGACAGACAGCAGGGTATGAGGGTGTCAAGTGCCGAGATTACAAGTGCTGAGTTTGCCCAAAGGTAGTGCATGGTCCTAGTGCTCCAGAACATACAATTTCAGGGTAGACTTAAAGACAGAGGAGGATTGTTCAAGATGTAGGGAGACGGGTATGGAGTTCCATAGGCAGGGCCGGATTTGCCATAAGGCAGAGTAGGCACCTGCCTACAGGCGCATGCCACTGAGGGGCGCCTGCCATTTGGGACTTTTTTTTTTTTTTTTTTTTTTTTATTTGTTAGCCTGCCAGGCCACTGTCACAAAAGAACACATATCAGAGCAAAAGCCACTAAAGCCCATCTGTGGCTCCAGGGCGCCCTGTAGTCCATCGGTGCTATGTGACAAAACGACCACATTAGCTTCAAGATAATTAGGGAAGTGTTAGTATTACCAACTCTACTGTTACATCCACATCAACTAACACTTCACGAATAGTCGGAACGTATATCCGGTACTAGCTATTGACTTGGATCCTGCGCCAGACCTTTGAATGTGATCAGAAGAAATAACGGAAGGGAAAGTGAAAGTAGAGACACCGTGTGGTTTTTACTGTGTTTAGGATGTGCATAACAGTGGCCATAACGTTACACCACAGGACTGACACAGCAGAGTGATAAGGAGCACAAACTAGAGGTAACCGGGTGACAGCTTACAGCAGAGATGGAAAGCCTGTGGTTTTCCAGCTTCTGTTGGACTGCTTAATTTACTGACTGGGGATCACAGGCTTTGTAGTGCAACAACCACAAATGATCATGGGTTTGCTGTCCCTGGATGACAGCTTGGTGCTGTATTCCCATGCTGCTTCCTCTTGTCATCTGAGTGCAGCACATTTCTGTGATGAACATATACATCTGTTAACCCTTTGAGTGCCAGGGAGGTGTCCAACGCATTGCAGCGCAGGTTATCTCACTGGCACTCAAATGGTTAAAAAAATCATTTAACGCCTCCAATTAATAGCCGCCCATGTAACTTTCCTATGGCCATCTTACTAGCTGATGTGTTGCTAAAAGTTAAAATAATTAACAAAAGTTAGAATAAAAGTTTGTGAAAGCAGCTGCACTGCTGATAAAGAAACTATAATTAGTCAGGAGATGTACAAGGACATGTAAAGACATGTCACGAAAATGTCACGTTTTTTGTAGATTATTGTGACTAGGAAGGGCTGTTTACCACCAGGGAGGTAGGAAACGGGGCAATGTGGAGCTGATGGTGTAAGTTGGAGCTGATGGGGGTAATGTGAGGGCAAGTTGGAGCAGATGGGGGCAAGTTGGAGCTGATGGTGCAAGTTGGAGCTGATGGGGGTAAGGTGATGGCAAGTTGGAGCTGATGGGGGTGGAGATCTGGAGCATTGTGGAGGTGTCCAGTGGAGATGGACAGTGGGGGGGACTCTTCGGATTTCTGTGCCTACAGGCTCCTGAGATGTAAATCCTGCCCTGTCCATATGTAGAGAGCGGAAATGAAAACGTTTTGAGACGGGAGAGGGCAGATGGTGTGGATGGTGCAAAAAGAAGGGTGTTGTTTGCTGAGCTAAGGAGGTGGCCTGGAACATAAGAAGAGATCAGGAAAGAGAGGTAAGGAGGGGTAGCAGTGCGGAGAGCATTAAACGTTAGATGACAGACTTTGTAAGAGATACGTTGCTGAATAGGGATCCATGTCAGATTTCTAAGAATGATGTTAGTGTGTTCAGTTTTTGGGGAGAGTGTGATGATTCATGCAGTCAAGTTTAAAACAGATTGCATGGGGAAAGATGGACAGCATGGAGGCCAGTTAGTAGAACATTGCAAAATTATTTTGTGTCATGGCAACACATCTCTTTAAATCAGGGGTTGCACTGATTCATGTGCAGAAAAATATTCATAAGCTTCCATGTTTTCTCCATAGTTGCACACTCCTCTGTCTTCAGTGGTTTTAAGTGATACCCAGCCTACTCTTTGACTTTACATATTTTGCAAAAACATAATATGTAAAGTCAAATTACACTATTTTATTTTTTTCTTCATCTTACCTTATGTTTCATACTTTCTGCCCCTGATTGTGAGGTAGCTGAATTTCTGATTCCAGAGAGCTTTCTGTCATGGGCTGTGAAAACAGGGCTAGTCATACGATTTAAGATTATGGCCCATATTTACATACCTCCCAACATTTCGAATGGCCAAAGAGGGACACTTTTATTTTAGGTGGAGTTATTGGTGGGTGGGGTATTACAGAGAAATGTTAGGTTATTACATGACCTATTGTCACCTCTTAATGTAACTGAATAAATGATTTAGAGCAAGATCAAAGTATTTTACTTACACAAACTAATGTATAAACACAAACACTGAAGTTTAAACAAACATTAATATGAGTTTTAGTGCTGTGGAGCAATGCGATACACTTATATATACACCACACAATCTGGTCTACTGAAAAGAGGGACACCATGGTGGGAAAGATGGACAGGTTACAGACAAAAAGGAATTACCCACAGGAGAGGGAGTGCTGGGGAGCAGAGTTAGGGTCCAGAGCTGGCAATCGGAGGCTGCTTACTATACTTTCTTGCATCGACTAGGACCAAAGTATAGTTCCCAGCAGCGAGGCCAGATTCACCCCTCAGAGGAGCTGAGGGTATGCTCAGGATGATTCTATGGTGAATAGCACCAGCTATTGTGGGGGAGGACGCTGACTAGGTTACGAAGATAGGGCGCATGCATCTCCTATGGGGTGGACAAATGATACCCAAGAAAGGTAGCTAAAACACTCCAAACACTTCAATAGGAACAATCCCCAATGTATTGGTACAGAAGGATGCAGATGGAATAAGAGAACTTTAAGTCCTACTGACAAATATTAGGGAACATACTTGAAACAGGAAATCCTAGCATGGGACAGACTGGCAGAATTTTCTCAGCAGTACTTCCCAATAGACTGTCATATGGAGCGCCACAGGATTCTGGGCAAGGCATAGGCATGAAGCATTCGAGATCAGAACTTAAGAAAACTACTGGCAGGGCACAGCACAGGAAGGAATGGAATTGTAGGATGACTGAAGCAAATAACACTTTAAATGGGAGATAATGCTTGTACCACTAGGCCATACTTCATACTGGGAGGTGGAATTTATTGCACACTACAAAATATGGCCCTATTAAAGTCTAAAGAGCTATTTAGTGTAAGATGGGTGATAAGACTGTTACCTTCAATGGAATCCAAAATAATCAAGATCTTGTGTTTTCCACTGTCATGAATGTGTGATGATTATCTATTGTACTTTATGGAGAGACCTAGGTTGTCTTGAAAACTTGCACTCTAAAGCTATTTAATAAGCCAATAAAGGTATAACCTTTACTTTACTAACAGTGAACAGAAAGCCCTTAACCACATTGTTCCTAAGCCTTTTCAACCCCCAGTTCTAAGCACGTTTTCACACTTTTGTTGCATTTTACAGTCAAATGAGAAAATTTGGTTTTATTTTTTTCTGTGAACAACCTACACATCATATACCTTGTTTTTAACAGACCCTGTTCTTTCAAAAATTGCAGTTGGTTTGTGAATGTCCCCTAACATAACCAAAAAAGAATGCACAAAAACTATGCTTTTTATGAAATTCCAATATTGTGAATGATAAATGACTGTCCACGAGTGCACTTTTCTGTGCACTTTTCTGTGTTCTACTAGCAAATACTGATGTTTCTAAGTTAAATATTAATTCCCTTTTCCGGTACACCACAATTTGTGTTTTATGCATAGGTGTTCCTATAAAAATTAGCAATTGAAAACCAAGGGTAATCCCAAATTTGTAAGTGCTCGGGAAGGAGAGATCAGATCTCTTTAAGAGCTCCTTTTTACCCCTCCATCAACATGCTATATTGTATTATAATGCCTGATGATCAAAAAATCATTCAATGTTATTTTATAAAAGTGTACCCCTTCTTTGAGGGTACTTTGGGAGTTGGACAATTTGGAGCATAGGGGAGATGAGAATTAGGGTCTAAAAGAGTGCTTTGTTCTGGAAAAAAAAACTCTGGTGGTCTAATGGATTCCCTTTGCTTATGTCATCACTAATTGATCTTAACACCTTGAAGACCAGAGGGTTTGCAACACATTATGTAGCAATGCATTATACGTTGCACTTGTGTCTAGTCTTCAAGGCATTAAGGGGGAGCTATACTTATAGTAATGAGAGGCTTTTAATTTGACTGGCTCATCATTTTCCTACTAGGAGTAATTCCTTTAATAGGAGTTTTTCTTAACGTAGTCCAGTTTATTTGCCTTTAGTTCATATCTCCTCAGAATAGAAGAATGAATGGTTTCTTACAGTATATTACCTTTATCAGATTGTACATTGGAATAAATTATCAGCAATAGACCACACCTAATTAGGTATGGCTACCTGATTATTATTCCAAGGGTATGGTTTGCCTTAAGCTTCACAAACACAATATATAAGACTGCGGGGATAAAGGCATATATGGGTCACCCCTGAATGAGTTGGATGGGTGGGTGGTGGAGATAGATAAAGGATACATTGATTTTATCCCTTTATAAACTGTTCTAAATAATTGTTGAAAAGGCTCAGGGCAGTGGTAAGGAAAACCTTTTTGGATGCAGAGCGGTAAAAAAAGTAAACAAACAAACCCCTCTTGATCCACCATGCAATAGTTTAGATCATCATCCATAGAACCAACTTTTGTTGGACAATAATTCTCATAATCCCCAGCTGGCTGAGGATATGGAAGTTGTAGTCCAACAACATCTGGAGTCTGCAGGTTGCACATCCCTAGATTAGATTGGCTCTGAGCGAGTCATAAAGTAGGTGGAGTCATGGCCCTAGCTGACCACTTCTTCCTGTTGCCTATAGCCTTGTGACAGATTCACTTTAATAAACCACTACAATTATTTTTACTTCTGAAGAGCTTTACATTTAAAGTCACTGGATAACACACTAGATATCACAAGTAGATGATCTGACATGGGAGCTCATAACTATCATAGATACTGCACGTGTATTTAACTAATTATTTGTGAGCCAATGACTTTCTCATGGTTGTATTGTTTTTCTAGGATAAGCAGTGACTGATTAGTCAGTTCTCTTGCACAAGCTCATACCTCCCACAGTGCTATCAGTTACATCACTGAACAGTAAAACCAGCTTTAGACTCTACCCAGGAATGAGAGATGGCTGTTCCCATTACTCTAGTTGTTGTTGTTACATCAATAAGGTCAGTGATGCATTGAGGTAAGACTTTTCCCATGAAGTAAAATTATGGAGTATTTCTGCTTCCCTGCTCTCACTAAAAGACCATTGTCTCATTCTGTCCTTGGGCAGGAATGACACATTATCTATCTGCCCTAGCTCCTCAATAATTTTTGAGGTTTAGAATATGAAATTAGATATGCCACTTGCTTTGATACAGCCAACAAGCTTTTTTCCCAATAATAGAAATTGAGTGTGCAAAGTATTGCTTCTCAATGCGTTTTTAACCCCTTAATGAACAATGGCATTCTAGTATCATCATTTGAAAATTTGATGTAAGGACCGATGACAGTCCTGGCATATCATGGGTTCTTTGCTCCTGTGGGAGCACTGTGAGTATTACCGGAGTCTGAAACTGACCACTCAAAGACATGAGCGGTCAGTATCAGACTTTCATTCGGTGAGCTCACATGCCGAATGAGATCAAATGGTCCTAGGGTTACCACCCAGCTGGTATTTTACCGGCAGGCCGGTAAAAAATTGGCTTCTGTCCAATGTTAAGTCTATGGACGGAATGCCATGGCCGGTATTTTTTGGAAGAAAAGGTGACAACCCTAAATGGTCCTTAAAGGAAATCCACTCCCCAGGACCGATGTCGTTAAGGGATTAAGTGCTGGATGTTTTGCAATAATTTGGAGACCTTTATAGCATTAAGCTATGTCAGCAATGTGTTGGGTATCCCTTTGGCTCTTAAAGGGTTAAAGGGCATTATTCATCAAGCTACAGAGATGAAATTCAAGAGCGAACCACTTGCATCATCAATTTAAATGGGCTTTTTAACCTATTTATTTCCAGAGAGGCCTCTAGTACAGGACTGAGACTGTCCAAGTTCAGTCCTCAAGGGCCAGTATGTAAGGATTTCCTTGATTAAGCTCAGATGAGTTAATCAGTGGCGCATTCATTTTGACTGACTCACCTGTGCTTAATCAGGGAAATCCTTACATCCTGCACTGTTGGTGGCCCTTGAGGACTGAACTTAGACACCCCTGAACTGGTGCAATGCATTGTTATCTTTCTAACATTCAAGGGGTTGGCACTTCCATTTAAATCAAAGAGAAATTTAATTTTCCTCCTATAGTGCAGTTGTTTTGTTCCAGAATTCCATCTGTTTAGTTTTATGAAAAGGCCCAGAAGTGTATAAAGGATAATATAATTTGCAAACATAACACCATATGGTCCTCAAGGGGTTAAAGCGGAACTACCACCTGTTTTAACCCCTTAGTGACACGGCCGGCACTTAACGCCTGCCGAACATTTTTAAATTTTTTTTTAAAAGAATCCGGAGTCCCCAAACGGCGTGCAGCCGCTAGGGGACTCGGATTTCCGGGACGTACATGTACGTCCTCTGTCCACAAGGGACATCTGCTCTGGACGTACATGCACGTCCTCGGGCGGTAAGGGGTTAAAGTTTATGTCATCTAATTCCCCATCTGGTGACTAGCTGCTCAGTCGTGCTAGTCTCCGGAATAATTCCCTGGTTAAATAGAACAAGACCCTGCACTGGGCTGACAGGCAGTAGAGCGCGCAGACATCGTGCCATAGTGACGCCTTCTTGCCTGCTCTGTGAGTCCCAGCCGGCTCTAAGAGGTGTTGCTAGGAGCTGTTCGGCTCCAAAAGGGACTGACAGCACAGGCGCGAAGACGTCACTATGGCAAGATGTCTGCGCTCTCTACTGCCTGTCAGCCCCGGAGCAGGGTCTCGTTCTATTTAACCAGGAAATCATTCTGGTGACTAGCACTACTGAGCAGCTAGTCGCCAGATGGGGAATTAGATGACATAAGCTTTAAAACAGGTGTTAGTTCTGCTTTAAGGGGAATATGTACTTGTAGTAATGAGTGGCTCTTAATTTGCTTAATAGAAGTAGTTACATAGGTAGGAATGTTTTATAAAGCATTTGATTCTTCCATTTTATTTAACATATCAGTTTTTAAATGAATAAGGACAGATAGGCCCATCAGATATTTACCTTGTCTTTTCTTTGTGATAATTCTAATGATTTATATTGTAAGCTCCTTGGGGCAGGGACCTCTCTCCTATAGTTTCTATGAATGTGACACTTATTTTATCCCCTTTTATCTATTGTAACATATGTCTGTAAGGCTCTGCGTACACTGTGTGGTGCCATACATACATGCAATAGCTATGCCGCTGTCACATTCAGCAGCCAATAGGAATTTGCTGCATCATCAGAGAACAACATGGCAGATAGTTATAGATGTGCGGTTTGACATTGTTTTGTAATTTGAAGAAAAGGCTTTTGATAACCAGATGTGTAAAATATATTTGTGCACTATGAAGTCTAATTCCACCATTACCTTATCCTTTTAACCCTTCGTAATGTGTTGCGTACCCTTTTGGCACTCAAAGTGTTAAAAGGACAATACCACCTTGTGTAGATTTTACATATTCTTTAAGTGCATACGTAAAGTAAAATTGGCCATACTTTTGACTTACTTACATACTGTTGCAGTCTCCTTGTCGTTCTGAGTGATCTTTATGCTATACTGGCAGTCGTTTCTACATTGTTTCATTATCTTTTATACATTGTATTTTTTTTATTTTTTTTTTTTACATTGTTGCACTGTCTCATCTTTCTCAGTCCTTCTCAGAAAGCTCTCTGAAACAAATTCTGAAAACACAATGTCAAAGACATAAAAATAGGCAAAGATGAAAAGAAAAATAATAAAAAGTTTAGGCAATTTGATTTTACATATTATGCACTTTCAGAATATGTAAAGTCAAAATAAGCTAGAACTGCCCCTTTAAGTTGGCAGCTTGAGGCCCTCCAGCTACAACCAGCTTACAACTCTCATTATTCCCCCCAGCCATTGGCGTGCAGGGAATAATGGGAGTTGTAAGATGGCAGAAGCTGGAGGACCTCACATTGCCATTCCCTGCTTTAAGGACTTTGCAATGCATTGTACTCCTCGCTGGTCCTTATATATTTATTTTTTTTATTTTATTTATTTTTTTAAATAATTTTAAAGTTTATTGAGAAAAGAATGCAATACAGTTTACATTGAGGAAAAGAAAGAAAAAAAAATCAGTTGTATCAATCAAGTTAAAGCATATCACGAAACAGATATATAAAAGAAAGAAAACAAAACAAAACAAAAGAATTATGCAATAATTGCAGTACATAATACACAAATGTCACGGTCACATTAAATTCTATATCAGGGTAGTGCTGTGGAACAGAATCCAGCTTGGTCCCATTAGGTCCTTATATATTTAAGGGAGATTGGCACAATTACCTGGTCTAAGCTAATAACAAAACTCTGAGCTTTAAGCATGAGACCTGGGGATTTGGCCCCTGAATTGACTGTATAATGGAAAATGCAATATGGTTAGTATAATACTGATAGAAGAAGAAGCAATTTACACAGAGTCTGAGACTGTGAAACACTGATTAATATTTAGTAGATCTGGGTTACACAGAGACACTCTGTAGTTAAGTATCATGTTTATATCCTGATACCTAGGAAGCTGTGAAACCCTCTGATGCAGAGAATTTATCCTGAGAAATATCCCGGACTTCACTGATGTAATTAGATCATCTGCTTCAATGCTTTTAGATTGTTGCCTTACCTCCCAAAGGCTGGATAAAGGTTTGGCTTAGAAATGGGAAAAGCCAAATTTAAGATTTTCCTTGGAGGTGGTGCACAATTCAAGTGGTCTAGCCAGCTCCAGATAGAGTTTCTTTTACTCCCACTTGGATCAGCAGGAGCCTTGGTTCATCCTTTCATAAGCAGCATGTAGAGCTGACCTGATTAAACCACAGGCATGTACCCCATCTCACTGGATTGGTTAATATATCAGCATTACCTACACACTTGAATTTATTTCAGTAAAGACTCAAATATGGATGCTAACTCAAGTGTCTCTTTATCATTCCTGTACAAAAATGACCCATTTTATTCTCTTTGTCTTTCGGATTTAATGACTGTACCCCAATCTGTGAAGAACACATTTCTGAAGGAACAAAGGAATCTTAATGAGGTGAGTTTGTTGTTTTTACCTTATAATGTAACACTAGATGTATTCAGAGATTCAGTGCTGGACATTTATAGTATTTGGTGGTAAGGAAGTAGATGGCAGTATAAGAATAAAACCACAGAGGTGGATGTACGCAGAAGGACTGGGGCAATTCTGGAGCAAACCAACTGAATCACAGGGGACAAATACAGATTCCCAATGATTTAGTGCAAGAGTGATTTAGTGCTTTGCAATGCGTTGCGTACCCCACTGGCACTCAATGGGATATACCCCTCTAATGTGTGAGAGATCTACAGTACATTGCTTTTCAATGTGTTGGAGACCTCTAGCATTCATGGGGTTAAAATCATCATTTAAAATATTGGGAATTTTATTTATCCCCATGATGCATTTGGTTTACTCATGGATTACGTCAGTCCTTCTTTGTACATCAGCACATAGACTTTTCTGTATGTAGAGCAATGGTGGACTAGTGACCTTTCCTCTCTTGACTAGTATTTTTTTTTTGATAATGAACAGTAGAAATATTTTCAAGATATAGAAACTATATGTGTAAGAATATGTCAGTTTGTTTAATACCTTGGATGCTAGAAACATATTGGTGGTTTGAAGCAATGAGTTGGACAGGTTAACAGAAGGAATTCTTTATACAGCAGTCAGGTATTTCTATATACTTGTTTTGTTAGCATCTGAGGGGATAACAGAAGGAATCCTTTATACAGATGTCAGGTATTTCTATATACTTGTTTTGTTAGCATCTCAGAGGATAACAGAAGGAATTCTTTATACAGCAGTCAGGTATTTCTATATACTTGTTTCGTTAGCATCTCAGGGGATAACAAAAAGGAATCCTTTATACAGATGTCAGGTATTTCTATATACTTGTTTCGTTAGCATCTCAGGGGATAACAAAAGGAATCCTTTATACAGATGTCAGGTATTTCTATATACTTGTTTTGTTAGCATCTCAGGGGATAACAAAAGGAATCCTTTATACAGCAGTCAGGTATTTCTATATACTTGTTTCGTTAGCATCTCAGAGGATAACAGAAGGAATCCTTTATACAGATGTCAGGTATTTCTATAGATGTTATACCATAAGGAGGGAGATGCATTAAGGGGTGATATTATAGATATGCCTGTCTGGTGATGTGTGGAGAGCCTTGTCTATATTATAGACACATATCGCCATATACACTAAGAAATATGTATACAAAGGGACGGGAGTCAAATTCAATCATTAATATGCAGGAAGGGATACCCTTCCTTACACATAGCCAGCAATATGACAACCATGAAGTCTGAGCGCATCCTCTCTGCTCCCCCACTTGCCCGGGGTGTGTATAGGGAGAGTAGAGAGGCTCCACTCTGACTTCAGCGCCACAGACTGCATTGCTCCCTAACCTTCTAAGTGCCATAGGGATGTGCATTTCATACTCCTGACTTCAGCGCCACAGACTGCATTGCTCCCTAACCCTCTCAGTGCCATAGGGATGTGCATTTCATACTCCTGTGCACTGAAAGTGTTCCAAAATGAACAGACTTTGCCA
Organism: Rhinophrynus dorsalis; assembly: GCA_037306005.1. Taxonomy (NCBI): domain Eukaryota; kingdom Metazoa; phylum Chordata; class Amphibia; order Anura; family Rhinophrynidae; genus Rhinophrynus; species Rhinophrynus dorsalis. The sequence continues at coordinate 519,777,314 of CM074718.1, forward strand.
GTACTGAAGTATCATTCAAAGAACAGCAGAGAAGCTATGTAACAGCTTATTTGCCCCTTTTATACTGACTTAACCAGATTAGCTATCTGCCGATCAGCTGATTCAGGTAAACACAGGACTTGCAAGCCACTCTGCAACGGAGTGCTTGTTGATTCCTGTGCGTACCTGAATGATCTGATAGGCAGATAGCCCTCTGAGGTGGTTAAGTCAGGACTGAAGGGCAGAGAAGCTGAGATATATAGCTTCTCTTCCATTCTCTAAATTATACTTAATTTATGGAATTTCTCCACTGGCAAACAGTCCTACTATTAGCCTGTATGATTGTCTGTGTTGTTCTCAGGCAGGTTTTCAAGTACATTGCATATAATGAAAAGAAGATTTCAGCTTGAAAAAATGATACAGAGTGAAATATGTCCCTTCTGGTTGTGAAACATCATGAAGGGAGCTGTTAAACTTCCAGTACCAGTGCTGACCAGTACTAGTCCCAGGCCTGCACCCCTGATGTTTCTGGGTGTGACGTAAGCAAAGGAAAACACTCGCTTCCCATTGTGTGAGAAGAAACATGCCAATTATGGACATTTCGCTAACCCAAATCAGTAGGCCGAGACAAATAAAAATGCCAGTACTATCGGGATCACAAACCGTACCATACACCTGACTACAGGGCACATTGCCAAGCAAGAATCTGTTATTCCTGCCATGCCAAAGCAGCTGATGTAGAAGTACTTTTTCAACCATTAGACTCTGAAAAATGCTGGTGAATTGCATTGCCGGTCATTGAGAGCAGCACAATGTTCTTTCACAGATTCCAGTTTCCAGCTACTTTGAAAATCCAAATCTTCTTGGTGCCCCTGCAGATTTCCCATTTCATGGCAATCATTATATCATGTTAATGTTGCTAAAGCTAAGTATCTGCAGAATCTGTTTTTCTGATGATTTAACCTGCAGTGTAGACATAAATCTTCTCAATTATTCTGGGCACCCTTTCCAATATATCAAAATAAACATGAAGTGGGTGGTAATGAGCACTTTTAGAATTCACCAGTTGCTGTACATTGCTGTTAAAGCATGCAGAAGGAATTGGCCAGTCACTTTTATAAAGCTTGCCATCATTTTATTATGAATAGGAATACAGGGGAGTTGAAGGATAGCATCATATCTGCCAGGTCATAGCCCTCCAATATGTGTGTGCTGAACACTGGGAAATTTACTGAGGGAACCATGAACAGACTGAAGAGGATGGAAAAGACCAGTGCAAGAAGATAATAACCCAGTCAGCAACCATACTGTTATCAAGTATCAAAAGAGCAACTTGTAGGGAAAACCTGGCAATATTTACTTTCTAAGCTGAGCCACACACACAAGATCCCATTTGCTCACCACATTTTTCACAATTGCAGAATGTGTAATCACACTCCTCACACATGCAGGACAGGGAGAGGTACATGGTCCTGGTGCTAGAGGTGGTTGGAAGATTGTTTGCGGGCAATGGAACAGCATCTGGGATCCGTCATTGTCCTGTGCAAAACTTCCAGAGTGATAGTGAGGAAGAGAGAAGCAGAGAACACAACTTCCAACATGCTCAGATGGCCAAAGAGGGGGCACTTTTATTTTAATTGCTGGTGTTAGGGGCAGTACTAGGTGTAGAGCAGGTTTGGTCACTTATTGCCACTTCTTTGTGTTACTGAAAAAAAAAATATATATATTTAACAGGCTAATTTATAAACACATATACTGATATTTATACATACAAAAGTTCTATTGCAATGTGATACAGTAATATACACACCACACTGTCTGATCTGCTAGAAGAGGGACCCCAGGGTGGTAATGAAGGACATAGGGATTTTCATCTCAGAGGGACAGTATTCCTCTAAAAAAGGACACTTGGGAGGTTTGAACAAATGTTCATACCTTTTAACCAGTCTCTGGTAAAGATAAACTAATTGAACCCAAATTATGACAGGAAAACCTATAAGAATGTTGCATTTTTTTCATATTATCAAATTAAGTGGTGGATTATCCATATGAATGTGGTATAAAAAGAAAGCCCTGCTTATGCTTAAAATATGGTCATTTGTATACTAAATGAATCAGATGAGAAATGTGGTTGAACAAAGGCATATCACTTCTCTAATTCCTAGGTTATTCTATGGAGCCTATGCACTAAGATTTCTCCAACTTTGGACATCTAAGTGCATAGGCTCCATAGAATAACATAGGAACTTGAGAAGTGATATCATTGGATCAGTCATTTCCGCGTTATCACCGATTTATCGCGGCTTAGTGCATAACCTCTCCCTTTTAACCAAGGGGTTAAAAGAGTTATGGCATTCCAAACATTTGCTTTGGTGTATCTGTGTCATATTTCAGTAAATTTGCCTCCTAATTAATATATTTTTCCTGTGTCTTAGACGTTGAAGAGAATAAATCATGGTCAGCTGAGCAGAATAGGACAACTAAATGAAGAGAAGAGGCAGTTTTCTCTAATGATGAACAGAAGGTTGGCCCCTAGAGTCAGCAAATCTTCTCTGGCAGGGAACAGAGACTCTAGAACAACGTTCTCTATCAAGAGCATTAGAGACCTGGCTTCTGGCAAAAGTGACCTACAGAGCTTTGAGACCATGTCCAATGTATCCAGTTACAAGATTAGCACTACAGTATCAATGGCTTCTAATTACGAGTGGAAACGTTCAGGCCATATAAAAGTAAGTCATCTCCATGTAGGACAACATTTGATAAAGATGTACTGAACACAGTGGTCTCTTTAAATATAGGGTATCAATATTTCTCCTGGTGGACTGGAACGTAACAGTTGTGCGTGTTAGAATAATCCAGCATAAAAGAGCAGTACAATGTTATTATATATTACTGTAATGGCCTGGCATTTAGTATTATATATCCACTCCTGACAGTGTCAGTCATATCTTGCAATCACAAGTTCAGTCTTTCTGGCACTCTCTCTTTTGCTTACCTCTTGACTTTTTACTTCTTCTTTGCAGTTACTGTTTTGCAGTCACCATTTCAGTTTGTGTTGCTTGTGCCTACTCTAGCTCTTGTTAGTACTCTCTTTCCTACATCTGTGCATGCTTTCCATGCACAGCCTCTTACATGCACTCTTCTTTTTGTGCATGCATTCTCTTGTGTTTTCTAAAGAGCATTATTTCTTCCTCTCTTTTGTATGTGATGTCCCTCTCATGTGCTGTTTTGCATATTCTGTATTGTTGTCTTGAATGCTCAACAGGACTATGTTCTGCACCCAGAATGCAATCTCTTTGAGCTCACAAGTGACATACACAGAGAAGAAATATTCTGAAGCGTATCATACAGGACCTGCCAAAATGACAGTCCAGCCAATAAATGCCAGACAATTCCTCTCTGAACAAGGGAAGCAGCTAGCTCAAGAGGTAAGTTTTGGCCTTATTGGGCCTCCTCAGTGAGGTGCAGCTGATCCCTCTTGGCACTTGTGAGCAAGGAGTCCACATCTGGATTCCCCCATTGCTCTTAGGGTGACCAACCCCAAGAGCAATTTGCATGCATAGAGAATAAGTCAGAGATGCTCAACTAAGTTCATGAGCTTGCAAAATTATGCAAAAAGCTTACTAGACGTGTCCTGCTCCTAGGGTGCAATCTCTTTTAGCTCACAAGTGCCATACATAGAGGAGATATATTCCGAAGCATATCATACAGATCCTGCCAAAATGACAGTGACATTCCAGACAGTTCCTCTCCTAGTGATCTCTTTGCAAGCTCATGAGCCTAGCTGAGCATCTCTGACTTCTTCTCTGTATATTAAAATTGCTCTTGGGTTTGCCACCTTTAGAGAAATGATGGAATGCAGATGTGAACCCCATGCTCACAAGTGCCTAGAGATCAGGGGCACATGACCAATGAGGCCCTTAAGACTGAAACATACATCTGGTGCTAGCGGTTTCCCTTGTTCAGAGAAAAGTTGTCTGGCATTTCATGGCTGGACTGTCTTTTTGGTAGGACCTATATGATATGTTTTAGCATATTTCTTCTCTGTGTATGGCCTTTGTGAGCTAAAAGAGATTGCACCCTGAATGTAGGACACAGTCTTAGCAAGCTCTTTGAATAACCTTGCAAACTCATGAATCTAGCTGAGCATCTCTGACTTATTCTCTATAAATGCAAATTGCTCGTTGGGTTGGTCACCCCAAGAGCAATGAAGGAATCCAGATGTGGAGCCCTTGCTCACAAGTGCCATTAGGGATCAGCTGCACCTCACTGATGATGCCCAATAAGGCTGAAACATGCATCTGTGGTTAGCCGCTTCCTTTGTTCAGAGTAGAATTGTCTGGCATTTTGTGGCTGGACTTTTGTTTTGGCAGGACCTGTATATGTTTCAGAATATCTATTCTCTGTGTATGGCACTTGTGAGCTAAAAGAGGTTGCACTCTGGGGTGCAGGACACATTCCTAGCAAGCTCTTTGCATAACCTTCCAAGCTCATGAGCCTAGCTGACCATCTCTGACTTCTTCCCTATATATGCAAATTGCTCTTGTGGTTGGTCACCCTAAAAGTAATGGGGGAATCCACACATGGGCCCCTTGCTCAAAAGTTCCAAGAGGGATCAGCTGCACCTCACCAATGGGGTGCAATAAGGCTGAAACATACGTCTGGGGTTAGCTACTTCCCTTGTTTAGTGAGAAATTGCCTGGCATTTTGGAAGGACCTGTGTGATGTTTTAGAATATTTCTTATCTGTGTATGGCACTTGTGAGGTAAAAGAGATTGCACTCTGGTTGCAGGACACAGTCCTAGCAAGCTCTTTGCATAACCTTGCAAGCTCATGAGCCTAGCTGACCATTTCTGACTTCTTCTCTATATATGCAAATTGCTCTTGTGGTTGGTCACCCTAAAAGTAATGGGGGAATCCACACATGGGCCCCTTGCTCAAAAGTTCCAAGAGGGATCAGCTGCACCTCACCAATGGGGTGCAATAAGGCTGAAACATACGTCTGGGGTTAGCTACTTCCCCTGTTTAGTGAGAAATTGCCTGGCATTTTGGAAGGACCTGTGTGATGTTTTAGAATATTTCTTCTCTGTGTATGGCACTTGCGAGGTAACAGAGATTGCACTCTGGTTGCAGGACACAGTCCTAGCAAGCTCTTTGCATAACCTTACAAGCTCATGAGCCTAGCTGAGCATCTCTGACTTCTTCTCTGTATATGCGAATTGCTCTTGGAGTTGGTCACCCTAAGAGTAATGGGGGAACCCAGACATGGACCCGTTGCTCACAAGTGCCAAGAGGGATCAGCTGCACATCACTGACGAGACACAATTAGGCCAAAATGTACTTCTGGGGTTAACTGCTTCTCTTGTTCAGAGAAGAATTGTCTGGCATTTTGTGACTTATTGTCATTTTGGCAGGACCTGTTTGATATGCTTCAGAATATTTCTTCTCTGTGTATGGCACTTGTGAGTTAAAAGAGATTGCACCTCAGGCGCAGGACACAGTCCTAGCAAGCTCTTTGCATAACCTTGCACTCTGGACACAGTCCTAATGAGTTTTTTTTTTTTTTGCATACCTTTGCATGCTCATGAGCCTAGCTGAGCATCTAGAAATAATTTGATGCAGCTGGGTGTCTAACTATTGTAGTACAGGCATATCATATTTGAAAAAATGTAGGGAAACATTAAACCTATAAACATTATATCAGATGTTAAGTTTCTTTAAATTTAATCAACATAATTATTTGCCATGCATAAGAAATGTCATTAACACTAAGGGTTAAAGTATTGTTTTACTGTGTTGACTGAGTTAGGTAAATGTTTTTATTCCCGAAGTTAAAAATGTATTTTTTATATATATATATATATATATATATATATATATATATATATATATATATACATACATACATACATACACACACACACATATATATATATAATTTTTTTTTTTTACAGATATCTGGTGAATATAATACCCCCATGTTAGCAAAGAACAGACTTCATTGTGGACAAACTTCAAAACTGCTTATAAGAAGTGAGAGCTGTTTCCCCGGTCTGCGATCAGAAAGCAAAAGCAAAGCCCTCTCCTGTACAACTTGTAGGGTAACATATTGAACAGGAGGAAAAAGCAGTGCTGTTTTTAACTTTTAAACCCACTGAAAGCTAAAGTTGAGTGGAGAATCTACATTGACTGATCTGTGGACTCTCTAAATCCCCTTAAAGCGGAACTACCACCCTTCAAAAATGTTGTCCAATATAATTCCCTGTTTGGCAACTAGCTGCTCAGTAGCGCTAGTCACCAAATTTGTTATTGCGTTGATGAGAATGAGACACTACTCTGGGACTGAGAGACAGGACGGAGGGCAGACATCTTTCCCTAGTGACGTCTGCGTGCCTGCTCTGTCAGTCCCTTCTGGAGCCGAACAGCTCCTAGAGACGCCTCCTAGAGCCGGCTGGGACTGACAGAGCAGAAGCGCAGACGTCACTATGGAAAGATGTCTGCGCTCCGTCCTGTCTCTCAGTCGCAGAGTAGTATCTCATTCTCATCAACACAGTAACAAATCTGGCGACTAGCGCTATTGAGCAGCTAGTCGCCAGATAGGGAATTATATGGGACAATACTTTTGAAGGGTGGTAGTTCCGCTTTAAAGGAGATGTAACACCTTATAATACCCCCTTCAAATTACAATGACCAGAACATCCTAATAGCCTCTATGATTTTCACCTTTGCTTCTTGATCTAGGAAGTAACATCTTCAGTCAGTCATGTGTGGCATGTCAAGGGAGGTGGACATGACAGTTACTAGCAGGACCACAAGCACTCTGCATACGATAATGCATCAATGAGCACCTCTCTGGTCCTTTAAGGGTTAAGTGGCCTATGCCATCTGCCTACTTCAGCTAAAAAACTGCCAGCAACTATCATATCAGCCTCCATGGACATGGAGTCCTGATTGCAGATGTTCTCTCCAAAACAAAGATACAAGTACAAAATTCATAGGGGCCGTTATAATGTTATGGCCACAGTAAGGTAATGAGGTTTTAATTAGGATGTGTCAGCTCATTTTTAATTCTTTTGAGATGTCTGTGATGTTTTGTATTAGTCTACAGCTTTGCCAAAGGTCACCAGTTGAATTTTCAATTTGGTGTCAAAGCCAACATTACTCCACGACCTGTTTGTGTTGTCTAATTAAAAAGTAAAAATTATTCTATTCCCCTGTTTTCACACAGTCACATGTATTTTGCCATATCTAAACTGGTCCAGGGATAGTACATCTCAGTCTGTGATTGTCTGAGACTGAAAGCAGCCATACGATGAGTGACTAAGTATTGAACTCCAGCCAATCAGAGCCCTATGCTGTGTTTTGACCTTAAAGGGTCATATAAAAACCCCTACATAGAGAAAATGCACTCAGATGTTGCTGGGTTTCAGTCTAACAAGGTCCTTTTTTTCTTTACTATTTGAAAACATTGTGTTTATTGAAATGAGTTACACATTAATTGCAAATATGTTAGAAAATGTGTTATCAATGTACATAAACAGCAAATCTGATATTCAGTTTAACCCTCGGAGTGCCAGAGAGATACATAATGTATTGCTTACCCCTCTGGCACTCAAAGGGTTGAGTTCAGTTTTTTTTTTGTTTTTGTTTCAGTTTAACATTAGCTTCAGCCACATGAGTAGCATAGTAATGATTGGAAAGATGTTCTCTTTATTAATTCATTACTGTGCTACTCTTGCTTGTCCCAGCCACTTTCTTGTCCACTGTGCCCCTCTGTTACTTCTGTGCCTTGTCTGCTATCATGTGTCCTCTTGCTCCCCTGTTCCACTGCCTCTCTTCTTTATACCCTATTCCTTTACCACTGTGCCATCTGCTGTCCCTTTGTTTCTGCCATTTGCCACATTGGTAACCCTTGTCTCACTATGCTTCACTTTTGCCCCTCTGTTGCCCGCAATTTTGCACCCACATGCCCCTCCATTTCATTGTCATCCCACATTGCCTTCAATACTCCCTATTGGTCTCTTGTAATTTTATATTGCTCTGATGGTCTCATTTATTGCTGACATGTATTTCCCTGATAGTTCTGCCTACATATGGATTCCTAATCATGTGTTCCACTATTGATAATAAAAAAACAACAACAAAAAAACTTGAACACCTGTGTTATAAAATGTTCATTTCACTTTAATCTCAATGATGAAATCATAGCGGTGTGCAAATTATAAAGGTCTGTCCCCTCTCTTCTCCATAGTACTAAATAAGTTTTGAGAAACAAAGATTATACCTTAAGGATCATGACTCAATTTATAAACTAAGCCCCTTTTTATCACATTTGCTCAGGTGTTGCTTATAAAACACACCCAGTCAGTGATCAGGAGACTTGTGGTAGTGAAGGGAGCCAATCAAATCATCTCTCTTCACCTTCGATTTAAAGTTAACTCACTGCAGACACAGGGTCTGTCATTTAAAGTGACAAATGACAAGATGCAGTGCATGACCCAGAGTGTGGGAAAAGTCTGTTGCAACCATCCTGTATCCCTTTTGAAATTACATTTTAAAATAATAAAAATAAAGATAGTGTATTTAGAAAATGCATTGTGCACCAAGTAAATATAACCGCTGAACTCCCAATACACGCAAAATCTACAAATATAGGGCATCTCCTTAGATTGGAGAACTAGCTGAACTTAGAGGTATTTTTTTGACAACTGCGCTAATTACTTGAAATATTTTTTTGCAATTTATCAATAAAAAAAATAAGGATAATTTATTTACATATGCTACCAAATTAAAGATTATTCTGCCCCCCCTCCCCAACATAGGTTGTGTGGATACACTAAACTGCTGAAACCTCATTTCGGAAACACACGGTAAGAAATGAGAAGTTTGACATTTCCCTTTAGGTTGGAAATAGCCCTGGACCTTAAAGGGATAGTAATACTTCGTTTTAACTTTATTTTATTTTGTAGGCATTAAAAAAACATGAAGAATGATATAAGTCTTATCTCTCAAACCTTTATGGTTTAAGAGATATTCACAAACAAAGTATCCCTTCCCTGTTGAACCAGATCAGAAGGGAGGTGCCCAGGTAGACTGCAGAGAGGGACAATCTTCAATTAAGATAAGGGAAAAAGCTGAAAAACTTGTCAAGGGGGGAAGGGCTTTCATTGTTTTAATACAAAGAAGATTGTCCCCTTCTGTCATCTGTCTGGTCATACAACCAGATTCACATCTGAGAAGAGATGGCTTACACTAGGTAAAAGGGGCGGGAGGGGAAACTTTGCTTGTGAATATCTCTCAAACCATAAAGGTTTGAGAAATAAGACTTATATCATTCTTCATGTTTTTTTAATGCCTACAAAATAAAATAAAGTTAAAATGAAGTATTACTATCCCTTTTAACCCTTCGAGTGCCAGAGTGGTACGTAACATGTTACGTACCACTCTGGCACTCAAAGGGTTAAGGGATTAAAAAGCCCATAGACGCTACCAACTAAGCTTAAATGCCTTTATGTGGAACAGAATATTTTTTAGTCCTTACCAATATTACAGTTTTGTAAATAAACATTCACTCCACTAATAATGATTTTATAAAAAGTACTTGTTTTTTAATATTTTTTACAAAATATTCAATATATGTAAATAACAAAATTTGTTGAATCTAAGGCTATGTGTTACTACATTAACTGTGTAAAAATCTCCACTTAAATCAGAATAATGCAATTTTACCAGACTGATGCTGTAAACCTAAGAGCATATGAAAAATGCTTATTGCAGGGCTGCATTATTCCATTGCAGCCCTATAATATCTGTTTTTCCAGTGCATCTTGGAGTCTGGTTATTGCATATTAATGTAATACATTTCTCACAATATGTAGGAAAGTGCACAAACTTTGGCTCTCCAGTTCTTGTTGGAATGCAATTCCCACTATCCTCAGTGAGCAATTGGCCAGCTGATGGGAGCTGTAGTCCAACAAGAATTGGAGAGCCACAGGTTGTCCTTCCCAGGCATAAACTCATACACTGTGAAATGACATCTTCCACTCTTGATGATAAATTTTCACATTAAGCTCGTTGGGTACCAGAGGGATGTACAACTCATTCTATCGAAATGCACTGCATACCCCTCTGGCAATCTACGGGTAATAACACATAAGCAGTGTAAGCATGGGTTCCTACAATACATATCCACCACAGGTTTATAACAGTCCCATATCTGTTGGTGGTTTAACGGATTGGATTCCAATGCAGCTGATAACTTCCGAAGGAATCTGTTAGATAAAAACCAGTGATAAAATGTATCACCTTCAATGTAATCTAAGCCAAAAAAGGCTTTTTTTGTAAAGTTATACTAATAGACATTAAGGAATAACTAGTGAATCCATCTCGAAGGCCATTGCACAAGACTTGCTTTTCTTTCTAAAACATAGGTTTTAATTTCTTTTTCTTTGCTTTCATAACAGGAGGTAGAGAAATCTTAAATGCAGTTCTGTTAAAAGAAAAAAAAATGGTTTCACTTTACAATCAGTTCCAACATGTATTTCTATATCTTTTTCATGAGAGCTGCTGCAGGTAATTCTAATGGACACTGGATTACATTTCCCTCTAAATGTACGGCTTAATTCAGCAAATTTAAAGTGAGCAATTCTGGAGCATACCAACTGCTCAATGGGGCAAATTAAATTCCCAAACACTGTAACATGACTTTTAGCCATCTGTATGCTAGAGATCTCTTTAACACACTGAAAAGTAATTAGTTGGAGACCTCTGTAGCATTCAAGGGGTTAAAAAACATTTAAAACAATGGCAATTAAGGAAATGTTTCCTTTATACCCCATGGTGTCGTTGGTTTGCCCCAGAATTGTTCCAGTTTAGTTTGCTGAATGAAGAAAGTGCAACATTAGCTATTTTTTTTAAAGCCATATATTGATGTGCAATTTGTGAGTGACATATTTTAACCCTTTGAGTGCCAGAGGGGTACGGAATGCATTTTTTTGCAATGCATTCAGTACCCCTCTGGCACTCAAAGGGTTCATTCAAGAAACATACTTTTGCCTTGATGTCTAATAGCACATGGTCCTAAATTAATAGCACAGTTAGCCAGATAAATGAAAATGAGTGCTAATGCATATGCTGAAGTAGACACAAGAGCTAATCCTCTCACAAAATGATAGACATTTTATCCATTCCCACTTTGTGAAATTCTCAAAAAAAAAAAAAAAAAAAAAGCACACACGTTCACTAATTCATAAAAAACATGCACAATTCAGTAACATTCCAGTACTTAATCATTTTTACATCACAACTACATTGTAAAATGCATGTTTTTTTGCATGCCGCCCTTAGTGACTTAAAGGTCCTAAAGTGATGGTTTTCATTTTTTACTTGCAGCTAGATCCATCTTAACCACCTCAAACAGGAAAAAAGTGGATGACAGGAGTCTGCTGCTGTTAGACTATACATTTTGTCATTCTCAGCCAGTTAGCAGCTGGAAGAGGATAATGAGGGTTGTAGTCCAGCAATAGCAGGAAGTCACCTGTTGCCAGTCCTGTATTAGATAGAATGTATGAGAAAGCTATAGAGAATCTGATGTAAAGCAGGTGTGTCTGAACTCAGTATTCATGGGCCACAAACAGGCCGGATTTAACCCTCTGAGTGCCAGAGAGGTATCCAACACATTGCATCTGGCACTTGTAGGGTTTTCCTGCTTGAGCACAGGTGGGTCATTCAAAACAAATGAGTCACTGATTAATTTTCATGTGCTTAATCTGGGAAAATTAAATTCCTGTCTGTTTGCTGCCCTTAAGGACTGAATTCTAACACCTTGATATAATTCATAGATAAGGTGGCCTGGCTAGATGATAAGATGTCATTATTGTTATTAATACTGGCAGATCTTTATACGTCAAGCCTCAGACATGGCTTTGCAAACCAGTATCCTGCAAGTGTGGAAGATGAGGTAGTGCAATGACAGATTACTCACTCGCATGTGGTGCATATTGGACTGAAGTTACAAAATACTGAAAAAGAAAAACAAAAAAACAGTTAGTTTGCACACAGTAAGAAAGGATAGATTTACTTTAGTAGAGCATAGTAACAGATGATGAGACTGAAAAAAAGACACAAGTTCATCCTTTGCCAAATCAGTGTTGAGCCAGAGGAAAAAACCCTGTTGAAGTCATTTCCAGTTAAGCCTGAATTGGTTAAAACAATTCTCTTCTGTACTGTAACAAACTGTCAAACTTCTCTATATTGTTCCAAGATTGAAAGGTATCCATTATCTTTTGAAGCCCCTACAGCATCTGCAAACACTGTCTCCACAAGCAAAATAATTCCCCACCCTTCCTGCCCTTACTCTAAAAAATGCCTGCCTCTGTTTTTGTAAAAAGCATATTTTACCTAGTTCACTTATGTTAAATATGCAGCCGTGGAGCAGCATGTAGCCCCCAACACTGATACACTGCATTCCCTAATAGCATTTGTATTTTAATTATAGGATAGCAAGCAAACTCAAGGTTCTGGTGTATTGCTGAAAGCCAAGTCCTTAGCTCAGTGCTCCCCTTACTGACAGATCCAGGCTATGCACAAAGGACAGCACCAAAACTGTTAGTAAAGTGAGTAGTGATCACCTGAATGCTAGAGCAGTCTGTAAAAGACTGCAAGGCAACACCTTGGAGACAACTCCAGTATGCAAGGTGCTAATTCATAGCGTCTTTTCATCTGAATTAACAGTCTGATATGTTGGCTCTCCACAAGCATGAACTGGCCATTAAGAGCTTGTCTTGTCTGTCCCATTGTTGACCGAATTGGTTTACTGGAAAAATCTCAGTCAGCAAAAGGAGGACTAGACAGGGACTCACAGGCCAGTGCATGTTCATTTTACCTATAAAGAGCCATAAAGAGCATCCGATTGTTTATGCAAACTTAAAAAGGATGATGAACATGGGGGTAGGAACCAGGGGGACATATCCATACACAGACAATCTAAGTTTCAGGGGCAGATTTACTGACAGTGCAAGGCACCACAACCTGACACCCTGCCTATTACTAGCATGATAATAGGACCTGGCACAGACAGGCCTTTCTTCTGAACCCCATCATCAAACTAGTAGTTACCTGTGCAGGAACTACAGATTGGAATGTTTGGACAGGCAAAAAGTTGTGAGAGATCCAAATGCTGTACATTTCTTTCATCACATCATCCTTATCCTGTGCTGTGGTCCTGTACAGAGTATGTAGCTGAGCCAACAACACAGCCCTTCCCACAGACACAGACTTCCAACAGCCAATAACCTGAATGCCCCATGACAGACTCTGCATAGGCTGTCACATTATGGTCATGTAGCATTAATTAGCAATGCAGTGGTAGGGGCTGCAAGGGTGACAAGGTAAGGTCTTCTGATGTATTCAGTATGGTGACAGATAGATTTTACATTTTTCTGCTGTCCTTCATTCTTTTTCCGGTCACTTTCTCTTCCTTTCTGTCAACTCCTCCTTTCATAGTGAAGCTTTCTCCTTTTCCCCCCATTGCCAACTTATCCTGCTGGGCTCCTACCAGTCTCTGTTTATTCTCCCTTATGACCGACCCATTAATTTTCCTTCACAACTCTGGCTACCTCTTCATTTTTTCCCAACCGCCCCCTAACAAGACTGCCATCAGGAGATTCTTGCTCTGGGGAAGGGGCGCCTTGACACATTAAAGGGATAGTAATACTTCGTTTTAACTTTATTTTATTTTGTAGGCATTAAAAAAACATGAAGAATGATATAAGTCTTATCTCTCAAACCTTTATGGTTTAAGAGATATTCACAAACAAAGTATCCCCCCCTGTTCAACCAGATCAGAAGGGAGATGCCCAGGTAGACTGCAGAGAGGGACAATCTTCAATTAAGATAAGGGAAAAAGCTGAAAAACTTGTCAAGGGGGGAAGGGCTTTCATTGTTTTCATACAAAGAAAATTGTCCCCTTCTGTTATCTGTCTGGTCTTACAACCAGATTCACATCTGAGAAGAGATGGCTTACACTAGGAAAAAGGGGCGGGAGGGGAAACTTTGCTTGTGAATATCTCATAAACCATAAAGGTTTGAGAGATAAGACTTATATCATTCTTCATGTTTTTTTAATGCCTACAAAATAAAATAAAGTTAAAATGAAGTGTTACTATCCCTTTAAGGGACATCATTAACACTTTGAAGACCTGGGGTTGCAAAGCAATTAGATGCATGATCTCTGGTCCTTAAAGGGTTAACCTAAATGGATCAGTGCTCTGTTAAGAAGTGAAACGCTGCCTCATACTGTATTGGAGTTTGACACGCTTGCTCTAGTTTTTTTGCTCAGAAATATGAGTAAACAGCTCCCCAGAAGTTACCTTGTATTGGCCTTGAATATATATATATATACATACATTTTGATTATATCCCCTTAACAAATCCAGTTTGGCTAGTCTCTCTCTCTTTATAACTAAAATCGTTGTTTTCAAACATTTTGGATTCACACAAAATCTCATTGGATCCCTAACATCAAAACCATTTAACCCCTTGGATACTAGAAATGTCTCCAACGCACTGCTTTGCAATACTTTGGAAACCTCTCTAGCATCCAAGGGGTTAATATGGAATCATTATTAAATGTACTGGAATGCTATTTTGTACTAAACCTTCCATTAAAACCAAATTATTAGGCTAACGTTTTAGTTAATCATTAGCAAACTAGTTTAAAAGCCCGTATACACAGGCCAAGGTCTGGGTAATGTTAACCCTTTGAGGGCCAGAGGGCGTTGCGTACCCCTCTGGCACTCAAAGGGTTAAGAGGCCGCTACCTCACTGCTCCACGCCATGCAGTCTTGTGTCGCCTCACTCACTCAATGCAATCATGCGCAGTAGAGACTGGCTGTACGCGGACAGTCTCTACTGCGCATGACTGCATCGTGACAAACATCCTAGCAAATTGTTATATAGGATTATACACTTTTCATTGGTGTTCAAAGTGATGCAGTTCTGGAACAAGCCAATTGCATCATGGGGGGAAAGGGGTACAAACAAAAGCTCATAAACCTCCAATTTATTTAAAAGTGGCTTTTAACCCCTTGAATTCTTGAAAGGTCACCAATGCATTGCTTTGAGTCAAAGGAAGTTTCTATGTGTTCCCTATGGTGCAGGTAGTTTGTCTCAGAATTGCTTAGCACATCCCAGTCTTGTTCCCCTGTGTGCCATTGCCTACACCTGTCCTGTGAAACTCCTTGTAGTTGCTCATTGAGTTCTGGGGTTTCACGGAACACAATATGAGAACAATCGTAATAGATTATTTTGAAAATTATACTCAGAGAAGGAGAATCAGAAAGGGGATAGGGAGAGAGACAAAGTATAAATCAGGAGGTGGAATGTTGGCATGTAAAATATTTGCTCAGATGTGAGATCTAAGAGGGGTTTAATAGATTAGTTATATGCCTTAATACACACTGACGAGTTCAGGAATTGTTTCTACTGCAGAAGACTTTGCTCTGACCTCCATGCTAACCACTTTTTGGTGTAAAGGTAACAACACCCCTTGTAAATCCCAGAGGAAACTTCAATATACTATGCCAATGGTTCTCAAAATGTTACTATCATGGCGTTTTAGTTTCCTGCCAAACCCCTTTGGAACCTTAACAACACCTTTAACCAACTGAATGCTAGCAAGGTCTCCAACCTATTGCATTTCCAGCATTCAAGAGGTTCAACTACTCTGATTAGCAAAAATATCTGGATGCTGGTTAGCACTGGTAACTTAAAGCACAAGTGACACCTTATGACAACTTAGGTTCATTTGAAATAGCTTTCAAAATCACATCTATGTTGTTAGACATTTTTTAATTTAAATAGTTTGAGATATTTAGCTTTGTCAAATTAGCCAATATAGAGTGGCACAGCTATTTTCCAGGTACAAGCATTCTGCTCTGCTCTCCCAACTGAAATTCCCCCTTGCTCTGGAACTCAAATGGTTAATAAAGCTTAGTTATGTTTTTCTTTGAAGAGAGGTGCCTTATAAACCCCCTTTTCCAGGTACTAAAATAAGTAGGAGGAAGGAAGAGCTTGGCTGAGAGGCAGCTGGGAGGGAGAGCAGTGTAGAATGTTAGAGTTTTGCACACAGCTCTGCCAGCCAGTACTGTCTAACCTGTATGAAATGACAAATAAAGCTAAGCAGCTCATGAATCATAATTGTAAACCAAAAAGAGCTGCCAATGTAACATAAAGGTGATTTTGAAAACGCTTTCAAATGAACTTAAGTTGTCGTAAGGTGTTTCTTCCACTTCAAGGGAAAATTATTAGGCTAAAATGTAACAGGTAAGTGCTGCCAGGTAATTGAATTGTTCCCCTGTCATTAATTAAATGTTTTCCATGGAACTGTTTGAACTACCTTCTGGAAGCCCTAAGGTTCCATAAAGCATACTCTGAGAACCACTGTACTAGCCATTAGTATGCAGACAATCCAAGATGGCGATCAGCAAGGAAAGCTAAAATACAACATTGGTTCATCTCAAAGCCACACAGCTAACTGTACAGCGTGTTACTTATCAACAATGAGGGGCAAAATACAATCAATAAATAAATGCGGGTCTGTGCCTCTCAGAAGAACTTATACTAAAGTTATGAATGACGTTTTACTGATACCTGTGGATATTTTTTGTTCCTTTCAATCCATATACTGGAGACTGGCAATGCTCTATGTGAGTGCATTTTTATATTATATGTATAGATTATTCTTAAACCTATGACATTATGTGGGTTTGCTCCTGTTTTTGTTCTTTTTATCTTTACAGGAAAACAATGGAAAAGTAGTGAAAAGAAATCATGGGGAGACTGTGAATAATTCATATCCACTTCTAAAAACAAGGAATCCCCACAAACCTTTTGCTAACCTGTATTACTATTAATATATCTGAGCTCCTGTTTGGCCAAGGAATTACATTCGGATGGTCATTGCATCATATTCATTATATAGCCTACAAACAAGCATACTAACTACCCTAGAAGTCTTAGGTTAGTAAAGGCTCTTTCTCTGTTGTCCAATACAGGTTACAGGTAATTTAGGGTAGGCAATCCGCCCTTTTAATAGTAGACAGGAACAATTCTAGAACTGTATTCAGGGGGTGGAGCCTACATTCCCTCCTTGGCTGCAGCTAGCCAACCAGCTCCAGAAAGATTTGTTCTGTGAAGACACAGGCAATAGAACGGTTCTGCTATAGTTTTAGAAATTTTTTATGTTTCTGTTAGAAATGGAATACCACCATTAGGCGGATTACCATAACTGACAATGCCCTTAGATGTGGCTAGCTCAGTAACCAGGAACTTTTTGTGGACCTTAAGCTCTGGGGGGAAAATCTTGGCTACAAGTTCTTTCCTCAGGAGTTGCCCACCGATGCTTCTTCTTAATACATGGTAGTCTGGAGACAGAAGATCTGCAGGAAAGGTGAGCAACTCTTTGAGTGCTGCAGGTCCACATGTCCCACAGTACCCTCTGACCAGGAGTTTCCCCTTTGGAGTTCTTATTGCACACTCCTGCACTCACTGGGTTTATCTGTATGTCTGTTGGGTGTTTTTGGAGCAGGTTTATGTGGTACTTTAACCCTTTAGCTGCTGGTTTTGCATCTTTTGGGTGGGTTTCTGACACTTTTCCTACTGGTTCAGTGTTTTTTGGGTATCCTAACATGTTCTAGTGATGTTTCATGCATTTTTATTTTATTATGTCAATTTTGTTAAAATTGAGTGCTTTACCACATAGGCGTCATTGCTCCATTCACTCCTATGGGACTGTACAGTTTGGGACATATCTCTGCAACCGCTTAACCAAGCGACTTAAGAGATGGCTCATTTTTCTTGTCTGCCCTTTGCTCTATCATCTGGTTAATGTTTCTAGTGTGTTGGGGGGCTCAGGGGGCTTCGGGCACTGTTGGGGTACGTATTCTGGGAAAACTACATTTCCCATGAGCGCTTGCTTTGCACGCTCTTTTCTGATTGGCTCCTGCCGCGGCAGCCATTTTGTACCATTTCCAGAACGAGTATCCTATGCAGGGCTTGGGCTTTCCTTCTCTCCTCTGATGATTAACCCTTCACCTGACAGTCTAGTTTAGCAATTTCTGGGTGATTTCTTATACTGTAAGGTTATTTGACACTGTGAGAATGTTTATACCGTTGGAGCTTGGGGCCAGACCTAAGACTAAGGATGTTGGGTCACTGTATCCCCCATTGCGCATTGCTCTTCCTGTCATTCAGGATTACCTAGAGAATTCTCAGGTCATTTATGCCCAGCATGTTCTGATGTCCCTGAGAGTCTCCCAGGGACCTCCAGCCATGCACTAGAGCCAGTTTGGGTGCAAGAGTTCAAGGCTGCTACCAGGGACCTTAGGTCTACACTGCAACTCTTTCCATCCCAGTTACAGGGGGTCTTCCATTCTTGGCAGACCCCCTCCTCCGTCAAGTCTTCCCTGCCCAAACCTCAGGGAGTACCTGACGTGTCGGATTCCTCTGAAGAGGAACTGCTGGTGGATTCAGATGTTGAGGAATGTTCTGCTCTGGGCTCCTCTCAGTTTTTTTGGGATCCTTTTGTGGCTGATCCTGAGCCCTCAGATGAGGGCCTGATCAGGGCTGTCTTGAATACTCTTACTTCAGGAGGTTCCTTCTGATCCCTCTGATGTGTTTCAGGAGCCTAAAATGCCCCTTACTTGCTTTCAACCTAACCCCACTCTTGACTGCCTTGTGTCTAAGGAGTGGAAATCCCCGGACAGGAAACCTTCTGTGTCCAAGAAACGTGCCAAGCTTTATCCCTTCTCTGAGGCAGCGCTTGCACAGTGGGTTCATCCTCCCAAAGTGGATGCTCCTATCTCCAGGCTATCTAAGTCTACTGCCTTGCCAGTTTCTGATGTGTCTGCTCTGAAGGACTGGACTGACAAGAAACTTGAGGTCTCCCTCAAGTCCATTTTTGCCACTGCTGGTGCTGCCATCTGTCCAGCTTTCGCTGCAGCATGGGTGAACCGGGCCATTGCAGTCTGGACTGAACAGCTCACCCTGGCTGTCCGTCAGGGTGCTCCTACTTCGGATACGTTGTGACTTCTTGCCAACATTTCTGAGGCACAGCACTATGTTTCTGCTGTATTATTTGATGCCATCTGTTTGGTGGCCAGGGTTTCCACCATGTCTGTGGTTGCCAGACGAGCTCTTTGGCTCAAGATCTGGTCTGGTCTGGTACCTTTTCGAGGTACTTCATTGTTTGGGCCTGATCTTAAAGATCTGATCAGTGAGGCCACAAGGGGTAAGAGTACCCTTCTACCCTTGGTCCCCAGGAAGAAAACTCTGCTTAAGCATAACTGGTATTTCTGTTCCTCTCAGACTGAGATACGTCCGGCGAACCAAACGGTTCCCTCAGCTCCGCGTACCTCCTCCAAGCCCAAACAGCAATGGAAGCCAAAGGTCTCCTCCAAGCCCAAGGTTTCCAAGCCTTCTTCAGCATGACTCACTGAACCCGGGTCCCCACTCTGCTGTGGGTGGTCGTCTGCGTCACTACTACAGCATCTGGGAGGATTCAGTGGCAGACCCGTGGGTTTTACAAGTGGTGACGGAAGGGTACAGGATCCCTTTTGTCTCTTTTCTTCCCTTTCGCTTCTTTCCTTCTCATACACCACAGGGCATCAAGAAACACTGGCTGTTCAGTGGCGCTATTCAGGCTCTTCTGGACAAGAATATTCTAGAGCCGGTTCCAGTTCAGGACAGAGGTATGGGTTTTTACTCAAACCTCTTTGTGGTCTACAAGGAGGACGGCTGTTGTCATCCCATTTTGGATTTGAAGAATCTCTGGATCTTCAGGACGCATATTTACACATCGCCATTCATCCAGAGAGCCGGCAGTATCTCCGATTTGCCTGAGAGGGCATTTTCAGTTTTCAGCTCTTCCCTGTGATCTGACTACAGCTCCTCAAGTTTTCAGCTATGTCCTGGGAGCCTTAGTGTCCATCCTCCACCAGGACAGCATCAGAGTTACTCCATACATGGACGACCTGCTTCTGAAAGCCCCCTCTGCGGAACTTCATCAGCAGGTTCAGCAATGCATTCACTCTCTCACCCATCATGGGTGGATCATCAACATGGACAAGTCAGATCTTGTTCCATCCCTGCAGCTGGTCTTCCTGGGCCTTCTCTTCGACACTCAGAAGAGCATGGTGTTTCTCACAGATGAGGTAGCTCACCAGATCGCCCACAGGGTTTCTGCGGTTCTGGCTCGAGATCCAGTTCCAGTCAAGAAGCTGTTCTCTCTAGTGGGAAAATTCATCTCCACCGACCCGTTTGCGATGGCGCACACCTGGGAACTCCAGAGGTTTGTGATCCAGGTGTGCAAGGGTCAGTCGGACCTTCTGAAGATGTCAGTGTCCCTCCCCCTTCATATGGAACTGAGTTTGTCATGGTGGCTTGACTTCTCCAATCTGCTGAAAGGCAAGGCCTTCCTGGTACCCTTTGGGACTACCGTGACGACGGATGCCAGCCTCTCAGGCTGGGGAGCGGTCCTGGGTCGCCTGATTGCTCAAGGTCAGTGGTCTCCAGAGGGATCTCTCCATTGGGCGATATTTCATGCCCTTCATCACTGGACATCTCAGCTGACGGACCGTCCAGTCCGGGTACAGTACGACAACCCCACGGCCGTGGCTTACATCAACAAGCAGGGCGGAACAAGAAGTCTTGCCGCTTGGTTAGAGGTCAAGGCTATTTTGTCCTGGGCAGAAGAACACGTTCCTGCCATATCCGCAGTGCACGTTCCTGGCGTAGAAAACGTAATGGCGGACTACCTTAGTCGACACACAGTGGACAACGGAGAGTGGGAACTGCACCCAGAGGTGTTCACCCTCATTGTTCAGAAGTGGGGTCTTCCTTACATCAACATGATGGCAACAAGACACAACAGGAAGGTTCCAAGGTTTTGCTCTTGGTGGAGAGACCCTCTAGCTCTGGCGGTGGATGCAATGTCCATTCCATTTCCTATGGCCTACATCTTTCTTCCCCTCCCAATGTTGCACAGGGTGTTAAGGAAATTGCGACTGGAACGCTGTCCAGTCATTCTGATTGCTCCGTACTGGACTCGACAAGCTTGGTTTCCATGCTCCTGGATCCGTCAGTGGCGGAGCCATTCCGGCTCCCTTACCATCCGGATCCTCTTCTACAGGGTTACCTGTGGAAGGAGGACGTTCATCGGATAGCTTTGATGGCTTGGAAATTGAATCCTCAATATTGTAGAAGAAAGGTTTTTCTTCTGGTGTGGTGGCTACTATGCTCAGTGCCCACAAACCTGTTTCTTCCAAGATCTACCATCATGTCTGGTCGACTTTTCTGTCTTGGTCTGCTGATAAGGACCTGTCTCAGGAATTTGATCTGCCTACGGTCCTGGCCTTCTTGCAGGATGGTGTGGATAAGGGCCTCAGTTTGAGTTCCCTTAAGGTTCAGACGTCTGCCCTCTCTGTTTTCTTTCAGAGGCACATTGCCGTCCTTCCTGATGTCAAGGTTTTCTTCCAGGGCATTGCTCATGCTCGTCCTGCCTTCAAGAAACCCGCTCCTCCATGGGATCTTAACTTTGTTTTGGGTGTTCTTCAGCGCCCTCCGTTTCAGTCCTTGGCTACTATTCCTCTACGCCTGCTGACGTGGAAAATGGCCTTTCTCCTGGCGATCATGTCTGATCGCTGTGTCGCGGAGTTACATGCTCTGTCCTGTAAACCACCCTATTTGGTGTTTCACAAGGACAAGGAGGTGCTTCACACTTCTCAGGAGTTTCTCCCGAAGGTGGTTTTGGAGTGCCACATCAATCAGGAGATTGTGGTGCCTTCTTTCTGCCATGAGCCCACCTCTGACAAGGAGAGGGATCTCCACTTGTTAGATGTGGTGCGTTGTCTCAAGTTTTATGTACATCGCACTGAGTCTATCAGGCAATCTGACGCGCTGTTCGTCATTCCTGAGGGTCCCGGGGCAGGAAGACTATTGCATCCTGGATCAAGTCCACCATTCGTAAGGCTTACGAGCTGAGCACGAAGCCTGTCCCCTTTCAGGTCATGCCTCATTCTACTAGATCTACTGGGGCCTCTTGGGCTTACAAGAATTAGGCCTCCGCTGATCAGCTGTGCAAAGCTGCCACTTGGTCATCTGTGCACACCTTTTCAAAGCACTACCGTGTTGATGTGCTGGCATCGGCTGATGCCAGCTTTGGGAGGAAAATCCTGGAGGCAGTCTTGCCTGTCTAGGATCTTCTTCGGTTCCTGGTGCTTAATTCATTTTGGAGCCCTGTTGGCTCTAGTTCAGTGTGCTGTGTAACAGTTGGGGTGTTGTTACCCCTGTTCAGTGTCCGTTGACACTTCATTGTTCTCTCTCTGATCTGATGGTTTATATCTACTCTGGTGACTTGGGTGTCTTTGCGCCTGGTCCTTGCCTTACTTCCCACCTCTGGGAAACTCAATGGCTGGACATCCCAAAGCTACCAGTAAACTGTATCGGACAACAGAGAAAAGAGGATTTTAGTCTTACCTGTTAAATCCTTTTCTTAGTCCATACAGGTTACTGGTCTCCCACCCTGTCAAGGGACCATGCTTGGCTCCCCTGTGGCAGACTGTGGGGGTCCTTTGGGGTCACATGCTCACAGAAGTCTTCCTTTCCTTCCACTATTTAGTCAATAGTTAGTGTCTCAAATCTTTCTGGAGCTGGTTGGCTAGCTGCAGCCAAGGAGGGAAGGTAGGCTCCACCCCCTGAAGACAATTCTAGAATTGTTCCTGCCTACAATTAAAGGGGCAAATCGCCTACCCAAAGTTACCAGTAACCTGTATGGACTAAGAGAAAAGGATTTAACAGGTAAGACTAAAATCCTCTTATTTCAAGGCACTAAATGGTGATACATTTAAAATTTACTCTGCAATAAGCAGACATCTTTACATCAGATCACCCCAATAATTCCAACTTCTTACTTGATAAGCAGACAGAACACACATAGCCAATCTCAATCAGGTTGCGATGGCAGAAGCAAGCAGCTCGGTAATCCACATGGACAGGGGGTGGAAGATTTAGCTGGGACCTTTGATCCGGATCAGGAAGAAATACCCACTGTTTTAGACCAAAATACAACACACAAAAGCTTTTAGTATATATGTTTGCATATATTTATGTATATAGCACCAATAGGTGTACTTAGCAGGACCATAAAACTGCACAGACCAAAATCTGTTTTCTTGATTTTTATGTGACATACCTGCCCTTAAAGGTATAGTAATGTTTCACAATAAAAGCAGCTCCAATTAATCTTCATAGTATTTGGGCCATGGAGAGTGTTAGGTACTTTCCTGTTATCCGGAACCATTTTCAAAAATTTTTTAAACAAAATCTATATTAATATATATATATTATAATATAAAATTATAAAACAGGACAGATTCTGACAGGAAATAACAACAGGAATTAGTTTTGAAAATTGTTCCGGATAACAGGAAAGTACCAAGTGTTATTTCAATACAGTCAGAGTTGTATTGAATGATAAAGTATCCCCCTCCCGCCCCTTTTACTGATGTAACACTGCTCACCTCAGAGCAGCAAGACTGTTTGGATGGATCGCAGAGAGGGACAATCTTCAGTGAGCATAAGGAAAAACCTGAAAAACCTGTCAAGGGGGGCAGGATTTTCCTTATGCTCACAGAAAGAAGATTGTCCCTTGCTGTGAACTATCTGGTCCCACGACCAGATTCCACATCTGAGGGGAAGTGGCTTACACTAGGTAAAAGAGGTGGGAGGGGGATACTTTATCATTCTATTACTCTTGAACTACAACTCTGACAGTAATGAAATAACACTCTCCATGGCACAAATACAATGAAGATGAATTAGAACTGCTGTTTTTGTCAAAAATTATCATCCATTTAAATGTTTATAACAGCTACAGAAAAGTAGGAAGGGTAGACAAGACACACCATTTTGGAAATAAGACAACCCACTGCATCAAATGAGAGGTTACTTGCCCTTCTACCCCTAGCCTGGAGAGCACAAATAATAAGGACACATTTTGTTAGAAGGTGTTAGTGTTCATTTTAATCACTCTCTCTCTACATATGAAGACAAGATTAATGAATGCAGGACCAGCACATATGAAATGAAAGCTCTTACCAATAAGTACTGCAGAAGTGAGTCAACTTGGGGTATCTTCAGATAAATCCCTCCAGTTATGTCACATGCCTGGGAGTACAGGAGAGAACATACATTTGTATTGTTCACAAGAACAGATTTGGGTCAATGTTATTTTTTTTTTCATTACTTGGCTACAATTTTGAACATACACAAATTAACAGACCTGTTTAAACTTAAGGAGACTGATGTACTAAGAAGAACTGGCACCACAGAAAGAATTTGTCTTACCTGCAAAAGCCTTTTCCTTAACCCCTTAAGGACCGTCCACGCACGCACACGGCAGTCACTTAAGGACCACGTAGCATTTTTTATTTATATATTTTTTTAAATCCGATTCCGGACTCCCCGAACGGCGTGCAGCAACGCAGGGAGCCCGGAATTCCATAACGTACATGTACATCCTTGGTCCTTTAGGGGCTGCAAACTCAAGACGTACATGTAGGTCATGGGTCGTTAATGGGGTTAACCCCTTAAGGACCCATGATGTGTGAGGACCATCATGGAATTCAGGGCTTCCTGCGCAGCTGCAAGCCGTTCGGGGAGCCCTGAAACAGAAAAAATAAAATAAAAATAGTCTGTGGTCCTTTAGTGCCGGCCGCATGCGTGATCGGCTTGGTCCTTCAGGGGTTAAGGTCTTTGTAGGACACAGGAGAAAGCCCCCTCCTTGGGTAGGACAGGAAAACGTAAACAATAAAAGGACCTTCCATCCCCACCATCCCACAGTATTTGAAGAGGAAACAGACACCAACATTCTGATGCAAATAAAAAAAAATTCTAGCACACAAACACAAGAAGTGGGAAGTCTGTGTGCTATGTGGACTCAGTTGGCTGAAGGACAGAAACCAGAGGGTTGTTGTTAATGGAGTGTATTCTGAGCAGAGACTGGTTACAAGTGGAGTGCCACAAGGATCTGTTCTGGGCCCTGTTCTGTTCAACATGTTTGTAAGTGACATAAGGGAAGGCTTGGCAGGGAAGGTTTGCTTGTTTGCTGATGACACAAAAGTGTGTAATAGGGTTGATGTTCCAGGAGGTGTCTGTAATATGGAGAATGATTTGGCACTATTAGATAAGTGGTCAAAACAATGGAAACTTCAGTTCAATGTTTCCAAATGTAAAATAATGCACTTGGGGACAAGAAACCCTCAATCTGACTATCGTATTGGCAGTTCTGTGGTAGCAAAGACTTCAGAAGAGAAGGATTTGGGGGTGGTCATCTCTGACAGCCTCAAGATGAGTAACCAATGCAACCAGGCGGTGGGGAAAGCAAATCGTATGCTTGGCTGCATAGCTAGAGGTATAACAAGCAGGAAGAGGGAGATTGTGATCCCTCTGTATAGAGCTCTAGTGAGACCACATCTGGAATACTGTGTACAGTTCTGGAGGCCTCATCTGCAAAAGGATATAACTAAAATTGAGCGGGTTCAAAGAAGAGCTACAAAAATGGTGGAAGGTCTAAAGCATAGAACTTATCAAGAACGACTCAGAGATCTAAATATGTATAGTCTGGAGGAAAGAAGAGAAAGGGGGGACATGATTGAAACCTTTAAATATGTTAAAGGACTGAACAAGGTTCAGGAGGGAAGTGTGATTAATAAGAATCTGAATACAAGAACAAGGGGGCACAATCTGAGGCTAGTTGGAGGAAAAATCAAGAAAAACATTAGAAAATATTATTTCACTGAAAGAGTAGTAGAAACTTGGAACAAACTTCCAGCAGAGGTGGTTGATAAATCCACAGTAACACAGTTTAAACATGCCTGGGATAAACATGTATCTATCCTAAGATAACAATAAAGGAATACTAAAGGGCAGACTAGATGGACCAGGTGGTCTTTTTCTGCCGTCAATCTTCTATGTTTCTATGTTTCTATGACTCTGCTGGACTCAGTTGCCCATATATTGCCATACCTGTACATGCTGTTTGTCATCAAGCTAAGCCTTCATCATCACTTTTTTTCATATTCATCATGACCATTAACGGAGCTATATACTAGATAGAGTGTGGACTTGTGGTCGGTATAGTTATATAATTACAAGTCTATTAGCATTATGGAAGCAAGGTCTTTGTGAACAGACACTCTGGACATGGAATAACAGACTTATCATCATCTTATTATTTTATACAAGTTGAACAGCCCGTTACACGGGCCACAGTGCCTCTGGCAGCCGGTCGCGGGGCAGTCATGCACAGCAGAGACTGCCCGCGCCACTGCTGATACAGAGCTGGACGCTCCTTTGGAGCGCCCAGCTCTGTATCAGCCGCTGCGCGGGCAGTCTGTACTGCGCATGACTGCCGCACACGCAGCAGTGTCTACTGCGCATGTCAGGCGTTACATACAACTTAACGAATTATTATATAGGATACCATCATCCATCCTCCATTACTTATTCTATCATCACTAACTTTTTTATGCCTTTTTATAAATTTTTGGGCCAAGCCCTATTCACTGGCGCTAGTGTCTTATTGTTATTACTAGTGTAAAAGCCGTGTACATGGGCCAAGGTCCAGGTGATGTTAACCCTTTGAGTGCCAGATGGGTACAAAATGCATTGCTTTGCAATGCCTTGCATACCCCACTGACACTCAAAGGGTTAAGAGGCCAGTCTTGCCGTCGATGCAGTCATGCACTGTAGAGACTGCCCACAGAATGTTCCCAGCACAGAACTCCCAGCATTCTGTGCATACGGGCAGTCTCTACTGCGCATGACTGCTTCTGACAAACATCCTAGCAAATTATTATATAGGATTGTTTTTATGGGGGTGGGGAATAGACATAGGTTGGGTTGTGTCTGTACAGTGCAGACGCTTAGTATTCCATTTGGATCTAGGGGTTTCTATGTTTAGCTTCATTTTTTCTACATTCTCATTTTGATATGTTATTAATAAATATATGTTATATATCTGTACTAGTTGAACAGCCCGTGTATACGGGCCACAGTGGCAGGCAGCAACGGCCGCGGTGCAGTAATGCACAGTAGAGATTTGCCAGCGCCGCAACTGATAACGGAGTGGGGTGCTCCGAATTCAGACCGTAGTCCCCTCTCTGTGGTCTAAATTCGGAGCTCTCCGCTCTGTTATCAGCCACAGCGCAGGCAGTCTCTACTGTGCATGACTGCAGCGCACGCAGCCGTCTGTACTGCACATGACAGCTTCTGACAAACATACATTAGTGAATTATTATATAGGATATGGTGGTAATTATTGAGACATGAAGGCTGAGTCCCTGCATATGTCCTATTCTGTTTTCTCTTATTTTTCTTTTTATGTTCTCTATACATTAGGACCATGGCACCCCATGCATGATATGTATGGTTATACCTTATAATTCAGTATATATGAGTAGTGATCCTTTGTTTATTTATTTATTTGATTTTTGACAATCTGTAAATATATAGCAATCTCCACTGTATCTCTCAGTAGATGATTCATCAGAATCTGATTCTAAAGCCTCTGTTGCTCTCCTATAGGAGCCTCCACATACAGAAGAAGTCTGGGAGGAAGAAGACTCAAATATATAAATGTATTCTACAGCCAAAGGCAATGCATAGGTAGGCTGTGATGCCATGAAGTCACCAGAGTAGCAGTGGCTACTACAACACTCCAACAGGTACCCAGCAGGGTCCAAAAAATGAGGAGTGGTGGCAGAGGGGAAGAATTATTGACAGTGCAACTGGTGCATGGCATCCTCACAGGGTGCCCAATCTTCTCCTTTGGTCAATGTGAGTGCTGGGGAAGAAGAATAGGAGGTGAAGGGTGTGACTTTTCATAAATGTTTTCCAGTCATGGTAAGCGCACACAGCGGCAGCATTGCTGTGCTAAATGGGTTCAGTAAAGGAAACCAAGTGGAGTGGAAGGAAGCTGAGGCAGCTCACATCAGCTGCCAGTCTGGGACCTTAGCAGGATAGAAAGACAAAAGACAAGCTGGGATTGATGGTGCTCATTTCAGCCCATTAGTCTAACCACCATCCCTGTCTGACTGTATAATGATCCAAGTCATAAGTCACATACACACATACCCCACTGGGGATAACTTAAAGGGGGCAAAGCCCCTTCCAAGCTCTATCCAAGCTGAAGGAAGACTGCTGGATGCCAAAGAAGGTCACCAGGTGAACCCTCATTAAAAATAAACAGTAAAAATAAATAAAATGCCCCAGTTCTTGGAGAACTGGAAAAAACACTGGGGATGGAAGAGGGGGGAGATCTTTTATTGTTTTCTTTTCTCTGTCCTACCTAGGGAGGAGGGACTTTCTTTCTTGTGTACTACAGATGAGACCATGAATTAAACAGAAGTTCCCCAAATTCCCTTGGATTTAAATACCCCATGAATACTAGAGGTCTCCATTGCATTATAAAGCAATACACTGGCGACCACGTAATCAAATTAAAAAATGAAAAATGTACAACGTTAATGGAGCGCTATTCCTAAAGCCCTTTGGTGTTAAAGACGACTGCAATTTATGACAAAGCAATCTGTGGGAGACATATTTACCATTCAAGTGGTTAATAAAGTAGTTCAACTGCAAGGTTCAGGGGACAAACACTATTCTGTTTTTAAGGATATCCCTCCTTGAGGACTGTTGGACCTTCCTGTAAGTAAATTATTTGGTCTGACTAGCCTGGGAACAAGCATAGATATCATAGCTTTGCTTTTTAGTGTAGCTTGAAGATTGCATTGTGGGAATTCACTGACCAAGTATCCAGCTCCACATGGTTTCCTAAATGCAAGTCCTTTAACTTTCTGAATGCCAGAGGGATGAGTAATGCATAGTTTTGGCACTCAAGGAGTTAAATATCAACAAACATAAATCAACTAAACAAAATTTGCCAAGCGAAGGAATTATTTTACACCTTTACCTCCAGCAGATTTCAGACTACTGGATCCTTCCAACAGAACTACAAAAACAAACATAATTTAACAGGACAAGAACTTTTGTACCTGCTGCAGGAGGCCAGATTCTGAGTCCAACACACAAGCATCAATGAGAATATTCTGAAAAACAGCAATGCAATTTAAATACATTTCTCGCACATTAGTAGGAGCTAGAATTATACAGAGCACCACTTTCCCTGCATTTATATCATACCTAAACCAATTACGTTCTTACTAATGGTTTGTAGCACAAGGGAAATAACTAATCGACATGCTTAAGTAAAGGATAGGCAACCTTTGGGTCTTCAGCTGTTGATGACTACAACTCCTACCGTACCCAACCAGCCAATGGTTGTAGTTCCTGACAGCTGAAGACCCACAGGTTGCTTACTCCTGGTTTAAGGGATCAGAAAGGAAATAGCAGTCAATTGAACAGAAGTGAAGTACCTGCTTTTGTGCAGCAAATATAACATTCATAAAGTTCATATACTGCAATGCGCTGTCCTCTGCTGCCTTGATTACCTAAAGATACAGCAACCAAGCTAATGTTATAAATCAAAATAAAATTATATTTTAGAAAATTAGATTATCAGTTAAACACTAGGAAGAGAGAAGTTCAGTATATTCTCACCAAAATCCTGGATTTCACTTCTTGCCCAGCTACGTGTTGAAAGAAACACAAAAGAGTAAATGTCATTGTATGGCATAATGGCATAATAAATGTCAGACCAATCTCAAACATGAAACACTGTACAATGATCTGATGCATAAAAGGTAAAGGGAACCAGAGCTGGATAGACCTCTGTTCTAATAGTAACTGCAAAATTCACTGTTCTGAATTCACCAAGAGGGTATTTGAGTTTTTACTGTATTTGCAGGCAACGTGTCTGTCAGCTTATTGTGACTATTAGCAAATCTATACCCAAGATCTCTCACACTGGCCTTCAGGTGGTGTCAAGGTATTTCCAGCCTTTGGTGACATAAAAAAACAAAAAAAAAAACAAAAAAAAAAAAAACCTTTAAAAGCAATGATGTCCCGCCTGTTCTGAAATAAAAGTACAATTTTTCACAGTAAACGCATTCACCTGACAGCCACATTACCAACTCAGCATGGGGGAATAGCAGTAAGGTAGGAGAAAGGGGGTCCATGTCTCTCTGTAAGAGCCCAGAACACATCCATCTCTTGGTCTTCATATGCCTCTCTTATTAAGGACACATTTGCCCTTAAGCAAAATGAAGCATGGGGCTTCTATCACATAAGTCATGTGATAAACTAAAGTCTCCTCCCCTTGCATCATTGATGCAGTGTGATAGAGTACTGATCATAGTGTTTCCATTATAATAAACAGAACCCTTTACAAGTATGTTCAGTACACCCATATGCTACACCACTGATACAAAAGGAGAAGAGACATGGACCATGCCTATCAACTT
This sequence comes from Rhinophrynus dorsalis, assembly GCA_037306005.1. NCBI lineage: Eukaryota > Metazoa > Chordata > Amphibia > Anura > Rhinophrynidae > Rhinophrynus > Rhinophrynus dorsalis. Next base: position 519,807,772 of record CM074718.1, read on the forward strand.
AGCCATAGCACAGATTTTCCATTTGATTTCTGGCTGCCTGCAGAAAGCACATTTACTTTGAAATAATGCTTTCTCAATTAGTTAATGAACAGAGGTGCTCCTCGCAGCAAAGGTTTTATTTCCATGTATGATGGATTCTAGGTGTAGTTTTGTAGATTACAGCGGACAGCATTTTGAAACAGCCGAGGTGCACAAGCTTAAACTAAAAACATACATTTATATAAAGGCATAATATATACAAGATGAATGCAATACTGATGTACCTTTGGCTTCTTTGTTAATCCTGTTAATATCTGAAAATGATTCATGTTCAGGAAAAAGCAGTCGCAGAAAAACAAAACCAAATGTGTACTAAAAAGCTTCTACAACAACGGCAGACAACCTGTGGGCTGCAGTTTGACCACCTCTGCTTTAGAGCATAAAGATACAGTAGTAACACCTATGGTTTTTCTACTGCATCTCATACTTTTTTTCTAGATATCTTAGTAGCCCATGTATTCTAATTGTAAAATAATATTATTTTTGCAATAAAAACATTAACATATACACTCTTTGCAGTGGTAGCAAGTTGTAACACAAACAGATGAAAATATGAAAATTCCCAAATGCATGATATTGCACATGTAGTAATAATTGCTGGGGAGGCAGTGCCGCTATGCACACCTCCCTTCCTGCTGTACTCTAAAATGTAACATACAGCAGGAAGTGAAGAGTACACACACATCTGGAAACGTTACAGTAAGTAGTATTTTATTACATCCTTCCTATAAGGAATAGTTTTTATGGAAACACTATATAATTATATATCTATCTATCTATATATATATATATGTGTGTGTGTGTTTCCATTGCTGGATGTCAAAATTAATCACAGGCCAAACCGGACCACATAATATATTTTTCTTTTGCTTCCTGAAGAACTTCTCTTTCTCCCAATGACGTTCTTGTCACATAACTACCGCAACAGACAAGGTAGAGGGATCATCCCCTGAGAAGGGACTGCTGGATGAAGGTCAAACCCCTCCAACAAGGGATAGGTGAGCAAGACGCTGGGGTGCAATGCTAGGGTGCGCTACTTGGGTGCGGTGGTTGCCTAAATGGAGTTGTGCTGTGGCCAAACCGTATAAAGGTGCTAGCTGCGAAGCTAGATTTGTCCCCTTCAGTTAAGCCAAAGGAGACCCACAATAACCCCCTCTAGGCAATCTATACTACCCCGGTCCCCAGGGAGGAACAATCTCCTACAGGAACAAACAGGGCACTCACTCAGACCAAAGCAGGAACTCAGGATCACAGGAACTACCTAGCAGGGTCCAGATGAGAGGTCACAGAACAGATACCAAGGTACCTATCCAGCAGGAATGACGTGTGTAAGTAGCTGAACCAGGTCATGCACAGGAGGACAGAGAAGGTACAACATCAGCAAGCAGGAGGGACAGAGAGGGACATCAAGGATACAGGACTGGAAGCAGAAGAGCAGTCACAGGGTCAGGCCAGCTCATACACAGAGAAACACTGAATACCAAAAAACAAGGCTAGGACAAACTCACAGGATGCTATACAAACGAGTCAGCAGACCAGGAGCAGCCTCTCCATAAAGCTGCAACCCAGAAGTACAGTAATGGCACCTCTAGCAACGGAGAATCAGCTGACACACTACTAGGTATGAATCTGCCGCCCGAAGGAGCCTGTGTTACAGCTTACCTTGGTTTCAGCGTCATCTCAGGTACGAGGCTTCAAGCATGCAGCAGGGCTCTGTTTTATGTGTTTGCTTCCTGTAGTCTCCTCCTACCTACTTCCTCCCTCTTAGCTGCTCCTCCTACCTACTTCCTGTGGAGGGGTTTAAAAGGCAGACTGAGTCCTGACTCAGTTGCCCTTGCGTTGTTGTTCATAGCAGTTCTATTACCTTGGGCTCTGTGTATGACCTGGCTAGTCTTCCATCCAACCAGGTGCTGACCTGTGGCTCTGTCTGACTATTCTTTTGCTTACCCCTATAGTGGACACCCAACCTGTTGCAGACGTGTGGCTCTGGCTGACTACTCCCTCAGGTGCTGACTTGTGGCTCTGTCTGACTACTCTTACATTTGTTCCTTGTACCTAGCAGACACCCAACCTAGTGTGGACCTGGGGCTCTGGTAGACCAGCTCTGATACTGACTGCAAGAGAGTCAGCTATCTATTCCATTCTGACTACAGGCGTGAGTCAGAGTTCGTTCCCTACTGACTGCAGGCCTGAGTCGGTACACCCACTACGTTGGCTCAAGATCCTGTGTTCCTGCTCCTGATTCTTGCTAAGACTACCAGTGGCTTAGGCCTAGTCTCTAGCACTGTGGTTTAGCCTTGCATCCTAGTATTTCTAATAGCAGGGTTGCTGGCTTAACCCTTTGCTTGTTCCTTTGTATGTATATTTGTATATATTTTCTTTGTTCACTTTGTCAATAAAATTGAATTAACTATACCGTACTGACTCCTGAACTTTTCTGGGTATCTGTGACAATGTGGGAGAAGAACCACAGCCAGTTCAGCAGAGGGCAGACACAGACATGACAGTTCTATATAAGAAGAAAAAGCAACAGTGCCACGACATGGTAACTTTGCGAAAAAAAAAAAAAAAAATATTATATATATATATATATATATATATATATATATATATATATATATATATATATATATATATATATATATATATATACACACACACACACACTATATAAACACACAAATACATGGCTCAAAATTTCAAGTCCTAAGCTACTAGCCAGACCTGAAAATTTACTTGCCACCAGTTGTACTTCCCCCTCTCCTCTTCCTGTCACCCTCTTGCCTATCTTGCCAATCCTGCCTTTTCAGCTCAAAATAGTGAATCTATGTCTCTGCCTGATAGGCAACTGCAATATAAGCCCCTACAGTGCCAGGCTGTAGCCCTTCAAGTAGACACATGCCTAGGGCGTATTGTGCATAATCCAGCTCTAATATAAGAGGCAGGAACTAAAACACAGGGAGAGAGTAGAACTGGTGTTCGGAAGAGAGAGGAGTGAAAATTTAAATATGAGCAGCCAATAGCAAAATCAGGTAGGTAACCAGGCAACCAGAAACAACAAACAGGAGCAGGAAGCAGCAGCATAGTACTGCTGACACATTCGAAACTATAAAACAAAACACTAGGGGCTTCAGCCCCCCTAGCAACGTCCCTGAGTTTAGGGTGCTTACATGTATTTACAGTCTCAGTCTGATCGTTCATCTCTGTCAGAAAATGAGTCAGCTCCGGCGGGAGCCTCAGGACTCACTCTCACTGCAGGTCTGCAGCGTGCTGTTCACTTCCAATCTTTCTCCCTCCTCCTCTTCTATAACTTAGTGTCCGCCTGTCACTGCTCCCAGACACTCAACATTAATGGCATGCGCCGGCCAGCATACCTACCACCTCACACGCACACACCAGCCAGCCAATGAGGAGAGGAACATACTTTCCTCTTTCACTGGCTGGTGGTGGTGCATGCAGTGTGCGACTTAGATTGCAGGTAAAGGGGCGAGTGGAAATTTTGAGCCCTGATTTTTATAATATATATATATGAAAAAAATTAAACAGTTTGAAGCAATAATATTCCTTGAACAAAGCATCTCTCTGCAGTGGTCGACCTTGTTTTACTCAGTAAGAAAGGCACTGTAATTCTTCATAATAAACATTACTATTCCTATGATATGCTTGTAGTGTAAAATTCTACCTCTTTATCTCAATCCACAGTTACCCAATAAATTACGGTAAAGAAGATAACATTGAACCCAGATACTTAAGAAATCACTACTCAGAAGTAATTAGCTGAAAGGAGAAGTTTTCATTACTTCATGAAAAAAATATACCCAATATTTCATCATATAATTGTAGTTTTCAAAAGGATACAGCACAGAGCTTTGGCCAAGGATCCCGCTAACATAGTCTCCGTTCTCTGTCCTTTCATTTCTCCTGCTGCACAGAAAAGTCAGATAGAGGAAGGTCATAACACAGAATGGTTTACAAAAGAGGGGAAACATTCCAGAGCAGAACCAAGATGAGCTAGTTAACCCTTTGAGTGCCAGAGGGGTACACAACATGTTGCAGTGTGTGTGTGTGTGTGTGTGTGTTATATATATATATATATATATATATACACACAACGAGGTAGGGAGTACTCACGCTTTCAGGCAGTTACATGCCTGGGTGCTGATGAAGGATGTGTAAGCATAGATAACAGATAAATATCATAAGCACTCAGGACTTCATAAAGGTTGAAGAAATTAATTACATTTTATTAATCAACGTTTCAGCTGTCAGTACTCAGCCTTCTTCAGGATACAACATAGTAACAAAATGTGCCTTTTAAATCCTTCACACAAAAGAGGCGCCAAATGCTAGATTGGGCTTAGTGTCTTAAAGATATTCAAGGCAGTGTTTCCTTTCTTCCTTTTTTTTATTTTTCTTCTTCACTTTTGTATCACATGCTCTAATATACACATTTGCCAGTAGCTGGCTGTAAGTCTAGTGGGTCTCCGGCGCATTGCACAGCAGAACGTACTTTGTCACACATTTATCTTGTTAATATATGGACACGTTCTGTACTGTTTGAAGTACACCTCCATGCACTACGTGACCGGTGTGACCAAAATGTATGCATCAATCATAGTTTTCTTTGAATTTTCATACGTATAATATGTTTGTGGTATACTTATAACTATCATATTCAGTTATTTTGAAGATCTCCCGCAGTTTTCCACTTTTTATGTCTAAGTGCATTATGATATATGTCTGCAGAGATGCACTTAATTTTAAGATTTACACATAATTTGAGTTTCACTATAATTTTACTGTAACTGATGAAGTCGAATTTGGCGTCTCTTTTGGGTGAAGGGTTTAAAAGGCACATTTTGTTACTTTGTTGTATCCTGAAGAAGGCTGACTACTGACAGCCAAAACGTTGGTTAATAAAATTAATTAATTTCTGCAACCTTTGTGAAGACCTGAGAGTGCTTATGATATTTTCTGTTATATATATCAGGGATGTACACCCTGTAACTCTCCAGCTGTTTTGGGACTACAATTCCCATCATACTAGCAATGGGATAAAACTGTTTCCTCATATTCTGTGAATGTGTCTAAAATGCTATTTTCTCTTTATTGTTAGAAGTTGCTGTGTGCTGCTTTAACAGTTTCTGTGACAGTGTGTAACTCATTGAGCCGCAATGCACTGCACACCTGACACTGAAAGGATTAAATCTTACATTTCAAGAGAGGTCATGTGCCTCATTTCATCTCTCTTCAATTTTAGAATACTTGTTAACTTTTAGAAAGTGTCTAATCCCCCTGTGGAAGGGATATCATTGCATGTGGCCCTCTTACTGTTAGTCATGAGATCTTTAATGTCTTCAGCAATCATTTCATTGGCGGCAGTTAGTAATTCATATTTGCCATCCTTGCTGCCAGATGCATTGGATTCCAGAATGGAGGCTTCGGCTGTAAGATCACCACATTTCCACCGTTTTCCTGGGAATAGGAGTCGACTGAGGAAGAAGATCAGTGTTACAGAATTACAGGCTGGAAGTCAAGTACACACACAACTTCTCATTGGCCTATCCCCTTGAAATCTACAGTTCTCCAATGCAATGCTTCACAATGCTTCTCCAACACCCAAAGGGTTGAAATGGCATATAAAAGTTTTAAACATACATAGTCTTTACGTGATATTAATGTTTCACAAAAACCAGTGGCGTAACTATAGGGGCCCATGCACTCCAGGGGCCCCAGCCACCCCTCCGCCTGGCACCTGCAATCTGCTTCCGGCACTCTAGTAATGCAGAGTGCTGGGAGATGACATCATCTTCCAAAGCTCAGCATTACTAAGAGGACCGCGCTGGAGCTCCAGGTAGAAGATGGGGGCATTGTGGAGATTGAGGGGCATTGTGGTGGTGGTGTATTGCGTACCTCTCTGGCTCACAAAGGGTTAAAGTGGAACTATCACCAGAAATCAAAGTTTTACCGTGGCTTTTAATGTTTAATACAACATAAGAGCTGTTTGTATTTTGTTTTGAAATTTCCTAGAAGTGGAGATATTAGCCCTTCAAAATCGGACACTTCAGTGTTCTGCGAGACTGTATGTCCCATATGATGCCTCAGGACTTCCCAGCTGTCCCAGGGAGTGCGTTCACGCTCCCCCTTCAAAGCTAGATTTCTGTGGTGTAGCATTACAGCAAACTCCGTTTACAATGCTACTGAGGTTGCAACCTCAGTAGCATTGAAATCGGAGTTTGCTGTAACGCTACACCACAGAAATCCAGCTACGAAGGGGAGCGTGAACACACTCCCTGGGGCAGCTGGGAAGTCCTCTGACAGTACAGGGTACTGTAGAATGAGGAAGTGCCCGATTTTGAAGGGCTAATATCTCCATCTCTAGGCAATTCCAAAACAAAATACACACAGCTCTTATGTTGGGTTAAACATTAAAACCCACGGTAAAACGTTGATTTCTGGTGATAGTTCCGCTTTAAAGGGATAGTAATACTTAAGCATTACTAATCCCTATAGTAAAGTACTACTAAAAAAAAGCGTATTGCCCCCAGTGTCATCTCTCAAACCTTTATGGTTTGAGAGATGATTGCTTCTAAAGTTACCCTATCCCTCCCCCTTCCCCGTAGTCAGCATTCTAGCTGACTGAAAGGAAATCCGGTGATAAATCATCAGGCGGCTCTGCAGCAGAGCCGTGATCGCGTTAATTAAAAAAAAACAAACTTTTACTAAAACGGTCTTCTACGTGTGCTTGCAAACCAAGCATACGTAGAAGATCATTTCATTGAATGTTTTCTTTTTTAGGAACGGGATCCGGCTGTACTGCAGAGCTGTCTGAAATTCGTACGACTTTCTTCCCTGCAGTCAGCTACAACACTGACTACGGGGAAGGGGGAGGGAGAGGGCAACTTTAGAAGCAATCATCTCTCAAACCATAAAGGTTTGAGAGATGACACTGGGGGCAATACTTTTTTTTTTAGTAGTACTGTGCTATAGGGATTAGTAATACTTAAGTATTACTATCCCTTTAAGGAAACACATGACTAACATAACATATAGGTAATTTTAAAAGCTCTTTAAAAATATTCTAAGTTGTCATGAGGCATTAGTTCCAATTTAAATTGAATTTGATGAACGTTTATTTGTTCCCTATGGTGCAGTGGATTTGCCTCTGAATTACTCTACTTTTCTTTAGTGCACCAGCCTCACTGTCAACCTCTGAAACTATTTTTTACTCTTGATAAAAAATAATAATAAAAACAAACAATGAACCACAGCAGGAGCTTGAGGAATTACATCAGAAAATGACAGTGCAGGACCATATGCACTGCAAAGGCACCTCTAACCCACAGTTAGGAATTTTTGGGAAACACCTAACATCTTATATGTCATCTGTAAAGGGCACAATGAAGGTAAAATACCTTAAAGGGATAGTAATGTTTCAAAATAAAAGCAGCTCTAATTAATCATCATAGTATTTGGGCCTTGGAGAGTGTTATTTCAATTCTGTCAGAGTTGTAGTTCAAGAGTAATTGAATGATAAAAGGTGAAATTTACTCACCGATATTTTGTTTTCCTCTGTGTCCTTCCACGGCAATGTACTGTGGGTGTTAACTCCGCCCCTCAGCTGGTAGGACCAAATCATAAAAACGTCAGTTCCTCCCTCCTCACTCAGTTATTTTTTTAACCAAGCTGTGAATAGAGAGAAATGTTAGTCTGGAGAAATACTCCCTTAGGTTTTATGTATATAATTCATGGAACGATACAATTGAACCAAACTTAACCAGTTTAACCAGTGGTGGGTTGCCGTGGAAGGACACAGAGGAAAACAAAATATCGGTGAGTAAATTTCACCTTTTCCTCTGTGTCCAATCCAACGGCAATGTACTGTGGGACTTACCAAAGCAGTACCCTCTTCCGGGTGGGAGATTATGGTGAGGCAGGAATGGCCGCTTCAAGCACCTTTCTGCCAAATCGAGCGTCCATAGATGCCAGAATGTCTAGTTTGTAATGTTTTATAAATGTAGATACTGATGCCCATGTAGCCGCCTTACAGATCTCATCTGGAGTGGCCACCGCTTTTTGAGCCCAAGAGGTAGAGATGGCCCTAGTGGAGTGGGCTTTAATCCCTACAGGAGGGTCTAGCTTAGCAGATGAATAAGCTAAAATAATACAGTCCTTAATCCATCTAGCAATTGAGGCTCTAGAGGCAGCAGTACCCTTAAATCTTCCTGCAAAATGAACAAAAAGAGTGTCCGATTTTCTAAATGACTTGGTTCTGAGAAGGTAGATCTGCAAGCATCGTACCAAATCCAGGTTATGAAATTCCATCTCCTTTTTGTTGGATGGATTGGCACAGAAGGAAGGAAGGACAATTTCCTGACTAAGATGGAATGTAGACACCACCTTGGATCTGAAGGAAGGTCTAGGATGAAGCACCACCTTATCCTTGTGGAAAACCATATAAGGGGATTTGCACAATAATGCCTGTAGTTCTCCCACCCTACGAGCGGAAGTAATCGCCGTGAGTAAAGCAGTTTTCAATGTTAAATGCTTTAAAGATATAGAGTCTAGAGGTTCAAAAAAACTCATGGGTACTTAGCTGATGAAGAACCAGATTAAGGTCCCACGGAGGAATAATGTCTCTAATAGTTGGCTTGCTCTTTGTAATTGCAGATAGAAATCGTCGGAAAACATATTGTTCAGCATAAGGAGTCGCCAAAATAGCTGAAATAGCGGAAAGCTGGACCTTGAGAGATGAGGGTCTGAGACCCTTTTGAAATCCTTCCTGAAGAAAGTCCAGTATCTTCCCTGGAGACAAACTGGACCTATTTTCCTCCTGCTGCACCAATTAACGAAAGTAACCCAAATTCTGTAATAAATCTTGGTAGAAGATGTCTTTCTTCCTGCCAAGATAGTTTGAATAACAGATTCTGAAAGTCCTTTTAAACGTAATGAGCTCCGCTCAGCCTCCAGGCCTGTAGCTTCAAGAATGCAGGATCTGGATGAAAAATTGGTCCCTGAGATAGAAGGTGAGGAACCTTCGGCAGAGGAAAGGGAGGCCTGATGAGCATTCTCCTGAGATCTGTATACCAAATCTTGCGAGGCCAATCCGGAGCTATTAAGATCACTTCCACCTTTTCTCTCTTGATCTTCTGTATAACTTCCGTAAGGAGAGGCAGAGGAGGAAAGATGTATGCCAGAGGATAATTCCAATGCTGGTGCAGAGCATTCTGACCCACAGCCTTCTGGCTTTTCCACCTGGAGAAAAACCTTCTGCATTTTGTGTTCCCTTCTGATGCCATGAGGTCCATCACTGGATTGTCGAATGTCTTGACTATCTGACGATAGACCTGGGTGTCCAGTGTCCATTCCCCTGGATCCATCTGACTCCTGCTCAGATAATCCGCCTGTATATTCAGGTTTCCTGAAAGGTATGAAGCTGTTAATGCAGCCAGATGTTCTTCTGCCCACAGGATTATCTTGAGTGCTAAGTGATTGAGGGCTCTGCTCCTTGTCCCGCCTTGATTCTTCAAGTATTGTAAGGCTGTGGTATTGTCTGATCTCACCAGAACGTGCTTGTTTCTGAGTTCTACTTGAAAAGCCCTGAGTGTATATAATATGGCTTGGAGCTCCAGAATGTTTATGTGAAGCTTTGCCTGATTTGCAGTCCATTTTCCCTGGACTGACTTTTGTTTCCAGATGCCTCCCCAGCCTGTCTTGCTTGCGTCTGTGTATACAGTTTCCCATTGTATGTGGCTTAGAGATCTTCCCTGATCTATGTGGTGTGGCTGAATCCACCACTTTAGCTCTCTTCGCGTGGATGGTAAGACTGGAATCTTCAGAGCTCTGTTGGATGGATCTCGTTTGAAATACGTTAGGTAGTTGATTTGGGTCCAGCGGCTGCGCGATCTGGCCCAAGGAACTATCTGATGGGCTGAGGCTACATTCCCTAGAAGTACCGAGAATTCTTGTGCCGTCTGGGTTTGCATTCTTATGAATCGAGATATGCAAAGATGAAGGAGTTGTTGTCTCTCTTGTGACAAGGTTGCTATTCCCAACCTCGTACTGAATTGAATTCCCAGGAACACCAAATCCTGTGATGGAGTGAGCTGACTCTTGTGCCTGTTTATGAGCCATCCTAAGCTTTGAAGCAGCTGAAGACACCTTACTGTGCTTTCCCTTGCTTTTTCTTCTGAGTCTTCTATTATGAGAAGATCGTCCAGATAAGGTAGAATCTTTATACGCTGTTGTCTTAGGTTCGCCATGGCAACAGCTAGTATCTTCGTGAAAACCCTTGGTGCTGATGCCAGACCGAATGGCAACACCCTGTACTGAAAGTGACTCTGGAACACATGGAATCTTAGAAATCGTCTGTGGGAAGCTTGTATCAACACGTGGTAATAAGCATCCTTTAGATCTATTCTGGTTAAGAATGATCCTGGTTGCACAATCTTCAGAGCCGTCATAGCTGTTTCCATCTTGAATTTCTGTATCTTGAGGTGGGCATTGATTTCCTTCAAGTCCAGAATGATGCGTATATCTCTGGAAGGCTTGGGAACAGAGAAAACTGTTGAATAGTAGCCATGGAACTCTTGCTTCTTCGGAACTGGTTCTATCACCCTGTTGAAAAGAAGCTGCTGGATGGCTTGCTTCATGAGAACTGCTGACCTGGGATTCCTGATTCTTGTTGACCTGAATTTGTTTTTGTTTGGGACAGTTAAAAATTCCAAGTTGTACCCCTTGTCCAGGATCTGGCAAACCCAATTGTCTGGGCTTAACTCCATCCAAGCATCCTTGAACTCCTCCAGCCTGCCCCCTACTGGAGAAATTAAAGGGGTCAACTGAACTTCATTGTGTGTTTTGATTGAAGCGAGGCTTCCTCTGGAAGTCCCTGCGGCCACCATCCCTACTTCCCTGAGCGGTTCCTCTTTGCCGCTGGTCAAATGGCTTTCCAGGTCTGTATCTTCTGGTCTCCCGAAAGGACTGCTTTCTAGTTCCTGAAGACCGAGCTGGCGATGATCTACTTCTCTTTTGTTGTGGAAGAAACGGACTCTTTCCACCCGATGACTGCTTAATAATTTCTTCGAACTGGCTTCCAAAAAGTTTACCGCCAGTATATGGAAGAGACACCAACTTATTCTTTGATACAGAATCAGCATCCCAGGACTTGATCCATATGGCTCTACGTGTAGTGACTGAGAGTGCCGATGATCTGGCTAAGCTGCGGATGTTATCCAGAGAGGCGTCACAGGAAAAATTGATTGCATCCTTAATAGGAACCCATTCCTTTATAAGTCTGGATCTTGATACAGAAGAGTCTAATTTTTCTTCAAATTCGTTCATCCAAATTCTTAACGTGCGGAAAATACAGGCCATGGCAGTGGCGGTTTTTAGATTTTGCCCTATAACCGCATACTGCTTCTTTAATGCTGAATCAGCTTGCTTATCCATGGCATCTCTAAGAGTGGTACCGTCTTCCATCAAAATAGTAGTACGTCTAGAAATGATAAATATTCGTAATACTCACTGTTATTTGTATTTCTTCTGTGTCCCTACACGGCATAAAGAAATGGGTAATGTCTCCGCCCTCCAGCTGGGTAGGACTTCCTCTACTATTTAAAAGTGTGATTCCGGTAGAGGCTTCAGTTCTCTTTTGACCAAGCTATAAAACAAACAGAAATAGTGAAAACAAGATGGGTAGGGTATGCCGTGTAGGGACACAGAAGAAATACAAATAACAGTGAGTATTACGAATATTTATCATTTCTTCTGTGTCCCTCCCCGGCATAAAGAAATGGGTCTTAAAAAGCAGTACCCATATCCAAGGGAGGGAACAAGGCATCATAATGACAACAAGAAGGGATCCTACCCGATCAAGAAGGAATGACTGCCTCTAACACCTTCCTTCCAAACTTGGCATCTGCCGAGGATTGGACGTCCAGATGATAGTGTTTGGTAAAAGTAGATAATGAGGACCAGGTTGCTGCTTTACAGATCTCAGATGGAGAGGCATCTGCTTTCCTGGCCCAGGAGGTGGATAGAGCTCTAGTGGAGTGTGCTTTTAGGCTTCTAGGAGCCTGTTGACCCGCTTCTTTGTAGGCCAGCTGAATGCAAGAGATGATCCATCTTGATATAGAAGCTTTGGAGACTGACTTGCCTTTAAGTCTCCCTTGGAAGTATATGAACAGAGAGTCAGAATCCCTAAATTCTTGAGTCCTTTCCAGATAGATCGAAAGAGCCCTTACCAGATCCAGATTATGAAACTGGTGCTCCTTAGTATTCTGAGGATTGGAACAAAAAGATGGTAGAACAATCTCCCAATTTAAATGGAAATCCGAATTGACTTTACCTCTAAAAGATGGCTTGGGTTTCAAGACCACCTTATCTTGATGAAAAACCATATAAGGACTGTTGCAAGAAAGAGACTGTAATTCATTAATTCTGCGAGCAGACGTGATGGCTGTAAGAAAAAGGACTTTAAAAGACAAATATTTCAGAGGAATATCATTCAAAGGTTCAAATAAGTTTGATTTAGATAGCTGTTCCAGAACCAGATTAAGATTCCAGGGAGGGAAAATGTCCCGGATAGTCGGCTTAATTTTTGATATTGCCCTCAGGTATCTTTTAATGAGTTCATGATCAGCTAACTGAGTAGCCAATATAGCTGATAAGGCAGAGACTTGGACCCTGATGGATGCTGGTCGCAATCCCGCTTGAAATCCGTCTTGCAGGAAATCCAAGATTTTAGGAATAGATATGCAAGTATCCTGGGAAAAATGAGATTTGAACCAGGATAAAAAGGTAGACCAGACTCTGTTATAAACTGTTGAAGTGGATTTCTTCCGGCCGGCAATGATGGTGTTGGCAACCGGGTCTGACAATCCCTTGCTCCTCAGCATGAGCCTCTCAGCCTCCAAGCCGTCAGACGTAACATACTGATGTGTGGGTGAGATATTGGACCTTGAGTTAAGAGGTTGGGAACCAAGGGAAGTTGCCAAGGCGGTTGAACTGACATGGCAACCAGGAAGGAATACCATGGTCTTCTGGCCCAGTCCGGTGCAATTAGAATAACATTTGCCTGATCTCTCCTGATCTTCCTGACCACATCCATCAGGATTGGTACTGGAGGGAAAACATATGCCAGATTGTAAGTCCATGGGATTCTCAGCGCATCTTGTCCTTCTGCCATCCTCTCCTTCCACCTGGAAATATACCTCTGGCATTTCGTATTTTTCCTGGAAGCCATGAGGTCTATCTCCGGTTGACCCCATCTGAGGCAGATTTGATAGAAAACTGCTGGATTCAGGGACCACTCTCCTGGGTCTAACGTTGCCCTGCTTAAGTAATCTGCAACTAGGTTGCGATTTCCTGACACGTGTGATGCCGAGATGCTTTCCAGATTCCTTTCTGCCCAGAGAAGAAGTCTTCTTGCTTCCTTGTAAAGGCTGAGACTTCTGGTTCCTCCTTGATTTTTTAAGTAAAATACTGTGGGCAGATTGTCTGAATACACCAGGACATTCTTTCCTCTTAGATTGTATTTCAGTAACTGAAGACAGTTCCAGACTGCCCTCATTTCTAGGATGTTTATATGGAGACGTTTTTCTGAAGACTTCCATTTTCCTTGAAGAAGCGTTGATCTCCACTTTCCTCCCCAGCCTGAAAGGCTGGCGTCTGTGAACAGATTTTCTACATCCTGTTCCTTCAAGGACGCTCCTTTCCTGAGGTTTCTCCTTGACCACCATGCCAACTCCTTCTTTGTGGCTGCAAGGAGGGGTATCCTCTGGTAAGGATTCCCAGAATCTTTGTCCCAGAAGTTCAAGAAATTCCACTGGATGGGGCGAATGTGTAATCTTGCCCATGGAACTACCTGACTGGTTGATGAAAGATTGCCTAGAAGTTCCATGAAATCCTGAGCTGTGTGACTCCGATCCTTCTTGAAGAGAGCTATCCTCTTGAGCACTCTGGATATCCTGTCCTCTGTTAAGGTTATCAGGTTTTTCTTTGAATCCAAATTCATACCCAGGAAGGTGATCTTTCTGGAAGGGACAAGCTGGCTCTTCTCTTCTTTTATCAACCATCCTAATTGGTGAAGATGCTGTAGACACTTTTGGGTGTTCTGGATTGCTTGAGACTGGGATTCTGCCAGGATCAGAATGTCGTCTAAGTATGAGATGACATGGATTCCTTGTTTCCTCAGAGGTTGGATGGCTACTGCCAGAACTTTGGAGAATACTCTGGGTGCTGAAGCCAGTCCAAAAGGTAGGGCTGTGAACTGATAATGTTTTTCCTTCACAGCGAACCTCAGGAACCTCCTGTGTGATAATCTCACTGGAACATGATGGTATGCGTCCTTGAGGTCGATTGAAGACATGAATACTCCTGGAAAGATTGCCTTCATGATTGATGCTGTTGACTCCATTTTGAAATGTGAAACCTTGATTGAATGATTCAATTCCTTGAGGTCTAGAATCGACCGACATCCTCCAGAAGCCTTGGGAACCAAGAACAGAACTGAATAGATGCAAGAACCCCGCTGATGCAAAGGTACTGGCTCTATCACATTGTTGTGAAGTAAGTCTCTGACAGAATTCACCAAGGTTCTGGCTTTGTCTGGCTTGGAAGGGAGTTTTGATTGAATAAATCTGTGACGAACAGGGGTCTTGACAAATTCTAGCGGGTACCCCAGCTGTAAAATCTGCCGAACCCAGCGATCTGGAGTTGCTAGTTGATCCCAGATTGGCAGAAAAAAACTCAGTCTGCCCCCAACTGAGTCTATGGCCGGGGCCCGCGCCTCTTCATTGTGGTTCTTTCTTGGATTGAGATTTCTTGGAGAAGTCTCTTCTGAAACCTCCTCGAAAGTTCTGGTCAAATCCCTGTTTCCTGCGGTAAGTTCTTCCCTGAAACCTGGTAGAGTCACGAAATGAAGAATTCCGTCCTCTTGAACCAGAAGGCTTGGGAGAGGAGAATCTTTGACGCTTGTCTTGGGGTAAAAAGGAACTCTTACCCCCTGATGCTTTCTTGATAATCTCATCAAGGTGTTCACCAAACAAGGAGGAACCCGAAAAAGGAAGAGAGACCAGCTTACTTTTTGAAGATGTGTCTGCATTCCAGGATCTCAGCCATAAGGCTCTTCTGGCCGCAACCGACAGTGCAGATGATCTAGCAGCAAGGCGGATGATATCTGTAGAAGCATCGCAAGAGAAATTTGTAGCCTCTTTCATGACTGCGACTTCCTTCAGGAGCTTTGATCTGGAAATATTAGACTCAATCTTATCTTCAAGATTCGTTAGCCATATCCTCATGGTACGAGTCAGGCAGTCTAGTGCTGTAGCAGCTTTGAGGTTATGTCCCAAAACCGAAAATTGACGTTTTAATACTCCATCTAGCTTCCTTTCCATTGGATCTTTGAGAGACGTGCCGTCCTCTAACGGTAGTGTAGTGCGTTTAGCCAGTTGTGCAATTGAAGCATCCACCTTAGGAGGTAAAATCCAAGGATTAGTATCTTCTTCTTTAAAAGGATACAACCTTGAAAATCTTCTGGGTACAGTAGATCTTCTATCCCCCAATTTCCATTCTTCCTTTACCAAATTTGTAATGGACTGATGTAAGGGAAAAACAGGAACATCCTTTTTCTTCCCTAAAAAAGCCGCGTCCATAACATTCAGGTCTTGTGGCGCCTCTGACAGGCCCAATGATTTTCTGATAAGGCGAATCAAGCCATCAATTCTATCCATGTTGAATGAACCTTGGTCCTCACTGACCTCACCTTCCTCTTCAGAGGAGAAATCTGACTCAGGATCAAAGATACTGGATTCACGTATCTCTCCTTCTCTCATGGCGGACGTACCTTCCCCAGGATCCATCCGTTGACGTTTTCTGGCCGGTTCTCCTTCTTGCATGGTTCTAAAGGTGTCTTGCATTGAGGACTTCATCCAGGTCAAAAAATTGGTAAATTGTGACGTCATATCTGAACCAGCGGCATTCTTAATACATTCTTGGCATAATTTTCCTGAGTCAGTAGAGCTTAATTTGGAATTGCAATTGAGACAACTCTTAGATTTGGAAACATTCTTATCTTCTTTAGATAATTCAGATTTTTCCTTCTCTTTTTCTCTGTCCTTCTCTTTATCCTTCTCTTTATCCTTCTCCTTATCTTTATCTTTGTCTTTTTCTCTGTCTTTATCCTTCTCTCTCTGTACTTTAGTAGCAGACATATTAAATAAACTACCAGCAAGAAAACTACAAAAGATCTTACCTTATATACCCTTCATGACAGGAATAAGGGACTCTGGGCGCTTCACAGCCATTTCCATGAGCCTAGTATGGCTTCCGGTCGCGTGCGTTCCATTCATGGAACGCAAGTTGTTAAAAGGGAACTTCCGGTTCCTATTTCCGCCGCCTGTAATGCCGCGCTGGGAAGTGCAGGAACGGCGAAATGGCTGTCTGCGCGTCCTGCTCGCCATCGAAGAGGGCAAGGAAGGAGGAAAATATATACCGGGCAAGATGCACTGGTGTCAGGCAGGTCATGTAGAGCCGCCGCACCTCTTGCCCGACGGACAGACTGAGCGGCCCAGGAGAGGAGAAGGAGCATGAGAAGGCAAGGTAAAATGTCCTTCCAGCTGGGTAGGACAAAAGAAACTGAAGCCTCTACCGGAATCACACTTTTAAATAGTAGAGGAAGTCCTACCCAGCTGGAGGGCGGAGACATTACCCATTTCTTTATGCCGGGGAGGGACACAGAAGAAACCTGAGCGATGGCTGCATCCACCTTAGGTGCAGCCACCCAATTGTTTGTGTCTTCCTCTTTAAAAGGATACATTCTCTGAGTTCTTCTAGTAGTTTGAGGACGTTTATCCCCTGCTTTCCATTCCGACGAGATCATCTCCTGGATTGAACTATGCACAGGGAATGTGGGAGCCTCCTTCTTATATCCCACAAATGCTGTATCTATGACATTAATTTCTTTTTGGGTATCCTCTAATCCTAAGGTTTTTCTCATGGCGCGCACCAGGCCATCCATTTTATCCAAGCAGAAAGAACCAGCATCTTCTGTAATTTCCCCTTCTTCTGCGGAGGAGATTGATTCTATAACACTTGCAAATTCCTCTTCTTCCATTAAATGTGAGGTACCCTCTTCTGGATCAGAAGTGCGCTGTCTCTTTCTAGAGGCTTCCTGAATGGAGTTAAAGGTCTCCTGCATAGATGACTTCATCCATCCCAGGAATTCTTGAAACTGGGATGGAACTTCACTGCCTGAGATTTTTCTTAAACACTCTGGGCACAGCTTTGCAGGATCTGTAGGTGAAAGTTTTGCCTCACACCCAGCACAACTTCTGGGTTTAGCAGAGGGCTTATCCTCCTTAGGAGGATCAACAGGTTGCTTTTGCTTATCAGACTTCTCTACTTTAGACATTGTAGCAATCTATACCTGAACAAATAGCCATAAGGCTATACAATAGCAAAAAGTTATAGAATATTCACAGAATATATACTTACCTCTAACCATGCCGTTTTGCTGCTTCAGAACTGCTCCAGAACCGCGTCCTGACCGAGCCTCTGGCACTTCCTGCTTCTGCGTTCCAACAGTGGAACGCACGCGCTTACACTTCCTGCCGCCTACTTGTAAAGCTTCGGCTCATAGCGGCTTCCTCCCTTAGCCTGGTAGCAACCTCAGACCGGCAGAGAGCGTTGGGGAACTCATGTTCAGCGTTCAAACACCCCAGACAGCAGACATCTTTCCAAGGAACGCTCCAAATACACGGAAGCATGCGACCCTTGCTGAGAAAGGGTATGGATCCGTTTGGCGATAAGCATATAAATGTAACCCGCGTTTAAGGCAAGGTACATGAATTCTTTGTTTCTTTATCGTTCTTTAAACACGCTAGCTTTTTTTTTTTTTTTGTGAGGTGAAAACCTCGGTCCTCCAGCTTGGTAGGACCAAAATAACTGAGTGAGGAGGGAGGAACTGACGTTTTTATGATTTGGTCCTACCAGCTGAGGGGCGGAGTTAACACCCACAGTACATTGCCGTTGGATTGGACACAGAGGAAAATACCCTTCTCCCACCCCTTTTACTGATGTAACACTGCTCAGCTAAGAGCAGCAGGGAGTGTCCAGGTAGATTGCAGAGAGGCACAATCTTCAATTAAGATAAGGGAAAAAGCTGAAAAACTGTCAAGGGGGGCAGGGCTTTCATTGTTTTCACTGTAGAATATTGACCCTTGATGTGAGCTGTCTGGTCTGTGGACTGGAATCCACACCTGAGGAGAGGGGGCTTACACTAGGTAAAAGGGGCGGGAGGGGGAACTTCAATTACTCTTGAACTACAACTCTGACAGTATTGAAATAACACTCTATGTGGCTCAATTGTTATGAAGATTAATTGGAGCTGCTGTTTTTGTGAAACATTACTATCAGTTTAATATATAGTTAAACATACTGGGCTGGATTCAAATGCAGGAGCTAATTTTTATCTCAGCTTTTATCTCCAGGTATCCCCATAGACTTCAATAGGAAACGTTTTGATAAATGTTATCGTGGGTTTTATCTCCTGCATTTGAATCCAGCCCATTGTGCTTTACCATTTCC
Organism: Rhinophrynus dorsalis; assembly: GCA_037306005.1. Taxonomy (NCBI): domain Eukaryota; kingdom Metazoa; phylum Chordata; class Amphibia; order Anura; family Rhinophrynidae; genus Rhinophrynus; species Rhinophrynus dorsalis. Next base: position 519,826,396 of record CM074718.1, read on the forward strand.
ATAAATATACAATTGAAACTGAATATTCACATTTTTTTCAAAGTATTTATGAAAAAGAGGGGCACCCTAAGTGTGTATCCACAGTACACTAAAATGCCACAGAACACTGGTTGAGAGCCAATGGCATAGAGAGACCACATGGCAGATGGATGGAAATATCCAAGGAAGCAGTACTTCACTACAGACCTTAAAGGAGAGCGGAATAAGAAGAGAGTTGTCAGGCAGTCTTTGAGAAGGAAGGCAGTTAACTTCTAAGCTGGGTTCCTGTGGGCATTTAACCAATTTTATCTTGTAGATGCATTCAACTGCTGATGATCTTTAAAGTATAGAGTAACACAATTGATGAGGATGAAAGGTGTCCATCAAGTTCAACCTCTACCATGTCACCTTTGTTGATCCAGAGGAAGGCAAAAAAAGAAGCAAAAATAACTCTGACCAATATACTAGTAATAGACCATACATTAGTCCAATGATTCTTATACAGGGTGCTGTGGCACTTTGTAGTGTCACAGATATTGACTTAGTGTGTCTTTTCTTTTCTATAAAGACTTTGACAAACTGTGAGTGTTGAATTTTTTAATGTATATTTATGGAAATACTAGTTACAAAGCCAGTATACACGGGCTGATCCAGAGCGGGGAGCTCCGGATGGCTCACAGCCTGTGCTGTCTGTGCTTCCGGCTCCAGGGTAGCAGCGGAGGTGCTGGGTGACAGTTTATCACCCAGCAGCCTCCTCCGCTGCCCTGGACCCGGCTGTCAGCCTTCCGGAGCTCTCCGCTCCAGATCAGCCCGTTCTGCGAGTCCCCACTGCGCATGTGCGGTTACGCACACAGTGAGCGACGCATTCTAGGACTTTGTTATAGGATTAATGCACAATATGTTTGTTTTTGTTATTCTGATTGTAAGACCTAAGAATAACTATATATTACTTATTTGTGCCCTTCATAAAAACCTTGACAAATGGAACATAAAATGTGCCCTGAAGAATCTAGATTGTGTATTAGGGGTACCCTGAACAAAACCACTGAGCTAGTCCATGAAAACATATTAGACCTAAGCTGTACATAACTTCCACTTTGTGAGACCATGCCTAGGCAGCAGATCAAATTATAAGGTTGTATGTGTGCTTTGCCATGCATTGCGTACCCTTCTAGCACTTGATGGGTTAATAAAGCAGGTCAGGTGATTAGCAGTGCATGCAGGACAAGTTCTGTTTAGCCCAACGTTGGGCAACCTGAGGGCCTTCATCTGTTGAGGACTATAATTCCCATCAAACCCTATTCAGCTGGCTGGAGTATGATGGGAACTGCAGTCTTCAACAGCTGGAGGGCTTCAGGTTGTCCACCCCGTTCTAGCCCCAACTCACCTTTCCTGTATATGGCTTGCAATCACAGCTAGTTTGTTGCTACGTCCCATGAAAAGATGAGAATTTCCAAGCACCAGCACTGCGTCGATGCATTTTGGAAGTGTGACCTGTTTAATAATGAGCAGAAAAAAAAAAATAGAAGAAATGTGACCACAAGAGCCTATTACATATCTTCAGTGGTACCAGAATAGGCTTAGAAGCATATGTATGTATTGATTATCTATTTTACCTCTGAGTGATTGAGTGCCTGTTGTCCCCACCAGATAGGATTCACATCAACCACAACCACCAAAAGATTGACTTCGTCATCTGCAAATATAAAGGATAACATTGCTCTCTGGGTATATACATGGGAAAGGAGTTTGCCTTACTACTATGCCAAACATGTTCCCATTGGTTTAAACAATATGTGTCAAATAAAGAGAAGTGACTCTTTGGCAAACCGACCGTATCACAGGGGACAAGTGCTTATTAAGAACTGAAGCAATTCTGGATACACCACAAGTAAAATCTCCCCAAATTTTGTTTGCTTTAAATGGGGCTTTTTTTGTAATGAATTATATTTTTTATTCAATGATCTCTTAAAGGTTCTAATGTCTAAGAAAACAAATGTATAAGTGAGTCTTTTATTGTTACCACAGTAGGAAACTCCAATTTAATTGAATAAAAAAAGTTTACCTTGAATAACATTTATATGTAAGAGTAACCTTGAGAGTTACAGCACAATTTTCCTTCATAAGAAATTTCACTGCTTGCTTAACCCTTTCAGTGTTACAGGGGGAGTGCAATGCATTGCAACGATAACCCAATTAATCAATAGAAATATCAACATTTTCAGTGCTACAGGTGTGTCCATTACACCGCTCTAAACTTCCTTGCACACTCAATGATTTAACAGCTGTGGTGAACTTTAGTTGACTGGCAAAATCCCATTGACCCTATTGGGCCATATGTTGAAATGAAAGGGCAGGAGTCCTGGAGCAAATCAACTGCACCATAGGGGAGAATCAAAAATTCTGAAAATTCCCGTTAACCCAAACAGGGACCCCCAAACCCACTAATGCCCGAGAGGCCCCCAAGGTACTGCTAAGCAACATGCTAGAGACCTTTTAAATTGGAACTGCCACCCAGTAGTAAGATAGCATCCCATCATTGCCCATCTGGCGACTAGCTGCTCAGTAGCGCTAGTTGACAGAATTCTTACCGGATTAAAGAGAAATCTCTATTCTTCATGGACTGACAGCAAGACTGAGCTCGGACATCTCCTAGCAACGCCTCCTAAACCCGGCTGGGACTGACAGCGCAGGTGCGTGGACATCACTAGGGCAAGATGTCCGTACTCCGTCTTGCTGTCAGCCCATGAAGAATAGAGATTACTCTTTAATCCGGTAAGAATTCTAGCGACTAGCGCTACTGAGCAGCTAGTCGCCAGATGGGCAATGATGGGATGCTATCTTATTATTGGGTGGCAACCCCTTGGATTTTAGAGAGATGTGTACACATTGTGTAGAAATTCTTTGAAGACATCACTAGCATTCAAGGGGGAGATGCACAAAGTTGTGATAAACAGGTGATTAAATGAAGATGACTTTTGCAGAGATACCACTTCTCAAACATCTGTGTTATTCTATGGAGCCAGTGCACTAAGATTTATCCAGCTTTGGAGAACATAGCTGTATAGGCTCTACAGAATAACATAGGAACTGGAGAAGTGACATCACTGGAGAAGTCATCTCCACTTTATCACTCCTTCATACATAGACCCCAAGATGTGTAAAGCTAAATTTAAAACAATGGGCATTTTAGGACATTTTAAATTATTTAAATCAGTGAAAATGTTCATTTATTCCCTATGATGCAACTGGTTTGCTCCAGCATTGCTTTATTTTTTCAAAGTACCCCAGCTTCAAAGTCTCCCCTGGTCCCTTCCTTACTATATCAAAATAAACCCCTTCAGGATCAGAGAAGTATGCAATGAATTGCAAAGCAATGTGATGCACACCCTTCTCGTCCTCACTGGAAATGTTGTTTATGAAAAATTGTTAAATTATATCTATATAGCATAATTAATGCAATACAATAATGCAAGGAAACAAATTATTTTTTATTGATAACATTTATTGCAAAAACGAATAAAAAAACGATTGCAAACACAAAGTGTGCCATTTGTTTATATATTAGTAGGTGACAGTATGGTCCTCTGCCTATATGTCAGCAGGTATGTGGACTGTTTCTTTAGGTCAGTGGTTCACAGGTAAGTGCACTGTTTTCTTAAGTCAGTAGATGTTTCTTTATGTCAGTAGTGGAGATCTGAATATTGTTTAACCCTCTGGCATTCAAAGGGTTAATATTGTTAACATTCAAACAGTTTGACTACTTAAATATTTACCCTATTAAACATATTTGCCAGAGGATTCTGACAATTCCATAAGTGTATATGGTGTTAAATTTATTTTCAAACCATACAGATATTGAATTAACATCTTGAAGAACAGAGGGGCACACCCCTCTGGCCTTCCAAGGGTTAAAATATCAGATGCATTATGACTAAAAACAACCATCTGGGAACCACAGGTTTAAGATTTTACATGTCTAGTCAGTAACTTATAATTAAAGGGATAGTAACACTTCGTTTTAACTTTATTTTATTTTGTAGGCATTAAAAAAACATGAAGAATGATATAAGTCTTATCTCTCAAACCTTTATGGTTTATGAGATATTCACAAACAAAGTTCCCCTCCCCGCCCCTTTTTCCTAGTGTAAGTCATCTCTTCTCAGATGTGAGTCTGGTTGTATGACAGTACAGATAACAGAAGGGGACAGTTTTCTTTGTATGAAAACAATGAAAGCCCTTCCCCCCTTGAAAAGTTTTTCAGCTTTTTCCATTATCTTAATTGAAGATTGTCCCTCTCTGCAGTCTACCTGGGCATCTCCCTTCTTATCTGGTTGAACAGGGGGGGGATACTTTGTTTGTGAATATCTCTTAAACCATAAAGGTTTCAGAGATAAGACTTATATCATTCTTCATGTTTTTTTAATGCCTACAAAATAAAATAAAGTTAAAATGAAGTATTACTATCCCTTTAAGTACCTTGTCTAAATTGATAAGTAATGGGCATATGTCTTCTGTCTTTTTGCTATAGGGTGGCAGGTAGGTGCACAGTATCTATGTTAGCAGATAAATGTTAGTCTGGAAAACCTTTCCAGCTCTGTCCAGCCCACTCACATCTGCACCCTCTGCAGCTATGCCTCTGGGTGACTTACCTCTACAATGAACAAAGCAAGTAGGCACTCAATGCTGATACAGCAGTTGGTAACAGGTATGTACCATGTGTCTTTATGTCAGTGACAGGCACGTGAGATGTGTCTCTATATCAGTTACAGATATACAACCTTTACTTTGTGTCTTAATTTTAGTAGGTAACAAGTAGGTATCCTGTGTCTATACATCAGTACATGCCCTGTGCCTGTATACCCAGCAGGCAACACGTAATTGTCTATGCCTATATGTCAGTAAATGCCAGGTAAGTGATCTGTGCCTAAAGATCAGTAGGAGACAAGTAGGAGTTCTGTGCTGATATAGCGATAGAATAATGGGAAGTGTCCTGTCCCTATAAGATAATAGGTAAGAGGCAGATGTCCTGTGTCTATTTATCAGTGGGAGACAGGTAGGTGTCCTGCGTCTAGGTCAGTGTGGGAGACAGGTAGGTGTCCTGCGTCTAGGTCAATGTGGGAGACAGGTAGGTGTCCTGCGTCTAGGTCAGTGTGGGAGACAGGTAGGTGTCCTGCGTCTAGGTCAGTGTGGGAGACAGGTAGGTGTCCTGCGTCTAGGTCAGTGTGGGAGACAGGTAGGTGTCCTGCGTCTAGGTCAGTGTGGGAGACAGGTAGGTGTCCTGCGTCTAGGTCAGTGTGGGAGACAGGTAGGTGTCCTGCGTCTAGGTCAGTGTGGGAGACAGGTAGGTGTCCTGCGTCTAGGTCAGTGTGGGAGACAGGTAGGTGTCCTGCGTCTAGGTCAGTGTGGGAGACAGGTAGGTATCCTGCGTCTAGGTCAGTGTGGGAGACAGGTAGGTGTCCTGCGTCTAGGTCAGTGTGGGAGACAGGTAGGTATCCTGCGTCTAGGTCAGTGTGGGAGACAGGTAGGTGTCCTGCGTCTATGTCAGTGTGGGAGACAGGTAGGTGTCCTGCGTCTAGGTCAGTGTGGGAGACAGGTAGGTGTCCTGCGTCTAGGTCAGTGTGGGAGACAGGTAGGTGTCCTGCGTCTATGTCAGAGGCATACAGGTAGGTGCCCTGCCTCTACATCAGCGTGGGAAACTGGTATATCTCCTGCGTCTAGGTCAGTGTGGGAGACAGGTAGGTGTCCTGCGTCTAGGTCAGTGTGGGAGACAGGTAGGTGTCCTGCGTCTAGGTCAGTGTGGGAGACAGGTAGGTGTCCTGCGTCTATGTCAGAGGCATACAGGTAGGTGCCCTGCCTCTACATCAGCGTGGGAAACTGGTATATCTCCTGCGTCTAGGTCAGTGTGGGAAACAGGTAGGTCTCCTGCGTTTAGGTCAGAGTGGGAGATAGGTATGTGTCCTGCGTCTACGCCAGTGGCATACAGGCAGGTGTAATGTGCCTACATGCCAGTGGGTGTTGTGTTTCTGTACATCAGTGATAGACAGGTAGACAGGTAGACGCCCTGTGTGCGCTTACATCAGTAGGTAACCGGTATGTGTCTTCATATGTCGGTACATAGATGTGATAGGTGTGTGTGTGTGTACCCAATACCTACGTGAATAATTATATTTATTAGCACACTACACTCGAGATCTGACCCATCATCACACAGCTTACATGACACTCACCAGAAGCCATAACAACTCTCTACCCTCACAGACAATGGTGGTCACATAGTTATGTCGCGTTCTGATGACGTCGAATCCAAATGGGTGGATCTTCCAATTCGCCATGCCGAGTTTAACCCTGTCGCTGCCACATGACGTTCCAGCTAGAGGTTTAGGTGTTAGTGTATACGGTACAGTACATCATTTATTCCTTCTCCGGATCGGACGTCTAGAAGGCCGCAGGCACAGGGCTTCCAGCCATGAACGAGGAAGGTAAAGATAAAAAAGGGAGGAACACTGACTGCTGGCTGAGTACCCAGCATGGCTCATTATTTATGTTACATGCCGGTGGTGCCAGTAAGGCCCAGTGTCCTGTAAGCAGATAAATCATATGTTAGGATTACGTTGACATATCATTACACTAGACTGAGGTTTGAATGCTATTGTTTTTTTTTTAATTATTATTTTCCCTCTTTTTAGGAGATCAGAATGTGTACTATGGAAGTGTCTTACACTGCAGCACAATATGCATTACACTGTAGTAAAGCAATAACCTTTATCATATGTGTTTAGAGATTTTTCTGTATAAATAAAATAATGTGATATTGTTCTTAATCATTTATTCAAAACCTGTCAGTAGGCCATGAAATTAAATTATTGGCAATGCCCACCCCTTCTCCACAGCAAGTGTACTACAAATCTTGGAAGTGTTTTTTTAACAGGATGCTGGATAAATAGTTTATAGCATTAAGAATTAGCACAAGGTTTCACTGGCAACTATGCAGGAGATTAATAGAGTAAAAATTAATCCTTCATTGGATAACTGAGTGGATCTATGATGCAAGATTTCAAGACAACTATGTCTCTTCTTCAGGCATAGTAAGAATGAAGGCTGAATATACAATACATGACTTTAAAACTCACGCACATTATTTTAACATTTACTTTCTACTGTCTATAATATTCTTATCAGTATTGACTATAAATCATTCTCTTGGCTCTAGTAAAGTGTCTTTGAAGTGGACTAGAAAATGTAAACAAGATTAATGACCTTTTTTATGCGCTGGGAGATTTCAGCATTTAGCCAGAGTTCACAGAATGTATTGGTTAACCCTCCAAGTGCCAGACGAGTGCACAACCCATCGGTTGCAATGAGCCGTGCAGCCCCCTGGCACCCAAAAGGGACCCAAATATGTTTATTTTGTGGGATAATGTGACATAAATTCCTTGTCACAGTTCAAGCAACAGTTCAGTGTGTTAAAGGGATAGTAATGTTTCACAATAAAAGCAGCTCCAATTAATCTTCATAGTATTTGGGCCATGGAGAGTGTTATTTCAATTCTGTCAGAGTTGTAATTCAAGAGTAATTGAATGATAAATTATCCACCTCCTGCCCTTTTAATGATGTAACACTGCTCACCTCAGAGCAGCAAGACTGTTTGGATGAATTGCAAAGAGGGACAATCTTCACTGAGCATAAGGAAAAAACTGTCAAGGGGGGCAGATTTTTCCTTCTGCTCACAGTAAGAAGATTCTCTTGCTGTGAGCTGTCTAGTCCCAGGACCAGATTCCGCATCTGAGAGGAGGTGGATGACAGTAGGTAAAAGGGTGTGAGGGATATACTTTCAGTTACTCTTGAACTACAACTCTGACAGTATTGAAATAATAATTACTATTACTACTAATTACTATGAACATTAATTGGAGCTGCTGTTTTTGTGAAATATTACTATCCCTTTATGAACTTGGTTATCAGCTTATACTCACTGTACTTCTGTTTCTCAGTCTTAACATTTCCTAACAGTACAGTGACCCTGAGATCTTTAACCCCTTAATGAGGAGCAGTTTGGGAAGTGAACTTCCCTTAAAGCGGAACTACCACCTGGTTAAATAGAACGGGACCCTGCGCTGGGGCTGACAGGCAGTAGAGCGCGCAGACATCTTGACATAATGATGTCTTTGCGCCTGCGCTGTCAGTCCCAGCCGGCTCTAGGAGGCGTTGCTAGGAGCTGTTCGGCTCCAAAAGGGACTGACAGCGCAGGTGTGAAGACGTCACTATGGCAAGATGTCTGCTCTCTCTACTGCCTGTCAGCCCCGGAGCAGGTTCTCGTTCTATTTATCCAGGTAATTATTCTGGTGATAAGCACTACTGAGCAGCTAGTCGCCAGATGGGGAATTAGATGACATAAACTTTAAAACAGGTGGTAGTTCCATTTTAAGGACCGCTTTGATCTTGATCAGTGCACTGCCCCACGTGATTAATGACGTGTACTGGCGTGCAGACCTGGGGTGTGAGAGAGACTGCTCTGGTCTTCGAGCAGTCAATTTCAGACCCCGCTAGTGCTTACTGCAGATTTGCTTCCTTTGGCACAGTTCTCATTGTGAGCCCCTGCTAACCAGTGGGGAAGCAGAATGGGGGTCTGAACAGAGACCTTTGGGGCTCCCTTGTTGGTCCTGCAATAAGAGGCTGAACTGCAAGACTGAAGTCTCAAAGTTAAGTTTCCTGTCCTGCATGATGCATGTCCCCATAGACCTGAAATTGGCTTGAAAGCATGACACATTGAGTCTATGGAGACTGACCACACATCATTGGAATAGGGCTTTTTACTATATCTGTTCATGTTGGATCAGACTTAGTTAAATTTGATAATTGCCCTATAACCCTTTTGTGTGCCAAAAGAGGTATCCAATGCATTACAATGCAATATGCTGGATACCTCTCTGGCACTCAAAGAGTTAAGGCCAAGTTCACAACATTGGTAGATTGTAATTTTACTGATACACCTATTTTTTTTTTACTGTTTCTGTGCATAGAGGTCATTCAGTATTTTAAATGTCAACTGAGAGAAGATCCCACTGTTGCTACTGCAGTTGCAGCTATCAGAACCCTGTTGGAAATTTTGAAGAGGGATACAGGTAAGTGAACTTTGCCCCCCAAAAGTAAAGGTTTTTCTTTTTGTTGTATAATGGGCTGCACACCCCCACTGGAATTCTAAGGATTGTAGATACCCATATCTGAGAATACAGTTCTCATAGAATAAAGTCACTTGTGGGTCCTTCTTCATTGTAGAATAAGATGTATTTTAGTAAAACAACTAATGTCTGAGAATAGGTACATCAGTGGATCAGTCATAATTGTATCACTTGCTGAAGTAGCTTTGAAGAAGTTTTAGACACAGTGGCTTTCCCCATTGTGGCTGTTGCTTATATCAATTATGTTATGTGATAATCGTAAGAAATTTGACATGTTCTTCAGAGAGATCTATGTTTCAGGTGAAAGAAATTTAGCCAATATACAGAAAACAAAAAAACAATCCTGGGGCAAACCATCTGCACCATGAATATAAAATATCCCCAAATTCTAATTGATGTAAGTGGCTTTAACCCACTGAATGCAAAAACAATCTCCAATACATTGCTTCACAATGCATTGATACCTTTCAGTCATTTAAGGGGTTAAAAGGCCCAATTGAATCAATGAGAGTTTCCTTTTGTCTCCTATGGTGCAGATGGTTTGGTCCTCTTTTTCTGTGCAACCATCCTTTGTGTTAGCAAACTACAATCTCGCTACATACCCCTACCCTATAGAACTCCATGACTAGTTTGGTCAATAAAGCTCTGAGTTAGTTAAACATATAACCAGAAATCCATTCAGTGTATAATCAGAAACCCACTTGGGCAAATGCTTCATTCTATAAACATACTTTGTGTCACATCAGTTTATTTTATTAAAGTGGTCCTGTCACCTTGATTCAGGTTTGCATATCTGAAAACATCATTAAAAACTGCCTATTTGTCCAGTTAGCCAAATGACACACAAATGTATAGTTTGGGAGATATTCATGCTTGGTACAGTATGCTAATTTATGCCTATGAAGTGTTCAGTGTGGTAATACATGATAATTAAGCTTTCTGTGCGGTTCCATAAGCTAATTAAGCTTCCACTACCTTTTCCAGAAATAGTAGTGGGAATATCTCCTAAACCTGGGGTAGCCAACTCAGATCCTCAAAAGCTGCCAACAGTGCGTGTTTTTAGGATCTTCCAGCTGAAGCGCAGGTGGACTAATTAGTGGTTCTGTCACTTTTTGTGTGCCTGTGCTCATGAAAACGTGCACTGTTGGCTACCCCTGTGACCTAAACCATACATCTGCTGGACCTTAGGCTAACATGAAACATTGGCAGTTCTGAATGAAGTGTTCAAATAAACTTAAAAAACTATTACTCCTTTATGACCCATAACTTGCCAGGACCATCATGGCTAAATTTCCCATAAGGAACTATGACGGTCCTGGCACGTCATGGGTTAAATGGTAGCAGCGTGCCTCAGTGCACACTGATATCAGGCTGCACAGGCTGAAACTGATCACTCCCGGACCGGAGTGCTCAGTTTCAGTCATTTGCGGTTCTGCTGGTATATGCGATCGCTACTACAGCAGTCACATGTACCAGCATTTTCATTCACAAAGGCAATGTGCTTTAAACATTGTCTTTGAGACTGCTCTCTGCCTCTCTTTTCCTTACTATGAGAGTAAGGAAAAGAGAAGAAGAGAGCAGACTTAAGATCAAATAAATTAAGTTGATAGTTGGGGCTGTTAAACTCTGCAGTGCTGGTGCTGGGGGCAGGCTGGATTCAGGTCCATTTCTGACCTGCTAAGCGCTACTTTTTTTTTTTTTTTTTTTTTTTAACATTTAAAAAAGATCACATATTTTTATTTACACATGCTATTTATTATTATTGTTTTGCAATGCATTGGATAACTCTCTGGCACTCAAAGGGATAATACATGTCTGTTAACCCGTTAACCCCTTCAGTGCCAGAGGCTCGGGCCATTTTCTGAACCCTGCAGGCCAGACACTTTTTCAACATTTTTGCTATCCTTCCGTTTAGGCTTGATTTCCTCTGGGGATTTTTAGTTACATATGGAAAACTATATATTGTTTTTTTCAGAACGAATTGAGCTTTCTTGTGATACCTTACATGAAGAGAATTTTACATCGTGCAAAAAGCTATGATGTCATAATGACAAAAAAAAGTGAAAATTTACTCATTTTGCTAAAATCACATACTATGTATCAAAAATATTTACCTTGATTGAAAAAGTTTCAATTATTTGAAAAAGCCTCGAGTCCCCTGAGTAAAAAAATACCAAATTTGTATAGTTTTACCTACGTCCATGGCTAGCGTAGAGCCCTAATCACCAGCAGCGCAAAATGACATTTTCAACTTTATAAACTAATATGCGCATTCTAGGGTTTTTGTGGTAAAACTACCCTAAAACAGTGGAATAACTATATAAAACTATATATTTCGGAAAAGTAGACAACCTGCCGCATCTAATGAGGGGTAACTTGCCTTCTTACCCCAAGCCTGGTGTGCACAAATGCCTCCAGAAGATGGCGCTAATGAAAAAAAAGGCATTTTCTTACATTTCTGCCCCTTCAAATGTACTGAAATTTGTGAAAACCATGGCATTTCCAACTGTATTCATTAGCTAGTGCTCTTAGGAGAAAAATGACACCCCATTGGTATGAGTTTAACTACCTCAGGGGGCGTTAGAAGTGCAAAATGACACCTACTACAACCTCAAATTTTTCTAACATTTTCTCAAACATTACTTGTCAGTACACAAATGGTTATAACAACTACAGAAGTGAAGAAAGGGTACACAAACCATACCATTTTGAAAAGAAGACACCCTGCCGCATCTAATGATGGGTGACTTGCCTTGTTACCCCAAGCCTGGAGTGCACAAATGCCTCCAGAAGGTGGCACTAATGAAAAAAAAAGGCATTTTCTTACATTTCTGCCCCTTCAAATGTACTGAAATATGTGCAAACCATGGTATTTCCAACTGTATTCATTAGCTAGTGCTCTTAGGAGAAAAATGACACCCCATTGGTATGAGTTTAACTACCTCAGGGGGCGTTAGAAGTGCAAAATGACACCTACTACAACCTCAAATTTTTCTAACATTTTCTCAAACATTACTTGTCTGTACACAAATGGTTATAACAACTACAGAAGTGAAGAAAGGGTACACAAACCATACCATTTTGAAAAGAAGACACCCTGCCGCATCTAATGATGGGTGACTTGCCTTGTTACCCCAAGCCTGGAGTGCACAAATGCCTCCAGAAGGTGGCACTAATGAAAAAAAAAGGCATTTTCTTACATTTCTGCCCCTTCAAATGTACTGAAATATGTGCAAACCATGGTATTTCCAACTGTATTCATTAGCTAGTGCTCTTAGGAGAAAAATGACACCCCATTGGTATGAGTTTAACTACCTCAGGGGGCGTTAGAAGTGCAAAATGACACCTACTACAACCTCAAATTTTTCTAACATTTTCTCAAACATTACTTGTCTGTACCCAAATGGTTATAACAACTACAGAAGTGAAGAAAGGGTACACAAACCATACCATTTTGAAAAGAAGACACCCTGCCGCATCTATTGATGGGTGACTTGCTTTGTTACCCCAAGCCTGGAGAGCACAAATGCCTCCAGAAGGTGGCGCTAATGAAAAAAAAAGGCATTTTCTTACATTTCTGCCCCTTCAAATGTACTGAAATTTGTGCAAACCATGGCATTTCCAACTGTATTCATTAGCTAGTGCTCTTAGGAGAAAAATGACACCCCACTGGAATGAGTCGACCTACCTTAGGGGTGCCAGAAGCACATCACTACACCTACCTGTTTGCTTCTTCGAAAATGGCGGCTTGTACTAAAATGTTCATAACTGTTAGAGACATGAAGGAAAGGTATAAAAGGTATACCATTTTGGAAAGTAGACATTCTCCCGCATCAAATGAGGGGTCACTTGCCTTTCTACCCCCTGGGCTGAAGTGCACAAATATTTCCAAAAGGTGGCGCTATGGGAATAAATACATGTTTTTTTACATTTCCACCACTTCAAAGATATTAAAATCTTTGAAAACCATAACATTTCCTGCTGTATTCAGTACCTGCTACCAACATGAGAAAAATGGTAGCCTATTTGTGTGGGTTAACATAGAATATGTGGGTGCTAGGAACACGTACGTAAACCTGACACTTTTGTTTTTGAAATTATCTGCTTGCACTAAAATGGTTATAACCATAATAGATATGCAGAAAAGGTAGAGAAACAATGCCATTTTGGAAAGAAAACATCCTTCCGCATCTAATGAGGGGTCACGTGCCTTCTTACCCAAAGGCTGGTATGCACAAATGCTTCCAGGAGGTGGCGCTAGTGAAAAAAAAAGGCATTTTCTTACATTTCTGCCCCTTCAAATGTATGGAACTTTGTAAAAACCATGGAATTTTCAACTGCATTCATTAGCTAGTGCTCTTAGGAGTCAAACGACACCCCATTGATATGAGTTGACCTACCTTAGGGGGTGCTAGAAGTAGAAAACTACACCTACTACAACCTCTGATGTTTCTAACATTTTCTCAAATGTGACTTGCCTGTACAAAAATGGCTATAACACATTCAGAATTGAAGAAAAGGTAGATAAACCATACCATTTTGGAAAGAAAACAACCTGCCGCATCTAATGAGGGGTCACTTGCCTTCTTACCCCAATACTGGTGTGCATAAATGTTTCCAGAAGGAGGCGATATAGGAAAAAAATTGCATTTTTTTACATTTCTGCCCCTTCAAATGTATGGAGCGCTGTGAAAACCATGGAATTTTCAACTGCATTTGTTTGCTAGTGCTCTTAGGAGTCAAATGACACCCCATTGGTATGAGTTGAACTACCTTAGGGGGTGCTAGAAGTAGAAAACTACACCTACTACAACCTCTGATGTTTCTAACATTTTCTCAAACCTGACTTGCCTGTACGAAAATGACTATAACACCTTCAGAATTGAAGAAAAGGTAGATAAACCATACCATTTTGGAAAGAAGACAACCTGCCGCATCTAATGAGGGGTCACTTGCCTTTTTACCCCTAAGTTAGTTGGCACAACTATTTCCAGAATGTGGTGCTACAGGAAAAAATAAAATTTTGTTTTACACATCAGTCACTTCAAAGATACTAAAATGGTTCAATGGCGTGGGATTTCCTAGGAGGACTTCTTGCCAGCCTAAGAAAAATGGTACCCCACTGCTGTGGGTTGACATACCAATTTACGCTACAGGAGCGTAGCTACCAGTGAAACAGAAATGGTAAAGCAAACAGTGTATGTGTGATTTTATGGCTAACAGATGAAAGAAGCTAGGGCGTCAGCCGGTGTACGTGCGGACCTGTGACTACAAGTGTAACAAAGTATGTGGGAGGGTGAGGGATTAGGCAGTGTGTGTGGGTATGAGCAGAGGAGCAAGGATGGTGGGGCAGTGTTTGATAGTGTGTATGGGAGATCTGTGACTACCAGTGTTGATAAAAAGTCCTGTGTGTGCCACAGGAAGGGGGTCGGCATTGAACTCCCCTCCTAGTGGCACACACAGGGTTAATTTGTGTTTTATTTTTTATTTTTTTTATTATATACCTCATTGAGGGGCATAAGGACCCCCTGATCCCTCCCCAATGAGGTCTTAGTAAAAAAATATATATATATGTCCACAAACAGGGGACCCGGAGAGTGCCACAGGGGTCTCCAGCGCATTGCAAAGCAATGCATTGGATCCTTGTGGCACTCAGAGGGTTAATTTTTTTTTAATCATTACTTGGTAATCAGAGCTTGTTGGGGGGCCATCAGGACCAATCATGATGGCCCCCCAACAATCTCTGATAACGAAGTAATGAGAAATGCCCTGTGTGTGCGCCGCAGAAGGGGGGCTGCATTGGCCCCCCTTGAGGCACACACAGGGTTAATTTTTTTTCTTTACTTTTTTTATTATGGACCTCATTGGTGGGTATCAGGACCCCTTTGATTCCCCCCAATGAGGTCTTAAAAAAAAAAAAAAAAAAGGAATCAAAATGAATGTCCCTGTGAGTGCCAAAGGGCTCTCCAGCGCATTGCAAAGCAATGCATTGGACCCTTCTGGCACTCAGAGGGTTAATTTTTTTTTTAATCATTACTTGGTAATCAGAGCTTGTTGGGGGGCCATCAGGACCAATCATGAAGGCCCCCCAACAATCTCTGATAACGAAGTAATGATAAATGCCCTGTGTGTGCGCCGCAGAAGGGGGGCTGCATTGGCCCCCCTTGAGGCACACACAGGGTTAATTTTTTTTCTTTACTTTTTTTATTATGGACCTTATTGGTGGGTATCAGGACCCCTCTGATTCCCCCCAACGAGGTCTTAAAAAAAAAAAAAAAAAAAGGAATCAAAATAAATGTCCCTGTGAGTGCCAAAGGGGTTTCCAGCGCATTGCAAAGCAATGCATTGGACCCTTCTGGCACTCAGAGGGTTAATTTTTTTTTTTATTAATACTTTGTAATCAGAGCTTGTTGGGGGGCCATCAGGACAAATCCTGATGGCCCCCCAACAATCTCTAGTAACAAAGTAATGATAGAAGCCCTGTGTGTGCCACAGGAGGGGGGGGTGCATTTGACCCCCCCCCTGTGGCACACACAGGGTTAAAAAATTGTATTTATTTTTTTTTTAATAATAGACCTCATTGAGGGGCATCAGGATCCCCCCTGATCCCCCCAATGAGGTCTTTAAAAAAATAAAAAAAAAAACCCAAAGAAAAGACCCTGTGAGTGCTACAAGGGTCTCCAGCACATTGCAAAGCAATGTGCTGGGGACCCCTGCGGCACTCACAGGGCTACTTAGCGTTTGTTTTTTTTTTTTTTTTTTTTTTTTAATTTCTCAGACCTCGTGGGGGACATCAGGACCCCTTCTGGTGTCCCCCCAGTTATTGATCTCCCAGCCATCGGCTGGGAGATCAATATGGCGACTTGCAGGAGAGCAAAAGCTCTCCTGCCTTTCACTCCTACCACCGGTAGGAGTGAATGGGACCGGGGAAACTTCCCCAACGTCATCAGTGACATGTCACTGATGACGCTGGGAGGCTTCCCCCGGTCCCGCCCACTCCTACCCGGAAGTTCGGGTAGGAGACAAAGAAGAGGAGAAGCTGCGCCTCAGCTGCGCTTCTCCTCTTCTTTTATTGATCTCCCAGCGCGATCGGCTGGGAGATCAATAACAGGGGGGACATGAGGAGTGATCCTCATGTCCCCCCACGATTGCCCACATTTTTTTTTTTTAAAATGCGGCCACTGCATGCCGGTTATACCGGCTCATGCAGTGACCGCATTTTAGTGGGTACATTGTACGAGCTTGGCACAGCGGGTACAGCTGTCCAAACTCGTACAATGTACCCACTTGGCACTCAAAGGGTTAAGGACCAAGCAGTTGTGCATCACATTGCTTTTTAATGTGTTGCACACCCCTCTGGTCCTTAAAGGTTTAAAGCTAATGGTTTTACTAGAATATGAGGGTTATTCTGTATTGCAGGGAAAGTCAATTATTAGATCTTCAGTTGTTGGGAAAAATGGGAGCTGTAATCCCTAATAGCTGCAGGTCTGACAATTGATTATCGCTGCTGTACTGAGTCACTAGTAAATCACATGCCAAGTTCATGTTGGGTAAAGTGACACCAACATCAAACAGGAAAGCTGCTATGTTTGACCTAACTAATGAACCCAAACTTTCGGACATCTTTGTTTATTTGAGAAGACCCTTGCTTCTAAATTAAAGGAAAATTAATACATTTTAATAATACCCCCATACTTATATCACTCTGGGAAGAAAACCCTAATGACTACAATTAATCAGTTTAGAGCAGTTTCTCCAAAATTAATCTTTTATTGGTGGTATTAGATTTCATGTCTATGGAAGGCAGACATGAGTCTTTGGTGTAGGACTTCAGCTCACCAATCTCCTCCCATGGGCAGCTTCCCAAAAACACTTTTTAGCTACAGTAGTTTGGGGTCCTGGAGTCTTCCCAGAACAATTATATCTGCCTCTATGTACACGATATCTAGGACCAGTTAAAGGAATAGTATACACAACCTACCTACTACCACTAACCTGCGCCAGAAGTCTCATGGCTGATCCTGTTCTGTCCAACAAAGGAATGTAGGTAGAAACAGACTCCCCTTCCATGACTGATCTGTGACAATTCCCTGATTGCTGATCCTACAGTTTCACTCTACATAAGCGCACTGGCTCTGTGGGGTTGGAGAAGTCAGTCTCGGCTCCTGTAGAGTCAGCCACCAGTCAATGCAAGAAGTGGAGCCTGCTTTACATCTTGTTTGACAGAGTGAGGATTGGCCATGTGACTGGGTAAGTATTAACCCCTGAGCAACCAGATTGTGCTAACGGTAGTACCCACATAATGCAAAAAAAATTTTTTTGCAGTATGTGAGTAAATATAAATATACCACTACATTATCTTTCTTGCTAATATCCATATAATTTAGATTATGTGAGCGGAAAAATAACCACTTAGAGTATTTTGTGGTGGAGTCAGGGACACATGGCCAATGTTTTAGTTAGGTTTGAGTCTAGATTGTTCCTTTTAATGATCGGCACCTGTCACTGTCTGGAACTATATAGTACTGGAATGATTTATATTATTATTACTGCTATTATTACAGCTATTACATTTTTTCCATTATGTATTTATGTATGTATTTTCTTTTTTGCAGGTGAGACAATTCAAGGTCTGATTGGGAATCTAAAAGATGCAATTAAAACCCTCTCTAAAGTGGATTCATCTGTTTCAGTCTCCTCTGGTGGAGAACTCTTTTTGCGGTTCATAACGCTCACCTCTGAGTTGGAACATTCTGTAAGTGGATTTAATGACTGCCAGGAGCGGGCAAGCTGCAGCTTTCCAGCAATAGTTGGGTTACTGATCCCATCATCCTGTTGATCAGCTAAGGGCTGTGGGAGTTATAGGTCAACAACTGTTAGGTTGAAGGTTACCACTCTTCACCTATGTCAAGTGTGTTAAATGACCATCTGCATAGTGGGAGTATTTCTAATGTGGTATTTTCCAGCTGGGTGAAAAAAAAGTGTTCCCAGTCCTGGGAGATAATGTATTTAAAGGGATAGTAATACTTGCAAATTACTAATCCCCGTATTGTAGCTTTGTTAAAAAGAAAATTATTGCCCCCAGTGTCATCTCTTAAACCCTTATGGTTTGAGAGATGATAGCGCTCAAAGTTCCCCTCTCCCGCCCCCTTCCCTGACTGAACGCTGTCTGCAGGGATATCCGGTATTACTTGCATCAGGCGGCTCTGCAGCTGGCCGAGATCGCATTTATAAAAAATAATTCTTTCACTGAAACGTTCTTCTACGTGTGCTTGGTTTGCAAGCACACGTAGAAGACCGTTTTAGTGAAAGATTTCTTTTTTATAAACGCAATCTCGCCAATGCTGCAGAGCCGCCTGATGCAAGTAATACCGGATATCCTGCAGTCAGCGTTCAGTCAGGGAGGGGGGAACTTTGAGCGCTATCATCTCTCAAACCATAAGAGATGACACTGGGGGCAATAAGTTTCTCTCCAGCTGTTGGGGACTACAACTCCCATCATCCCCACTAGCAAACTGCTTGGGGATGATGGGATTTATAGTCGCCAACAGCTGGAAAGCCAAAGGTTGCCTACTCCTGGAGGAGAACTCATCTTGGATATAGGGATATTTTTATTTCTATAGTGCTGCTGGGAAAGGAGCACTGTACATAGATAACATATAAAGAGCGAATATAAGTTTGATACAGTCATGAGATATGACATAATGAGATACTGCAGTCCATGAAGAGTCCTCAGGGTGTGTCTCCAGCCTAATATGTAACTAGTAATCGTGTTTGCCTGACAGTGTATTCATGTAAAATATTGTTCTCTCAAAAAAAACCCAAAAAACAATTATGTTCTTTCCTTCTATTAACATGACATTTGTTCTGAAAGAAACCGCTGATTTGACGGTGGGTGTTTTGTTCTGCTCTTAGGATTATGACAAATGCAAAAAAATGATGAGCGAAAGAGGGGAGCTTTTCCTAAAAAGGATATCTATGTCTAGGAACAAGATCACAAAGCTTTGCTGCCCATTTATAAAAGATGGAGCTGTAAGTATTAGTTGTTTCATCCAGTAAAGAGACTTGGAACC
Source organism: Rhinophrynus dorsalis (assembly GCA_037306005.1). Taxonomy (NCBI): domain Eukaryota; kingdom Metazoa; phylum Chordata; class Amphibia; order Anura; family Rhinophrynidae; genus Rhinophrynus; species Rhinophrynus dorsalis. The sequence continues at coordinate 519,845,630 of CM074718.1, forward strand.
TCATTCATCAAGCTTAAGAGGTTCAGTCATAGAGAACACTGACTGCACCATGGGGGGTGGGGGGATAAAAAGCCTGCTAATTCCTGTTGACTTCATTGGAGGTTTTCATCCCATGAATACTAGATTGGTCTCCAGTGCATTGAGAAACAATTCATTGGAGACCTCTCTAACAGTAAGGTGGTTAAAAGCCCCATTTAAAGTGTTAGTAATGTCTAAAAAAAACTTTTTTGCATTTAGAAGAGCTTAAAAAGCTGATCTAAATGCAAAAAAAACGTATCTCTCAAACCGCTATGGTTTAAGAGATACGGGCGTTTAAAGTTTGATTTCTCCTACTGACAGCTGTAAAGGCACACGTTTTAGACCATTTCAATGAAAGGATTCCCTGTAAGTAACGAGATCTCGGCACTTCTCAAGCGCCTCCGTGTCGACCGACACGGATCTCCTGCTGACAGTTTTACAGCTGTCAGTAGGAGAAATCAAACTTTAAACGCCCGTATCTCTTAAACCATAGCTGTTTGAGAGATCAGCTTTTTAAGCTCTTCTAAATGCAAAAAAGTTTTTTTTTTAGACATTACTAACACTTTTCCTCAATGGGAATATTTATTTGTCCCTTGCGGTGCAGTTGGCTTGTAGCAAGAGCTTTGTGGCAGAACCATATGACCTTAAAAATGTGCAATTTTCCTCCTTCTTAGATACTATTTGACCCGATTCTTTTGTTATATTGATGTTAAAGAAATAGTAATGTTTAAAGCTGCACTATCAGGTAGATATGTGTCCTCCAATTAATTGTTAGTATAGCGGTAATCGTTGAAATATTGTTAAAATGTTTATTAAGTGCTGGCATTAGTTGGAATCATAAGTTCATATGAGACTTACCTCAAGACAACAGCACAGACATCTTGCCAAAGAGTGATCTGTGCGCCTGTGCTGTCTGTCCCCTGTATCTTCACTGATAGGTTATTTGCCAGAGGGGAGTTGCATTGTACTGCATGGTATAGGCAGGGATGGACAGCACAGGTGGACAGATGCCTCTTCGGCAAGATGTCTGCAATGTCGTCTGGAGGTGAGTTTCATAAGAACTTATGATTCCAAATAATGCCGTAGTACCGTATATATTGATCTATTAAGTGTTACCATCTCATAAAAAGAAAGTTTCAGAGTAATTTGGTTTTATACACCCCCTCCACTCCCCCACACACCTTTTCCTGACAACAGCCTCATCCCCCCCGCCCAACATGAAACAGTTGCTGCCATGGCAACCCTCAGCTTTTAGTCACACAATGACAGCTTTAGTCAGTGCGCAGGATGCATTAAAACTAGACACTTGGAGACAAATGTCTCTGTGTGAGTGATCCACCAGATGGTAATGAAATCTTCACTGTTATGAACGTTTTGGAGAAGTTCTTAGCAGTTATCGAAGGTATGAGGGGAGCAGAATTTGAACACAACAGGTGTAGGACTAACCTGAGGGTGAGTGTTGCATAACAACACATAGTTCTCTATTGAAGGAAACAGAATTACCTGGTGATATCACATTTCTAGCGTGTGATTCTGTCACAGGGGTTAGAGATTTCCACTAGATCATGAGGAAGAATTTTGAGACAAGGGGGTTGCCCTATAAGAGTCAACATCTCGTCTTCCTTGCATATAATCTAACCAAACTGGGTATCTTTGAAAGAGACTAGTCTCCCCTTTACATTGATATCTGAGTAAAAGGTATTTGTGTAAGTAATCTTGCGAACACTTGCATGAATACAGACATGGTTGGTATCAGAGAATAAAATTAAAGTAAGTAATTCAGTTAGGAGCAGGTGGGGTGCTGAAGCCTATATTTCAATCCCCGATCAGATCATGATGGTGTTACTGCCATTGGAAGGGGAGACTTTCCCCTTCCCAGGGATGGTCCTTATTAAGGTTTTTTAATATATGTTAATATCTTTGGATGCTTTGATAAATTATCTTTTACTAATGCTAGTATATGCAGTTTGTCTAAGCTCAATAGCGTCCAGAAAACAAAACAGATACTGTAGTTGTTTTCAAAATTGTATTGAATGCCTTTCTAGCTCAGAACAATATTGAGAATTATAAGTCTTAGTAATGTCTTAGATAAATAAACAGTAGTATTGTAGAGAATAAAAAAAAGAAATCCATCGATGTCAGTCCTAACGTTTTAAAGTTCCCCTCTCTCTCCCCTTTCCCTGACATCAGCACTCTACTGACAGCAGGAGAGCCTGTTCCTGGGACCAGCCGGTGGCTCTGCAGTACAGCCGAAATAGCGTTATTTAAAAAGAATACTTCATCGGAATGGTCTTCAAAGTGTTCTTGGTTTGCAAGCACACATTTATAGACCGTTACAATGAAGTATTTCTTTTTAGACTACGCTATTTCGGCTCTGCTGAAGAGCCTCCTCAAGTCAGCTGACATGGATATCCTTCTGTCAGCTTTACAGCTGACATCAGGGAGGGGGGAACTTTAAAACGTTATCTCTCAAACCGTAAAGGTTTGAGAGATAGTAATGGCATAGACTGATTTCTTTTTTATTCTCTACAATATTACTTTTTATTTATCTAAGACATTACTAACCCTTTAAGAAATTCTGGAGAAAGGCAACCTCGCCATCTGCAACAAAAGAAAGAAATCCTTAAATTCTCATTCCTTTAACCCCTTAACCCTTTGAGTGCCTGAGGGGTATGCAACACATTGCAAAGCAATGTGTTGCATACCCCTCTGGCACTCAAAGGGTTAAGGATCACGCAGTCCATTTACGTGATCTGTGATCACAGCGCCGCTTGCAGCTGCTCTGCAATCACAAACATCCGTGACTTGCCAGGTTCATCACCGGTCCTGGAACATCACATGTTCTTAAGTGGTTAAATGGAGGCTTTTAACCCCTTGAATGCTAGAGAACTCTCCAATACATTGTTGCTGCCATTATTCTGAAACTGTTAGGAATTGTATCACAAAATGCTAATCAACACTTCCTGCTTTTGCCTAGAAAATATTAACCCACGCTTACTCCAGAGTGGTACTGAAAGTTTTGGAAGAGGCTGCAGCTGCCAATAAGCGTTTTAGTGTCTATGTAACAGAATCTCAGCCAGACCTGGCAGGGTAAGCATGTCTACTCTACAGCACAGATCTTTTCATGACTGGTTAGACAATAAATACAGTGAGGCCTGTGTACTAAGATCTCTCCAGCTTGAGACATCTTACATCTTAATGCTGAGGTGTCATACAACCTGCCCATAGGCTTTTTCCATCGCACGCATCACACCCACTGCACCCTAATCATGAGGGGGATTCACACTGAAAAGTGCTTCACTTGCAGCTGCTTTTGAGGTTGACCCACAGCTGTCACATTCTCATCTGCATTGCTTGTACAGGATTAATGCTAAATATAATCATGACAGTCTGATCACTTGTGCAGTTTTTTTTGTTTTTTTTTGTCCACTGGCATCTCCACGGGCATCTGGCATTCAAAAATGAATTGAGCTCCTCAAATACCTGGAACAGGAACTGAAGTGTGCCTGGCACTTTGAGGGTGTTTACTTGTGTATGATTGCAGTTTTAATAGCCTGTACTAGGGTTATTAATGTTGGATTGAGGCTCTATGATTAATTCACAAGGAAGGTGTTTACTGCCAATGTTTTATTTATGACTAGAATGTGTGAAATTGGTTATATTTTACTCCCAGCTTTAAGCTAGTCTGTTGACATATTTCAGAGACTTTCTTTTGGCAGTGATTAGGAACAGTGAGATCACAGCAGGTAGTACACTCCAGCTGCTGAACCTTCCATGTTTCTATACATCTGTGCTTGTGGACCCATAAGTTATCAAGATTTGTGCAACCCATCTTAACAGCATATAACTTGAAGCCACAGTATAGAAGTAAAAAGGGTTCTGAAACAAGTCAAAACTCCATTCCATCAGAATGGAAATTCAGCTGCCAAAAGAGTAGAATAAGTTTTTGTTGTTTTTTTTTTTTTGTTTGTTTTTTTTACTTTCTAAACTTTTGCCTACTGCTATTCCATTCCGGTTGGCATGTATAATGAGTTTTGCAATGTGCTGTACATACCAAGACAGCTCAAAAAAGCATTGCAAATGGCCATTCTGCTATCACTTTGCAGCAGAATGGCCTTTGCTGCAGCGAGGGACAAACTTCAGTAAGTATAAGGGGCAGGATTTCCCTTTGTGTACTGAAGTCCTGATGTCCCTCGCTGCTGCCGTCCGGACCAGACTGCAGATTCAACAGTGAGGTGCAAGGAAGGGGCGGGCGGTTATCTTTATCTCTGCATAACTTTTAAACTACACAAAAGTAAGCACTTCAATATATCGCAAACTCTTAGTTTTACTATAAAGTAGACTCAATGAAATACTTGTAATTGGACATTATTAACCCTTTAAGTTTAAAATATAGTGAAGTACATTAATATAGGGTACATATACCCCATATGAATGCATTGCATTAAAAAGCCAAATAATGATATCAAAATAGGGCCTAGGGGCCCAAAAGTATACCCCCAGGACTGTGGACATATCCCATATGTTCCTGGGCACAATTACTTGCTGCCCTGCCGCTCCCCACCACCACCTTTTTTTAAAATTGGATCAGACCTCATCGGGGAGGCAGCAGGATCTTGCTGATGCTCCCCTACCACCCCCCCTATTGCTCGCCTATCCAATTGCAAGAGGTGGTCAGTACTGCAACCTGGAAGACAAACGCTGCCTTACCTTACCTTAAAACTCAACCGGCATTCCGCGAACTTCGGGGTTCAGTTTGACGGTCTGGAATCCCCACTCAAATCAGCTTGATGATGCGAGTGGGGATTCTAGGTCCTCCAACTCAACCTGGAAGTTTGGAGAACGAGAAGTCATGTAGAGTCCCTGTAAATATGAGTTGCTGAGTTGGAGCTTCGCAACTGACTTTCGCAATCCAGTCAGACTGGCTCACTATGACTGTGCCTAATTCTATTCAGGAAAGTACAGGTATTAGTGTTCTCAATCAGTGCATATGATGATGTCTGTCTCTTTTCCATTTAGGAGAAACATGGCAGATGCACTAAGGAATCTTAATGTTCCAGTAACAGTGATCCTGGATGCTGCTGTTGGGTACGTATAATGTATTTTAGGAAAACATCCACCGGTTGGTGACTTGCAATTCTTGTCTATGTCTGGGGGGGGGGGCTGGAGGGGAAAAAAAATCCCCCTATATGTAAATGGGGCTTTAATCCCCTCTAACATTCAGTGAGGTAAAAGCTCCATTTAAATCATTAGGAAGTTTGGGAATTTGCATTTCTTCTTATAGGGAGTTAAGTCTGACTGCCTTTTTATTGTATTTTTTCCTTGGTAGTTATATCATGGAAAAAGTGGACCTGGTTATTGCAGGAGCAGAAGGAGTGGTAGAGAGTGGAGGAATCATTAACAAGGTAAGTAATAAAATCTAATTGGGGGGGGGGGGATTCAGCGTGTTGAAAATAACAGTATAGCAGTTTGTGTGTTTGTTCTTTCACAAGTTCCAGGGTCCCCTGAAGCAGTGCTGTATGCCTCAGTAAATGTCTCCCCCTCGTGGACAGGGTGCCAAGTGGTTATACTAATGCTTCTCAGTCTTTTTTGCTGAGGGCACCCTTAACACCTTATAGATCAACTGTCAAGGAGTAATGAAGGGTAGAAATACAAAAATATATAATTATTTTAGGTCTCCCCCTCAGAATAATAAAAACAAGCAGTTTGTGTATATCTAAGTTCATAAAATATGCAACTGTAACTCAGCATTAACATGTTTGTCCTTCTTAATAGAAAGGAAAGGGGCACTGTTATAGATGTTCACAGCACGTCAGCTGTGAACCAGTTGGTTATACTATCCTATATAATAAAACGCTAGAATGTTTGTCCGATGCAGTCATGAGCAGTAGAGACTGCCCAAACGCACAGAATGCTGAGAGCATTCTGCACGTTCAGCAGTCTCTACAGAGCATGACTGCATCGCGTGTGCTGCCAGTGAGGCAGCGGCAGTACACAGAGCAGGACCAGTGCGTTGTGTACCCTTCTGGCACTCAAAGGGTTAACATCACCGGACCTTGGCCTGTGTACACAGGTTTTTGCACTAGTTATCAATAATCGGGGGGGGGGGCTTATAAATCAAGCTAACTCAGAGCAAACCAACTGTACCATATATGAGAAATTAAATCACATTACTTTAAATGGGGATTTTAACCTGTTAAATGCGAGGTCTCCCAACACCCATTCATGGAATTAAGCTTTATTTAAATCTAAAAGAATGTTCAAAATAAAAGAACACTGTGTATATATAAGTAACAGTAGATTAGGTTGAAAAAAAAGTCTATCACGTTCAACCCTTGCCTCATAATCCAATGGCATGAGAATTATATTGCTTTCCTGCTACCAAAAAAGTTAGTTTTTATCAATGCTTCCTGATTTGCCTACTAATACACATTATGACCCTGTATGTTCCCTCTTTAAAGAATTCTGCACTTAAATGTATGCATTGTATCTGCCATAACCACATCCTTGGACAAGGAATTCCATAATTTAACAGACCTTACTGTTAAAAAAAAACCCTTCCTCTGCTGAAGTTTAAACCTCCTTTCCTCTAATCTCAAGGGGTGTCACCTGATCAGGCCTTGGAATAAATAGCTCACCACAGAGATCCTTGTATTGACCTCTCCTATACGTGTACAATGTGATAAGATCTCCTCTTAGTCATCTTTTCTGTAGAGTAAATAAACCAAGTTTGTCTAGTCGTTCCTTATAAAGCAAGTCCTCCATTCGCTTAATTAATTTTGTTGCTCTTCGCTGTACCCTCTTCAGTTCTAAAATATCCTTTTTCAGAACTGGTGCCCAAAAAACTGTACTGCATATTCAAGCTGAGGTCTTGCCTATGATTTGTACAAAGGCAAAATGATGTTGTTGTCCACTCTTCCTTCAATACCCCTTTTTATGCAAGACAGAACTTTGTTTGCTTTTGCTACTGCGATTTGACACTGTTCACTGTTGCCAGGTTTGTAGTTTACAAGGATTCCCAGGTCTTTCTCTACCATTGAGTCCCCTAAAATTATTCCATTAAGGGTAACGTATCTGAGGTTTCTATAGTAGGACACCCCAGAAAAAGCTCTTTGCTCTATGGAAAATGTAGCCACCAACAATCATAATGAGCAATAACATTTCATTGGACAGTCACATGTCCTGCAATGTGTTGTAGTGGTAAATGTACCTAAAGTCTTAACGAGAATCTTCTATTAATTTAATAGATTTAATGTGGTGGAAACCTCTCTCGCATTCAAGCTGTTAAAAGCCCCAGTTAATTTTGTGGCAGACCTGATCCTCTTCTGCTTCCTGCTCACAGTCCCAAGTACAGATAATACAGGAAGGTGAATGTGTTTGTGTGTGTATACAAATGGTAAAGTGTATACTTTTTTTTTAACCAAAATGTAGATTGGCACAAATCAAATGGCAGTATGCGCCAAGGCTCAGAACAAGCCTTTCTATGTGGTGGCGGAAAGTTTCAAGTTTGTCAGGCTCTTTCCTCTAAATCAGCGAGACGTTCCAGACAAGTTCAAGGTGAGAAGATATGCTCCATAACTAGGGCACATAGACTTTCACATCCTGAGTCAGGGCTGTTCTGGAAAAGCTATTTGTTTATCTCCTTTCCTGCTGAAAGTCAGTTGTTGTTTTTTTAGTTGTGTCTGGCAGGGCAAGAGTTAAAGGTGGAAGGGGGATCTGAGGTGGCTTCCGCTATTGCTGGATTACAGATCTCATCATCCAAAGTGGGCTTGAAATTATGGAAAGTTTAGTCCAACAATTTAGGCTTAGGTTATCCACCCCCTTGATTAAATTGTCCGCTTACAGCTTTGACATATAAACACTGATGTATTAAGGAGCACAGTGGCTACCTCATAAGGCACAAATATATTATATTTTTATATATAGTATGACAATGCCCACTGCTTTGAAGAAGGCTTTTTAGCCCATGAACTCTAGAAAGGTCTACAGTGCATGATGAAGCAATGTGTTGGAGACCTGTCTAACATTCAAGGGGGTTAAAGGTCCCATCTAAAGCAACATGGAATTGCTGCACTTAGTACTTCAACTTCAAAGTGCTTGCTGTTTGTAATCCAGGGGTAGGTGAACCTGAGGCCCCTCCAGCTATTGCTGGACTGCAAGTCCCATCATGCTCTGCCAACTGCTGGTGCAGAGTGATGGGAGTTGTAGTATAGCAATAGATTTTAGCAGGGGTGCACAATCTGGGTAAACATCTGTATTTTTATATGCTGTTACAATTCTCTCTCTTCTGTTTAGTACAAAGCAGACACTCAGCAACAGAACAAGGACCTCCTCGATGAGCACCCCTGGATTGACTACACCTCGCCTTCCTTAATCACACTGCTCTTTACAGACTTAGGGGTCTTGACCCCATCTGCTATTAGTGATGAACTCATCAAGTTGTATTTGTAAAATTATAATGAAAACTAGTATAACACCATTGTGTGCTGTATTCAATATCAGTGTGCTCTTGCATTTCCAGGTCAGCGTGTAACAGGGCTGCCCTATACCATAGACTTCTGCCTTGCATTTGCACTGTCTAAAAATACTTTTGAGCTTTTTTGCTTTTCCTCCTTTACACCACCTATCTTCCCTGGCCTCTCTAATATTGCTATGTAAAGGGATAGTATTACTTAAAAAAAGACTAATCCCTATGTTAAAGCACTTCAGTAAAGATGAAAAATGCCCCCAGCGGCGTTAGCCAGGGGCAAACTTTGTAAGCGGTTATCTCTCAAACCATAAGGGTTTGAGAGATGCTGCTGGGAGGCATTTTTCATCTTTATTGAAGGGCTTTAAGATAGGGATTAGTCATTTGTAAGTAATACTATCACTTTAAGAACAGTTTGTTAAGTATACTTTAATTTATACATTTTGTATCACCTAACCCTTTAAGGACCAGAGGGGTGTGTAACACAATGCGTTGATGCCCCTCTAGTCCCTAAAAGGGTTAAACATTTGTTGTTACCCAACACATGCTGTGCAGGCACTTCCTGTCTTTATCCTACATTACCTCCCCCACTCACTGATGCTTAACCATTTCAGTTCTAAAGAAGGTGGGCAATGGCTTACGGAGCAGTGTCAGTTAGTGGGGGCAGTCATGTAGGGCTAAGACAAGAAGTGCCCACAGGGCCTGACTTAATTAGCATAAACGATACATCTAAATATGTATTTTTTATTTACAAAACTAATGTTTTAGTAGACAGTGTGATAGTGCCCCTTTAAAGGTTTATTATTTGGTGGGGTTTACTGTTACTTTAACCCTCTGAATGCCAGAGGGGTGGCCAACACATTGCGTCACAACGCATTGGGCGCCACTCTGGTGTTCAAAAGGTTAAGGGTAAGTTAAACAATAGAATTTTTAATGCAATTTCATATGCAGTTTGAGGGCATGAAACAAATCTTCTGTATGAACTTGGCTTTAGTGGAATATGCATCACATTGGGACCACTCTGGCAATCATATTTTAAATACCCAGGACCCCCTTTCCCAGTGAGTAGCAAAGGAATTCATAAAATACTCTATAGGGCAAATACATTAAGTGTTCTATTCCTTTTGCCAAGAGGACGCTACACTGCAAATGAGGTGTAATCTAAGGTAGTGACAGGAAAAAAACAAAAACTTGATTGGGTATGTAATTAAAGGGATAGTAATGTCCCACAAAAAATATTTTTCAAATTGAGAGATACTTTTTAAGGACTACAAACAGCTATGGTTTGAGAAATAGGCTTTTAAAGTTTGGTTTGCAAGCACACTTTTTAGACCATTCCAATGAAGTAATTCATTGTAAGTAACGCAATTGCAGCTCTGATTTACAGCTGACAGCAGGAAATCACAAACTTTAAATGCCTGCATCTCTCAAACCATAGGGGTTTGCGAGATACGTTTTTTGTGCTGTCCTCAACTTTTTAAGGACTACAATATTTTTTGTTGGACATTACTACCCTTTAAATACTAAAAAGACCACCTTTTTTTAGATAATTTATACTGGGCATTAAACAAAATAAAATCCCTGACTATCAAAGTTCTGTAATATCTGCTGAAATATCCTGCATCAAAATAATTACATACACTGAGGTTTACTGTACAGACATTATCATTGCAGAGATGAGTAATGTTGCTATATTTAAGTCTATACGTGCACTGGTAGCTGTTTCAGAAGTGGGTGCTAACAGTGTGACATTAGTTGGTCCTCTGTTAGATTTGAGGGGAGTGCACAGTGGGGCATATATAATAAAGTGGAGCAGTTCAGGGGCAAATCAACCAATTCCCGCTGAGGTCTTTTAACCCCTTGAATGCTAGAGGTCTCCAACACACTACGACCAGTCTACAATTCAAGGTGTTGAAGCAGTAATATACTAAGCAACTGAAGAACAGCATTGTCTGTGCAAGAAAAGCAACCCCTCCTAAAATGTACCTGTTCTACATAAATTACATTTTGATCTCTGGTGGGTCCAGGCCATGTTGTACTCCTTTGCCTCAACCAATCAATTTTTTTTTATTGGTAGAGGGGTGTCCAAGACACACACTCTAAAAAAAAAAAAAAGAGCGATAAATAATACAGCTGTTTTCTGTTGTGGTCACCAGGGGCTACTGTTCCTATAATTTAACATGTTAAGCTGTAGTCACTAATCCACCTCCCATAAAGTGAACTATAAAAATATTGGCACGGTTGCTCCAAATGATTAACCCTTTAACTGCCAGCGGGATACACAATGCGTTGCTTATCCCTCTGGCATTCAAAGGGTTAATTTGCAAAAAAAAAAATCTCACAGCAATGAGAATAGGCTTGTTTTACTCAAAAAGAATAGCACAGATGTATTTTGAGCTGCCCTTATAAAAGCCCCCTTGAGGTTGTTTGTTCTTATGGTTCAGTTGGTTTATCCCTCTTTTGTCCTTATATAATAATCCTCATTGTTGTGTGGACTAGTCTTGGTACAAAATGAATCTGATCACTAGCAGTTCATTCAGATTCCTCAGATCCATCATCTTCCTCCTCGCTCGGTCTTTCAACACCTGTCACCTGCTTCTCAAACTCCTCCTCAGTGATTTTACCTTTCTTCAACCTCTTTAATAACCTGGTGTCACGAAGCAGCTCATCGACATCTTCCTCATCCAAATCTGAACCCTGTAACATAAAGCAGCAGAGACACACGAGTTACTCTGCAGCAGAGTGAAGTGGATTTATTTTTATATCTACTCCCTAATGGTATTATGTTCAAAAGTAGTTCTGGTGCAAAGCAACTGCTCCGTATGGGGCACTTAAAAGTTTCCCTCAACTTCAATGGGATTTTTAAGTTTGCGAATGCTAGATACCTCAAACACACTACAATTAAATGCCTCCTTGAAATCAGTGGGACATTTTAGTTCTGCCCAGTGGTGCAGTTGGTTATCTCCAAAATCACTCCACTTTTCTTTTGAATGTAGGGCCCTAAGTGTTAACAAAATTACACATGAAGATAGAGGGAGAGAAAGTAGTAACATAGTCTTGCACAAGTGCAATATGCTCTCAAAGAAATTCTAACAAATATGGTTTCAACTTTAAAGAAGCAGTAAACTTTTTTAAAACCTGTATGTTCTAGAGCTTTTCATGCGTAGTAAAAACAAGAGCACTCCAACTGCTGTCAGTTTTTTTTATTCAAGAGTTATAACAGGGCAAATAACTAGCATTACTCAGCAGTTTCTATCACATTCCATGGAGAACTGTTTGTCAGTGACTCACCTCTCCCTGAAATTGCAACAGAATAACATTGGATATTTGACCACTAGATGGCAGTGTTAATGTTAAAAAGGCTTAAAATGTAATTACTTTGAAAATATGGTTCTCTCAGCAGTGTAGATACCCTTGTTTTACTCAACAGAAAAAGCCCTACAATATATTTACTTCATAACAAAAGTTTACTGCTCTTTAGCAGAGTACATTACAGATTAATGCTTAGAAGCTTTACATTGTTGTCTTCATAACAGTATATAGGGAGGTCACACTAAAGCCTGTGATGTGAAATACATTGGGGCTCTACACTCTTTAAACCAGTTTTCCAATACCTTAAATGGAAACTAGAATTAAAAAAGGTTAGCATTTGAATAATTCTAACTGCTAACACTACCTTTGTCAGCAGCAGCAGCATTTTAAATCTCCTGCAATAGCGAAAGCAGTCAATGGCATCCTTGTTTATAAAGGCTTTGCAGGTGGGTATGAGGTTACAGTAGCCAACAAGATTCATCAACTGTCTATCTGAAGTTCACATAATGAGCTGTGGGAAGAAGATACCACTGGAGGGTTCACTTTTAAAAGGCAGCAGGCAAAAGAGACATTAAGCATGTCGCCATGATAAAATTGATGACATGAGAATCTTGCACTGCATGACGGCATGAGATTCTCATGTCGCCAACGGAACTGTTGCATACCTTTAACCTGTTCACCAGCTGGCAAGATGAGGCTGAATAGACCATTTTGGCTTTATTATGGAATACAGTCCTGTCTTCTCTCATTGCTTATCCCATATTCATTGTATTACTGAATACAGTGCTGTCTCTTCTTTGTCTTCTCTCATTGCTTATATGTATTGGTTTTCAAGCATCTACTGAAGTAAGCTGCTCTGGCCTCTCACTCCCCTTCTCTGCATGCAGAATCACAGGGAGTAGCAGAGGAGGGGAATGAGAGGCCGGAGCGGCTTACTTCAGTAAGTGCTTAACAACTAATACATATAAGCAATGAGAGAAGACAAAGAAGAGACAGCACTGTATTCAGTAATACAATGAATATGGGATAAGCAATGAGAGAAGACAGAACTGTATTCAGTAAAATAAAGCCAAAATGGTCTATTAAGCAGTGCGAGAAGGCAGACGACTATTCAGCCTCTTAATGCCAGCCGGTGAACGGGTTAAAGGTATGCGACATGAGAATCTCACACTGTCATGCAGTGCGAGATTGTCATGTTGCCATTTGTAGAATGGCGACATGCTTAATGTGTTATGTGGTCGTACGCTCTTTTGCATGCAACCTTTTAAAAGGATACCCCACTGGAGTGGGTACATATCCACTCCCTCTAACACTGAAGACATGTAATTTTATAATGTGGTTATTCTCAAAGGTGCGAGTATCAGTAATTTACAAGTGAACTTCCGAAGACACCTCACGTGTATATACTTGTTTTCATCATTACTTATTTTAAATGTTAGTTGCCCTTTAGATCATAAACTCCAAATGTTCATTTAGGATGTTAGTGAAGCATAGGCAACTTCACCACTCCTTCCAATGGATGACTGCAGATGATGGAAGAGCCAATAGCTTCCATGCCTGGCCCATGTAATGGAATTATAAGTACACCTGCTAATGACACGTAATTGAACTCCCTCCCTATATGTATAAATATACATCAATATTTTTACCTCCTCATGCTTCCTTTTCAAGGCCACTTTCTTCTTCTTTTCCTTTCTAGCTTTCTGTTTTGACCATGCTTTGTTCTTTGCAAAGTTCCTTCGGCCCTCAATCTCTTGCTTCTGTTTCCTTTCCTGCAGCATCTTCTGTCTCTGCTTCTCTCGATTCTTATCTTTGTAAGGAATGGTGTCCGTGTCAATAGCTGCTGTAACAAAATCTGAGAAATTCTTTCCTCGCAGTTCTGGCATCCGGGGCATTTTCAGGAGACCAAAGCCACGGGCGAGAGAAGAGAAATCCAGATCTGAAAGAGGAATAAAGCAGGAGTTAACTCTAAGGATGCCATATCTGTTTGCATTAGACAACACTCAGATATTATAAGGTTTACAAATTAATCAGAAACTATGCTTCTAAGACTGAAACATAGCATTTGGCAGACAAGAACCATTTAGTCTGTCTTGTCTGAGGTACAATCTGACACTATGCTCCAAAATTAAAAAGTCTCTAGACAGGTAGTGAAGGGGTATTTGCAGGAGCAGACACAGGGGTCCTTATACTTCAAGTTAAAGTGGTACAATTCTGGAGCAAACCAACTACATAGGAGGTACATGAAACACACCATTGATTTTTGGGGCCTTTAATGGTAGAAACATCTCCAATGCATTGTGAAACCATGCACTGGATACCTAGAATTTAGAGGGTTAAAAGCGACATTTAAATAACTGGGGATGTGCAGAATTTTCATTTCTATCTTATGGTGTAGTTGGTTTGCACCTCTTTATCTTGATGAATAAGTCCCAGAGTTCCCTGGTGCCTCCACCTCAGGCACTCCCATCTCCCCTCAAGGCTCCCATCAGCTGATGCTGCCCAAATCACCAATGACAGGTTAGTTTAAAAAAATGTTAATTTATTTAAGTTAAGACTTAAATAACATTAAAAAACATTTTACACTATGGAAAGGTGGGGTAGGAGTGTCCCTTTAAGCTCTTCATGGCCGTGCATGATGGGAGTTGAAGTATATCACCAGCTGGAATGCCACACATTTTTCACTCCTGCACAATATGAATTATCCAATCCCCATACAGTAATGTGTACAGACTAAATTAATGGTGAAACAAGCCAAAAGATGTGAGACTCTGAGCATGAACAAAAGCAAAGTTGCCATGTTCTCTGACTAGTCACCGCTCAAGAGCATCACATTTTAGCTCTCCAGTACCTTTACAGAGGAGAAATCTCCACATACATATTAAACTAATCCCACCCATTAGGGCGGTCCAGTACCAAAATAATGGGGAAAGTCCCCTCTGCGAGGAAACACCAGCTAACCCCAGACGCATGTTTCGGCCATGTTTGGCCCTCATCAGTGAGGTGAAGCTGGCTTCCCTAGGCACTAAGAACAAGGTGTCCACATTTGGATTACCCTTTACACTTAGGGAAAGACCTTAAGTGTTTCTCAGAAACAAGCTAAAAGATGTGAGAGGCTCTGAGCATGAACAAAAGCAAAGTTGCCTAATCCATATGTGAACCCCTTGCTCTCAGTGCCTAGGGAAACCAGCTGCACCTCACTGACGAAGCCCAAACCAGGCCGAAATGTACATCTGGGCTTGGCTTAGCTGGTATTTCCTGTGCAGACGTGACTTGTCTCTGATTTTGGAACTAGACTGCCTATTTGGGCGGGATTAGGCTAATGTGTATGTGGAAATTTCTCCTCTGTAATTGCATTAAAGAGAGAAAATGTAATGCTCTGAGTGGCAACTAGTCTCAGAACAGGCAACATTGCTTTTGTTCATGTGCAGAGCTTCTCACATTCTTTAGCTTGTTTTGGAAAACACTCTTAGGGTCTCTCCCTAAGAGTAAAGTGTAATCCAGATGTGGACCCCTTGCTCTTAGTGCCTAGGGAAACCAGCAGCAACTCTCTGACGAGGAGGAAACGTATGTCTGGGGTAAGCTGGTATTTCCTGTGCAGAGGGGACTTGCCTGTCATTTTGGAAGTAGACCACCTTTTGGGCGGGATTAGGCTAATGTGTACATCGATATCTCTCCTCTGTAATGGCACTAGAAAGCGAATATGTGATGCTCTGAGCGGTGACTAGCTGCAGAACAGGAACATTGATTTTATTCATCCTCAGAGCCTTTCACATTCTTTAGTTTGCATTAATGGTGAGCCTGGCAGAGCCGTAAAGCTCCTGACATAATGGGTCAGAGTCAGGCCATATACTACCTTTCACCCTGAAGATCAAGTTGCACTCGTGTTTGGCATAAGCCTGCACGTAGGACACGAACGCTTTCATCCCCTTCTCAAACACTGCTCTGTCAGACTCTGCCAGGGACTTCAGCTTCGGGAGATAATCCACTGAACTTCGCAAATCGGTCATTTCTTGCAATGGGCACTATGGAAAAACAGAAGGAACAGACAGTTATGGTGGACTTATTCATCAAGATCAATCGATGCAATTGCAGAGCAAACCAACAGCAACCACGGTGTGAGAAATGAAAAATCCCATTTCTTTAAATGGGGCTTTTAATTCCTTGAATGCTTTGGAGGTCTCAAACACATTGCTTCACAAAGCAATTGATACCTCTCTAGCATTGAGGACATTAAAAGCCACATTTAAAATCGATATCAGTTTTCTTTGTTCCCTATGGTGCACAGTTGGTTTGTCCCAGAACTGTGCCTCTTCAGCTTGTTTAGTCAATCACAATGGGGTTTACTAAGCAAGCTAAAGACGTGCCTTTCTGGAGTAAACCAGCTGCACCACAAGGAACAGATAAAATACTAGAGATGCACCGATACCACTTTTTTAAGACCGAGTACAAGTACCGATACTTTTTTCAAGTACTCGCCGATACCAACTACCGATACTTTTTTTGGGGTCATTTGCCAGTTTTCCAGGTACTTAAAGCGCATATATTATATATATAATATATATGCTTTAGGTACTTGGAAAACTGGCAAATGACCTCAAAAAAGTATTGGTGAGTACTTGAAATATAATATTATATATATATATATATATATATATATATATATATATATATATATATATATATATATATATATATATAATATACACACACCACCTCTTGACTGTCCCCTTTTGCCTCTTTCTCCCCCTCTTGATTCCCACCTTTTACTTCATTCTCCCCCTCTTCAGCTTTTGCCTTGGCTTTTTCTCTTCCTTTTGATCCCCCTTTGTCCCCCTCCTTGACTCTTGATCCCACTCTTTTGCCTGTCTTGCTCTCTCCTGATCCCCCCTCTTTTTTGCCTTTTCTTAGTTCCCCTCCTTTTGTCTCCTGATCTTTACTCCTTTTGCCTTTTTTTTCCCCCTTTTTCTTAGTCCCTTTTTTCTCCCTCCTTTTCACCCCTCTTTGCCTCTCACCACCCGCTCCCATCTAGCCTCCCATACTCTCCTCTGCCGGGTGCTCGCTGTTCTCTCGCGAGCCCCGGCAGAAGTCAGCGTCAGAGCGTTGCCATGGTAACCCGCGGCAACGCTCATACGCTACTTGAGGGAGAGAGGCAACCGGGGAGCATTGTGAGCAGCTCCCCGGTTCCCTCACTGCAGCACCGACCCTGACACAGGGTATCGGTGCTGGCATCGGCCGCATTTGCGCGAGTACAAGTACTCGCGCAAATGCTGGTATCGGCACCGATACCGATACCAGTATCGGTATCGGTGCAACCCTATAAAATACCCAGTGATTTAACCCTCTGAGTGCAAGCAGGGTACGAAATGCATTGCGTATCCCTCTGGCACTCAAAAGGTTAAAAGGATATTTTTAACCCCTTGATTATTAGAGCAGGTCTCCATCGGATTGCAAAGCTTCTATGGGAGCAGACGGTAAAAATCCTGAGGCTCCTTTCAGCTGTTTGGGGTGTCAGAAAACAGCAATGGGGCACTTTGGTCCAGTTGTCCAGAGAGAGAGAATGCATTCCAATCTTATGTTATTAATTAGATCATATGCACTAAAGCAACTGCACTGTAGTGAACAAATAATAATTTCCTCAAATTAATTTTGATTTAAAATGGGGCATTTCACCCTTTGAATTAAAGAGGGTCTCTGACTCGTTGCAAAGGAGACATCCCTAGCAGCCAAGGGATTAAAATAAGCAATGCATTTGAGACATAACAAATTGTGATTTTAACTGGTGGTTATAGCCATGCACATATTACACGAGGGGTAGTGAAATGATGGACCTCCAGCTCTTGGAAGCTGGGATTCCTATCATCCCCAACCAACTATTAGCTAGATGAGGATGATTGAAGTTGTAGTTTCCAATAACTTGAGGTTTAACAATTGACTACCAGTGTACAACACAAATATTTCTATATAAAACCAAACAGAAGTACTGTAACTTTACCTAAAAAGATTGGAATGGACAGGGTGTTAAACAGAAAAATATATTTCACTTAGAAGCTACATGACATGAAACATGGAAGGAAGAGCCACCTTTTGGTTTATCGATAGAAAACTGACGTAAGATTCTTCCATAGGAAGTAAAAATACAAGTGCGCTGCCATGGTGGCCAATCCGGGCTGTGCGGCCGCAGCGGTGAACAAAGGAACTGAAAGAGCAAATGACATGAAAGGTCACATTAATAACTCTGTGCATAGATCAAATATGAAGGCACCTGACAAGTGTAATAATGCCCTTCAAGTTGTAACTAATATGATAGCACTGTCTTATCATCATCATTGTCCCCCTCAACCTGTGCACATATCCAATGGTGGAAAAAAATGTGCCTCTGGAGAAGCTGAAGTATAAAACTGAAATTTGTCTGAAGGGAGAGTAGAGGCAAGGATGGAAGGGGTAAAACCTTTACTTGAAATGCGCTGCCCCTTACTTAGAGGAGTTTTACTCCATGGTCCAGTCCCCCAAGAGAAAGAAAAAGAATCACCATTCAAGTCTCCTGCCAGGTTCTTAAAAGTTAAGAGGATCAGACTGTGAACTTAAATTGGCCATCATTAGACTACAGACAAGCATATTCTATGTCAGTTTCTCAACCTTGGTCCGCTTCACAATGATTTGCACAACTGTCTGGTCTTGTAAGAGATTAAAAGTACCCAAAACTATAGGGTCAATTGTCAGCTCAGTCATTTAGGCTACTCCAAGCTGTGTTCCAGCTAATTATAAGTCACAATCCTCTGATGGGGAAATTCCACAGAACTTAAGTGGAGTACCACTGTTCTAGAGCAACAGAGAACTTACCTGGCACTGCTTGGGGGGTCATACTGAAGGACCCAATTTACTTCTGGGATGTCAATGCCTCGTGCCATAACATCTGTACAAACCAGAACTCCACTGCAAAAGAAAATGAAGCATGAAATGGGAAACAGATGTTCTAGTCCTTACCACACATGCATTACGTTATGAAGAAAAACTCTAGATAGGCTTGCTTGCGTATGCAGATAAAGAACTTGCATTAAACTGACCTGTCATTTAATTAGTATTCAAAGACATGTTCCACAGAGCCAAGTTAGCACAACAGTCTATATCGTGCATGGAAAAAACACTCTCCCTCTGCAAATCCTTTTTATCTTGTCCAGTGTTGCAGAGGGAGAAATCCACAATATTCCTAATTTCATTATTACCAACAGCTCTCTTCAGAGCTGCTAATCTGCTGTTTCTAAACTGCCCCCTGCCTGCATCAGCTCCCTCTCTTTCCATGAATGTTTTGTCGTCTCCAGAACACACTCAAACTCACAGCTGTATCGGGGGTGCACAAGAAACAATTCTACTGCTTTGTTCCTGTGATCATTGACAAAATGCTACTGGCAATCTACTTCCCTTGCCATCCCAAGCAGCACACACACAAAACAGACACTACTGTTACACACACACACGCACACGCACACACACAAATCCTCCAGAAGTAGATGGAGCCATTCTTCAATCGCCGCCAGCTTCCTCTTCTGCTTGGAAGAGATATGAATATGTGTGTGTGTGTGTGTGTGTCTCCAGAGGAGACAAATTATGTAATGAAGCTTTCTATTTCATATATTATATATATATATATATATATATATATATATAACAAGTGGGGGATAAGAGATCCACTTTAAGGACCAGAGGGGTGAGCAGCGCATTGCTTTGCAATGTATTGCATAACTCTCTTCTCCTTAAAGAGTTTGTACCCACCAGACTTAGTCAATCCTTTGGGTTTCCAGTTGCTGGAGAGAACAACTACCATCACCCCCAACCAGCCAATAGCTGCCTGGGGATAATGAAAGTTGTAGTCCCTGACAGCTGAAGATCCAAGGGCTGCCAACCTATATACACAAGGAAGAAAATCAATACAATAGATCGGTCAACAGAGGTCATCTTCTTACCTGTTAAGTTTCCGAAATTCTGTAAAAATCTTGTTGCGCTTGTGTTTCATTTTGCCATGAATGCACATCACTTTCACATTTTTCACGAAGGTTTCTAGGGCCTTCCCATAATATTCCACACAGGCACAAGTACTGAGCACAAAAGTGAAGAACAGTACTGTATGAGAAAAGAGGCTACTACTTATAGGATATGGTCAACCCCTCAGCCCCATTAGACTGTTACCTGAAGAACACCAAGTGCTTTTCCTGTTTTCTTTGCTGCAGGAAATTCACAAGCTTGTTGAATTTTTCATCCGATTTGCTGATCTATACAATGAATAGATAGTCTGCAGATGAGGCAACTTCATTTTTGCACAAACAAAATTTAACAACAATTTATCCTTTTCGCTGAAAAAGCAAAGATTAATTTCAGTTTATGAATTTTATATGATGTTAGTTTAGAATTAAACAATCTGGTCATGTTAATCCTTTTAAACCCCTTGGATGATAGCGATCACTCCCATGCTTGGTTTAGCAATGTGCTGAGACCTCTCGAACAACTGGCTGATTAATACTGGCACCAACGTATCCCTTTCAGGAATTAGGGAGTTAAAATAAGTCACAAATTGAACCCCTTAACCTCGTCAGCAGCAGACGTGTGCAAAACGTACTGCAAAGCAATGCATTGCACACCCCTCGTCCTTAAAGGGATAGTAATGTTTCATAATAAAAGTAACTCTAATTAATCATCATAGTATTTGGACTTTGGAGAGTTTTATTTCAATTCTGTCAGAGCTGTAGTTCAGGAGTAATTCAATGACAAAGTATCCCCCTCCTGTCCCTTTTACTGATGTAACACTGTTCAGCCAGATCAGAAGGGAGGTGCCCAGGTAGACTGCAGAGAGGGACAATCTTCAATTAAGATTAGGGAAAAACCTGAAAAACTTGTCAAGGGGGGTAGGGCTGTCATTGTTCTCATAGGAAGAAGATTGTCCCCTTCTGTTATCTGTCTGGTCTATGGACTGGATTCCACATCTGAGAAGAGATGGCTTACACTAGGTAAAAGGGGCGGGAGGGGAACTTTGCTTGTGAATATCTCTCAAACCATAAAGGTATGAGAGATAAGACTTATATTGTTCTTCATGTTTTTTAATGCCTACAAAATAAAATAAAGATAAAATGAAGTATTACTATCCCTTTAATAGGTTAACACTGAACAAGCAAAAGGCCTCACCGTATAATAATTCTGCAGGCGTATAGGGGTTTTCTGGGTGCTCGTTGCTGCTACCCCCTTCTCCTTCACTGTGATTCGGACAGGATTCCGCAGCCCAGCTCTCACCAGGTTCTCCAGCTCCTGTGTTTGCGTTGCTGAGAAAAGTCCAGTTCTCCTCTGTTTGGGCAGGTATCCCAAGATGGTGTTTAGACTAAAAACAGAAAAAGAGCAATTATTCAGACAAAGTCATGATCACCCTCACAAAAAGCCTTTAAAGTAATCTACCTTAAGGGAATAGTTGAATATTTAGTTGAGAATTGAAAACGGTCTATATATTTCATCAGCCATTTGTCTGCAATGTACATAATTTGAGAACTTATATTTGTTGGTGGCACAGTGTGGCACTTTAGGCTAAACAGTGTCTGTGCTGAGCCAATATTATTTCACATTGTGGTACAAATTAATCTAGACCAGAGATGGACAAAATACTTTCCAGGTCCCTCATGTCTTTCTAGCTGTAAAGATTTGTTCTGCAAAGGAAGAATGGTACATACAGAAAAGTGCCATACTCATACATTGTATTACTCTTACAGTGCAGAAAGATACATTTACTTAGACAATGTTTTGCCAGGACGAATACGTTAAGATCTCTCTCATTTTCAAGTGTGTCCTGGAGAGCTTTTACAGTAAGAAGTTACATATTTACACAAAATACAGAAACAATATAAACACACATACATATGCAGATAAACATAAGATAAAATTATGTATTACATCTATAAAGTTACATATTGATTTTAGATACAAAGAAGCAGTTATTTTTATGGCTTTTAGACTGGGAGAAGATATGATTTTTTCAGGTAGGTTATTCCAGGCTTTCGGAGCTCTGAATGAGAAGGCAGATCGACTGGCTTCTTTCTTGTAGTGTGGTACACACAAGGAGTTGTTAGTAGTGCAGTGAAGGTTATAGTTAGTATGAAAAGCAGGAGTGAGCATACTACTCATGTAGTCTGGTAGCTTTCCAGAGAAGTGTTTATAAAGTAGGCAAGAGAGATGAAGGGCACATCTAGATTTTAGTGTTAGTCACTTTAGTTATTTAAAAGGGAACTATCACCTTTATACATGTTGCTTCCATTTGAAATTGGATGCAAAGAAAATGATAGTCATGTAATTTTTTTTTTTTGCTTTGTATTTTTTAAAATTGACTTACATCCTGCATACAGCATTGGCTTTGGCACAGCAAGCACCACTTGTGGGAATGTATGTCCACCCACCGCCTTCCCCTTTTCCTACAGCAGTTTGACTAAACAGCTGCCTGCAGGCAGCATCAACATGACGGAGCAAGCAGGCAATGAATACACAGTAAATAGCAACGTCCTGCACTGATAAGCTCAGGAAGTTGCTTTTTACGTTGTATTCATTGCCTGGCTTGCTCCTTCATGTCGATGCTGCCTACAGGCAGTTGTTTAGACAAACTGTTGGAGAAAAAGGGTAAGGCAAAGGACAGGGAGGGTGCGACACGCCATCTTAGATGGAGGAACGATGGCTGCGTTCTCCCTCATCTCGGAACAACATTTGGCTTACAGTTTCACCTACAATGAAAAACTATAGTAGGTGAAACTGGCCTCTTTATTAAATTTAATAGCTAAGCAGCTGATTCAGAGGGGAGGTCCATATTTGGTGACAGTTCCGCTGGATGGGTAGTGTAAATACACTGGAGGACAAAGTGACATAATGAAATATACAGAGTATTGCGTTTACCAAGATGGATTTATGGTGCAGAAGCATAAACTACATCCCCATAGTCTATGACTGGTATTAGCACCTGCTAATCAATATGTTTCTTACCAGGGGACATCAACAGAATTTGTTTCTAAACAGAACCACTATTTTAGGATGTTTGGATGTTAATTTATCAATATGAAGACCAAAAGTGAGGTTGGTGTCAAGACACATACCAAAATATTTGTAGGAGTCATTAGGGCCAAGTTATGATTAGACTTACAGTGGTAAAATGGGTACTGTGGAATTAGTTTATGCTTTGTACCAAATGCCATTGTGACAGTTCTGTCAGTATTTAAGAACAGTTTGTTTTTTAGCTATCCATCTGTCAAGAGAAATCATCCTGTAACACTGCCTCAAGTTGTGATATATTTGGACTTTTGCTGTAGATTAGTGTCGATTATAGTGTCATCTGCATACATATACAAATAATGGAAGCATTCTCTGTGCAACGCAACAACTGTTAATATATTATCAAACAGCCAGATAACTAATTTTCACAAACACATGTTTCTCTAGACAGAGTATTAAAGGGATAGTAACACTTCGTTTTAACTTTATTTTATTTTGTAGGCATTAAAAAAACATGAAGAATGATATAAGTCTTATCTCTCAAACCTTTATGGTTTATGAGATATTCACAAGCAAAGTTCCCCTCCCCGCCCCTTTTTCCTAGTGTAAGACATCTCTTCTCAGATGTGGATCAGGTTGTATGACAGTACAGATAACAGAAGGGGACAATTTTCTTTGTATGAAAACAATGAAAGCCCTTCCCCCCTTGAAAAGTTTTTCAGCTTTTTCCATTATCTAAATTGAAGATTGTCCCTCTCTGCAGTCTACCTGGGCATCTCCCTTCTTATCTGGTTGAACAGGGGGGGGGATACTTTGTTTGTGAATATCTCTTAAACCATAAAGGTTTCAGAGATAAGACTTATATCATTCTTCATGTTTTTTTAATGCCTACAAAATAAAATAAAGTTAAAATGAAGTATTACTATCCCTTTAAAGCAGATGAAGTATGTAATACTGTATATATAACTCTAGCCAAAATAACTGCCGACCTCTGATCAAGACAGAAATAAAAAAATCATTGTTTGGGAGGAGCTACACACCTTCTGGTTACCAGAGTCCAATGTTTGCACAAGACTCAATCATGTGTCCTCCTTTGTTTCTATTATCTTTTAGTTGTACTCTTTCGTTCTGATGTGCCTCTATTCTTTCTACATCTTGTAAGTGCATTTCATCTGTTGTATTCAATAAATCTTGTTAAAAGTAGTACACTAGGTGGTGTTTGTGCTCTGTCTTCCCCTTCTGTTGCACCCCAGGGTTCTCTGAAAAAGCACAATGGATTTCACTGAACATACGTAATGGCTGGAATGGGAGACAGTGAGGCTTTTATACTTTTGGCCCATTAGCAATTCTGGAGCAAACCAGCTGTATCATAGGGGGACATAAAAAAATTATAACTGATTTATTTGTCCCCTCTGGTGCAGTTCGTTTACCCCAGAATTGCACCTGCTCTCCTTAGTACATTAGCCTCAGTGTGTGTGTAATGGTGTAACTACCAAGTAGAATACCTGCTTTATTTTGTTAACCCTTTGGGTGCCAGAGGGATACACAATGCATTGCTTTGCAATTTGTTTCGTACTTCTCTGGAACTAAAAGGGTTAAAATTATTTTGCAAAAAGCACAACAAAAAGTTTAAAAACAAAACAACATATGACATCCAACATGCACTGCAGACATATTGAAAGAAACAGTTAATGCAAGCACCTTGCTTCAAATCCCATATCCAGCAGTCTATCTGCTTCATCCAAGATGAGGACATCCAGACTTTTCACACAGCTGACTAAATCCAATCCATCCGCCTGTCTCCGGAACATATCCTCCAGTCTTCCTGGTGTGGCCACGATAATGTTTCCACTAGCGGGAAGAAGTGTTACAATTTCCTGTTAGATAGCTCAATTACTTATCTGATAAGGGCCCTAATGCACAAAAAAGCAAACCAATTCTAGGCCAAATAATGGACAAACATTCCCACCAATTTTAAATGGGACTTTGAACCTCCTGAGCGATAGAGACGTCCCCACCCTTTTGCACTGGAGACATCTCACGCATTCAAGAGATTATAAGAACCATTTAAAATGATGTAAATGGGGGGGGGGGGGTTGCACCCTACAGTGCACTGGTTTGATCCCAAACTATTGCAGTTTCATTTTGTACATAGGACACTGAATCTATACCATTAAAAGTGTATATATAGTAGGTTAGTCATTTTAATTGAAGGTATGTTTTAGGAGACATTTAGCTTTACATGTTGGTCAGTATATGCACATTATACAGCACTGACTGGAATGCCAGCAAGATAATAACAGTTCACACTGCTCTCCCACCTGCCAACCACTTACTAACACTCCACACTACACACCCTCCAACCAGTCAGTATTAGCTCATTTGTGTAAGCCAACCAACTGATAATCAACTCTTGTCATGGTGAATGCAGACAGGTGATAGTTTCACCAATTCCCTAGAGGAAATCAAAATTCAAAAGCAGACACTACTGATCATTCAGCCTGCCCTTTGACCTCACTGTGTAATTATAGCATGCCTTGCTTATATTATGCAATGTGTTCAGATGCACGGCTAAAATGAATCCATATGTAATGCAATCTGTGGCACATTTGGGTACAAATGAATATGTTATTGCACAGTCAATGTTTAGGTTTAAAGAGGAACTCCCATGGTCATACAACCAAAGCTTGTATAGTAAATACCCCCCCCCCCTCCAGGTAACAAAAAAAGGTTGGGCGATACTCCCCAAAGTATTTAGAAATTGTGTAATCTGACCCGGTATCCGTATATGAAGCGCGATTAGACCGCCGCCATCTTTGAGAAAACTTACCACTGCGCATGCTTCAGTTGTCTGTGTGCCTGTCAATCAAGAAGGTTCTGCCTTCCCACAGCTGTCTTTTTTTTTTTTTTTCACGTTCAAGCGTTGCGCATGCACAGTAGAAACAATGACCTCGCCCTCCCATCCATGCACGCTCATTACAGATAGACATTTAAAACTAGTTTAAATCTATTTAACCCTTTGATTGACAGGGGTATGCAATTCTATCTAAGATCTATATCACTCAAAGTTGTGGAAAATAATATTGTAGCCAAATTTCATTTAATTTAATAATCAGATATTTTATTACCTTCTAAGTTTGCTGTGTGGAGGGATTAAAAGTTTGTGGCTGAGACACAATTCAATCTCTAAAGATGCTCAACGAAACAGCAGAGCTAAAATGTAAGCCAATAGCATCAGTCTGTTTTCCTGTCTTCATGGAAACAGACTGGTGCTTTATATAGTGCAAGCTCTTCACAGGAACGCACTCGCACTATGCTATGAGGACATGAACGCGCATCCAGCAAGGAGCGCGCCAGCTCATGTGATACAGCTCTGTGATGCAAGACGGATCATTCAGCCAGTGGGATGAACAACGGAGCCATTTGGCTCCATGAAGAAAATGCGCATTGGGACAGACTGTATAAGGTACTACAGTAATTAACTGTTTATTCATTATAAATGAGTTTTTTGGTTTTTTTTAAACTAACTACACAGTGCTTCTTACCAATGGAGGACACATTAATACACACATAATCATATTGGGGTGGTAGTTTCGCTTTAACTTACACACCTTCATCAATCATAGTTGAAACAATAACTGGAGAGTCACATGTTTTCTCTGAACATGTCTGTCACCAGGATGCCCTCTACTTTCTCTGAGAAAGGCTGCTCTCAGGAACCTAGCTATTTAATTTGAGATAAGAGCATTTCTAACAGTGGTTTTCTCTCTGCTCTATCCAATGCACGATATACTAGGAGAACAGTAAACTTTTTCATAAAAAATACATTAAAGTGGACTTCCTGATGAGTAAAAGTATGGTACTGCCACTGCTGGGATATTTATTGTTACAGCTCAAATGTCATTTTTTAAATTGCAGTTCCCATTAAAGGTCACCAGGTGGTGATGTTTCCTACATAGAGATGTACACAATGCGGGAGATTCACTAAGCAGTGATAAAGTGGAGATGACTTCTCCAATGATATCACTTATCCAGTTCCTATGTTATTCTATAGAGCCTATACACTAAGATCTCCAAAGTTCAAGAAATCTTAGTTCATTGGCTCCACAGAATATCATGAATTGGAGAAGTGATAAACTGGAGAAGTCATTTCCACTTTATCACCTCTTCATCACCTCTTAGTGAATCTCCCCCAACGACTCACTCTCTCATAGAATTAATTATTTAAAAAAAAAAAAAAAAAAAAAAAAAAAAAAAAAAAAAACTTTCCTGTTTGACACTAGATGGAGAGGTTCTTTAAAAAAAAGTCTGAGATGTGAGAACTTTCAAATTGTAAAATATCCCAGCAGTGGAAGTACCTTTGTTTTACTCAGAAGGAAAATCCCTATAACAATTTTTTCATTAAGATATGAACTGCCCTTTTAAATGTGAAATGCATGCTATATATATCTCAGATGCATTTCATTCAATTGTTCAACACTTCATTTTATGGAAAGATAAACCTGCCAAATTTTGCAATGAAATTACATACCCTTGTTCTTTAAATTTCTTGACATCATCCACAGGATTACTTCCCCCGATAAGGAGAATCTGACTGGATAAACAATGGAAAAAGAAGGATATTGGTACTGGAAAGGAACACTGCATGATTATGCTTTAGTCACCTTTATTGACTTGGACAGCTGTTACTATTTGGTGATCTCGTTTAGTAAAGGGATGCGCAACCTGAGGCCCTCCAGTTACTGAGAAGAGCAATTCCCAATCACCCCAGACACACAACAGCTGGCTGGGGATGATGGGAGTTCTAGTCCTCAAAAGCTGGAGGGCCTTCTGTTGCCCACATGTGCATAGGTTTTCAACCTGAATCCTCAAGCCTTCCCAAAAGTACACATGTATAGGATTTAATAGATTACAGATGAATGTAAACAGATCTTCATAATAGTCAATGCATCCAAACCACAAATTCTGGAATAACCAGTGCAGAGACTTTATGCCAAAGTCATAGGAAAAAGCAGATAAGTTACAAACACTGTATGGAAAGAATATAAATACTTACCTAAACTGTGGAAAATGCTTAGTGAAATATGAGAGGACCTCATCAATCTGTACAGCAAGTTCACGTGTTGGGGTAATGATTATAGCTCCAACCTATAAAAAGGATGTAAATTTCAACTATATGTAACTTTATTCATAATGTACAATAAACAAGTGAACATAAAAGGAAAGAAAGGGGACATGTCAACAAACCGACTGACAAAATAGATTCACAGACATTTATGCATAAAACAGAGGAGTGATCCTGGAGCATACCAAAATCAACACAGGGGCCAACTAAAAGTTCCCTACCTTTACGTTGATTTAAATGGGACTTGTAATACCCTGACTGCTAAATAGGTCTCCAACAACGCCTCTACAGTGCAGCTGGCTTGCGTGTGCGTGCGCACGTGTATGTATGTGTACAAGGGCTGTTCAATGCATCGATTCGCAGTGTTAGACACCCCTTGTGCACAAAAAAAAGGGATAAAATCCCCAACAGTTGTAACAAGCAAAGTACACAATGAACAATACAACATTATAAAATGGACACCATGAAGCTTTAGAAACATACAACATATCCCCAAGCGGAAACAACACAGGGAGCATCTATAGTAGGAAATGTATAGTATAGATCAGGGATGGACAACATACACAGGCTAGATCCAGCCCACGGACTGATACAGTGTGGGTCTTGAATCTGGCTGACTGTAAGAAACAGCAGTTCTGCTACACTAAGGTGCCGTGGCACTTAAATGGATAGTATTGCTTGTTTTTTTTACAAAATTTAATATTGTAGACATCCACTTAAGACTGACAAAAGTATGAATGTTGAATTTCAAATATGTACTTATTGAATTTGTTATGCACAAATTGTTTGTTGTTGTCATCCTGATTGTGAGAAGTAAAAAGATCTATATGTTTGTGTGCTTATAACCTTCATTCTGAGATGTGCCTCGGAAATTCCAGACTGCACCTTGGGGTGCCTTGAGCAAAAAGGATTGAGAACCACTTGTTATACTGAGAAAATATTACTTGTGAATTTCTCTGCAGAGGTTAGTTCGAATGATTTATTTACCACAAAGTATATGATTTATACAATGTATCATTCTAACAGTGCTGAGATAGCCAGATCTGATACATTGTCTGTGCTGATTTATGATTAGATGAACAGCCAGACTTGAACTGCCCATCACAGGTACAGAATGTATATACTGTATATTTCGTGTCGGTGTGTTTCTGTCAACTAGTGCGGTCAATAAAACAAGGTCTTCAAGTGTCTCTCAGAGTTCCATACTAGGGAGCAGGGCACTGATGGATTTCGTACTTGTAACCAAACAATGAAGGATAAGAGAAAAAATGTTGCTCTTCCTCCTTTAGTTTACCTGATTTTTCTTCAGCTTCTCTTCTCTTTTCAAGAGAATTTCCAAAAGTGGAATTACAAATGCCAGTGTTTTTCCACTTCCAGTTATCTGCAGGAAATGTACAAAATATATGTTACTGGAATATATTTGTAAAGGGGGGGGGGGGCAGAAAAATCACTTTTTTTTGTTTTGTTAAGTGGATAGACACCCCACAGATCCAAGGACACATAAAGAAACACACACACACACACACACACACACACACACACACACACACACAAGGGTGTCAGGTACACACACTAGGGTTGCCACCTTTTCTTCAAGAAAATACCGGCCATGGCTTTCCCTCCATAGACTTAACATTGGACAGAAGCCAATTTTTTACCGGCCTGCCGGTAAAATAACGGCCGGGTGGCAACCCTACCCACATCTGAAAGGTCAAACAGTCAAACCGTGACAAAACAGTAATGCTTCCTTCATCCTATACCCTAATTTACCCCAGAATTGCATTTAGTGGCTTGTTTACATATAGCAAAGTATAAGACGTTTAAGACCTAATGGCAGAGAAACCAAGAAATTACAGGGCACCCCCTGACCCCTCTAGCAAGCAGGTTTCCTTGGAGCTACCAACTAGATAAAGATGGAGAACATTCAGTAAAAGAACTTGCAATATACAGGTAAAACAATAGCCTTCATTAAGATGTAAACCTCACAGGGCAATATTGACGTTTAAAAGGTTAATCTCAGCCATGCCAGGAACCAAATGGCAGCCCAGCAGTCATTTATGTTGCAAATATGGAATATAAGCATATGAAAGAATGCACAAATAGTCCACCTCCTCAAAAGAGAAATCCTTCCCCCCTTGGAAGCTAGATAGATAGTGATGCTGTGAATTCAAGGATGTGGAGAATATGAACCTCCGTGTTACAATTCTCCCCACAAGAGAACTTTTCATTTATAAGTCTCTGTAAAACAATGAGCAGCGCTCACCATGAATGTAACACAACTCCATTTATGGCAAGAGTAAAATATAGGGCTATAGTCCAGCAATTCAAATGGGGGGGGGGGGGAAATCAGCTTTCCATGTACTAATCTACCCTTTTCTAAGTGGTATGCTGTGTGACAAACTGCAAAAAATCTAAAGGAGGCAGCATAACAGAGCAGGCTAAATAAATATAGCTTTTACCAGAATAACAGAGTACGTCACAACTACAGAATCAGCAAATAGCAAGTTAGCTGCCCTTTCCTAAGGGGCATATAGTATCATGTACTAAGAAAAAGACAATATAATGGAACATGCTAAATGAGACCACCCAATAGTAAGTGCTGGGCAATCTCACCACCAAGATTTCTCCAATTTTGGATAAGCATAGGCTTCATAGAATAATACAGAAACTGGAGAAGTCATCTCCACTTTATCACTCTTTAGTGAATAACCCCCTATATCTTCCAAATGGATGCGAAGGAAAAAATTGCTCCACCCCTCCAACAGCTTAAAAAAAAAAAAAAAAAAAAAAAAAATGAAGACTAACTGCTCTAATCTGTAAACAGCAAGTTATGGCTGATATTGGTGCATCACTGTGCATGAAGGTGCCATGAGGGCTTTAGAGACAATGGCAGCCTGGAGAAATTAGACATTTTTCCTACCGATAATTGTATTTCTTCAGTGTCCCTACACGCCATTAAGATTAGGTTGTTGTCTCCGCCCTCCAGCTGGGTAAGACATCCTGAAACTTTTAAATATGTGCTTCCTGTTCCCTGCTCCAGTTTCCTCTTGGCCAAGCTGCAAAATATAGAGCATAGACATATTAGAGAAGGGTAGGGTATGCCGTGTAGGGACACAGAAGAAATACAACTATCGGTAAGAAAAATGTATCGTTTTTTTCTGTGTCCCTCCCTGGCATTAAGACTGGGACTTAAAAAGCAGTGCCCAAATGAAGGGTGGGAACAAACATAAGGAAATTACCAGATCTATGTCGGGATAACTGCTTTCAGGACCTTTATTCCATACTTGGCTTCTGCCAAAGACTGGACATCCAAATGATAATGCTTAACAAATTTAGATAAGGAGGATCAGGTGGCTGCCTTACATATGTCTGCAGGAGAAGCTTCAGCTTTTCTAGCCCATGAGGTGGATTTGGCTCTAGTGGAATGGGCCTTCAGGTTTTTTGAGGCCTGAAGCCCTGCATCTGAATATGACAGTCTAATGCACTCAGTGGTCCACTTGGAGATAGAGGCTTTAGAGGCTGAACTGCCTTTGAGCCTGCCTTGAAAATATATAAACAGAGACACTGAAGATCTTAAATCTTTTGTTCTGCTAAGATAAATGGAGAGGGCTAGAACCAAATCCAAATGATGGAATTGCCTTTTCTTGTCTGCTGTAGAGCTGGGGCAGACGGAAGGCAGAACAATTTCTTGGTTGAGGTTAAACTCTGAAACGACTTTTCCTCTGAAGGAAGGCTTAGGTTTCAGGACAACCTTATCCTGGTGAAACACCAAGAAAGGATTTTCACAAAACAAGGCCTGCAACTCGTTAACTCTACGTGATTAAGTTATGGCCATGAACAATATTACTTTTAAAGTAAGGAACTTTAAAGGGATGTCTTCTAGTGGTTCAAAGGTCTTAGACTTAGATAATTGGTCGAGAACCACATTCCAATCCCATGGGGGAATAATACTGTGGATAGTGGGCCTGATTTTAATCAAGTAGTGATCCGTCAAATGTACTGCCAGGATAGCAGACAATGCGGATGCCTGAACTCTGATGGAAGCTGGTAGCAGTCCCATCTGGAAACCATTCTGTAGGAAGTCTAATATCTTGGGAATAGTAATGGAGAGATCCTGAGGGAATCTAGATTTTAGCCAAGTAGAAAAGGTGGACCATATTCTGGAATAGACCTTAGAGGTAGATCTTTTTCATCCAGCGATAATAGTATTTGCAACTGCATCTGAAAATCCTTTCTACTGCAGCATGAACCTCTCACTCTCCATATCATCAGATGTAGGAAGGCAGGATCCAGATGGCAAATTTGTCACTGCATCAAAAGCGTAGGTGCTAAAGGTAGTTTCCATGGTGAAGCTATTGACATTGTCATCAGGAATGAGTACCATGGTCTCCTAGGCCAGTCGGGAGCTATCAGGATGACGTCCGCTTGATCTCTGATTTTCCGGATAACATCCATCAATATTGGAAATATGTATGCTAGGTGGTAATGCCAAGGTAGTCTGAGAGCATTGTGTCGTGCAGAGTACTGATCCTTTCATCTGGATAGGTATATTGGGCATTTCGCATTCTCCTTGAGGCAATCAGATCTATCTCCGGTTGACCCCACCAATGGCAAATTTGTTTTGAAGACGTGAGGGTCCAGTGACCATTCTCCTGGTACTCCTGCTGAGATAATCTGCTATGGAATTGTCTTTTCCAGCAGTGTGGGATGTTGAGATGCCTCTGATGTTCTTTTCTGACCAAAGAAGGATCCTTTTTGCCGCTTTGAACATAGAGACTCCTTGTTCCTCCAAGATTTCTTATAGACATGACGGTGGGGAGATTGTCCAAGTGAATCAACACCCATTTTCCTTTGAGTTGACTTCAAATGTGCTGAATACCGTACCACACTGCTCTCATCTCCAGAATATGTGTGTGTAACACCTTTTCTGATTGTCTCTATGTGCCTTGGAAGAACATTGACCTCCAAGTTCCCCACAAGCCTGTTAGGCTGGCATCCATTGTTAGGATTTCCCAGACTGAAATTCCTCATAAGATTCTTCTTCTGTTGTCACCACACCAACTCCTTTCGAGTGGACTGTAAGAGTGGTATCCTTTAGGATGAGTTTCCAGAATCTCTGTTTCAAAATTTTAAGAAATTGAGTTGGATGTGGCACATATGTAACCGAGACCAAGGAACCACCTGCGTTGCTGATGCCAGGTTGACCAATAGTTCCATGAAGTCTTGGCACGTATGAACAAGATTCGCTTTGAAAAGTTTTACTTTCCTGATAATGCAATTGACTCTGTCTTCCGTCAATTGTACTGTCTCTGCCTGAGAATTCAGTTGCAGCCCCAGGAAGGTCATCAATCTGGAAGGAACTAGCTGGCTCTTTTCTTCCTTTATTAACCATCCTAGTGGTGCAGGTGTTCCAAGGTTTGGTTGGTAAGTTGATAGCCTTGAATTGAGATCCTGCCAAAATCATGATGTCGTCCAGGTATGAGACGTGTATTCCCTGCTTTCTTAAAGGGATAGTAATGTTTCATAATAAAAGCAGCTCTAATTAATCATCATAGTATTTGGACTATGGAGAGTGTTATTTCAATTCTGTCAGAGTTGTAGTTCCAGAGTAATTCAATGACAAAGTGTCCCCCTCCCGCCCCTTTTACTGATGTCACACTGTTCAGCCACAGCAGAAGGGAGGTGCCCAGGTAGACTGCAGAGAGGGACAATCTTCAATTAAGATCAGGAAAAAACCTGAAAAGCTTGTCAAGGGGGGCAAGGATTTCATTGTTTTCATAGGAATAAGAGTGTCCACTTCTGTTATCTGTCTGGTCTATAGACTGCATTCCACATCTGAGAAGAGATTGCTTACGCTAAGTAAAAGGGGCAGGAGGGGGAAACTTTGCTTGTGAATATCTCATAAACCATAAAGTTTTGAGAGATAAGACTTATATCGTTCTTCGTGTTTTTTTAATGCCTACAAAATAGAATAAAGTTAAAACGAAGTATTACTATCCATTTAATGGTTGAAGAGCTGCTGCTAGAACCTTTGAAAATACCCTGGGGGCTGTGGATAACCCAAAGGGGGTAGGGACCTGAATTGGAAGTGATCATCCCACACTGCGAACCTTAAGAACCGTCTGTGTGATGACCTGATCAGAATGTGGTGATAAGAGTCCCTGAGGTCACTTGTGGTCATGAATGCTCCTGGGAATACAGTCTTCATTCTTGATGCAGTAGACTCCATCTTGAAATGAGATACTTTGAGATGTAGGTTCAGCATTTTTCGGTCTAAGATGGTTTGGAATTCTGCAGAACTCTTGGGCACTATAAATAGAACTGAATAAATTCCAGAATCCCGCAAATGCAAAAGGTACTGGCTCTATGACCCTGTTTGTTAATAAGTTTGTGATGGATTCTTTGAAGGTTGTCTTCTTCACAGGACTGGAAGGAATTTTGTATCAAACAAAATGAGGAAGACATGGGGCTCTGTGAAATTCTAGCGGGTACCTTAACTCCAAAATCTGCTGTACCCAGTGATCCGGGTTTGACAGTTGTTTCCATGCTGCAAAAAAGTGACCCAGCCTGCCCCCGACTGGGTCTGGAGTTAGGGTCCACTTGTCTTCACTAGAACTTATGCTTGTTCTGGGGTTTTCTAGGAAACTCCTTTCTGTAGCCTCCTCTTGGATTCTGAGTAAATCCCTGTTTTCTGTGATAATAGGATTTTCCTTGAAACTTAAGTTGCTCTCAAAAGGAGGGATTCTCTCCTTTGAAGTTAAAGGTCTAGGAGATGAGAACCTAGGTCTGTGTTCCTGAGGAACAAAGGTGCTTTTCCCGCCAGAAACTTTATGATATTGTCGGGGTTTTCGCCAAACAGGGACGTCCCTGTAAATGGCAATGCGATCAACTTAGAGAAAGTATCTACATTCCATGCTTTGAGTCATAATGCTCTTCTGGCCACAACAGAGGCGTATGATATCCAAAGAAGCATCACACGAAAAGTTTGTGGCTTCCTTCAAACTGCAACCTCCTTCAAAAGTTTTGATCTGGATACATTAGACTCAACCTTACATTAGACTCAGTCTTCTCCTCCAGGTTGGATAACCATATCCTCATGGTGCGAGTCAAACAGGCAATAGCTGTGGCAGCCTTGAGGTTCTGTCCTAAAACAGAAAACTGACGTCAAAGAATGCCATCTAACTTTCTTTCCATTGGGTCGCAAAGCAAAGTTCTGTCCTCTAGTGGCACTGTAGTTTGCCTTGCGATTGAAGCGTGAATTTTTGGAGGAGAAATCCATGCTTTAACCTAGAGAATCGTCTGGATACATTAGATCTTTTGTCCCTGATTTTCCATTCTGAATTTACTAATTAAAAAATAGACTGATGTATGGGAAAGGTAGGGGGACTCCTTTTTCTTCCCTAAAAAGGCTGCACCCATCACATCTAGATCTTGCTGTACCTCTAGCAGGCCCAAGGATTTCCTAACTAGACGGACCAGACTATCAGTTCTGTCCAGACCAAAGGAATCTACAGTTTCCCCTATTTCTGATGAAGAATTGGTATCCGGGTCAAAAAGGTTATGTTCCATCCTGTCTCCTTCCAAGCGGGAAGAAGTGCCTTCTCCAGGATCAACATGTGGCCGTTTTCTCGCAGGTTCTACTTATTGCATGGCTTTGAAGGTATCCTGAATGGGTACCTTCATCCAGGTTAGAAATTCTGAGAGTTGGGATGTCATATCAGGCCCTGATGCATTCTTGGCAAATTTCACCAAAGTCTCTAGACCCCAGTTTGGTATCACAGGACAGGCAATTTTTAATTTTAGAAAAGCATTTATCCTCCTTACAAGGGGCATTAGAAGCTGGCTTCTCCTTGTCCTTATCTTTCTCTTTATCTTTCTGAATCTCTGAGGCAGTCATGATAACAGGATATATAAACAAATATATATACAGATATAAGAGATAAAAAGCACTCACCCTGCCCTTAAATATCTGTTCAGGTGACTAGGACCAGCCTCCTCCAGTAAAAGACCTGCTCTCCGAGCTCCTAGGGACTTCCTGAGGCGTGCGTTTAACCTATGGAACGCATAGACTGAAAGGTGACGTGCGACTTCCTTTTTCCTGCAGAGAGCGATCACACATGTGGAAACGCAAGATGAGCACCAGATCCAGAGGCAGGCCAGCTCGCCATACGATGAGGGCAAAGAGGTTGTCATGGAGAAACAGGTAGGGGAGAATCCTATCACCCCCGATCCCATCCTGGGTATAATAGCCTGCTTGCCGTCAATCGGAGGGCAAGGAAGGCCAGAACAAACATACAAGGCATGCAGGGAAGGTTCCAGATCGAGTCCTAACTACCCCACTTACCCTGATCCTGATAGGCAGCAACGGAAGGTGGCCCCATTCCCCATTGGGAACGACGTCCATCCAGCTGGGTAGAACAAAAAAAACTGGAGCAGGGAACAGGAAGCACGTATTTAAAATTTTCAGGAAGTCCTACCCAGCTGGAGGACGGAGAAAACAACCCAATCTTAATGCTGGGGAGGGACACAAAAGAAACAAAACTATTCTAGCATGACATTATCCAGTGAGGAAAGAGAAGAAATGTCCCGTAACAATGCATTTTTCTGTATAGGAGCAGGTCAACAGACAATAAGAAACACTGCAAGAAACATACAGAGATATATATATAGCAGTGTTGCATCACGGGTACAAGGGGGTTAGTTGTGATTCCTGGAACCATGGAAGCTGTTGAGCTCAAACATCAGGGCATCTCCACCAGTGTGAAGATTCTGCTGGGCCCAGTTTCCACACACATTCTGTTAAATTTCATGATGTATCAACTGGGGCTCTTGGCTCAGCTGTCCCACATGAGAAGGGAGACGAGAAGTGCAATCTACCTATGTTCCTATCAAGGAAACAGAAAAAACTAGCCAATGTGTGAAGTGCTGGGGTTAATAAAGAGCTGAGGAGAAGTAGGAGTTGCTGTTTGTTCAGAGAATAACTGTTTGAGTGTCTGCAGCATCCTGGTCGAGAAACCCTGCATTAGACCATTATTTAATGCAAAACATTAATATTGAACCAAAAAGAGAGAATGAACCAATCTGGGGAAAAGACGTGGATTAGTATGACTGAGGGCAGTGCATGTACACAACTGTATCCTTGATACAGTGGGGTGTAGAAACATGGACTATTGTTCTTAGTGAACATGCCTAGCTTGTGCTTTGGCTAGCAGGGATTGGCATTTAATGCACCAGGGAAGCTCAGGACATGTAAAATGTTAAAATTAAAAAATATTCCAGGTGCATTAAATTGTGTTTAAAACCCTTGAATGCTAGAGGTCGCCAACACATTGAGAAGCATGGTATGGCAATTACTATGGTAATGTTCCATCGTCCCCTATAGTGCGGTTGGATTAATCTAGAATCACACATACAGCTTCCAGAATACAGCCAAGTTCCATGCAAAGATTCTACAAAGTTGAGGAAGACAGTTTAGCAATTTGAAACTCAGATATACACGAGCCACCCCAGTTTAGTTCAGTAAAGCTATCATATACTCA
The DNA here is from genome assembly GCA_037306005.1 of Rhinophrynus dorsalis. Taxonomy (NCBI): domain Eukaryota; kingdom Metazoa; phylum Chordata; class Amphibia; order Anura; family Rhinophrynidae; genus Rhinophrynus; species Rhinophrynus dorsalis. The sequence continues at coordinate 519,883,101 of CM074718.1, forward strand.
CCGCCTCAGCAGCAATATCCTTGTTGTTCATAAACAGAGGGATTGTTGCAGACTAAAAAGAGGGAAACAAAAGCATTCATTGGTTAAAGCCTAACACATTCACTAGGGTTTTGCATTTACACAAAATAACAGGATCAGGTTTTAGGTCTTTTGTTAAAGGGAATTTTAATTTTCACCTTTTCTATTAGTGAAAATTTATAGAGAGTGGCAACATCCTATAGGCATTTGTCCCAGGGTCAGATGGTACTTCTATATACCAGGGGTGGAAATCCCTGGGCTCCTAAACTTCTAACATTTTCAATATAAATATGTACATAAACTCCATTACTGGCACAGAAAAGTGCATAATTTCTGAACAAACGAAAGCATTACTGATTTAAATTGGCCTTTTAATTCCTTGAATGACAGAGAGATCTGCCAACATGTCTCCGCAATGCGTTGAAGACCGCTCTACGATTCAAGGGGTTAAAAGCAAAATGTAAATCAAGAGCAATGATTATTTGTTCATTATAGTCCTAGTTTATGCCACAGTTGCTAGACTTATGTTTATGTGCACATGCCCCTACGTCTCACTGTATACTTTAATTAATAATATTACGCCAGCGCTGTCGATCTCTCTCAGTCGACATGTAATAGATTCGCTCAGAATTTCATATAACCATTTAGCTCTCATGTGAGTGGTTCTAAAGCTATAACAAAGTAGTGTATGTTATTACAATGGACTATACCTGCACCGGTGTCATGTGGGTGAAATGCAGATCCTTTAGTGTCTGTCGGATCCTGTCATTTAATCTCTGCGGTAAACAGTCCCATGCCCCTTCAGTAACATTCTCCATCTTCCTACACACATCCAAAAAAAAAAAAAATCAACACGTGCTTCCTGTCCACTACAATAATGCATCCGTATAACTACAAATATAGGTGAGCAATAGTTCCGCACTGTTCTCCGTGTCAACACTTGTAACTTCTGTTTGTTGTCATTAATAGACATACCTGGGAACTTTTAGGGTTTAACCCCAAGATCAGGGTTTTGATCAAAATCTCATGGTGAAGAGCAGCATTAGAGTCCAGTGTTACCAACTAATCTATATGCACAAAATAATTGCTACTTAAGTCTCTAATTTGGTTCCATTTGTACCATATAAACATAGGGAGATCATGATGCTCTGCTTGTTTTTGTGTGGGTTCACGCAGAGATATCAATACATTGTAGGCTGTAAATGGTTCCTTTAGGACTGAAGAGACTCACTTGGTTAGACCACAGCTAGATGTATTGCCTAGAATCTAGGTTAGGGGAGCTTTAAAGAGACAGTAACACATAATATGTACAAAATATACAATTTAGGGGTTATCCTCTTGAGTAACGGGTACTACTACTGCTTCGGAGAGGTGTTTTATTCAAAGGTTATTTCAGCTCAAACTTTAATTTTTTAGGTGCAGTATCTAAATGTCCTGAAATGTTACAGTGCCGCAGTTGCTATATCATTCTATGGAGGTTTATGGTCAACTGATCAGAGCTGTCATAGTATGGTGTAGCAATAGTGCCACTGTAACATTTGAGGCCATTAAGATAATGCTGTGAAAAAAAATCAAGTTTGAGGTGCAATAACTTTTGAACAAAACGCCTCTCAGTACTGGGAGTTTGTTTTACTCAGGAGGATTAACCCTGCTATATACTTTTTTTTTTTTACATATTTACTATCCCTTTAAGGGATAATATTTAAAAGAGCTCAGGGTCAGCTCACTTTGAAAGTTCACAGGTAAGCTGCATGTTTCTAATGTGTGTAATTATTTGAGTCCGGAAGGTGAAGCAATGCGTTGGACAGCCTTCTAGCACTGAAATGATGCATTCACATATATGTTCACCAAACATGGTTCTTTTAATCATTTGAAAACTAATGGATGCAGCCAAACTTTCAGTCAATTTTTAAAAGTAAGTCAAGCTAACAGCCCTTTTCTTTCAATGATATGGTCAAGCAATCAAGCATAATTGGCAACATCACAAATACATTCCAGGGACACGTTTCCCTTGAGCAGTATTGTTAGAGCTCCACTAGTAGAACTGTGCAGCAGGACTCCAGCAGAAAATCATGTACAGCAGACATTACACTGTACACATAGGGTGGCCACACGTCCCGGAATGCCTGGAACTGTGCCTTATTTGGGGTCTGCGTCCCAGGTCAACCCCCACTGTGCGAGACGGCTGGGGTGGAGCAGGTATGCTGGGGAGGCAAGTGAGACCCGCGGCTGAGGCTCCCGCCGGCATTGACCATCTTTCTGAGGCTGACACAGAATAAGAGTTCCCACTGGGAACTCTTACTATGTCAGCCTCAGAAAGATGGTCAGCACTGGCGGGAGCCTCAGCCGCGGGACTAGGGTGACCACATGTCCCACAATGGCAGAATGGAAATGTGGTCACCCTATGTACTCATACAGCAAAAATAAACATTTCCCACAACAAAGTACTATATGAAATCATATCAGTAAACAATATTAACAGGCAGTGAATCTCACAACACAACCTATTAAACTTTTAAGCACAGGATATATGAGTTAAAACTTAATTTTAAACACAGGGGCAGCAGTATCCAGGCACAGAAAGCCAGAACAAGGGCCTCTCCATGGAAATCAGGAACAGTTGGCAGGTATGAATTAGCTTCTAGAAATTGCAGCAAAAGTACATGCTATATTCCCTACTACATTTCCCAAATTAAAAAAAAAGAAGAGAAACACAGACCCTGCCCACACATGTACATGGCATGATAGTTTTATGTCCTGTCAAGAAATTCTCATTACAGTGCATGACTGTGAACACTCATGTGTCTGAGTTTCTTGCAGGCAGAGATCCTCCTTAGGGTGAACACATTTCCGTTCTGCCATTCTGGGACATGTGGTCACCCTAGTCCTGCGATTGAGGTTCCCGCCGGCGCTGACCATCTTTCTGAGGCTGACACAGAATAAGAGTTCCCAGTGGGAACTCTTACTCTGTGTCAGTCTCAGAAAGATGGTCAGCGCTGGCGGGAGCCTCAGCCATGGGTCTCACTTGCAGCACCAGAATACCTGCTCCATCCCAGCTGTCTCGCATGCACCAGTCCAGCCAGCTAATGAAATGTTTTTGCTATATGGTCTTCATTGGCTGGCTCAGCCAGCCAATGAGGACCATATAGTAAATACATTTCATTGGCTGGCTGGACTGGTGCGTGTTGTTCCATTCCGGGACTCTTTGTTGTCCCGGTGGGGGGTGACCCGGGACAAGGGACACAGACCCCTATAAGGGACAGTGTCGGGCATTCCGGGACGTGTGGTCACCCTAATTTCCCTTCCTACTGTGCTGAAAATGTCATGCTGTTTAACCCTTAACCCCTTAAGGACTGGGAAAATCTGAGGTCGTTTTCCCTTAAGGACCGGAGCAATTCTGACCTTTTTGACTATGTCTTTGTTCAACAGTGTTTTCCCTCTTAGGCTTTTATTCCACCCCCATAAATTATATACTGTTTTTTTAAGCATAAATAGGGCTTTCATTTGATACCCTATTTATATGGATAACCCACCATTCACTTTATTAAAATTAAAAAAAAGTTTAAAAAATGTAAAAAAAACACCATTTTTTATTTTTCTCTTGGGATCAATTGGCCACAAAGGGTTAAATTTTTATGAAGACTGCATGAAAGGTATGACCGGTCAGTCATACCTACAAAATGCGCAGTTTAAAGTGGCCACTATCCCCCCTGGGTGAAAATCCCCATGTCCCTTTTTCCCACCCTATTTTTACACTTTTTTGTCCCTGGCATTTGGTGGTGTATATAAGTGTATTACATGGCTCCACAACAATCACACTTGTAATATTGTTTAATTATATTTCTTTTTTTTAAATAAAAATGTTTTTGGGAAAAAAAAAAAAAAGTGTGTTGTGGTTTTTTTTTAATTAAAAAAAAAAAAAAAAGTGTAAAATTGCAGGTCAAAAATTGACCTGCATTTAGCCAGCCTCCTGCACCAGCAGTGAAGGGGTTAATACCCCCAACTGCTGTATTTTTTTTAACCACTAGGTGTCTCCCGTCTACTTCTGTCTCCCTTACTTTGAGAGCAAGGGAGACAGAGGCAGACGAGACAGGCACAGACAGCATGCTTTGCATGCTGTCTCTGTCTGTCACTATGCCGGTACATGTGATCGCTGATACGGCAATCGCATGAACCGGAAGAAGGAAGAAGGGCTGAGACTGAATGCCCCGGTCTCGGATCGCTCAGTCTCAGCCTGGATTTAATGATAGCAGCGTGCACGGAGGCACGCTGCTATCATTTAAGCCATGACGGTCCTGGACCGTCATGGGTCGTTAAGGGTATAACAACCCATGACGGTGCAGGACCGTCATGGGTCCTTAAGGGGTTAAGGATCAGCGACGGTCCTGGCACATCATTAATTTTTGGATCAAAGCTCTCCTTTGGGCGCACTGTGATCATGCGGGGAGTCTAAAACTGACTGCTTCAAGGCTGGAGCAGTCAGTTTCAGCCTCTCCTGTGACAAGCCAGTACATGAGATAGCTCACACCCAGCTCTCCAAACAAAATGTCTTTGGTCTTCCAGTGCACACGACCCATGGTCTGTCTGGTCCTTAAGGGGTTAATAACCTACAAACACTCAAAATAGGTATTGTACCTACTAAAAGGGTACCTTTGTAGGGTTTTATTTAATATCTATATGCTAATTCATCCATATTATCCAATCTGATTAATTGTTTTTCATGTTTCCTCCTGTAAATATGGAGTATTTTATTATGAATATTTTCAGTTTTGGCATAAAATACTTTGAGTCTTATTTTTTATCAATTCATTGGCTACCCCTCTGGAACTCAGTTCCCTGTAACATAAATTCTAGACGAAATGTCTCTGCTTGATCTAAGCAGTGAAGCTCTAAATCAGTCCCAAAGGATCCCTTAGTAAGTACCACTCTCCTTTTTGATTTTACCTATTTTGCTACTGCATATGTACAGTAAAATTTCCTATACCCTTTATTACTTTTTTTTTTTTTTTTTTTGCATTATATGCTCCTGACATTCATTTACTTGAATTTTGGTTTCCAGAGAGCTTTCTATCACGGGCTGTGAATAACGTCTTATTTTCCAGGCTACATTTACAGGCTACACAATGGGGCTGATGTGCTAGACAACCTGTGGCTCTCCAGTTATTGGAGACTACAACTCCCATCAGCCCCAAATAGCCAATGGCTGTGGATGGCAGGATTTATAGCTTAAAACATCTGGAAAGACACAGGATGACACCCCCTGTACTAAGGAAAAAATGGCACAATTCTGGAGCAAATACAAATTCCAAGAATTCCCATTGATTTCAATGGGTGTTTAACCCTTTGAATGCTTATTAGTGCGTTAGAGGCCCCATTAGCATTCAAGAGGGTAAAAGCTCCATTTAATTACTAAATATAAAACATATAAATATATTATAAACAATATATACAAATATAAATTATTACTAAATATAAAGTATATAAATATATTAAGATAATATATACAAATATTAAAGTTTAAAAGCCAGTGCCACCCAGCAGCCTAATCTGGTGCCCGGAGCCTCTCTACTCAATGGCCACGCTGCACTCATGCTCAGTACAGACTGCCTGAATGCACTGTGGGTTATATGGAGTGGGGAGCTCCGAATTCAGACCGTAGTCCTCTCTGCGCACCTTCCTGGACCCAGGAAGGTGTGCAGAGAGAACTACAGTCCGAATTCGGAGTGCCCTGCTGCATCTCAGCCTTGGCGTGTTCGGTCACTCCGTGCTACGCATGACTACTGCACATGACGGCTTCTGACAAACATCCTAGCGAATTATTATATAGGATAATACATACAAAGATAACTTATTGCTAAATGTAATGTATATAAAAGAGCTCTTGTATCTATATCTTGAATATATGTAATAACTAATGTAATTTGTACAGTTCATTCTAAGGACCCCAAGTGTGAGCAGCGAGCAGGACAGGAAAAAACCCCTGAGGAGGAAACCTGCGAGGAACCGTGGCTGCCACACTGCCCTGCCTCTGGGCATACTACATGGGGGAACTGTAAAATGTTGGGTGTGAGTGCAGGTGTGTAGATCTAGGGGCCCAACACTGGGAGGCCTTCAGGTTTTTTCAGGCGATGTCTGTTGACTCCTTTGTTACTAAATATAAAGTATATAAATAAATTAAGAACTCTTATGTCTATTTCTAGACTATGTGTAACAACTAATGTGATTTGTATAGTTTGTTCTAAGGACCCCAAGTGTGAGCAGCGCGCAGGACAGGAAATACCCCCTGTGGAGGAAACCTGCAAAGGACCGTGGCTGCCACACTGCCCTGCCTCTGGGCATACTACATGGGGGAACTGTACGATGTTGGGTGTGGGTGCAGGTTTGTAGAACTAGGGGTCCAACGCTGGGAGGCCTTCAGGTTGTTTCACTCGATGTTTGTTGACTCCTTTGTTACTAAATATAAAGTAAACAAATATATTAAGATAATATATATAAAGATAACTTATAGCAAAATATAATGTATATAAAATAACTCTTATGTCTATATCTAGAATATGTGTAATAACTAATGTGATTTTTACAGTTCACTCTAAGGACCCCAAATGTGAGCAGCGTGCAGGACAGGAAATACCCCTGTGGAGGGAACCTGCAAGGAACCGTGGCTGTCACATTGCCCTTCCTCTGGGCATACTACACAGGGGAACTATACGTTGTTGGGTGTGGGTGCAGGTTTGTAGAGCTGGGGTCCAACGTTGGGAGGCCTTCAGGTTGTTTCACACGATGTTTGTTGGCTCCTTTGTTGCTAAAGTATATAAATATATTAAGATAATATATACGAAGATACATGTAAAAGCTAAATGTAATGTATATAAAATAACTCTTATGTCTATATCTAGACTATGTGTAATATCTAATGTGATTTGTACAGTTCGATCTAAGGACCCCAAGTGTGACCAGCGAACAGGACAGGAAAAACCCCTGTGGAGGAAACCTGCGAGGAACCGTGGCTGCCACACTGCCCTTCCTTTGGGCATACTACATGGGGGAACTGTACGATGTTGGGTGTGGGTGCAGGTGTGTAGATCTAGGGATCCAACGCTGGGAGGCCTTGAGATTGTTTCAGGCTTTGTCTGTTGAATCCTTTGTTTTTTATAAAAAGAGAAAGAAATAAGAAAATCGTTCATAAAGGGTTATTTTCCAGGCTACGTTTACATGCTACACAATGGGGCTGATGTACTAGACAATCTGTGGATCTCCAGTTGTTGGAGCCTATAATTCCAATCAATTTGTTGTGGCTGTGGATGATAAGATTTATAGCCCAAAACAGCTAGAGATCCACAGGATGACACCCCCTGTACTAAGGAAAAAGTGGCACAATTCTGGTAAACACAAATTCCAAAAAATTTCATTGACTACAATGGGAGTTTAACCTTTTGAATGCTTCTTAAAGCATTAGAGGGCCCTTAAGCATTCAAGAGGTTAGAAGCTCTATTTAATTACTAAATATAAAACATGTAAATATATTATAAACAATATATAGAAATGTAAATTATTACTAAATATAAAGTATATAAATATATTAAGATAATATATACAAAGATAACTAATTGCTAAATGTCATATTTATAAAAGAACTCTTATAGCTATATCTAGACTATATGTAATACCTAATGTGATTTGTACAGTTTGTTCTAACGATATTGGAGCGTACTGCGCATCTTGATAAACCAGTACAAGCCTCGATGGTCCCCCCCCCGCTATGACACCGGGAGCTCAGTCCCTGACTCTGGGAAACTCGAATAGAGGGTTGACTGCTACCGCTCTACTACCATTGAGATGTGATGGTGAACCCACTCTGTGTCGAGGGTTTATTAACCAGCTGGAAATTTTCTTGGAATGAACCCCTCAAGCCTTTTCTAGTGACTGAAGCAAGGTGTGCTTTATGATATCATTGTTGACTGGCAGAGCATTGGCTTGGCCTAACTCCTTGTGGAAATCAGCCAAACCCTGTACTAAGAATTTCAATGAGTTCTTGCGAGCTTTTCGTAGAGTGTTCGAGGTCCCAGAAAGAGCCGCCTCTGCTGCCAAAAAATTGATGGAGATTCAACAAGGGTCTCGTATGGTTGCTGATTATGCTATTAAATTTCGTACACTGGCAGCAGAGGTAGGCTGGAACAAAGAAGTGCTGGTGGTAGCCTTCTCACAGGGACTCAATGACTGCATTAAAGATGAAACGGCAGCTCGGGACTTGCCTAACGATTTGGACGAGTTCATTGAGTTTTCTGTACTCATTGATTCCCGCATCAGGGAATGGATCACGGCGAAAGACCGCAGGCAGCGGAACAGAAATTACGGACAGGCAAGCCCAAGTTTCCCACCCATGCCTCCCTCACCTCCCATGCCTCCTGAGTGTAAGCAGGAGGGTTGTGAACCAATGCAGTTGGGGTTCACTAAACTTACCAAGGAGGAACGGGCTCATCGCTACAGACAGGGCCTCTGCTTATATTGTGGGCAAGCTGGGCATTTGCTGCGAACCTGTCCCATACGTCCAGGAAACGGACGCACCTAGGTTACCTTAGGCGTCCAGCGGTCCCCAGACCCAGGTAATCAAAAACCCACTGTAAGGGTTGTGATTTCTTGGGCAGAACTCTCGGTGGAAGTTCTGGCCCTGATAGATTCTGGCGCAGCTGGATTTTTCATGGATAATTCGTTTGCCCTATTGCATAAGATTCCGCTGGTAGAAAGGGAATCCCCATTGGCTATTGAAGCCATTGACGGTAGGCCTCTGATACCTGCACAGATCACTATGGAAACAATACCGTTATCTGTACGCATTGGGGCCCTCCACACAGAAAAGCAATGTTTCCAGATTATTCAGTCTCCTCGCCATGCAGTCATCCTGGGGTTCCCTTGGTTACATCAGCAAAACCCTAGGTTCGACTGGCAAAAATGTGAGATCATGGCCTGGTCTGACTTTTGCATTAAGCACTGTATTTCGCAACCCACTAAGATCATGTGTACCTCTCCCTTCTTGCCCACTGAATATCGGCAATTTAGCAATGTTTTCAGTAAGGAAGAGCGCTTTGCCACAGCATCGGGCTTACAACTGCGCTATCAATCTGCCCCCTGGTGCCGTTCCTCCTCAGGGTCGTACTTACCCATTGTCTTGCGAGGAGAATCGGGCCATGGAGGAGTATATTTCGGATGCCCTGGAGAGGCTGGGCATGTAGGTCAGGACCAATTGATTTGGTCTCTCTCGCAGTTGTTCTGGTGGCCTTCCTTACGTGCTGATTGTACCACTTTCACAGCAGTCTGCACTACATGTGCCCATGCCAAATCCCCAAGACACCTCCTAGTTGGCTTTTTTCAACCGGTACCTAATGGTGAGCGTCCTTGGTCACACGTCTCGATTGATTTCCTGGGAGAACTGCCAGAGTCTAATGGGTATTCATTTATTTTGATGGTGGTCGATAGATTTTCCAAAATGGCTCACTTTGTGCCCCTTCCTGTCCTTCCCTCTGGCCAGGAGTTGGCTATTATATTTACCAAAGAGGTATTTCAGTAGCATGGTGTACCCAGGGTGCTGGTGTCGGATCGTGGGAGCCAATTCGTATCTCGATTTTGGAGGGCATTTTGTGAACAAATGGGCATTCAATTGTCCTTTTCTTCTGCCTACCATCCCAGGACCAACGGGGCCGCAGAGCATGCCAATCAGGGATTGGAGCAATTCCTACTCTGTTTCGTGTCCGATCATCATGACAACTGGGCCGACCTGTTGCCGTGGGCAGAGTTTGCCAGGAATTGTGCAGTTAACTCCTCGTCCGGGAGCTCCCCGTTTCTCATGAACTATGAGTTCCAACCATATTTGCTTCCGGACTCATTTCAAGCGCAGCAGATTCCGGCTCTGGATGAGCACATTAGGCAGCTCCGCTCCACATGGGCACTGGTACAGAGGACCCTCAGAAATTCGTTTCAGCGTTATCAGCATCACGCTAATTGCAGGAGATTGCCTGCGGTCTCCTTCCAGGTTGGGGATAGGGTATGGCTATCTTCCAGAAACCTCAGTCTGTATCACGGTCCCCGTGATTTTCTGTCAATCTTGACTGATTTGCCTGTGCATTGGAGGAGGCTGATTGGCCCGCCCAGGATGTGCCTTTATATGCTGGAGTTTGGGCAATTGTCAGTTGCCCTTTCGTGGTGTTCCTGTTGCTGCGCCTCGTTGCTTAATTCCAGTGTTCCTGTGTACCGACCCGGCTTGTCTGACTCTTCTCCTGTTCCTGTTCCGTGATTCGACCCGGTTCTGGCTGATGACCCTGCTCCGTGATTCGACCTGGTTCTGGCTGACGACCCTGCTCCGTGATTCGACCCGGTTCTGGCTGACGACCCTGCTCCGTGATTTGACCCGGTTCTGGCTGACGACGCTGCTCCGAGATTGACCCGGTTCTGGCTGATGACCCTGCTCCGTGATTCGATCCGGTTCTGGCTGACGTTCCTGCTCCGTGATTGATCTGTTCTTCGGCTGTGGTGTCTGCTGCAGTGCTGATCCTGTTCCGGTTGCTGTTCCGGTCCTGCCTGCTGTTCCGGTGTTCCAGTACCATTCCGGTCGCTCTGGCGACATTGTGAACTGTTTAAGCGACTCACTGTTCCTCTCACTATCAACTAGCTGTAGCCTGAGGTTGCTTTGCCTTCTGCTGGTTGTCAAGGTGCTCGCTCCAGTACAGAACCACTTAACCCTTGCAGTGCCTGTAGTCTCCGGTCTCGTGCCTCCTATATCACTTGCCAAGCATACGGTTACTGATTTGAGCCTCTACTCGGAGTACCTCTATTACTGCCTAGTATCCTCCCTCAGAGCCCTGTCAGCTCGGTGTTCGAAGTCTGGTAGTCTGTTCGCTCCTACTGTGAGCATTAAGAACGGCACCTGAGGGGTGTTCTGGCTCCGGCCTACATACGCTAGAAGGTACGCTATAAACTGCACTTCCCAGTGCGCCGGCTCTATTACAGCTTGTGCAGTAACCGTCAGTATAGGCACCGAAGAGGTGTCAGGGCACAATCCAATTGGCACACGCAGGGTTACTACTATTTCCAGTTAAGGGCGATTCTGGTTCTAGTTACTTCAGCGTTGGCAGTAGCATTCCTCTTAAGCCCACGGTGGTGGTATCGGCTCAGCTCTGGGATTTGGTGTGCATTCCTATACCAACTCGAGAGTGAATTCAGTGCAGACACTTTACTCCTATCCAGTTACAGAGAGAATGTGTTCCAGAGACTGCTATTTATCCTGGGTGTTGGCCAATCTTGACTATATCTCTCCTATTGCACCTGTTAACCCCTTGGGGGTTATTCCCATCTATACATAGCACCTATTACTACCATTGTGTGCATTCACTTTGTCAGTATTGCCATTACTGCTATTCCTGTTCTGGCCCTTAGGGGCATTGTTTTACTTTCTGTTTCAATAAAACTGTGTTTTTACTTCATACCCTGGTCTGAGTGTCAGAAAACCGTTACAGTCTGCAAGTCCCTTGTAACAAATTGGCTCCCCAATTTGTTGGTCCCTTTAAGGTCCTCCGCAGAATTAACCCAGTTACCTATGCCCTGGATCTTCCAGCATCCATGCGGATCCACAATGTATTCCACATATCCCTCCTGAAGCCATTGGTTTGCAACCGTTATACTACCACTCCTGCGGTCCCCGGTCTTATTCAGGTGCAAGGCCAGGATGAGTACGAAGTCCAAAGTATACTTGATTCTTGTAGGATCAGAGGAAGGTTACAGTACTTGGTTCATTGGAAGGGCTATGGCCCTGAGGAGCGTTCCTGGGTGCCAGTGAGTGATCTTCACGCTCCTGCATTGTTGCGCAGATTCCATACCCCCAGAAGCCTGGTCCTTATCCGCGGGGAGGGGGTCTTTGAGGGGAAGGTACTATCACGGTGCCCATGCTTTCTCTGGCGACATTGTTATCTCCGGTTTTCTTCCTGCTTGTCTTTTATTGGCTACTGGGTTTTATCTCCGCCCAGTTCTAGCCCTTAAATACTGAGCCCTGTCACTTCAGGGGCACCCTTTCGTGGTGTTCCAGTCACCAGCGCTTGTTCCTGTTATTCGTGTGAATCCTGTGTATGACCCAGACTGCCTGACTACTCTGCCTGATCTGTTCCTGCTCTGTGTACCGACCCGGATTGGCTGACGTTCCTGCTCTGTGTATCGACCCGGCCTGGCTGACGTTCCTGCTCTGTTTTCTGACCCAGATTGGCTGACGTTACTGCTCTGTGTATCGACCTGGCCTGGCTGACGTTCCTGCTCCGTGTACCAACCTGGCTTGGCTGACGATCCTGTTCTGTGTACCGATCCGGACTGGCTGACGTTCCTGCTCTGTGTATCGACCCGGCCTGGTGGGCGTTCCTGCTCTGTGTACCTCCCGGTACTACTGTACCCCCAGCTGTGTCCCGTCTGGAGGCCTTTACTCCATTGCCGATTACTGTCTCTGACAGTCACTGGTTGCCTCCATCTAGCAATGCACTTGCAGTGCTGTTCTGTGACCCTGTCTCATTACCTTGCGCTGTTGTATCCTTTCACTTCGGTGTCAGGATATGTTGGTTGCACCCGGTACGCTTGACCTGTCCACTCTTACCTCCGAGGTTGGGTTTGTCTGTGGGCGTCTCAGTTAGTCTTGACTGCTTGGCAGTTCTGTCCAGGTCTGAGCGTTTGTTCACCCTTCGCGGGTTGGTGCTATAGCGCTTCAAGGTCACAGCCTTCCTCTGTCAGTCTGGAAATTCCCTTAGCACTCTGTCTGGCAGTATCGTGTGTCCTTACTACTTGGGCAGTCCCGTCATTGTTGCCAATAGAACCCTACAGTCTGTAGCCTCCGATAGGGCATCTGTCCGCTGGTCTCCTGTCCTGAGCCTTCATTGAGCTCGTCTTGCCTAGTCTCTCTCTCTCTTACTATCCTGTGGGATAGTAGTGGCCTCCTCTCATTTAGCTATATTGTGGCTTACCGTTTGGGCTCACTCCCTGCATAGGGAGTATCCACTGACCTCTGCACTACTAGGGCCTGCCGGCATCCCTTGACCTAGTAGTGTCTCTGCTCGTCTGCTCTTCCAGTTTCACACGAACTGTGACCTGACCTGTGTCAGTATTGTACCTTTGGTGCCTACTGGGCCTGAGTGGGTTACTGTTATCACTGTGACCTGACCTGTGTCAGTATTGTAACATCTGTACCTACTGGACCTGTGTGGGTTACTATACATTATTGTAGCCTGACCTGTGGCAGTATTGTGTCATTTGTATGTACTGGACCCACATGGGTCCCATTATCCTTGTTCTATTAAAAAAACTGTGTTTTACCATAACCTTCCGTGTCTGAGTGTCCTTAAAACCGTTACATTGGCAGGTGCCTTGCAGACTCTGCTTGGCAGAACCGCTCACTTGGAACGTTATAACCTGCAGCAGGTGGCCACCCCAGTTTCTCCTTTGGCACCTACAGCTGCTGCCGTCTCTGATGCAAGACTGGTCAGAGGGTTAACTGGATCCGCTCCACTCCCACAGCGCTATAGTGTAGAACCTGAGTTATGTCACGGATTCCTTAATCAGTTGGGTATAAACCTTGAGATGCCTCCTCATGCCTTCCCTACTGAGCGCAGTAGGGTTGAACTTATGATTTCTCTCCTGGCTGGCAAGGCATTGGCTTGGGCGAATCCATTATGGGAGATGGAGAAACCCATAATATATAATTTTACTCAGTTTGTGGCCTCATTTAGAAGCGTTTTTGATGTGCAAGGTCACGGGACCTTGGCTTCCAAACATCTGATGACTATCCACCAGGGTAACCGCACGGTGGCGGAATACGCAATCGAGTTTTGAACCCTAGCAGCCAAAGTAGGGTGGAACAATGAGCCCCTGATAGCTGCATTTTCCCAAGGGCTTTGCGATTACATGAAGGACGAGATTACTGCTCGTGACCTACCTAATAGTCTGGATGAGATGATATCCTTTGTCATCCTCATAGATACACAGGTCCGAGAGAGACCTTCATTTAAGGAGCACCTGCGGAGGCATCCTACCAGCGCGTCCTACAGCTTTTCTGTCCACCCTGTCTTCCCTCACCTCCCATGCCTCCTGGTTCTGACACTACGGGTGGTGAACCTATGCAGGTGGGGCTACACTACTCTCTGCGGCGGAGAGGGCCCATAGGTGGAGGGAGGGACTATGTCTGTACTGCGGTATAAATGGTCACTTACTAAGATCATGCCCGGTACATCCGGGAAAACGCTTGCACCTAGGATCCTGTCAAGGACAGATCTTAGGTGGCATCTCACAGTCCCTTGAAGCCTCTAAGGTTAAACCCTTGCTGGACATAGTCCTATCTTGGGCTAAAGAGTCTGTTTCTGTGCCTGCCTTACACTCTGACGCATCAGGTTATTTTGTGGATTCCGCATTCGCTGAGTGTTTTGGGATTCCTTAATGCCTCGTGACTCTGCTTTGGTGGTTGAAGCAATTGATGGCAGACCCCTGCTACCAGCACACATTACCCATGAGAAGGCCCCACTTACCCTAAGCGTGGGAGCCCTGCATAAGGAAACCCTGAAGTTTCAGGTGATAAACTCTCTGCAACTATGCTATACCCACCTATCCATTGTAAAGGAGTCTAATCGTAAATTGGCCCCAGTGGACTCCTACAAATATCTTGGTATGTGGCTTGACCCCAACCTCACTTTTGGTCATCATATTGACAAATTAACCTCCAAGCTTTATCCCAAAATCAGTACTCTTTTTAGACACAAATCATGTTTAAGTTCCCTGGTTAGAAAACGTATCGTGCAACAGATGTTGCTGCCCGTCATAGAATATGGTGATGTAGATTACGCTCCAGCGCCAGAAGTCCATCTTAGTAAACTTGACACCCTGTATAATTCAATATGCCGCTTTAGCCTCCAATGTAATTACACTACTCATTGCTGTGATATGCTAAAAGAGCTAAATTAGTTATTTACTGAGGCTGGCGTCCATCAACACCAGGGTCCACTCCTGAATGACAAAGGGCTTCCCCTTCTTCAGGTTGGACATGTCCAACCACCAAAGCAGGTCCGTTCTCACCTCCTGAAGGAGGGAAACAAGACGGTCCAAAAGATCTGAATTTGTCCTCCAAGCTCAGATAGTGAACCTTTGAAGCTCCCTGGTGCGAGCCATGGAGTATGGAACCACCTCCATGGTGGACACCATGTTGCCAGTCAGAGACGAGAATTTGCATACAGGGGCTGAGGTCCACTCCAGGGCCCAGGACACCAGAAGCACGATCTGTTGGAAAGAATCCTCAGTCAGGAAGACTTTCCCTAGGGAAGTATCAACCAGAGCCCAAGGAAAACCATGACCTGAGAAGTAACTGGATCAAATGTCTCCATATTTAGAATCCACCCATTGTGGAGGAGACTCTGATCACAAGCCTGGACCAAATGGTCCAGAGTTCCCTGGACGGAGCTTTCAAGAGAAGGAAGTCCATGTAGGGAGACACCTGAATCCCCCGGGTATGCAGGAGGGCAATCAGTGCCCCAGCACTCTGGCAAACACTCGAGGAGCAGAGGGTAAGCCCAAAGGGCAAAGCGGTGAACTGGAAGTGCCCCAGGTCGCAGATGAATCTGAAGAACGTCTGGCTGTCAGGATGAACCGGGACATGTAAGTAAGCATCCTGCAAATCCAAAGAGGCCAGGAATTCCCCTGGACATATAGCTGCGATGACAGAGCGCAAAACTCAATCTGGAAGTGAGCATACTCCACAAAGGAAGTGGTGTACTTGAGGTCCAAGATAGGAAAACTGCCGCCGTCCCTCTTGACCACTGTGAAGAGGTTTGAATAAAAACTTAAACCTCACTCTTGAGGAGGAACTGCAGACAGGACTCCCTGTCCAAGAGAGTGCTCTTGCCTCCAGTGGCCTCACTGAAGAGCTGTTCCAGTTTAGACCCAAAAAGAGACTGTCCCTGAAAGGGGAGAGAAATCAGCAACTCCTTAGATGAGAGGTTCGAAGACCAAATATTAAGCCGTAATGTGCATCTTGCAGAAACAGAGACGGCAGAAGCCTTAACAGCAAGTTTGACAGCATCAAAAAAAAGCGTGTTAGCGACCTATGTCTGAGCCCCAGACATGCTGGCCAAGAGGGCTAAAAGGTCCTTCTTAGGCACACTATTACAGGCAGCTTCAGTAAGTAGTTTGCCCCAGATGGCGAGAGCTCAAGTGACCCAAACAGAAGCCAATGTAGGCCTCAAGGCAGCATCTATGGGAGGGAAGTTAGGAAGCTGGAGGCTATCCGGAAGTCCATCAGTCATATCCTTCAATGCCATGGTGCCCTCCAAGGGTACAGCAGTACATTTAGAAAATCTAGAAATAGGAGCATCAATCTAAGGAGATGTAACCCAATAAATCAAAGCTGCCTTAGAGAAGGGGTAAATCTTGGAAAGTCTCTTGGAAAGAGAAAGGTCCCTGTCAGGTGATTTCCACACATTCAGGATAATCTGTTTCAGAGTGGGAGTAGGCAGAAAAACTATGAGGGATTTCTTACACCATTGAAGGACGTCAAGAAGTTAGGCCCTCATCAGTGGTACTAATGATCGGTAAGGTCATTAAAACTTCCTTAATGAGGCCCTCAGCAGTGGGTCCAGGGTGCGCCTCAAAGGGGTCTGTATAAAGCATATGAAGAAGCCCCTCCCTCACACTCCCCAACCTCCATATCAATCTCAAAGGAATCCTCCTCAGAGGTTTCTAAGAGATCAGGAATGCCAGGAGCCTTAGGGGCCACAAACCTGAAAGAAATGGGGGATTCCAAGCATGGAGGACCGCCTGGAGGGAAAGAAGAAACTGTGCCATAGAGGACTTTAAGAGCTTGACCCAGAGTAGCTCTTGTGCAAGGCTCAAGGGCCTGGTGGAGTAGTAGGGGCCACAACGCATGACGGGCATAAGTGTCCTGAGTATACTCCAGGGTGCCCAGTTTGGCATGAGGAACAGTAAGCGGGGGGGGGGGGGTCAGAGACGCCCCTGAGTTCTTAGCCTTAGGTCTAGCCCCATGACCCAATGAATTCTACATCCTAACAGGATAAGTGTAAAAACACTGTGTGAAATTCAAAATACTGTGTCCTAGATCAATAATTCAAAATGGTGTCCGAAAACCATCAGCCAATCAGAGGAAAGCCTGTGAAAAGGGCATTCTGGGTGTTGTAGTATTTTCTTAACCACTTAAGGACCATGGACCGTTTTTTTTTTTTTTTTCTTCTTTTGTATCCAGTTCCAGCCTCCCCGAATGGCGTGCAGCCTCGCGGGGAGCCCGGAATCCCATGACGGTCCTGGCACGTCATGGGTCATTAACGCAAAACAACCCATGACGTGCCATGACTGTCAAGGGTCGTTAAGGGGTTAATGTGTTATCCTAGCAATGCTTGAACCCAAACTCGTGGGGCCCCCAAGACACTGGGGATGTGAACCGGAGCATAGGGCAAGAGGCGACAAGAAAAATGAGCCCTGTCTCAACTCTGTAAGTCAAACTGTTGCAGATATATGTCCCAAAGCAGTTTGTCCCATTGAAGTCTATGGAGCAAGTGCAGCCGTGAGGTAAACACGCCTTAAAGGTGCATTACATCAAAAATACATTTTTTAAAGTGAGTAAAAATGCCCAAACACCTAAGGGAACATGTAGAGATAAATAAAAAATGGTTGATATTTAAGGGAAAAACCCCAAAATAAGCCCATAACCAAATGAAACCAGTAGGGAAGGAGTTAATTTACATAACCACAGCCATTCAAACTCCAAAAACCCTGAGATCAAACTAAATAAGATACTCAACATGAATGCTGGAGTTCTAGACTTCAGAAAAGCCCATGTAAGGAGGGGAACAGTGGGACAAGTGGACAATGGCACTCAAAGGGTTACCCACCTTGACTTCTTTCTTCAGATTACCATTGAAAAGGAAAGCCTCAGGGGGGCGTGTCCTGACTGCCGAATGAGATGGCAGCATAGGCTCTTAGCTCCTAGGCCAAAGCAGCTTTTATGGCACGAATACCCACTATTTAAAGCCGAACTGGACACCGAGTGCTCTCCCTTAGCCTCCTCATGCCTAATCGGAGAAGACCCTCTACAAAAAAGACAGTGGTAAAGCGGACTGGCTTACTAACGCCATTCCTTAGCAGGCCTTCCCGCCAAGAGGCTGATTCTCCTGCGGAGATGCCGGGCTCCCCAGTCCCCAGTATGTAAGATGACGAGCTGATTTCTACCCCTCGTCCATTGACTCCTGTCTCGCCTACTCCGGATTCTATTGTTAGTTCACAGGTGTCTCCTGAGATTATGACTACTCTCTCCACGAAGGAGGACTTGCGATTGCTGGCAGGGGAGCTAAAAATGGCGATGCGCACAGAACTCACTGAGCTCCAAAAGGACTTACAAACACTGTCCTCAAGGGTGGGGATTGTGGAGGACATTGCGGCTGACCTTTCAGCCCAAGTATCGGACCTGGAAAGACGGCATCAAAGCCAACAAGATACTATTGTAGCTATGCAG
Organism: Rhinophrynus dorsalis; assembly: GCA_037306005.1. Lineage (NCBI taxonomy): Eukaryota > Metazoa > Chordata > Amphibia > Anura > Rhinophrynidae > Rhinophrynus > Rhinophrynus dorsalis. Next base: position 519,901,648 of record CM074718.1, read on the forward strand.
TGGAAGTTAGATGATCTAGACAACCGAGGACGCAGAAACAATTTGCGGATTCGTAACGTTCCAGAGTCCACCCCGATAAAGGACCTGCCACAATTTTTACAATCATTGTTTGCCCACATCCTTAATACTCCGCTTGTGATAGACAGGGCACACAGGGCATTACGCCCCAGAGGGGGCTCGGATGACAAACCCAGGGACATTATGTGTCATTTCCACTATTTCAGCAATAAAGACGACATCATGCAGGCCTGCCGCAATAAGGACTCAGTAAAGTATGCTGGGATAAAGGTTCAGCTCTTCCAAGACCTATTGCTTCATACTCTATACTCCAGGCGTCAATTACGCCCGCTTACTGAACACCTTCGCAAGCTGAATATTAAGTATAAATGGGGTTTCCCCTTCCACTTATCCGCTCAACATCAGAACCGAGCTGCGACACTGAGAGGCCTGGAGGGGATTCCGGAATTCTGTCAGCTACTACAGATGTCAACTCCGGAGATCACGGGCCCAGCACCTGTGGACCATTCCCAGTTGTTCGCGCCGAACCAATGCTACAGAGTACACTGGGCTGCAAAGGCACCGAAAGAGAGGAGAGAGAAAATGCAGCGGGCCTCTGGAGGGGGAGATGACCGAAGTTCCCCGGAGATGCTCCCAGCGGCATGATGGCCTCACCGCCAGTCTTCAATATCCCTGATCGACATTACTGGTGCCTTGGACCCACTTGCATCGAAGTTCTGGTGGCTATTTGCGGGGACTTCCTTGATGTGACTCCTCCAGGACTGGTATCATTTGGAGTTTGTGGGGGTTAACTTGAATTTCCGTATGTAACTTACTGTTTATTTATCATTCTGCACCTAGTGTTCTCTCTTTTGTTTTTTATGCCCGATGTTTATGTGCTTTAGCATAGGGGATGTGAATGGGTTTAGCCTGGCACCTACCCTCCTGCCCGTTATTATAGTTACAGTAGTGTCCACATGGGACTGGTTTCAGTTACATGGTTGGAATTTCCCAGGGGGGACGTTATTTTTTTTTTTTTGGGGGGTGCAGTAGCAGTACGATGCCTTTCTACCTGGCTTCTGTCTGGAGAAACACATGGTTGTGGCGGGATGGGGGTCATTAGATGGGTCGGATTAAGGTTCAGGAATCTGACAATCATTAGACCACGGGTAACATGTCCAATTTCTATGACCGTGTTGTAGTTGGGGGGACGGCGGGGTGGGGCGGTGGGGGGAGACAGGATAGATCTCACCCCTCTAGAATATTTCAATTTGATTGACATTGTATATTCTGTCTGACTTCTAATGTGTCTACTTATGTTCTCCTCAAAGCTAAGCTTTGTGTTCAAAATATGTTGATTCATACTATTGAAATGTTCTGGGTTATATCTACCGTCACTATGTTTGATGGCCCAATATATGTTGCTTTCTGCAGATTGACCATTCATAGTACTGTAAACCATCTTTGTTACTCCGCTTAGTCTGACCTGGTCTCAGATCATCCAAATCTCTCGCTATTGACGTGCTGAGACCCCCTGTTTCTATTAGAGCTTGGGGATCTGCACTGCAGAATTATTTTCGCTCCTCTTTTCCCTTTTTCTCTTCATTGCTGCGCTCTTTTCCTTCTCTTATCCTCTGTCTTCCCCTCTTGCCTTGTGGGGCGCTCTTGGGGTATCTGCGATCAGCCCTTGACTAAAATACTTTAAGTGGGCAGTACTCATGCCGTTACCTAATCTTAACTTCATCTCTTATAATATTAAGGGCTACAATAGCCCTGAGAAGTGTTCCATGGTTCCAAGGGGAGTGGCCATTCTTCTTTGTCGCTCGGTGCCGTGGGTGTGCACAGGAGTGTTGGCGGATACTCAAGGTAGATTTTTGTTCCTAAAAGATACAATAGCGAATACACAGATAAAGATGACTAACGTCTATGCTCCTAACACTGGGCAGCTATCTTTTTGCAGAGCGGCGTGCCAACGTCTAGCGGATTTTCAGGAGGGTTTGTTGGTTATTGGAGGGGATTTTAATGTGGTCATGGATCCTCTCTTGGACCATTCTCATCCGACTAGGGCTCGGAGCTGACGGCTCAAATAATGAGCTCATTCTGTGATCTGTTCACTGTTGACGTTTGGCGTTCCCTGCAACCTACCTCGAGGGATTTCTCTTTCTTCTCACACCCGCACTCCTCTTATTCTAGGCTGGACTACTGTTTTTTGAGTCAATACCACTTGTCACTGGTTGTCAAAACAAATATGGGCAATATCACTATTTCTGATCATGCGCCTATTTGTTTGACTCAATCTAAGAGATGTCCCTGGGTGTGCCCGCTGTTGGCGACTGTCACGGATTCAAGAACCAGAATTGGACCAGTACTTAAAAGGTAACACAGTCTTTATTAAGGAATAAACTAAACCAAAAAGAAAGAGGAAGGAAAAAAGAAAGGGAGAACTCAAAGAAGAGTCTCCTCTCTATCCTTCATCTTCCCTAAACACAGCAGGGTTTTATCTCAGAGGCACACGAAAAGCTCAAAAATAGATGAAAATAAATCTTTATTGTCAGCTACACAATCAAAAGGTCAACATGCAATTTAAAATATGGTTAAAAACAAAAGAAGAGACTCTCAAGCCCCTGACGAAGCCGCTATTGGCGACACGCGTTGGGATGGGTGTGGGTTAAGAAGTCTCTTTCTTGCTCCGGGATACGTAGCAGACATTATACCTCAATATTATCTGAGATGAGTATAACATTTTTTCCTCTTTCATTTTGTAGCACGGTTATATTTAATATTATAACCTTAGAGCTTTGTCTCTTGGGTTATACTTACACTTGGTGTTGGTATTGATATATGTATCTATGTTAATTTTGTACTCACTATAATTGTTTTTTATTATAGAATATTTTATTTGTTTCCAGGAAATATGTCTGTACTGATGGGGCAATTTATGGCCAGAATATTTATATCAAAATAATATTGTTTTGATTTATTTCGTGTGTGATGTACCAGGAGCTTGAGAGTCTCTTCTTTTGTTTTTAACCATATTTTAAATTGTATGTTGACCTTTTGATTGTGTAGCTGACAATAAAGATTTATTTTCATCTATTTTTGAGCTTTTCGTGTGCCTCTGAGATAAAACCCTGCTGTGTTTAGGGAAGATGAAGGATAGAGAGGAGACTCTTCTTTGAGTTCTCCCTTTCTTTTTTCCTTCCTCTTTCTTTTTGGTTTAGTGTATTGTTTGGGGTCAAAGGGTGCACCGGATTATTATTATTTCTTTGTATATTATTTAGTATTTTGATTCACTTTGGTGCCTGCTCCGCTTTGGGTTTATGTTTATTAAGGAATAAAGACAGGACCATGTAAACAGCACAATACAGGCAAGGAGAGGACTTCAGGAAGGATCAGCTGTCGTAAAGATACAGACAGGTTCCAGCGAGTAAACAGAGGAAATCGACTCAGGTCCGCACCGGAGGACACTACAGGTCCGGACCTGTACAGACAACATACCCAAAAGACCAACTGCACTACAAGAGGATACTACAGGTTTGCACTTGTACCTACAACGTACTAAAGAGACCTACTGCACCACAGGTCCGCACCTGGAAGCCGCAGAGGTACCGAGATGAAAGGAAGTCCGCCAAGCCACCAAGGGCATCCCCTAGGTTATTCACTGGAGCGCTGGTATGCTGGGTGCGCAGTGAACAATCCCGGGCCACACCAAAGTGATGGTCAGACAAGCTGGAGATAATACGTAATGCTTAGTCAGCCAGAGCCGCAGGTCTGCACTAGACTGGATGTCCGACAGGCCAAGGGTCATACACAGAGCGGGTAGTCAGACAGAGCCACAGGTCAACACCAGAACGGATAGTCAGACAAGCCAAAGGTCATACACAGAACGGTTCCTCAGTCAGAGCCGCAGGTTTGCACCAGATTGGCTGTCAGACAGGCCAAGGGTCATACACGGAGCGGGTAATCAGACAAAGCCACAGGTCAACACCAGAACGGAGTCAAACAAACTGGATCAAACACAGAGCAACAGAAGCACAACTGCACTGGAACACCACGAATGGGCAACTGCAGTGGTGTCCAGACAGTTGATAAACAATTTGCTCCACCTCTGGAGGTGGAGCAGAAACTGCACTGTGCCTTTAAGAATCGGGTCGCAACGTTATCAGGGAATCCATGTGACTCGTGCCCGAACGCGGATGCGGCTGGAGCCGCCAGAGGGAGCAACAGAGGACCGAGTGCCTGGAAAGACGGCAGAGCACCCAGCGTCGCCACGAGGAAACAGAAGCCAGCCGCCTACAGAGATGGCGGTCGGCAATAGGGTGAGCGCGCTTACATCGACTGAATGAGTCCTTACTTGAAGATGTTGTACTTCGGGAGCGGGTGGAAAGGGATCTTAGGGATTACTTTGCTCGGAACTATACACCTGATGTTCAGGTTACGTCTGTCTGGGAGGCATACAAGTGCTTTGTACACGGAATTCTTATTTCCGCTGGCAGCTGGAAAAGGAAGCAACAGCAAAGAGAGGTTGATGTGCTATTGGGTTCCATCGCTGCCCTGGAGAGGAAGCATAAGGCCCATTCGTCCCCAGCTACATTTGCCTAACTCACCGCTAAACGTATGGAACTTGCAACTCTACTGAGGGCTCGCACTATCAAATCCCATATGTGGATTAAGTACCAACACTATTTGCATGGTAACAGGTGCGGGAAAACACCTGTTCAGAAAGCCAGAGCAAAGGCTCATGTCCATGGCATCCGGCTGCATAGTGGAGAGAAGGCGTTTACTTATGACGGTATTGCGGAGGCTTTTAGAACCTTCTATCAGAAATAATACAATTTCCGGGACGGCGAGGACCCTTTGCCTCCGGCACTTTAATCGGGGACGATACAGGATTTATTGGTTTCTGCCAATATTCCAAAACTTGCAGAGAATGATGTTGCTGATTTGGAGGCTCCAGTGTCTTTGGAGGAGGTTTCAAGAGCTCTTAGGTCAACTCCTTCAGGGAAGAGCCCGGGCCCTGATGGCTTTTCGGCTAAATACTATGCTGTGTTTTCGGATATCTTACTTCCGCATCTCCAATCACTCTTCAACAACATCTTAGCATGGAGTAGCTGGCCAGCCCAAGCTCTTGCCAAAACCAGGCAAGGATCCCGAGATCTGTGGCAGTTATAGACCTATTTCCCTATTAAATAATGATGTCAAACTGTATGCTAAAGTGCTTGCGTCCAGATTACAGCCTCTCCTACCATCAATTATAGCACCAGATCAATCCGGGTTTGTCTCGGGTAGAGAGAAGAGAGATAATATCATACGTGTGGTGGCACTGATCCAAGAGGCTACTTCCCAATCCACTCCGTCCTTATTGCTCTCACTTGATGCAGAGAAAGCTTTCGACCGGGTGGATTGGGAATATATGGAAGCAGTGTTGAGGTGGTTGGGTATGGGTTCAAGATTTTTACAAGCCATTCTCTCTTTGTATTCAAATCCTTCTGCCAAAATCTTGGTGAATGGGATTCTGCCTGCCTCTTTCTGTATTGGTAATGGGACCCGTCAAGGGTGTCCTTTGTCTCCTATTATCTTTGTTCTCACTCTTGAACCTCTTTTAGCCTCAATAAGGAAATGTTCAGATATAGCTGGAATTCCATTTGGAGGCAGTATAGTCAAGCTAGCGTGTTTTGCGGATGATATGCTGGTCTTTATATCTTCCCCCCAGAAATCTCTGCCTCAACTAACATCCCTTCTTACTTCTTATGGAGATCAGTTTTGAGAAATCAGAGATTTTGCCCTTAAATATCGATTCTGCTACCAAAAATGCCCTGCAGTTATCTCACACTTTTAAATGGAATGACAACGACATAAGGTACCTTGGGATCATTTTGACTCCTTCATTCAGTGAAGGATATCTTTGGCACTAACATAGCTAGATTAGAGTTAGACCTGCAGGCCTTGGTGTCCTCTTGGGACAACATCTTTCTATCTTGGATAGGGAAGGTGAATCTGGTAAAGATGGTTCTCCTGCCAAGATGTTGTATATATTCAGATCCCTTCCTTTGCAGGTGTCAGAGACGTGCTTTCGTCATCTTCAACGGCTGCTAAATGGATTTGTTTGGAAATATAAACTGCGGCGTTTGGGGATGAAGCTTCTGTCTCAGGCTTGGGGGGGGGTGTTGGGGACTCCCTCGTGTAGTGACATATTGGCGTTCGACTATACTTTATGCTCTGGTGGAACTTTGAGGACGGTCACCTCAGAGACCTTGGGTTCGGTTACTTCGACAACTTGCTCCCACTGTGGACTTTCAACAACTTCTATGGGCTTCTAGAGGTGCCATGCCTCCCGCACTTAATCAAAATTTGGTAACTAAACATCTTCTGGAAGTTTGGGGTGGTGTAGGATGTTGTATGGCTTATCAATGCCTCATTCCCCATTGTATGCTATAGTGGGGAGTCCTGACTTCCCCCCAGAACTATGTGCCAGGGCATTTGCTACCTGGTCGAGACTGGACCTAACTAACCTAGCGCGCTTGCTACGGGATTCACAGCTCCCTTCATTTGAGCATCTGTGCACTACTTATGGTTTGCCAGAGTCTAAACACTGGAGGTACTTGCAGGTTAGGCATCTTTTGTCAACCTCTGTAATATTCGATTACCACTCTAGGGCCCTCTCCAGATTCCAAACTATGCTTTCAATTTCGAAACCCTTGACAAGGGGTCTTTCTAAAACTTTATGGTTTGCTTTGTACCGCCGACCCTGAAGCAGTCAACCCTCAATGGACTGCATGGGAGAAAGATTTAGGCTCGGCCATACCCACTTCTCTGTGGCATGCAGCCTGTCGACGGAATAGGATGTTTGTTCCTTGTGTCCCCCTCAGAGAAATGTTAAAATTATGACTCGTTGGTACCGCTCGCCTAGACAATTGGCGAAGTTTGGGGACGGGCACTGTAGCGCATGTTGGAGGTGTGGTGGCGAGAAGGGGTCGTTATTTCATCTCTGGTGGCCATGCCCGCTAATCCGCGCGTACTGGTCAGAGGTTCACCCCTCCTTGCAGCTTCTATCTGGCATGATGGTCCCGTGCACTCCCATTGCTCTTTTGCTGGGCATATTCTCGATGGCACCCACTGATGTGGCAGGAAAGGTTGTCTCCCCTGAAGTTGTGCATAACTGGCAGCTGTTGGTATCAGCAGCACGGGCATGAATACAGAGACTCTGGCGTTCCACCACTCAGCCTAATATTCAGGATTAGAAGATACGGCTCCGTATAATCCTAGCGATGGAGCGTTTACACTCCTACTCCATGGGATGATTCTCGTCTTTTCAGGAAAGTTTTTCAGCATGGTGTGCTTTCTTAGATCCCTCTTTGCAGGCCCCTCGGGATTTGCAAGCTGCAGTGCCCTGATTGTGCTCCACGTATCTATCCTTTTCTTCTCTTCTCCTCCTTTCTCCCTTTTCTAGCTTTAAGCTCTTTGCCAATCTTCTGCTGGTCTCATCTTACTTCTAAGATACTATCGCTGCTTATCTAACCCATTGTGTGTTGTATGGCCACAATGTGATACTCACATAATGTTATATATGTACTATGTTGGCTGCTATGGACCTCTCCTATAGTTTAAAGCACTAAGCAGAATAGAAAAACAGCATTTATTTGTGAATCAACAGTTTATCCTATTGTTGTATACAAAGTACTTGTTCTGTGCATCTTCTGATATCCTTGTGTGTTTATTGACATTCAGTAAAGCTTTGAAAACAAAAAGGGAAAGCCTCAGGAGACACACCCTTCAGAGAAACATGGGTTGCACGATTCTCCCACAGTGCTGCAAGGGTCCACACAACAGCACCTGTCAGCTGGACAATCCTCCAGGGGAAGCCAGGAATGGTAATCCTCCTAATGGGGGAATTTGGACACCCCATATCTAAAGGTAAAATAATAAAAGAAACTAAACTAAAATCCAAGTAGAAAGATTATTAGCCTGTGCAGAGGACAGTGGAACTAATCTGTCTGGGCAAGGCTTGTGAAAGTGCATGATGGGAGGCTCCCCCCACACTTCTTTGCAGAATTGTTCCTTCCTAGAGGGAGGAGCTGTCGCCTCGCCATGGTACATGTGAGTTATATGGGCTAAGAGGAAAGGATTTAATAGGTAAGACAAAATCTTCTTTTTGTACTGGATAACAAAGAACAAGGCATCTTGGTGACTTAAAGGAATAAGGGTTCCCAAACACTTGGGTGTACTTATGGTACCTGTGAGTTATATTGGACAACAGAGAAATACAAATATTTTTAACATATGTACAATAATTATAATGCTGGGGTGGAGTTATGTAATTCAGCAAGAGAGGGAGATGTGCTACTCCAAATTGTTCTTAGATGACCAATCACTCAAGTTTCCTGAATAAGAGGAAATCTCAACCAAACAGCTTTGGCCCTTCTTCCCACGTTTTGTGCTCCCGCCAGTACCATGTGTTAGATGAATCTGTCTCCTGGATGTGTATTACACCGCCACTAATACCCCTCATCATAATGGGGCCTTTAAATCTAGGCTGCATTACACACGTCTGTTCTCTAGTTGTCCATTTAAGTTGTAAAATTTGAGTCCACTTTGACGATTGAGCAGTGTCTGTGACACAGTGTGCACGATATCACCTCTCTGGATTACCTCTGGGAGGCCAACTAAATGCCAGATTTCTTCCCTTTCAATTTTTTTTCTCTTATAACTGAAAACCCTCTCTCAAATACACACAACATGACAAATGCTTCCCATCTGTTCCTTATCAACACATGCTCATTACTCAGCAGGCTGTTTTAGGAAATGGAAACAAATCACTTGTACTGTAAATAATTCTCTCAATCTACTACAGGGGCTACCTTTGCTATCAAGTATTAACTCAAAGCCAAAGACGATAAAACATAAAAAATACATATGTATAAATTGGGTAGTTTTTTTTTTTTTTTAAATGGGGAACCAAGTCAGGGGTGTCTGTATACTAGACCCCCCAGAATGGACTTCCACTGCAGCTTTCAACTGTCTTTAGATCCTACTGCACCATGCTCTATCTTCCTGGAAATTACAGATAAAACCTGAATAAAGCGCAGACATACCCACATTGAAGAATGTGTATATCCATATATTGTCTCAAAGTAAAAAAAAAAAAATAATAAAAAATAATAATAAGTCTTCATAGACATTGCCATCCTTTCCTCTTGAAGGAGTGGAGATGACAGTTCTGATGAGCCAAGACAGCCTCTGACTCCTAAAAGGAGTGATGATTAACCCCATGGTCCCAATGCCCCTCCATAGGATGATAGAGAAATGTAGCATTTTAACAACACCCTGGAAACGCTTTGACTTTATAACAAAGTACAAATGAATACATGTTCAAACACTTTTTAAAGAATGTGTGTTTATTTTTTTTGTTGAACCTGGGTAATAGAGAAGCAGCATCCTTTAAAATTTACATCATAAAAGTCAATTCTGAAGTTGTTTCGTTAACAATTGTCAGGCAACAGTCTTAAAAAAGGAATTTCATCAGCCATCTTAAACCTGCTGCATTATAGGCTTTGCCTGGGATTGAAAATGTTCTGTAACCTAAAAACCTGTAAGAAAACTTAATTTTACAAAACGGAGGTAGCTTGTAAATATTTTTTTTCCTGTACAGAAAAAAAAAATACAAGCAACTAATTTACTAAATAATCCTAATCTGCACCGACACCAGAAGTAATTTGTAGTTTAACCCATTAGTAAATTGGGGTGGAGGGAAGGGAAGGAGAAAAAAAAAAAAAAAAAAAAAAAAAAAAAAAAATGGAGAAAAACTAGCTTGGTTCCACACAAACAAATTCAGAGAAAACTAAAAAAGAACAAAGTGCCAGAGACAGTAGCTACTAGCACAATATTCAATGGCAAACAAGAGATGCCATTAAGAAATTAAAAATGCGTACATTTCTTTTATAATGAATACGTTTCCTTCAGCCAATACTTTGCACATGAAACAAAACAATAGCTTTTACATACAAGGCTTAAACAAGGAGGTTTGTGTTAAAATAATGAGCAATTCTGGAGCAAACCAAATCCAACAAACTTAACCCCTTGAATGCTAAACGTCTCCAATGCATTGCAAAGCAATCCATCTGAGACCTAGCATTCAAGGGGTTAAAAACACAATTTAAGGAGCAATCATCACATGTTACCAAGTCTCTTCCAATAAGACCCAACTCTGTAAAAAAAAAAATTAACATGTGATAAGTCTGCACCATGGAGCTCCAATACAGCTTCTGTGAGCCATGTTAGGGATCAGAAAATTGATCCCCTTGGCTTGAACGCAATTTAGAATTATGTGGCTCTCAGCCACAACTTTTGCAAGTTGTGTGCACAGTCTTCATAGACCCTCTGTTGGGCTTTTATGCCAGTTACAATGGGTGGTCTATAGAGGTACTGTCTCATGCAAGACAGAAACCTGAACTGTATTCTCACTGGACCAATAAGGGAGCACTTGATGTCTCTATTCAGATCCTGTTCTTTCCCCGTCAGATCATGTGCTCACAATACAGACCTTGTTTCATCTGCATATCTGCTCCAAGGGAAAGTTCATGATTATAGTGCCCTTTAAAGGGATAGTAATACTTTATTATTACTAGCCCTCATATTGTACATATTTGTAAAATAATTGAATAGCCCCCAGGTTCATCTTTCAAACCTTTATGGTTTGAGAGATAACTGAAGGCAAAGTTCCGCACTCTTTCCCCCTTCCCTGAAGTCAGCGTTGTGCTGACTGCAGGGATATCCAGTCTGACTTTCATCACATGGCACTGCAGCTGAGCCGAGATCACGTTCGTGAAATAGATTATTTCACTGAAACGGTCTTCTACATGTGCTTGCAAACCAAGCACATGTAGAAGACCGTTTCAGTGAAATAATTCTTTGTCACCAACGCAATCTTCGCTCTGCTGCAGAGTCACAACAGACGTACGACAGACTTCCCCTGCAGTCAGTACAACGCTGACTTCAGGAAAGGGGGAACTTTGCTTTTTGTTATCTATCAAACCATAAATGTTTGAGAGATGAACCTGGGGGCTATTAAATTATTTTACAAATATGTACAATATGGGGGATAGTAATAATAAAGTATTACTATTCCTTTAAATTCAACAGGTATTTGGGGAATAACTAGTTAACTATGTTGCTGTTGAGTTTCTTCAGAACTGCTTATTTATTTAATGTCTGTAGAGGCCTTTCTAGACTTACAACTAACCTTTTGTGTAACAAATTTAAGAAATATATGTAATATAAAAAAAAAAATTCAGTAGACAATGCTGACATATAATTAGCTGCATTCTGTACTTATAGATTTGTTTGCAGGTCATGCAGACTTTTATTGGGCACACTTTTGAGTCCTTTAAAGCTCGTCTTAGATTAATTCAACTTGTTCGAGACCAATTAAAAGATTTTAGAACTTGCAAACTTACATAGCTAGGCAGAAAACATGCTAGAAATAACGAATGAATGGGGCACAGTAAGTTTATTTCCCATTGTCTTTGACCCACTTATAATACACGACAGTGACAGATTAACAGCAGTGAATCTCGCCTTTTATCTGGAGGTATGGAGATTGATGTTCTAAGGAGATGTGGAGCAAACCAACTGCACCACACAGGGAAATAAAAACTCTGCAAAATTCCATATTTGTTTTTATCCCTTTAAATGCTAGAGAGGTCTCCAACATATTCCTTTCCAACGTGATGGAAACCTTTTGGATGGAAACGCTGGATACTCTGGCAAGTAAAGGGTTAACTCAATGGGAATTTGTATTTGCTCCCTATGGGGTTGTTGGGCTTGCTCCAGGACTGCTCCAGTTTTTCTTAGTCCATAAACCACACTGTGTATAATAATAATACCACTGCTCACTGACTGACATAGCAGGGTGGCAGCATGACAGAGTGAGCAACATGTTTCCTGTGCCAAATGAACTTGCATCTCTGTATGTGCCTGCTGTTGATGTCTTGGCTGGAAAGAGGCTGCATGATTTCTTCTTGTTTCTGTCTGTATACCCTTTTTAGTCACATGACTGTAGACAAAATAGAGGGTATGTAACCTAAGTATTAATATATTTTGTACACCATAGATTCCCATCATTCTAGAGAGTACATGTTTGTTTGTTATGTGCATTTGAACACAGCTTTTGCAATTTACATGCCCTTTCTTGTATTTTCCACAATCTAATTTATGAGCCATTTATTCTTCAACGCTTTGCTTCCATAAGATATCATTGCAAGAGTTAGTTGGTAGGAGATACAAACTAAAGATAAATGTTCCCATTTTGGACAGGTACCACAATATATATAGTGCACTATGCTCCCTGGGGCACTTCCTGAAAAGGAAAATAGGAGTATGTAACAATACGTTTTAATTGGTTTTACAGTATCATTTTAGAGGCAAAGAAAGCTCATCTTTGGGGAATTAAAACTTGAAGGTGTGATCAAGTCATAAAAAGAAAAAAATAATTTATGGAGTTTACGATCATGAGCTAGGGAGGAGAAAAAAAAACAAAACAAAAAGAAAAACCCAAAACAACAAAGAGGCATTTCTTAAACCACTCGTCGGACTTCGAAAAATCTCTTTAGGTAATAGATCTGTCCCAGTGTCATAGCAACAAGTACAAGGGCTTCAAAAAATGACCAGAGCACCACTCTGCTGTTCGTGTTGTCGTTAACTGTTGGGAGAAAAGGATTGTATGAATAGAAATGATAACAAACAAAATCTTCCTACATTTGCCATTCCAAGAACCTGATTTATATACAATATAAAGGATTAAAATATTATCTTACAACCATAAATTACCGTAATCCTTGTATTAAAGTAAAAAAAAATTTGAGGTATATACATCATAAAAAACAACAACTGTATTTTACACCAAAGATCAACACTGACTCCAGTAGTTACCCGATTCCATGACGATTTGGGTGAAGCCACCATTAAATTTCCTGCTGTCTTCACCAACTGAGATCCAGGCACTAAGGAGAGACAAACATCCATCCTGCACAAAGCCTGAATCACAATTGCTCATGCATAAAAGACAAATTTTCACCTTAGAAACACGTGGTATTGATACAGGATTTGCACAGAGAAGACATTTGTCTTTGCACAGAAAGCATCTCTCAGTTGGAGACAGAGCAGGAAAAAGTAAGTAAAAGTCATCAAACCTAAAAGATATGGATTATAGCTGATTTTGCAATGAGGCAAATATTGATCTTTGGGTCAAACTACGATCATTGCTACGGTCAAGTCTATTTCTTTTCAGATAAAGGAGAAGTAAAGAAGAGTTGACCCTGCTGTGGGCACTGTGTTTTCCAGTGTATAAGAGCAGGGCTAATCAGTTGTTTGAGTTAAAGGAATAGTAAACCTTTATTATGAACAAACACATTATAGGGCTTTCCTGCTACTTACAAAAAGGAAACTCACAACTGCTGAAATCTGTTTTGTTGCAACGTTATAAGCTTTTAACTATTGTTATTACATGAATAGTGCCCTCTGGTGTCCAGAGACCTCACCGATATAGTTCACCTAGTGTTTTGACAGTTATTCTGTTGAATTCTATGGGAAAGATGAGCCTCTGACTACACTTCTACAAAGAATGTGCTAGCAACAGCTTCATCAAGGACTAGTCCTCCAAGCTTGCAGCAGTCCCTGTTGTACTCTTGCACACAGAACGGTGACATGGGTTACCAGAACCCAACACAAGTGTTGTCTGTCCAGCTAACCTATCTGAACAGTCTACAATTTTAGGGGGTTACCACCTAGACTCAAGTGATCATAATTTATCCCTTAAAGAGCCAGGGGTACTCAATGGACATTGGATTTTTTTTTTTTTTTTTTTTTGGGGGGGGCACAGGGCAACAAACACAAAAGGACAGGCAGCCAGAGGCGGCTTTATATTAACACTGATCAAGAAAGACATCCACCCAATGGGGCCCAAAACATTCATTTTATTTGGAAATAAATACACTTTATAGTAAAGCCCTGTGATTGCTCCTCTTCATTCCTATATACATGTCACCAGGAAAAATATTTAACCATTTCACTGCTGAAGTGGCCAATAATATGTCACAAGCTGTTGCATCAAATAAGAAAAATAAAAACTGCATGCTCTTCTCACTTTCCACCACCTAATAAACCTGCTTTTAACCCACTGAGGGTGGCTTGTCTATCATACACACTTCTGGTACAGAACGAAATGTGAGTAGTTCTGGACTTGCCTAACAGCGCAATGCCCTTCTGGTGTCATACACAGTTACTACTAGCCCTCCTACTAAGATGGCCAAATGAGAACAGCTCACTTACCTTATGGACCACATGAACTATGCCTTTGATGAAGAGAAAATCTTCAAATGGTCCTGGATGTAATATCAATAGAGGCAGGCAGAGCAACTGCGCAAAATCCCTTCCCCTTAACCATTTGAGTGCCAGTGGGTATCCATTACATTGGATATCCTTCGGGCACTCAGACAAACCGTTAAGTACCAGTGGGTAGGGGAGGTGCACAAGTCTCTGACCTTTAAAGGGTCACCATTATGTGTACTGAGCAGAGTCTGGGGACATGTGGTTTATCTGGTAGCAACTGTCATGTCTGCCTCCATGGAGATGAATCCAGGACAGACTGAAGATGTTAACTGGTGTAAAAAAGGAACAAGGTGACTTCATAGGGGCCATTAGGAGTTTCTAGATATAGAAGGGTAAGTGGGGAGTTATCAGGTGGTATTATTTCGCCTTTGAGAAATTATTTATCTGTCCAGATTCTTAAAGTCACAGACACTCATTAAATGTCACAATAATTGCACAGCCCTACTTGAAAGCAGAGGCACAGGTAAATTGTTTGTCATGCCTACTGTTAGTGAGGGAGAGGAAACTACTCACTTGCTCTGTGTATCCTCTCCCGCACCTCCATGTATTCCTGCTCATGCTTCACAGCGGTCATGGCCACAGCAAGCTCATTGATCATCTCTTCCAGCTTATTCTGATGTGCTGTGGAACAAATAGACAAATCATGCATCATGTTGATACTAGTTAAAAAGGGCCAGAAAATTATTGTAATGAAAAAATAATATGTATTTATTATTTTAATAGATTTCCATGCAAAATAAAATAAGGACAACTCTATGCTGGGAGACGCTTCATTGGAAAGTCAATTCAATACAAGATTTGTTTAATCAATTATGTCACCTGTAATCAGACAATAAAATTGCATTTATCCATTGTCCTCTATGGAGAAATTGCGTTCACTGGCAAAAGCACTCCATAGTGAAAAATGGCAACAGCACCACAACAACTGCATTTCCTTGACAGACAGCTTTAGTACTGGGAGTACACTTGTTTTAGTTAACAGGAAAAGCCATTCACTATGTGTTTTTTTTCCCCCATAATGGTTTAGATTTAAGAGAGATAGTAATGTTTATACATTAAGGTAAGGTCGATTCTTCAGACTTTTTTTTAAATAATGAAGTGTACCTTTCTAACAGCCAATAACATTGTACTCCTCAATTCATATTAAAGGGTACCAAACCCTCCCTTTTTCCATATGACACCATGCCTCCCCTCAGAACAGCAAGCCAGTCTGGATGGATGGATTGCAACGAGGGACCGGATTTCAGATCTGAGTGGAGTTAGAGTTACATATGGAAAAGGGCAGGAGGTTAACATGTTAATAGGCTGTTAGTGTACCTTTCTATGTTGAAGAATCAACCTTGCTTTAATATGTAAACATTACTTTCTGTTTAACCCCTCAAGGATCACCCAATCCAGGGGCCATAGAGGACCACAGCATTTTTTTCTTCTGTGCTGTCATTCCAGAATTCCATGAAGTGTCAGAACCATCACTGGTCCTTAACGTCCGCATTGGCATGATGGTCCTGACACGTCGTCATGTGTCACTAAAGCGAAGCTTTCACCAGATTAACACAGCGCCGCAAATGATAATCACATTAGCGATATGCACAGACTTAGTTTTATTTTCAAGAGTGGACTTCCGGACACTGTGGTTATCAGCTCTGTACTGCATGCAGTCTGTCACTCTTCCTCTGCTCCCCTCTCTCGATCCAACCTCCTCTGATGATGGAGGCTGTCTGTAAGCTGGAGTGATCTCATTGGCAGAGATCGATATCTAGCCAATGAGATTGCTCCAGCTTACAGAGAGAAATCCTCCATCATCGGAGGAGGCTGGATCAAGGGAGGGGAGCAGAGGAAGAGTGACAGACTGCATGCAGTACAGAGCTGGTAACCACAGTCTGTCTGGAAGTGCACTCTTTAAACATTAATTTCAGGCCAAATAGGGTAAAAAATAAATAAATAATAATAATAAAAAAAAAAAATAAAGAAATCCACCTAGTCGCTATATAACCTAACATTTAACACACACTTGCATAGGGGTTATAGATCTCCTTCAAGTGGTTAAAGAGTTAGCACACCACAGCATGTTAGCAATACAGGAGCTTATGCATACAGTGAGAAGTGGATTGTTTCTGGGGCAAAACAACTGCATTACATGTAACAAATAAGACAATTCTCATTGATTAAATGAGTCTTCAGCATTATTCACAAGAGAAAAAGAGAGCAATTCTAGGGAAAAATCAACTGAACCATCAATGGGGGGGGGGGGGGGGGTGAGATAATCCCCAAAATGCCAATTTAAAATGGGCTATTAACTGATTGTTACAGAAGACCTCTCTAGCACTCAAGGCATTAAATGGACAGTAATATAATATATTAGCTCCGAGTATTAAGTACAAGTTTACCATATTGACATATTGCACTATGTATAATTACTTACATATTTTCAATTGAATAGCGATTGAAGACGAAAGGATCCCCGCCTGCCCTTTTTGGCCACCTCCCCTTAGAGCTTTAATCTGGTCCTGGGACAGGACAGGTGCAGCAAGGGACAGATTTAAGCCAATAAGTAAAAGGAAAAAACCCTGCCCCCTTGACTGAAGATTGTCCCTCGCCACTCTCCATCAGGACCAGACAGAGGATCAGCTACGTGGCCAGGAGCATCCTTTCCACTTCAATTGCTTTTGAACTACAAATCTGTAAATAACTATACATAGCGCAATGTGTTAAAAAAAAAAAAAAAAAAAAAAAAAAGAAACTTGCACTTAATAATCGGAACTAAAGTTTAAATGATATATTACCCTCCCTTTAAAATGTCTATTTAAAGTGGAACTTTCATGCATTTTAATGTGCCTCCCCCCTCCCCAAGTCATTTTTAACATAACTTTAAGCATATCCATACTTGTATTATCCTTAGTAAGTCCAGCATTATTTAGAAATGTAACTTCTTCAGAGATTCCCCGGCAGATGACAGAGCAGACATCTTGCTGAAGAGGCATCTGTGCTCCTGTGCTGTCCACCCCTGTTTCTTCTATGATTGGCTAGGGGGGAGTTGCATTGTACCTTAAGGTACAGACAGCACAGATGCACACATGCCTCTATGTCAAGATCCCTGCCAGTGAATCTCCAAAGATACTTAATTTCTAAATGCCAGACTTACTATGGATAATACAAGTATGGATATGCTTACTGCCATGTTAAAAATTATTTGGGGAGCACATTAAAATGCATGAAAGTTCCACTTTAAATCAGAGAGAATGTTTATTTGTCCCCTGTGTGGTCTTTGATTTGCCACAGAACTGCTAATCTTTTCAGTTGGTGGTGCAAAAGGACAGGTTGCTA
Source organism: Rhinophrynus dorsalis (assembly GCA_037306005.1). Lineage (NCBI taxonomy): Eukaryota > Metazoa > Chordata > Amphibia > Anura > Rhinophrynidae > Rhinophrynus > Rhinophrynus dorsalis. The sequence goes on from CM074718.1 coordinate 519,919,354, forward strand.
GGGAAGTCTTAAAGCAATGCTTTGGAGACCTCTGTAGCATCTCAGGGGTTCATTTTATAAACAGTGCTACAATTGTTTTGGTGTAGGCTGCCTCCACCTTTGTCTTTATACACATGCCTCACAGTTTTCAGAGAAGCAGCAAAGATCATAAACTACACTAGAACCAAGCAAGACACATTTTGGACTTTCAGTTGTTAGTGAGTACAACTCCCATCATGCCCAACTGACCAGTGGGTGGGAAATTGGACTGCTTCCACTTTAGATTAAAGGACTGCATGCTTTTCCTAAAACTGTCAACATTAACTGCACAATTTTCAACCAGAAATGTAGTCAGAACCTGTTTTGGACCAGTGGGTGTGCAACGAATGGCTTCACAGTTTATTGTGCTTCCTTCTCTGATCCTAGTGTTCACGCACACGTTTTAGACCATTCCAATGAAGGGATTCCGTGTAAGTAACGAGATCTCGGCACTTCTCAAGCGCCTCCTTGTCGACCGACACGGATCTCCTGCTGACAGCTTTACAGCTGTCAGTAGGAGAAATCAAACTTTAAACGCCCGTATCTCTTAAACCATAGCGGTTTGAGATACATTTTTTTGCATTTAGATCAGCTTTTTAAGCTCTTCTAAATGCAAAAAAAGTTGTTGTTTTTTTAGACATTACTAACACTTTAAAGGGTTAAAGCTTGTTAGAAAAGTAACCAAGCACATTTACCAATCTAATCACAAACACACATCACAGCCATGCCAGGGTTAGGGCAAAAAACAAAAACAGATGCACAGAATAATGTTCTCCTCAAAGCAAAGCAAACTGCAACAGACATACCATCCCATGTCCTTCCACCACCTAAGAGAAGTACAAGAGATAAGAATGGGTAAAGAGAAAGGAGCAATGAAAGGTGAAAAAATGAAGCATGAGATGAGAGCTAAATTGGTTGAATTTTTTTTTTTTTTCAGGAGACTGGGCTTAAAATGTCTATTTTATGCCTATAGATCTATACACATGCACAGGGACCATAAAAATACCAATGGAGATCAAAAGGTACTAGTGAGTAGAAGAAATGTTATTAGGCCCACACTACGAGAGAAAGAGGAGAGAAAAAAAACAAAACAAACAAAAAAAAAACACTTTGTTTCTAACGATTCTGTCCAATACATTTGTGCTTAACCTCAAGTACCAGAGATGTACGCAACGCAATGCGTTGCGTACCTCTCTGGCACTCAAGGGGTTAAAAGGAACAGTAAACATATATTATTGAATAAAACAACTGACAGAAGTAGGAGTGTCCTTGTTTTACTCAGCAGGAAAAGTTCTATAACATACAGATTTTCATTAAAAAAAAAAAATGAGAACAAATATGGAGAAATATAATGTATTCACCAAAGCTGATGTATTAAGAAGAATTAGATTAATTCTGTACCCTATGGCAAATAAATTCCACAGATTCCCATTCCAATCAATTGAAATTATTTGTACTGTGGTGCAATTGGTTTGCCTAACGTTTCTCCAGTGCTTCCTAGTGCACTGGCCTCACAGGCTGTTCTCATTGAGGCAGTTTCAGCACACACTTCGTGAAGTCTAAAAGGTGTCCATGCAAACCACTGGACCTTATGTATTATGATAAACAAAATTCTCAGGCAAACAAATCAGAGGACAAATAAAAATCCCCATTACAATACATTGACTAATCCTATATTAGAAAGGTTTGTAAAGCAATGTGTTAGAGACCTCTAACATTTGATGGGTTAAAAACCCCATTTTAATCAACTAGAATTTTACTTTGCCCCATATTTCTCAGAAAGAAGGAAAAGTAGTTATTGGCGACCTCTGGTTCAATTACAAAGAATTTTAAAACATCACTTATTATATAATTTAATTGTGGTCCAAATTTATTTAAAACAAACAGAGCCGTTGAGTATAATGCAGCAGTATCCACTGGCATTTACATGCAATGAACAGCCAGCATAACAATCTATTACGTAGCTGGGCACAGAATTATATATAAACAAAGGAATACAATTAGTATTATATAGCATCAGAGAGCCTCCCGATAAAAGCACTCAGCATGGAGGAGCTCCTGCAATGCTCCTGTATGTATTGTGCCCAGTTAATAAGAGCCCAAGTACCTCCTTAACAGATGAGTACTAGCAGTGCATAGAACAGTTGTCTTATAACATAACCAGAGCTCTGCATTTAAATAAGAACTGAGTCAGTGGAGACAAAATGTGTATATTATATATACACATATATATATACACACACACATACATATAAAAAAATTCACATATTAAGTATTACTAGCCCTTTAAATATGGTATTCGACAAACTGAAAAAGCCTCCCTATCCTCAAGCTATTTGACCCCTACCCCCCTCTGAAATCATCACAGGTTTTTTTTTTGGGGGGGGGGGGTTATAAATGCTCCAGACAAAGGCAGCTAGGGCTTCTTCCTCCCAAAGAGTTATTTTAAATTAATTTTTCTGAGTGTGTCCATAAAGTCAGTGCAAAAATGTTCCCTGAACACACTCGATCTCTGGATCATCGCCAGGTCTGGTAACTGTTAGATTTACCCTTGCAAGGGGAGACCATACAGAGAGAGAGATAATAATTCCTCCCCACTCCTAAATCGGATAATTTAAATAATCTGTGATGGAAGGCATCCATGTAAGGGCCTTGTCACTCCAGCATCTCCGAGTATGGCGCACACAGGCACGCCTGCCTTCCAGGGAGGTGTGGCATTTTCCTGTGTTCCGGTCAGACTCACCATGTCCAGTTCTGTAGATGACATCCTAAGATGAAAAGGCACTCCAGCATTGGCTGAATCCTTCCGCAGCTTCTTTTTTTTTTTTTCCTCCTGTCACCTCTAATCCTCTACATGTTATTAAGGTAATTATATGGTTGCCAGATCATCCTTTTAAAAGAGGACGCACATGAAGAGTGCCAGCTGCATGGCTCCAGTGATTATTAGGTTACAACAGCTCCCATGTAGGGATGCATTTTTTTTTTTTTTTTTTCAAACATGTCCTCTTTTTAAAAGGGGAGATCTGACAACCCTATGTAACATTTTTGTTTATCCTATCATCTTTTCCCCCCCCCCAATCTGTAGATGACAGCCAATGGGAGTCTCCTGAAGCGATGGGAAGTCCTTTATAAAGTCTTCCTTCTCTGTGACGGAGCTTGTTCATTTTCTTTCTAACATCTGATGATATGGTATATGTCTAGTATTCCTATAATTTTAATTTGATAACCACGATAATTTTCTACCAATTCCCTGGGGCATGATTAGGATTAGCAAATGCAAAGTCACCATGTCGAAGCTGAAAGCTTACATTGGTAGGCTCTCTAGTGTTATATTATGCTAAGTATGTCTTTTGTTTACAAATGATTCTGGCACAGTTACTTAATATATTTTCACTCTGGTGGTTCATTGCATGTAATGTAGTGAATACTGCGGTGATATAATCATAAATTCTGCTAATTTATAGGTTTCAGATTAAGGATGAGAAGCCATTTTTAAAGTTCATAAAAAGTGAGGTTTTAAAATTCTTTAAGTGAACAAAGTGCACCAATCTCTACTCCTTCTTTCTTTCTGACATTATACAGGTGAGGTAGCACCTGGGGTATCTATGTAGAGTCTGTTTTGATACTATTTTGAACCTCAAAAGCCCTCTTTTGGTGCAAGTATGAATTAAAAATATAGTGCACCCAGTTCTTCCCTCTACCAAATTACTCCAGAGCTTGCAAGCCCATGGAAAAAGTGAAATTTACTAACCGATATTTGTATTTCCTCTGTGTCCTTCCACGGCACTGTGGGCTTTGGCTCCGCCTTCCAGCTGGGTAGGACCAATCTTTAAATTTTGCTAGCTACCTCTCCTCTGCAGTTATACCGTTTGACCAAGCTGAAAGATACAAGAGGTTAGAGATAGCTATTCCATAACATATCTACATATATCTATATATACATAGTATATAGGAAGTATATTAGAAATCTTGTCACAATAGGAACTGATACTCATACCATAATTACCCTGGGTGGGTTGCCGTGGAAGGACACAGAGGAAATACAAATATCGGTTAGTAAATTTCACTTTTCCTCTGTGTCCAATCCACGGCACTGTGGGACTTACCAGAGCAGTACCCCACATAGGGAAGGGGCCGAATGGAATTTAGAGGGTTATAGCTGCTTCAAGCACCTTTCGCCCAAACTTGGCGTCAGCAGATGCCTGTAAGTCCAATTTATAATGTTTGACGAACGTAGAAATAGAAGCCCAGGTAGCTGCCTTACAAATTTCTTCTGGGGAAGCAGCTGCTTTGAGGGCCCATGAGGTTGACATGGCCCTAGTTGAGTGGGCTTTTAGTCCTTTTGGAGGATCTTGATCTGCTGTTTCATAAGAGAGGGCAATGCAGTCACGTATCCACCTAGCGATCGAAGCCTTAGAGGCTGCCGATCCCTTATATTGACCCCCAAAGTGTACTAGAAGAGAGTCAGATTTTCGGAAGTCCTGAGTTCTGGACAGATAAATCCGTAGACACCTGACCAGATCTAGGTTATGTAGACGTTTTTCCAGATCATGCTCTGGATGAGGACAGAAGGATGGTAACACTATATCCTGATTCAGGTGAAACTGGGAGATGACTTTGGAACGGAAGGTCGGTTTAGGTCGCAACACAACTTTATCCTGATGGAATGTGATAAAGGGTGATACCGCCATCAATGCTTGTAATTCGCTGACCCTTCTAGCTGAAGTAACTGCTATTAAGAATGCTGTTTTCAAGGAAAGGTGTTTAATGGATACCTCTTGAAGAGGCTCAAAATATGGATGAGATGCCAATTGCTGTAACACCAAATTAAGATCCCAAGGGGGAATGGTATCTCTTATGGTTGGTTTAATTTTAGAAATAGAAGTTAAATAGCGTCTAATAAGGTAGTTATCCGCCAGCGGAGATGCCAATATAGCTGATAATGCTGACAGTTGTACTTTTAATGATGAGGGTTTTAATCCTTTTTGGAATCCTTCCTGTAAAAAATCCAAGATTTTAGTAGGAGATATGGTAGATCTGTCCAAATGATGGCTCACGCACCATTTGTAAAATATGGACCATACTCTGTAATAAATTTTTGTGGATGATATTTTCCTTCCTTTGAGCATGGTTTCAATCACTGCTTCGGAAGTGCCTTGTAACCTTAAGGACTGCCGCTCAGCCTCCAAGCCTGAAGCTGGAAGAAAGCTGGGTTGGGATGTTGTATCGGTCCCTGAAGAAGCAGGTCTGAGCTGACTGGGAGAGGTAGAGGAACTCTGCATGACATCCGGAGCAAGTCTGGAAACCATGGCTTCCTCGGCCAGTATGGAGCAATCAGAATTATTTCTGCTTTGTCCTTTCTGATTTTCCTGATGACCTCGTTTATCAGAGGTAGCGGAGGAAACAGGTATGCTAGTTTGAAGTTCCACGGGATCCTTAGGGCGTCTTGTCCTAATGCCCGAGGCTCCTGCCACCTGGACAGGTACTGATCGCATTTTTTGTTTTGATTTGTGGCCATGAGATCCACTTCTGGGAGACCCAGATTGGCCACTACTAGTTGAAATATTTTTGGGTTTAACTCCCATTCTCCTGGATCGATTTGATGTCTGCTGAGATAATCCGCTTGAGTATTCAGATGACCTGATAGGAAGGAGGCTGTGAGGGCATGCAGATTGTGCTCTGCCCAAAGTAGGATCCTGATTGCTAGACAGTTCAATTGGTAGCTGCGGGTTCCTCCTTGGTTTAGGATGTATTGTACTGCCGTGGAGTTGTCTGATCTGATCAGAACAGACTGTTGATGAAGGTGTTGTCTGAAATGCTTCAGAGTGTTCCAGACTGCCTTGAGTTCCAGGACATTGATATGCATAGTTTCTTCCCTGGCAGACCATATGCCCTGAACTGTTTTGTTGTTCCAAATCCCTCCCCAGCCTAGCTTGCTGGCATCTGTGTGGAGAATCTGCCATTCTGGATCGGTCAAAGCTCTGCCCTTTGCTAGATTTGAAGGAAGAGTCCACCATTCCAATTCCAGTCTGACTGGCTTTGAGACTGGGATTAGTTGGTGGAAATTCTTGGGCTGTCTTTTGAAGTAGGTCAAGTAATGCATTTGTGTCATTCGGGCATGCGTCCTGGCCCAGGGAATAACCTGATTGGTTGATGCAAGGTGTCCCAGGAGTCTTGAGAAGGCTTTTGCCGATCGTTGTCTCTGTTGAAGAAACTTGCGGACATGATTGAGTATTCTTGTCTGCCGATCTGATGACAGGAATGCTAGGCCCCGTAGGGTGTTGAATCTTATTCCCAGGAATATCAGGTCCTGAGAGGGTACCATAGAGCTCTTGCTGAAATTTATTAGCCATCCTAATTGCTGCATCTGGTTTATGCATATTCTGGTGCTGGTCAGAGCATTCTGTAAGGAAGATTCTATTATCAAAATGTCGTCCAGGTAAGGAATGACTTTGAGAAGATATTGCTTTCTGAGAAATGCCATCACGTTTGACATGATCTTTGTGAAGATCCGGGGTGCCGATGCCAGGCCGAATGGTAGGGCTCGGTATTGGAAATGCCTGCCGAAGATGTGAAACCTGAGAAATCTTCGATGTTGTTGCCGGATCAACACATGGTAATAGGCGTCGCGAAGATCTATTCGTGTCAAGTATGCACCCTGTTGTATCAACTTCATTGTGGATGATATCGTTTCCATCTTGAAGTGATGTACATAAAGATGAGAGTTGAGATCCTTCAGATCCAAGATGATACGTAGTTCCCCTGTAGGCTTTATAGTATAGAAAAGAGTTGAATAGAAGCCCCTGAATTTCTGTTGAGCAGGGACTTCCTCTATTACTTTGTTCTTCAACAGGCACTGGAGGGCTTGTCTCATCTTTGGGATCATAGATGTTTTCCTTACTTTTGAACAACGAAATTGATGAGATGGGGGGGCAGTTTTGAATTCCAGAGAATACCCCTTCTGGATAATTTCCCATACCCATTTGTCTGGATGAATCTGAGACCAGGTCAAATGGAATTCCTCCAGTCTGCCCCCTACTGGAGGAGAAGGGGGGAGACTGGCTTCATTGATTGAACTGTCCACGCCGCTGGAAATCTCTACGATTTCCAGGTCTCTGGGAGATTTGTGAACCACGTTTCTTCTGATCATAGCCTCTTCCTGGTTTGTAACTTCGGGCCTCACGAAAGGACTGTTTCTTGTACTGCCCAGAACGTATGGGAGATCTTCTTATCTTCTTGTCCTGTGGAAGGAACTGACTCTTACCGCCTGAAGATCGTTTTATTATCTCCTCCAGTTGATCTCCAAATAGTTTCGCACCTGAAAAGGGCAGCGAGACCAGTTTGTTTTTGGAAGAAGGATCTGCTTCCCAAGCCTTGATCCACATAGCGCGTCTGGCAGTAACCGAGAGTGATGAAGCTCTTGCTAGCAGACGTATGTTATCCAGGGAGGCATCACAGGAGTAGTTGATGGCATCTTTGATGGTGGCTAATTCTTTAATAAGGCGTGCTCTGGATACAGATGATTCAATCTTTTCTTCAAGTTCCGTAATCCAGATCCTTAGGGTTCTAAAGGTAGATGCCATGGCCGTAGCTGTTTTGAGGTTCTGGCCTATGGTGGCGAATTGCTTCTTCAATACGCTATCTGCTTTTTTCTCCATGGGATCCTTTAGAGTGGTGCCGTCTTCCAGGAGAATAGTGGTTCGCCTTGAAGTTTGGGCAATTGCAGCGTCTACTTTAGGAGGGTTGAACCAGTTGGAAGTTTCTTCTTCTGGAAAGGGATACATCCGATGAAATCTTTTTGAGATAGCTCCTCTTTTTTCAGTCATCTTCCATTCAGAAGTAATGATGTCCTGAATTGAGCTGTGCACAGGAAATTGGGGAACTGCCTTCTTATAACCCACAAATGCGGCATCCATTACATTTAAATCTTTTTGGGTTTCTGATAATCCCAGAGTTTTCCTCATAATTTTTATAAGATGATCCATTTTATCAATGCTAAAACTGCCGGCTTCTTCCACCAGCTCTCCTTCTTCTGCTGATGAAGCCGCTGACTCTAAATCAATGTAAGTATCATCATAGTCGTCCTGAGTACCTGATGGACCCTCTTCTGGATCTGAAGTCCTAGGACGCTTTTTTGCTGCCTCCTGCATTGAAGTAAAAGTGTCCTGCATAGAGGTCTTCATCCAGGACAAGAAGTCCTGGAATTGAACAGGCACATTTCCACCTGCCGCTAGTTGCAGGCATGTAGCACACAGCTTAGCCTGATCTGTAACAGGTAAAGTTTTGTTGCATCCTGCACAGGGTTTTTCCTTTGGACCTGCTTTGTCTTCTTTAGCAGGTTCAGCAAGTTTGCTTTTATCAGCCTTAGCCTCTTTGGCAGTAGACATGGCTTAAGGCAATACAGGCAGCAATGGGACGGTACTTTGTTACCACATACAGATAGAGGCAGAAACAAATATCTATATATCTATATATATAATGATCACTTACCTGTAGTCCGTTCAGGATCCATCCTTTATGCCTGCAGTGCCGACCGGAAGTTCCTCGTCCGCGTGCGTTCCACCCTGGAACGCATCGTGATGCGTTTCCTGTTTCCGGTCCTATGCCTTCAACATAGGCTGTGAGCGGGCGCGTGCGCGCGCTAACAAGCCCTGAACTCCGAATGGAGATGCCACATGGGGGGAAGTGGAATGGCGCCCTGCGAGAATCCAGTTTCCCAAAGTGGCCAAAGGATGCAACGCCACTGTCTGCGGTATGTGTGTTAGCCTGGTACGTTCCCATAGTAGGGGAGTCCTCTGTACTTAGCGAGTTGAGAGCGGGAGGCATAGCCTCCGTCCTCCAGCTGGGTAGGACCAAAATAACTGCAGAGGAGAGGTAGCTAGCAAAATTTAAAGATTGGTCCTACCCAGCTGGAAGGCGGAGCCAAAGCCCACAGTGCCGTGGATTGGACACAGAGGAAAGAAATAATAAACAACACTGACAACACTGGGCCCTGCGTATAAAAGGACTCTGACGCAATCCTGGGGCAAAGCAAGTACACTTAGGGGATGAATTAAAATCTCCACTGTTTTAAACAGGACCTTTAGCACCTGAACTGTTACAGATGTCCTCAATACATTGCAAAGCAATTTGCTGGAGACCTCTGCGGAATTCCTTGGATTGAAAGTCCTATTTAAATAAACGAGAATATTTGCCCTTAGCTACAGCGGCACTTGAATTGTTCCAGAATTGCTCCAGTTTCCTTTTCTACACAAGGTGTATAGTGTCTTTGGAGACTGTCACAAGGATGATTCTCTCAGTCCATGTTGATATCAGCACAGATGACTGCAACATTGGTCAAACAGTACATTAATGCACTTAAATGTGTTGGAAGTGTTTCACTAGCATCGCACAAATCTCACAAATAGCAGCAGTGTCAAAGCGATATTGCTCCTGTTTATAAAGAAATAAAGGGATACTACAAATCACATGAAAGAGGGTCAAATATATATTTTTTTCATATTATTTCAATGTCAGTGTGAACATAGCCTAACAATCAGAGCCCATTTACAAACACTTAATGATGTTCCTGGTCTTGAGTTTAGTGAAAAAAAAAAAAAAAAAACTATGATCATAGTGCATGAAAATTAAAAACAGATGACAAGACTGTTAATAACCAACAATATACACCACAAGAACAACTCCCACCTTCTGTCTCCATATCCTGGCCTTTTGGAGCTTCTCCTATATCGATAGTGAACATTACAATCTTAGGAGTCATTGTAGACATTCTGTTACTGAAACAGAATTTGTAAGTTCCATCCATGTGAGCGGCAAATGTGTATTTCCCACTGGACTCTCTGTCTCCTTTATATATACCTTTATTGTCTGGACCCGTAATCTGAAAGAAGTTTAGAATTAGTTCCACTGACACCCACAAACAAATCACTAAGCCTGTAATATTTATGAAAAACCCAGTTTATATATTCAAAAGGAAAACAGACACAGTCATGTTGGTGTCTTGATCCTAAGAACTTGATGATGAAAGCAGTTTTGTTTACTGCCAATAGGCAGTGGCATACCGTCACAAAGGTCTCATATTAATGTTTCAAAATAAGAACAGCTCCAATTAATCTTCACAGTATTTGGGCCATGGAGTGTTATTTCAGTACTGTCAGAGCTGTAGTTCAATAGTAACTGAATGATAAAGCATCCCCCTCCTGCCCTTTTAATGATGTAACACTGCTCACCTCAGAGAAGGTAGACTGTCAGGATAGATTGCAGAGAGGAACAATCTTCATTGAGCATAAGGAAAAACCTGTCAAGGGGCAGGGTTTTCCTTATGCTCACAGTAAGAAGACTGTCCCTTGCTGTGAGCAATCTGGTCCCAGGACCAGATTTCACATGTGAGGAGAGGTGGCGTACAATAGGTAAAAGGGGTGTGAGAGGGGATACTTTATCATTCAATTACTTTTGAACTACAACTCTGACAGATGATGACCAAGTAGTTCGAAAAACATATCGGACACACTGCACTCCTTTCCATGTGACAAATTATATGCTTTTTGAAGCTAATGTACTAATTAGTGGTGAAGCATGGAGGACAAAAACATTTCTCAATTCCCATTTACAGTATTATCTGCATTCCTTGGGTCAGAAGCAGGGTTGTCAACTGTCAAAATTTACTGTTAGTATGAATTTACTGAAAGTGGGAGGGAACTGTCAAAACATTATGGTGCTCTTCACAGAACGGAGTTATCAACCCCTTAAGGACCGGCCGATCGCACATGCGGCCTGCACTTAAGGACCACGGACTATTTTTTTTTAGCGATTCCATTTTAGGGCTCCCTGAACTGTGTGCAGCCGCGCAGGGAACCCTGAATTCCATGACAGTCCTGGCACATCATGGGTCATTTTGGCTCTCCGACCCATGACGTGCCAGAACCACCAAGGGTCCTTAAGGGGTTAAAACATTTGGATGGCCATAATTATTTTCACAGTTGACAGTAAAACAAAGCATTTGCAGGGGGTTAATATCCTGGTGACAAGTCCATATGCCAACAGCTTTATTTTTCAGAGAGAAAGCCCTGTACATATTGAGAAGTGGAAAACCTACCACTTATACTGTATTCAGCAGTTAGGCAAACATACACACAATAGGGCAGGGATAACAAAATGTTGAACCTCCAGCTTTTGGGAACTACAACCCCAATCATCCTCAACCAGCCAATGGCTGGACGTGAGCATACCTGGGAGCTTTCAAAATGAGGTGACCCAGAGTGTGTTGAAATATTAACCCTTAATGTTCCCCAAGACAGATTCAATTAATATGTCCTGGCTTGCTTTACATCAGGGTTGATCCAGACAGTTCACAAGGAACATTTAACATGTTAATGTTACATCATACAGATACCACTGCCTGGACATACACAAACAGAGCAAGCAGGATTACTCCCACTTTGTTTCTTGTATAAATTATACTAATTTAGAGACTAAATAAGGAGTTCATTGTTTCAGTTAATGTAGTGGGTAATGCTGCACTCTCTCACCTAGAGCATTTAAAGGTTCACCCTGAAATTTGGTTCAAACCCTTACAGTACCCAGGTAGTCTCCAACAGCTGGAGGTACAACAATTGACTACCTAACCTCGCAACAGGGGATGCATTGATGGGCGAGAATACTCTCCAGTTTCTAAACAAAACCACATTTTCTGAGTACTATGTTACACATAGGTTTTAAAGTGTTAGACAAGGTAATGATGTAAACAAACAGGTTTCATAGAATAACATAGGAACAGTATTGCCTATGATCACACCTCAACAAATGGGGCATGTGTAGAATTAAATAGGGGCAACTTTGGTATAAGACAAATGCCCAAACGCTGTTGAATGCGAGAGTTCACCAACCCAATGATTTGCCAAATAATTGCTCAATTTTTCAATACATGCATATGACCCAGTGCATCATATTTGCTAAGCAGTAGACAGTACCGATGCATTTCTTTACCATGGGGTCCCAATACAAAGCCAATGCTTATTTGAGTCCCTTTATGGGCCCCAAACCTCCTTACGATGTGACAGATGGAAGCTCACCTCTACGTCGATGTCCAGGAAACCCCCTTCTGCCACCTCAAAGATGAGGCCCATTTTGGTACCGGAGGTGACCTGCTCATAGAAGCATTCATCAGCGTGTGCATCAATGCTCACAAAATAACCCGACGCCGTGGCGGAGAAGAATGCAAGTAGGGCCACAAGTTCCGAAACGGTGAACATGGTACCAGAGACAGCAGAATCAGCTATTAGGAGTCTGGGCCTTGCTCCGAAAGAGGCGTCACCTCTCCAGGTAGCCGGGAAGCAAGCTGCTAATGCCACGTAACGACTGTAAGGCGGCCTGGTTAGGACAACAGCACATCCGGGTAACTGGCAGGAGACAGACCTGGCAACACCAGAGAACGCGCCGCTACGCATTTGACAAGAGACACGGCAGCCATTTCTAATAAGGGCAAATAGTGACAGCACTCCACCCAAGCGTCTTCTTGAAGACTCAAACTCCTCCGTCCTGTTACCCGTCTTGGTGTCTTTGTTTTTGGGAGATCACACTGCATTTACTCTCTCTCTCTCTTTCTATTAGATAATATAATTTAAATTCTGACTTTCTGGGACACTGCGGGAGAGGAGCACACTACAACGTTCTAAACAATGGAGGGCGAACTGCCCATTGACCGCTGTGACAAAAAGTGATGATTGTCTCTTTAGGCGGGACAGACTCTCTTTTAGACCTAAATCCCGCTGTCTTTTCTTCCCAGCCTGATGTCCCTCTTTTTAAGAGATCAGATTGTGTGCTTTGTATATAAATGTATAATGTTGCTCCACAGCATTAACACTCATATTAATGTTTGTTTACATGTCAGTGTAGGTGTTTATAAATTAGTCTGTGTAACTAAAATAATTTTGTCTTGTTATAAATCATTTATTACACAAAGAGGTGACAAATAGCCTAAAAATTCTCGGTAATGCCCTACCCACCAGCCGCACACCACCTAAAACTAAAGTGTCCCTCTTTGGCCATTTGAAATGTTGGGAAGTATGTAGCTTGGGGTGGGCTACAAGATATTTTACCCAAACCTTCTACTACCATTACAATACAAGAAAATTGCACTGCAGCTCCAGTTTAATGTCAGGATTAAAGGGATAGTAATACTTGCTTTTAAGAAAGTTTAATATTGTACTTATTAAAAAAAATAAATGTTGTAAGTCCTGTTACTCAAACTTGTATAGTTTTGTAGTTATATGCTGCTACAGTTCGCCCCTTTTACACACATCAGCGCTCTAGCTGACAGATTGAGATCCTGGGACCGGGACTGGACAGCTCTTCTGCAGAGCAGAAATAATATTGTCTACAAAGAAATACTTAATTAGACCTGTCTGCAGAGTGTGCCTGCAAACCTTCACCATTACATTTTATGCACTTTAGCAGGCACTTCCAATTTTGCTCCTGTGAGATAGACCTCCTTGTTGCAGTCTATCCATCTTGCTTTTGTTTTATAATTTATGTTTTTCTTGTTTTTTATTTTTTCCTTGTATCACCAGGGAGGTCATTTGCTTGTTTTGTTTATTTTATCAGCATACCTGGGAACTTGACAGGCAAGACTACCCAGAGGACTGACCTGCCAGTGTCGACCGGGCAGTGAAATGACAAGATTTGTGTCATAAAAGGGGCAGGGCTTAGTCGCGAGGGGAGGGCGGGACAAAAACATTTAAAAAAAGGGCAAATATATGTGAAATGAGGGTAAGAGGGCAGGGAGAGGGAGGAACCTGGGCTGGATGGAGGCCAAGTGGTCAGGAATTTTCTTGGAAAATCCCTTGTAGCTCACTGTTACAGTGCTTGTGCGTTGGCTGCTCGAGCCGACCACAGCTTTCTTCCGGCGGCTCCAGCCGCATTATCTGTCTGGCGGCTTCAGCAGCATTCGGCTTGTAGCTGCTTCCTGGGCTCTGGGCTCCGGTCTCTTCCCCCTCTGCCGCAACACTATGACGTCATAATGGGCACACGTCCAAGGGCATGGACGTGCGCTCCATTTAAAGGGGCAGTTGTGCGGATGTTGACTCCTCCTCTTCCTGGGCCAAAAGTTCTAATACTGCCTGGACACTATGCTCAGTCGTACTTTCATGGTGTCCAGTGCAGTTTGGCTTTTGCGTTGTTATTACCTGGTTTGTCTGACTACCCGTTCTGTTGCCGACCTCTGACTCTGACTACCCACTCCATGCATGACCCCAGCTTAGTCTGATATCCATTCTGGTGTGGACCTGCAGCTCTGGTAGACTACCTCCTCTATGTATGACCTCTGGCCTGGCTGACTATCTGTTCTGGTGCTGACCTGTGGCTCTGTCTGACTACCCGCTCCGTGTATGACCTTGGCTAGTCCGATAACCAATCTGGTGCAGACCTGTGGCTCTGGTTGCCTACCGGCTCTGGTTGACTATCTGTGTATGACCCGGCTTGTCTGACTACCCACTCTGGTGTTACCTGGGGCTCTGTCCACTGCGTACCCAACATACCAACGCTCCAGTGGATATCCTTTCAGGTGCGAACCAGTGGCTCCGGCCGAATTCTACTTTGCTACTGTTTATAACTGGTGCCCTCAGGTGCGGACCTGTGGCATAGTTATTTTCTATTCTGGATACATTTACTGTGCAGGTGTGGACTTGTGGTGGCCTATCTCTTCCTTATTGCCTCGTGGGTTCTTGTACAGTACCACAAGGAAGTAGATTCGAAGTTCCTGATGTTGCCAAGATATTCATGTGTACTTACTGTTTGCTGAGTATTTCATTACGTTGTATATCTTAAATAAAGTTGTGTTACCTAAGTACTGGTCCAGTTCTCGTTCTTGCGGTCCATGACACTCATAAGTGCCATACACAAGTATATCATACAGGTCTTGCCAAAATGACAGTGCAGCCACGAAATGCCAGATTCTTCTTCGCTTAACAAGTGAAATAGCTACCCCAGACATATATTTAGGCCTTATTGGGTCTTGCTGGTGAAGTGCAGCTGATCCTTCGATGCACTTGTGAGCAAGGGGTCCACATCTGGATTCCCCCATTACTCTTACCTAAGAGCAATTTGCATTTTAAAGAGAAGTAGTCAGAGATGCTCAACTAAGCTCATGACATTGCAAGGGTATGCAAAGAGCTCACTATGACTGTTCCCTGTGCCCAGAGTGCAATCTCTTTTAGTATATAAGGAAAGAGAATACCCTGCTGTACTAGCACTCAAGATAAGTCATCATACTGGGACTGATAATCTAATGATGAACCCTCTCACTAAAAATAGATAAAATATAACTTTTATTCAAAAGCTAAAATATCGGGCTAAATATCAAAATATAATAAAGCAATCACCTCCTTAAGCAATCCTTGATATATTAGTTCCTAGTGATTTCTCTTAAAGTTCCAGCACACTCAACATAAGAGTTCAAATTAATCTTGTCGGAAAGTTTGCTAAACCGATTAACCACTACTAATTGGTCTAATATTTGGTTCTGGCACACACACAGAGTCCACAGACCAAATGACACAAATAGAATCGTGCAATTTGCCGAAATATAACCGGCCTATTGCACTATTGTTAAACCAGAATGTGCCGAAATTGATATCAACTTGTCATCTAAAGGAAGAAATATATTTATAAAAAATCCAGGATTACATAAAGAAAACCATCTGCCCGCATCAGTGATCCAAAATGGAAAAAACAAATATGTAATTCAACAACAAAAGAAATCCGGCTAACCACAGATTACTATATTGCCTGGCTGATATACTAAACAACAGCCTAAATAGTGTGAAATAAACCACCGGGGCTTGTCCGGTTTGCCGTATAACTATCTAGCTAGCAGTGAACTAGGTACCGGGGCTGATCCGGCTTGCCAGATACTAGATGGAATGCACTGAACTACCTAGCGAATATAGATCCTATCTATATACCGGAACTAATCCGGTCTATAAGATAATTGTCTAGCTAGTGAAACTACATACCGGGGCTTGTCCGGCTTGCCAGATAAAAATAGTTACAATCAAACCAGTATAACACCTGACTAAATATCAAAGCTGATCCTATTAATCATATAGCTATCTATCTAATACTAAAATAAGTACCGGGGCTTATCCGGCTTGCCAAATAACTACCAAACTACCTAGGAATAGTAAATCTAGATACCGGGGCTGTTCCGGCTTGCCATATAGAAAAGAGATCACTGATGCGGGCAGATACAGGATGAAGCAAAAAATGCCTTAATGCCTAACGTACGTTTCGCTACAAACGCTTTCTCAAAGGCATAATATCTGACGCCGCTCTATTTCGCGGCTACTATTTAAAAGTCCAAACTCCACCTCAAAAATGGGCGGATTAATTTTGATTGGGCCAAAGATCAACTCAACCTGTCGAAATGACAGATCACCGTATTGATACAGAAAATAACAGTGTCACTTCAGGATCTAATCAAGACATATAGATATTGTAAGTCAGTAATAATAAAAAACAAAGAATCAAGCAAAGACCAACAGATCAATTCCAATTGTAATAGAGCCTATAATAAAAGATTGTACTTAAATAATTATACATATTCAAATCTCTAAATACAAAATTATTGCAAATTGATGCTAAGATTCCATTCCTCATTTAAACCTTGAGGTGATAGAGTATTCAACAAGAAAATCCAACGATTCTCATGTTGCAATAGAATCTTATCCACATCACCTCTTCTAATTCCCAAGACAATCTTTTCTATCGCCCATGCCTTTAAGCCTTTGGGATTTGCATTATGACAACTAAGGAAGTGTTTGGCAACTGAAGACATCTTCTTCGCTAAAATCCTGCTGTCCTGTGGTCCCCTCAAAATATCATGTACATGTTCCCTAATCCTCGTGGTTAATTTACGTTTGGTTTTGCCAACATATAAAAGCTCACAAGGACATTTGAGACAGTATTTAACACCTGTTGTCTGACAGTTAATAAAGTCCTTAATTTGATGCTCTCTACCAAATCTGTCATTAATTGACTGAGTTTTAACCATATGTTGGCAGCCAATGCAATGTCCACATAGATAAAAGCCTTTCACTATAGGATTAGGATGATGTCTTAAAGGAATAGTAATACTTAAAATGTAAAAAAAAATATGTTGTAGGGTTTATCCCCAAGAGTAAAACAAGGGTACTCCCACTGCTGAAAGGTGTTTAATTCAAAAGTTATTAATTTTCAAAGTTGAGTTTTTTAGGTGCAATATCACAGTGGTCTGAAATTGTACAGTGGCACTGTTGCTACACGATCCTATGGACAGCTCTGGTCAGTTGACCATAAATCTCCATAGGATGGTGTAGCAACAGCGTCACTGTACAATTTCAGGCCACTGTGATATTGCACCTGAAAAATTCAACTTTGAAAATTAATAACTTTTGAATGAAACACCTTTCAGCAGTGGGAGTACTCTTGTTTTACTCAGGGAGATAAACTCTACAACATATTTTTTTTTAAATTTTAAGTATTACTATCCCTTTAAATGACTATGTACCAACCTATCCCTAAGATTAGGTGCTCTTCAACACGTCATGGATACATTTTTGTCTAATACCTGTTTGAGATCCGGATCAGTCAATAAAATATGCCAATGTTTGGACAAAATGGTCCGAATATTATTCCAAAAACAATTGTACGTAGAGATGAAACGTATATTATGATCATTACTCTCATTTTTCTGATGAT
Source organism: Rhinophrynus dorsalis (assembly GCA_037306005.1). NCBI lineage: Eukaryota > Metazoa > Chordata > Amphibia > Anura > Rhinophrynidae > Rhinophrynus > Rhinophrynus dorsalis. Next base: position 519,937,105 of record CM074718.1, read on the forward strand.
GTAATAAATATGGTCTCGAGGTGTATAAAGCTCTTTTGTATGCCTTCTTAATACACGATTTGCTGTATCCTCTAGAGACAAACCGGTCACTTAATTCCATACTCTGACTCTTATACATAGTCACTGTACTGCAATTACATCCTAATCTCAAAAATTCACCATTTGGTATATTTTTCATAGACTGAGGATGGTGACTCGAAAAATGCAATAAACTATTAGTTGCAGTTGGTTTGCGAAAAAGTTCACTTTGTAGAATATTGTTTTGATCACGTTTAATAACAATATCCAAAAAATTAACCTTGGTCATATCATATTCCAAAGTTAATCTAAGACACATATTGTTATTATTAAGAATTTCAATAAATTCCTTAAGCTGGGATACTGGTCCATCCCATAAAATGAAGAGATCATCTATATAACGCAACCATAATAAAATTTGATCTGTGTATTTCTGATGATGATCTGAAAATACAATTGTTTCCTCCCACCACCCGAGGTTGGCATATGATGGGGCACATGAACTCCCCATCGCAGTACCCCGGGTTTGTAGGAAGAATTTGTCTTTAAAAACAAAATAATTTTTGCTCAATACAAAAGACAACAATTTAATCAGAAAGTTTCTTCTTTCTCTATCAATTGCAGAATCACCTGAAAGAAAATATTCCACCGCATTTAATCCATTTTCATGAATTATAGACGTATAAAGCGATTCCACATTGCAAGTAGCAAGTACAGTGTTATTACTAATTGGGAGATTGTCAATCTTACTCAAAATGTCAGTAGTATCTTGAATATAAGAGTTTAAGTTGACCACATATGGTCTCAAAATATAATCCAAAAATTTACTTGCATTCTCTGAAAGACACCCATTCCCTGAGATGATTGGTCGTCCAGGGTGGTTAATAGCATTTTTATGAATTTTTGGTAAGAGGTACAGGGTAGGCACACGTGTGTAACTTGGAGAAACTCAAATTCTTTCTTAGAAATGATGCCCTGATCATAAGCATTAGTAATCAAAGAGGTATATATTTGAAGAAGATCTTCAGTAGGATTACCCAGGAGTTTCTTGTAACAATCACCATCACCAAGTTGTCTCATAGCCTCAGTTGTATACATGTCAAGAGGCCAAATGACAATATTGCCACCCTTATCAGATGGTTTGATGAGGACATCTTCCCACTTGGCAATATCTTCTAAAGCAAAACGCTCTAGCTTTGACATGTTTCTATTTGTAATAGTGTCAGGTAAATTAAAAAATTCCTCTGACACAAGTTTACTAAAAAGTTGTACAGCTGGACATATATGTGCAGGTGGGGTGAACATAGACTTCTTTTTAGGAGCATCAGGTAACCTATATACAGTAGATACAATATTTTCTCTAAGAAGATCTTCTAAATTAATGAGATTTAACTCATCAGGCTCCTGTGACGTATTAACTTCCACTACAGTTGAGGGAGGATTTTCTAAGGAATGCATCGGAAAATTTTTTTTAAAAAGTAGTTTACGTGTAAAGGCATGGAGATCTACTATGATGTTAAATGTATCAATCTTATATGCTGGAGAAAAGTTCAGGCCTTTAGCCAAAACTTGAAGATGTATATCAGACAGGGGATGATCAGATAAATTGATCACTTGAAGTTCATCCTGTCTTTTTATCATCTGGACCCTTGACCTCTGGCTACTTGTTTGTAAGCCCATCGTTCTCTGTCCCTTAATTCCCTTACGTACCCTTCTTGTTGGTTTCTTGCGCTTCTGTTGCATCTCCTGCGTCGATCCCTTAAAAAAGGAAATGATTGACCTCTATTCTGTGATCCATCACTATCACAATAGTCCGTCTCTGACTCAGAGGACTCAGTAGTGGCACTAATAGCTTCCTCTCTTGTAGTATATCGTGGTCTCCTTTTGGACCAAAAATATACATTGCCTTTCGTATAATCCATTAAATCACGTTCAAATTTTTTCTTTTTAACTTCAGTTAATTCCATTTCAACTTTATCAAGATCAGTATTTAATTTCTCAAGATCTTTTTTAATTCTATCCAAATCATTGAAAGTCTTAGTTTTTTCCTCAAGAGTCTTAATAGTAGCTTCTAAATTATTGATTATTACAGTTTCATAATCAATAAGTATATCCAAATACCCCATAGAACAGGTATTGGATAAATCCTCCCATCTCTTAGTAAAAGTATCATCAGTAAAACTAAAAGTTGGAAGCACATGAACATGTAAGCCTCTAGGAATTATTTTGGCTTCTTTGTATTTCAAAAAAGTGCATCTTGTCCACCAACTTTTAGTATGTCTAGTCTGGGCATCCTTTAAATCCTTGAAAATAGTTTCCCAATTGTTATTTCCATTAGTAGAAAGTATAGGTTCTTTTGATGTATATAAGTCTTTTGCTTTTTCAGCCCATTTATTTTGTCTAATTGCATGAGTAGGAAGTACATCCATGTGTTACACTTAACAGGTGCTGTCGGGTGAGAAAATCACTACACGGTGATCAATAAGGAGTAAGATATATATAATACAAAAAAGAACCCAACGCACACTGACAAGGGAACACTTAATAATATAGATTATCTCTAAATCCCAGCCAAGACACAAGGTGCTACAGGGGAAAATTGCAATATATAAGGAAAGAGAAAAGAGAATACCCTGCTGTACTAGCACTCAAGATAAGTCATCATACTGGGACTGATAATCACTAAAAATAGATAAAATATAACTTTTATTCAAAAGCTAAAATATCGGGCTAAATATCAAAATAAAATAAAACAATCACCTCCTTAAGCAATCCTTGATATATTAGTTCCTAGTGATTTCTCTTAAAGTTCCAGCACACTCAACATAAGAGTGCAAATTAATCTTGTCGGAAAGTTTGCTAAACCGATTAACCACTACTAATTGGTCTAATATTTGGTTCTGGCACAAACAGAGTCCACAGACCAAATGACACAAATAGAATCGTGCAATTTGCCAAAATATAACCGGCCTATTGCACTATTGTTAAACCAGAATGTGCCGAAATTGATATCAACTTGTCATCTAAAGGAAGAAATATATTTATAAAAAATCCAGGATTACATAAAGAAAACCATCGGCCCGCATCAGTGATCCAAAATTGAAAAAACAAATATGTAATTCAACAACAAGCAGAAACTAGCACTGGTACAGGAACACCACGAAAGGGCACCGAATGGGTGCTAGAGCCCAGTATATAAAGGCCATACTGGGTGGGACAAACACAGGACAGTGTAGACTGATAGGAAAATAACAAGGGGAGCACGGGCACCATGATAAAAGGCCTGCTGCATGCTTGAAGCCTCGCGTCTGCAGATGAGGCTGAAAACAAGGTAAGCTGTAGCAGAGACACAATAAATATGAAATGTACGTCTGGGGTTAGCTGCTTTCCTTGTTCCAAGAAGAATTGTTTGGCATTTTGTGGCTAGACTGTTATTTTGGTAGAACCTGTATTACATATTTGTAACGGTTTTTTAAGACACTCAGACTAGCTGGTTAGAATAAAACACAGTTTTATTAAAAGAAAAATAAAGAGGAAAGATCGCCCTCTACAGGCAACACAAAATAATAGCGAATATTGACAGATATGCCCACACAGGCCCAGTAAACAGAAACAGAGTATACATATACTGTCTCAGGACAGGCACACAGTAGTGAAGCAAATCAAGGGTTAAATGCAGTAATCAGTCAGTCTCTGTTGTGGTGTTTGGCACGCCCAAGGTGGTTATCAAGCAGCTATTGGTGTAGATGGTGCAACACCTAAAGTTCTTAAGGCTGGGAAGCTGCTAGGCAGTACTTGATTAGAGGTAGAATCAGCAGAAAAGTTGCACAGAATAGCCCCCACGGGCGTAACAATGGATACAACTTAATCTGCAAGTGCGTCAGTTGGTAGCCCCCACAGGCGTAACAACGGTAGGAGCTTGCACTGTAAGAGCTTGCAAATGGCCCCCACAGGCATAATAACGGAGACCAACTGCACAGGAGTAGTTTGAGCCAATAGCCCCCACGGGCGTATACAGGAGACAACCTGCAAGAGCTTGAGCCAGTAGCCCCCACGGGCGTAACAACGGAGACCACAGTGCGCTGCAAGTGATGGAACCAATAGCTCCCACGGGCGTATACCGGAGACCACCCTATGCTGCTAGAGCCAATAGCCCCCATGGGTGTAAACCGGAGAGATCCCCGTTGAGCAAGAGCCAATAGCACCTCTACCGGGCGCGTTAACGAACTCGACTACTCTGCGGGTGACAAGATGAGCCGCCGACCAGACCAGGCATATATGCGGCCGGCTCAGCAGAAGTAGCGAAACAACAGCGTAGGCTCTGCACAGGTATGAGAAGGCTCAGCTGAGTTGACGGCAGCACGGCAAGGGTTAAATGCAGCTTTAAAGATCGAAGGCTCAGTACTAGAGGTATTGCTCTGCAAGTACGAAGGAGGGCTCAGTAACGGAAGCACAGCTCTTCGAGTGAGAACGGAGACTCAGCATTGGAGACTAGGTACTGCAAGTGTTAAGGAGGCAACACGATCAGCCCGGTAGGCAAGCACAGCGGAAGTCAGAATGTCGCTACAGCAACAGCAGAAAGCAGGAACAAAGCAGGTCACTGGAACAAGCCGGTTCAGGTCACGGAGCAGGAAGTCAGCCAGGCCGGGTCGGGTCACGGAGATGGTTCGCAGACAAACCGGGTCAATCACAAGCAGGAACGTCAGCCAAGCCGGGTCAGATCACGGAGGTGGTTCTCAGACAAGCCGGGTCAATCAGGAGCAGGAACACAGGAGCAGAGTCAAAACAGGCCAAATCGGTACACAGTAATCAGGAACACAGCAACAGCAACACTGGCTCTGAAACACCACGAAAGGGCACCTGACAGGTGTCACGGCCAGGCATAAAAAGGTCACCAGGGGCGGTCCAAACCGACTCAGCAAATCAGAGCACACCACAAGCGAGAGTGACAGAGGAGGATCACAGGCACTGTGATAGTACCCCCCTCTCAAAGACCCCCTCTCCCTGCAGGAGGTCTTGGTTTCTGGGGATATTTAGAATGGAAGTTGCGCAGAAGTCTAGGCGCATGGAGGTCCTTCTGATCCACCCAAGAACGTTCCTCAGGGCCATAGCCTTTCCAGTGGACCAAATATTGCAACTTCCCTCTAAGTCTCCTAGAATCAATGATACTCTGGACCTCGTACTCCTCTTGGTCCTGAACGCCCACCGGCCCAGTAATCACTGGAGTGGTAGTGTAGCGGTTGCAAACCAAGGGTTTCAAGAGAGATACATGGAACACATTATGAATATGCATAGAGGCTGGTAGTTCCAATGCATATGTGACAGGATTGACCTTTCGGATGATTTTAAATGGGCCAATGAAACGGGGAGCCAACTTATTGGAGGGTACCTGCAGATTGAGGTTTCTGGAGGAGAGCCATACTCTGTCCCCAACCTGGAATGAGACCGCTGGCAGCTGTCTACGATTGGTATGCCGCTGATGTTGCTGGAATGACTGACTGAGGGCCCTCTGAACCTGTGCCCAAGTGGAGCGAAGCTGCACCATATGCTCATCCAGGGCAGGAATCTGTTGTGACTGAAATGAGTCCGGGAGCAGGCACGGCTGGAACCGGTAGTTAATTAGAAACGGGGAGCTCCCGGACGATGAATTAACTGCACAATTCCTGGCAAACTCTGCCCATGGCAGCAGGTCGGCCCAATTGTCGTGATGATCGGTCACAAAGCAGAGCAGGAACTGCTCCAGTCCCTGATTGGCACGCTCAGCGGCTCCATTGGTCTGGGGATGGTAGGCGGAGGAGAAGGACAATTGGATGCCCATCTGGCCACAAAATGCCCTCCAAAACCTGGACACGAATTGGCTCCCACGATCAGAGACTACCACTCTGGGTACCCCGTGCAAGCGAAACACTTCTTTAGCAAAGACTACAGCCAACTCCTGAGCCGACGGAAGACCAGAGAGAGGCACAAAATGAGCCATCTTAGAGAACCTATCGACCACCATAAGGATAAACGTATAACCCCTAGAAGCTGGCAGCTCTCCCAAAAAGTCGATGGATATATGGGACCATGGGCATTCGCCATTAGGCACCGGTTGGAGTAGGCCCACTGGGAGATGTCTGAGGGTCTTAGCACGAGCACAGGTGGCACAAGCGGCAGTAAAAGTGGAGCAATCGGCTCTAAGGGAGGGCCACCAGAATAACTGTGATAGAGACCATATTAGCTGATCCCTCCCGATATGCCCAGCCGCTTTAGATGAATGGTATGTCTCCAATAGACGGGTACGGAATGGCTCATCCACAAAACACTTGCCAACTGGGGTTTCTGGTGGAGCCCTTGCTTGAGAGGCCAAAATTTCTTACCCCAGTGGCGAAGTGATGCTAGTATGAATAGTAGCCAGGATACGATCTGGCTGAATAATAGGTACTGGTTCTTCCTCCCTCTCAAGGTCCGACGCAAACTGTCTGGACAGAGTGTCTGCCCTAATATTCTTAGAGCCCGGAAGGTAGGACACTACAAAATTGAACCGGGACAAAAAGAGTGCCCACCTAGCTTGTCGTGAGGACAGTCTCTTAGCTTCAGAGAGATATGTCAAATTCTTGTGATCAGTAAGAATTAATACTGGGGTCCTGGTACCTTTGAATAGGTGGCGCCATTCTTTAAGTGTCAGAATAGTAGCCAGGAGCTCCCTGTCGCCAATCTCATAGTGGCTCTGTGCACTGGAGAGTTTTTTAGAAAAGAACCCACAAGGTCTCAAGGTGCCACCTCCCACAGGACGTTGGGAGAGCACTGCCCCAACCCCAACCTCCGAGGCGTCAACTTCCAGGGTAAATGGCAGGGAGGGATTGTGGTGGGACAGCACTGGGGCAGAAGCAAAGGCAGATTTCAAGGTCTCAAACACATTTTCAGCTGCCTCGGACCACTGAGAGGGAGTAGCGCCCTTATGTGTCAAGTCAGACAGAGGTTTTACAATAGTAGAAAAGTTCTGGATAAACTTCCTATAATAGTTGGCAAAGCCCAAAAAATGCTGAATAGCCTTTAAACCCTTGGGGCGAGGCCACTGAAGGACTGCTGTCAATTTATCTTGGTCCATAGCAATGCCATCTCTAGAAATAACGAACCCCAGAAATGGTACTTGAGACCTATGAAATTCGCACTTTTCTAGATTACAGAACAGTTTATTTTTGCGAAGTCGAAGTAAAACCTCAGAGACATCCTTAACATGCTGGGTGAGGTTGGCAGAGTGAATCAATATATCATCTAGATATACCACCATACAAGACTGAAGCATGTCGTGCAGGATGTCATTAATAAATTCCTGGAACACCGCAGGTGCATTGCATAGGCCAAATGGCATTACCAGATATTCGTAGTACCCTGTTCTGGTATTAAATGCCGTCTTCCACTCATCTCCAGCCTTAATTCTGATCAGGTTATATGCAGCCCGCAAATCAAGTTTAGTGAAGAAGGAAGAGCCCTTTAACCTGTCAAATAACTCAGTAATGAGTGGAATAGGGTAGGCATTCTTAGGCATCAGCTTATTCAACCCCCGGGAATCAATACATGGTCTAAGTTCGCCATTTTTCTTCTTTACAAAGAAGAACCCGGCACCAGCCGGAGAGGTAGACTTACGAATAATCCCTCTCTTGAGGACGTCCTCAATGTAGTCCTCCATAGCCCTGTTCTCTTCACACGACAGTGGATAAGTGCGACCCCTAGGGGGCACCACACCCGAGGGCAGATCAATAGCGCAATCATAGGGTCTGTGCTCTGGCAATGCGCTAGCCTCTCCCTTGCTGAATACATCACTGAATTCACTATATTCAGCTGGCACAGAGGGAGAGGTACACAAAATCTTAAACGGGTGTGATAGACAGTTTTTAGCACAATACTCAGACCATGATTTAACCTCACATCTCTGCCAGTCAAACTGAGGATTATGTAAAAGTAGCCATGGAAACCCCAGAATGACTGCATGATGAGGAGATCGAATTATTTGGAAACGTACTTCCTCCTTGTGGAGAGCCCCAACCGACATAGTAATAGGAATCGTTTCCATGGTAATAAATGCAGGTTCCAAGGGTCTGCCATCAATGGCTTCAATAGCCAAGGGAGATTCTTTTTTAATTAACGGAATTGTGTGCAATTCGGCAAAGGATTGGTCCATAAAGTACCCAGCTGCACCAGAGTCCACCAATGCCATGACCTCCACAGACAAGCCTGCCCAAGAGAATACCACCTGGATGGTGGGTTTCATTGTACTAGAATCTAGGGACTGCTGCAAACCACCTAGGGCCTGTCCCCCAAGGTACCCTAGGTGCGTCCGTTTCCCGGCCGTACCGGACATGTGCGTAAAAGGTGCCCAGCTTTACCACAATATAAGCATAGGCCTTGTTTCCTACGGTATGCCCGCTCCTCCTTAGTAAGTCTGGTGAACCCAAGCTGCATTGGCTCTCCAGTCTCGGGTGAACATTCAGGAGGAATGGGTGGTGAGGGTGGGTTTAAAAGACTGCCATGACCATAGTTTCTGGATCTCGCACTTTTTGCCAACCGTCTCTCACGAATACGGGAATCAATAAGCATGACATAGTCAATGTACTCATCCAGATCACTAGGTACATGTCTGGCAGCTATTTCATCCTTAATGAATTCGGACAGACCCTGAGCAAAGGCTGCAACTAATGCCTCATTGTTCCATCCCACCTCTGCTGCCAAGGTCCGAAATTCAATGGCATATTCGCCCAAAGTACGATCGTCCTGCTGTATCACCATTAACCTTTTGGCAGCAGAGGTAGCCCAGCCAGGAACCTCGAACACTCTGCGGACCTTCCTTACAAACTCATTAAAGTTCAGAGTGCAGGGTTTGGCATTCTCCCACAGGGGATTCGCACATTCCAGTGCTTTGCCCGTCAATAGTGATATCATAAATCTGACCTTACTCCGGTCATTAGGAAATACCTGGGGTGTTAGCTCCAAAAATATCTCCAATTGATTAATAAAGCCCCTGCACTGTGAAGGTTCGCCATCATATCTCAATGGTAACGGCGCTGCCGCCGTTAAGCCTCTGGTATGTGTAGTAGGGACTACAGGCAGATTATCCGGTGTCGGAACTGGGGAGACCACCGGATTCTGGTTAGGTTTGTCAAGGTGTACCGTACACTCAAGTAAGGTTTGTAATGCCAGTGCCAACTGGTCTAGGCGCTGCTCGTGAACATCCATTCTCCAGTGGATGTTTTGTGTGTTACCTTCACCTTTACTGTCTGAGGTCATGGCCCTTTCGTACTGTAACAGTTTTTTAAGACACTCAGACTATCTGGTTAGAATAAAACAGTTTTATTAAAAGAAAAATAAAGATGAATGATCGCCCTCTACAGGCAACACAAAATAATAGCGAATATTGACAGATATGCCCACACAGGCCCAGTAAACAGAAACAGAGTATACATATACTGTCTCAGGACAGGCACACAGTAGTGAAGCAAATCAAGGGTTAAATGCAGTAATCAGTCAGTCTCTGTTGTGGTGTTTGGCATGCCCAAGGTGGTTATCAAGCAACTATTGGTGTAGATGGTGCAACACCTAACGTTCTTAAGGCTGGGAAGCTGCTAGGCAGTACTTGATTAGAGATACCACGAAAGGGCACCTGACAGGTGTCATGGCCAGGCATAAAAAGGTCACCAGGGGTGGGCCAAACCGACTCAGCAAATCAGAGCACACCACAAGCGAGAGTGACAGAGGAGGATCACAGGCACTGTGATAATATTTCAAGTATTTCTTCTCTGTTTATGGCACTTGTAAGCTAAAAGAGATTGTATTCTGGATGCAGGGCACAGTCTTAGTGAGCCCTTTGTATACCCTTGCCAGCTCATTAACCTAGCTGAGCATCTCTCACTTCTTCACTGACAACAGATAGCAACATATTTAGCTTTTGGATCGTGAATAAAATATTGTGTTACTGTAGACTTGATAGACTGAGATGTTCTTGAGGGGCTGTTACTACTGGGACTAGAGTTTGAAATTGTACTAGTTGGTGTCAAGGGTGCTGTACTTCCAACAGCAGCAAAATAACTCATCATATATAGGATTGTGAATGTTGAAGACGTGTGTTGCTGCTTACTTTGCAGGTGTCTGTATGTGTTGCTGGGTGGTGGTTGGACTTAGAAGTGGTGGTGCTGATGATGATAACTAACAGGATGATTGTGCATTTTCAGAAATCTTTACTTGGCCAGAGTCAAACTTTCCAATAGATTTCTAAAAGAGTTGTGGAAGCTTGGGCCTTTGCTTTTCAGCTACTTTTCTGGCAATATCATCATCTCAAACTCAGCTTCATCTGTATCTGATGAAGTGGAGGATGCTGGAGGGATATATGTTAGATCATTATCATCGTCAATAATTAGGTCTTCCTCAGCATTGCCCTTTGCTTCTTACCCACTATTTTTATATTCTCCTATGCAGTTTATTTTTACTGTTCCCCTTAAAGGGACTTTCACAACGTTTGGTAATACTTTCAGGACAGGTGTTTTTCATTTGTTTGTCTCACTGTCAGATGCAGAAGTTAGTTTAGCTACTACAACTTTGTTCCACTATGCAATCACCACTAGAATGCGACTCCTTGTAGTCCTCAGTGTTTTTAGATGGTGTATTAATATTACTGGTGCTGGTGGAAAGTTTGGTGGGACTTTGACAATCTGCATCCTTGTCGGGAGGAGAGGGGTCACCATCATTTATTGCACATGCTGCAGCAACCATGGCTCAGTCAGATTTCAGACTACCACGTTACTCACATGTCCCTACACTGCTTTTATTCCTTTTACCCTCCATCCAACCCTTGTGCATTTGCCAGACATTACTCAACTACTACTATTTTACTGTAAATTATACAGTAGAACTGGTTGCTTGTTTGTAAAACGTAGCACAAGACATGTTCAGCGGCTCCATTCACACCATACGATGCAATTTTAAATAGGAAAATACATGAATGTTGACGAGTGAAATATCTATATTCATGCCTCTATGTACTTAATATACAGTGCAGCTGATATAGTTTAAGAACTGTATTGATGGAAGTATATGCTATGACCTTTTCTGTGAATATATATATGATTTATGTTTAAGTGGTGCTTAGAGGGTTAATTTTAGCTTATTTTGCTAAGAGAAAGCAAGAGGTCAAACAACTGGAGTCTACCGATTACCCATTTGTTATTTTCAATTGTTATTCATGATTACTATAACGTAATATTGAGAATCACTATTACTCTTATATAAAAGTAGCTGCACTGTATATATGATAAAATTCAAGTGAGGTTGTGAAAGTTATCTTCCTAACAATATGCATTTAACAGTCTGGCTTTTTGTGTTTTTGCAGTCATTATTGCGGCTTAATGGGAGTTTATTTTTGACATATCATTCTGTTGCACCTGATGTGAAGAGGCAGATCGTCAAGTAATATGAAATAAGTTGTTGAACTACAGAATCGAATGGCCTTAACTCCAGAGGTGTGGCGGACTGTGTGTTAATTTCCCCATGTGTCCCGCTAATTCTGACATGAAATGGTGGGCTATTGAGTGTGTTTCGTGAGATATTACATAACCATTTTTAATGATGAATAGCCATAATATTTGTTATATTGTGGTTCACATGGGGAGGTTCCCTTCAATTGATAAGCAATGACGTTGGACTGCATTTTGAAATGTAAAGAATTAGAATATGAGGTTTTAGTTAACAGCTAGAGTGAATTGCATGCTGATTGGAAGACTGGAATTTAAAAGTAACGAGTGAGACAGGCTGTAATATGATGTGTTTAATCATGAGTAAGCACTTTTTAAGTGTGAAACGTGTTGATTATCCTCACAACTAACAACTTGCTGTCTACCCACTCTGTAAGTCTTGCTGCACGTATTTGGAGACATCTGTATTTGCAGGTATGATTTTTAAATATATATACAATAAAGATCATTTGATTTTAAGAAGACAAAGAATAATCCTGCTGTTTCATTGTTCCATCACAAGTGGTGCATTTGTTCATATACCTTTGCTTGTTTGTAAAACTCAGGGCTTGCTGCACAGACAACCTTTTTGTTCACTTACTATAGTAGCCAAAATGTTGTTCTTTTAGCTCTCCTTACTATACACATATTTAACTAACTGAACACTGCTAATAAAAGCTATTTTGAGCTCACCCGGAACCTGCATGTTTCATATTTTTTGTATGTATTTTGGGAGGTTTTGGCTCTTCCTCTCCTGGTTGGTAACTCTCCCAACAGGGTGACTGCCGAATTAGGGACGTTATAAATGCCTCCCTCATTTCCCTTACAAGAGTTTTATTCACAGTAGAGGTAAGGTGGAATTACTGTTTTTTTTTGTTTGTTTGTTTAGTTTTTTATTATAACTTTATAAAACATATAATATATATCATTAGACATTATCATTAGACAAGATCATGAGTATTTTGAAAACGAAAGAAAGAAATAACAATACTCTTATTCTACAGTACATTATATCACATAACAAAGACAAACTATATAACTAGAGGAAGGGAGTGAGTTCTCCATATTTATTTCTTAGTACACCTATTCAAATATTCTCAGAGCACTAATTCCCTTCCTTGCTTGACTCCCTCTTATTTTACTCTTAAGTTTGTTTATAACTTTGCCATTTTCCCACCCCTCATGAGAGAATCCATCTCTAACTGATATGAGATCTGTTTGCTTAAGTTTTGCCAATTGGGGATGTCTTGGCTTTTCCACGCCCTTGCTATTAGCATTTTAGTAGCCATCAAAATATGAGTCATAAGAAAACTATCCACCCTACTTAGTTTCGGCCATCCCATATGTAAAAGGGCAATATTCGGTGTTCTTTCTATATCTCTTACTAGAACATTACACTTAAGAAAGAAAACCATATTCCAAACACTATCCAGTTTTTTACAGCCCCATCAGATATGCAAGAATGTTTCCTCATGACTATCACATCTCCAGCAGATTGAAGAAACCTCTGAATACATTTTAGTTAATCTTACTGGAACAAGATACCATCTTTGAATTATCTTATATTGCACTTCTAACAGACTTAAACAGTGAACGTTTTTCTTTAGCTTAGGCATGATTTGCATCCAATCAGCAATACTAAATATTAAATTTAAATCCTCTTCCCAGATCTTATAATATCTGCCAGGAAGATTTATTCTGTGTCTACCTCTGACAACAAAAAAAACCCACACGTGTTTAACTGCTTATTTCCCCTGACTCCATCAACACAGGGATAACAACAAGATTAGGAAGGAACTTGGAACCCAGCTGCCTGTGTCTTTCCAAACAATAACAAAATTTTGGGTAAATTCCCCTTTGCTTCCTTCTCACACCCCCAGACTCCACTAACATAGAAATAACAGCCAGATCAGGAAGGAACTTGGATCATGGGTGTCTGTATCCAATCAATCACAAAGAATTATGGGGTATTTTGGGTATATCTCCTTTGCTACCTTCTCACACCCCCAGACTCCCCTAGCACAGAGATCACAGGCAGGTCAGGAAGATACTTGGCTGCTTGTGTCTTCCCAGTCAGTTACAGAACATTTTAGGGTATTTGGGGGTGAATCCTATTTGCTTTCTTCTTGCACCCCCAGACTTCCCTAGCACAGAGATAACAGTCAGATCAGGAAAGGGTTTGGATCCTGATCCCTACTGCCGATGTCTTCCCAGTCAGTCACAGAGAATTTTGAGGTATTTGAGGTCTTTCTCCCTTTCTGTCCATGACTCCCCTAATACAGAGAACAAATGTCCTGCTTACAAGACCACCGAAACAAAACTTCAACTCCACTTTTTTAAGCTGTCTTTTTTAGCTCAAAATTGTACTACTGTTTCTTCATTTTACAAACACAGAATGGCATGCTGTGGGAACCTGATACCCTTTTGTGCTATGCCTGCAGGAAAAGAAGGGAAACTTCCCAAGTGGTGTTGGAAATTCAGTCTTCCTATTAATTTCAATGCAATGAGCGAGGCTGATGGGCCTAAGTAAAACACACACACACGCAGTGCAGAGTTTATTACATGACAAGACATGACATCACACTAACACACTACAATGTTGATTTGACACAGGACAAGTCCAGAACAATTAAATTGCATTGACTTGTGTAACTTCTACTAGCTGCAAATAGTGTTTAACTTTTTCACTGCTGGAGAGTTATATAACGCAATATTTTGCACAACTTTGGAGCTTAAATGAATAAGCACTGAGACTTCAACAAGCCAGTTGTTAAAAACATTGCTTCCTTCCTGGATTTGCCTTGATATCAATAGTCTTACACCTAAATCCACTTTTACTATTTTTAGGGGCAGCTATGTAGTGGCATTTAGTTCTCTACAGCTTTGAAAAAACAAAACAAAAGACTGCGGTCAGATACTCGGGAGATCACGCTCTCCCAGCTCTGTGTGGCCAGTGTTCCTCCTTCTGTCGCCATTGCCGGTGTGTGAGGGAGCCTTGGGCCCCGTTCCATCACTTTGTAGGGGAGGATGGAGGTGGCCAGTTGCCTGGAGGATGCCATGAGTGGAGGAGGCCACTCACCCGCAGCTGCACTCCTCTGCACTGCAAGGCTACTCTGTGGCTGTCCCCTGAATGAGGGGGTCCTGGACACCATGAGTGCAGCGGGCAGGTAGGAAGCGGCTGTGGCGGCAGATGTAGGCGGGAGAGGGAGCGCATGGAGCCAGATTATTTGTGTGGTTATTTTCTGCCTGTGCATCTGTGTTGTCCCACGGTGTGTGCGCGTGTTAGGTCTCCGTACTGTACCTGGTGAGGTGCTGCGGGAGATAGTCAGGGGAGGCTTTTAGTGGCGTGGGGCGAAAGTGAGGCATGTTTTTTTTTCTTGTAGTAGTACCAACTGAGGCTGAGGAAGTTTGAGTCCAGACTTATCCTGTACAGGTGTGGCAGGAGGGCCGGCAGGTGAGCAGGGATAAACAGACGGGTAATGGGAGGAGGTCCCTCTCCTGCACTGTCGCTGGGAGAGGTGAGAAGGGAGGCAGGGAGAAGAGTCGCTTGCACACTGGAGATTAGGTGGAGTATGACAGAGCGCACACATGTAGAGAGTGAGCGGGGGGACCGAGCTGGAACAGTGACAGAGCGCTTCAACACACACAAAGGGCGGAAGGGCAGTCTGCATAAAGTTTGTGGTAGCATGGCTAAATGTAGGGTGTGTATGTTTTGGTTTGGGTCTGTGCAGTGATTTTTTGTTTAGTGGTGTGTATGAGAGTGTGATGCGAGTGTGTGTCGGCCATGTTGAATTTGTTTTTCATCTGGATAGTGAGGGAGGGGCAAGACCATGCAGAGCGTGAAAATCACACCTCCCTTGTATTCTCCAGGAGTAGAGGTAGGGAGGACACATGAATATCCCCTCCTTACTGCCGCCCCTGGGTGTGTGTGTGTCTCCTGAGGAGACATAAATTATGTAATGAGCCTATCTCTATATATATATACTAGCAATGTGGGACGGCGTTGCCCGTCATATTATTTACACAGAGAGAAATTGTGTGAAACAGAAATATGCAGTGTTACAGACACGCACTTAAAGAGACAGTGGGTGTCACACACTGTGAAACGCATACATACAGAGACACACACACATAGGCATATGATGTCACATGTGTAGACATGTGTGTGACAGACGCAGTGGGGATGTAGATATGCTGATAAGATTTGTAAAAAATGTTTTAATTGCAGCTCTTCAGCTTGATGAATAAGACCCTGTATCCTTACAGTTGAAGTGAGTGTACTGTGTTACTTGATGAGTAAGGCCCTGTATCCTTACAGTTGAAGTGAGTGTGCTGTGTTCCTTGATGAATAAGACCCTGTATCCTTACAGTTGAAGTGAGTGTGCTGTGTTACATGATGAATAAGGCCCTGTATCCTTACAGTTGTAGTGAGTGTGCCACGTTACTTGGTGAATAAAGCCCTGTATCCTTACAGTTGAAGTGAGTGTGCTGTGTTACTTGGTGAATAAGGCCCTGTATCCTTACAGTTGTAGTGAGTGTGCTGTGTTACTTGATGAATAAGGCCCTGTATCCTTACAGATGAAGTCAGTGTGCTGTGTTACTTGATGAATAAGGCCCTGTATCCTTACACTTGAAGTCAGTGTGCTGTGTTACTTGATGAATAAGGCCCTGTATCTTTACAGTTGAAGTGAGTGTGCTGTGTTACTTGGTGAATAAGGCCCTGTATCCTTACAGTTGAAGTGAATGTGCTGTGTTACTTGGTGAATAAGGCCCTGTATCCTTACAGATGAAGTGAGTGTGCTATGTTACTTGGTGAATAAGGCCCTGTATCTTAACAGTTGAAGTGAGTGTGCTGTGTTACATGATGAATAAGGCCCTGTATCCTTACAGTTGAAGTCAGTGTGCTGTGTTACTTGATGAAGAAGGCCCTGTATCCTTACAGTTGAAGTCAGTGTGCTGTGTTACTTGATGAATAAGGCCCTGCATCCTTACAGTTGAAGTGAGTGTGCTGTGTTACTTGATGAATAAGGCCCTGTATCCTTACAGTTGAAGTCAGTGTGCTGTGTTACTTGTAGAAGGTCACAGTGAGAAGATGTTTGTGAGTAAAGGAATAATTTAGATTACAGCAGTGGATACTGCAGTACATTTGAAGAAATAGGTTGGCAGACAGAGGGTTAAGTGACAGATGCAGTGATAGATAATGTAATAGTGATGTGGGAGTAAAATGGCGAGATTGGGACTATGGATGAATGGCAAGGGGATAGGTGAGTGGGGGTGACAAGGGAGGAGGAGATGAGAGATTGAGGAGAGGAGGGACAGTGAAGTGTTACAGTAAAGTAATGGGTGAGGGGGAGAAATGACTATACATAGACAGTGAAGTAGACATGAAATACAGGGCTGTAGGGTTACTGCATTATACAGACATAGTGTAGCACTTGGTTGGAGTGAAGCACTTTAACTCTGAGTGTGAGAGAGGTACACAACACATTGCTGTGTAATGAGCTGTATAGTCCTCTGGCAGTGAAAGGAATATGTGACACATGTTGGGCGCTCCTTGCATTAGTGGGCCGTGGTGGTCGGCTGGGACAGAACCGGATTATTTGTCCATGGGCCGTAGGCAAGGGATCAATACAGGGACCCCTACCAGCTAATAGGCTTCAAAACAGGAAGGCTCATATACTAAGGAAAGTGGTGGAATTTTGTGGAAAAGTAACAGCAGCACAGGGAACAATACCCATTTATTTAAATGGGAGTTTTAACATCTTCAACGCTAGAGAGGTCAGCAAAGCATTGTATTTGTTCTGTATGGTACAGATGAATTGTTCCTCTTTGTGTTAGTACATCAGCCTCACAGTTCACAGTGCGCAGTCAACTGCTGCAAGAGCCAAAAGTATAAATGGGTTTAGATTAATGGGGTAAGAGTATAACTGTATGGGCCTTATGTATCAAGATAAAGGGTGCAACTCAAAAAAAACTGACACCATAGGGTTGAATTGAAAATTCAGGAAAATCGTGTTGACATAAATGGGGCTCTAACCCCTTGAATGCTACAATGGTCCCCAACGCGTTGCTTTGGCAATGTGTTTGCATTGTCTGTAGCGTTCATGGAATTAATAGTCTCATTGAAATCAATGGACATTTTCAAAGAAATCAGTTTAACCCTGTGGGCCACTTGTGAGGAAAGAGTGGGCTGCACAATACCCAAATGTGGAAGCTTTCCAAACAGATATTAACCCTTTGAGTGACAGAGGTAAGCAGAGCAATGTGCTGCATATCATCTCGGGTACTCCAAGGGTTAATGGGCTTAACCCTCTGAGTGCCAGAGAGGTATCCAAGGCATTACAACAGCACTTAAAGGGATAAATTGAAACAAAGTGAGTCCATCAGCCCCAGTTCTTAGCATGGAAACTGAAGATCTGTGTGTTGTAACCTATTCCCCAGCTGACTCTGAGTGTCCCAGTGTGTCTTTGAAAGAAGTGATCAGTGTGTGGCTCCCCAGCAAAATGGGAGCTGCTGGTTGGTGGGTTATAGTATTGTGCCATGAGTTGTTTACTGTAGGAGTTGTAAGTCGAGAGAAGTGATGTAGCAGTAGGTGAGTTGTGGAGGAGAGGGCTAACCCTCTGACTGCCAGAGAGGTACGCAAGGCATTGCAATGTATGCGTACCCCTCTGACACTCAAAGGGTTAAGGTAGGCTGACCAGATCTCACCTTTAACCGGGGACACATAGGAAATAGCCATTTTGCAGTACTTCACTGAAATGAAAGCAGTCCTGCAGTATGCATTTTTCCTATGCGTCCCCAGTTAAAGGTGAGGTCTGGTCAGCCTAGGTTAAGACTGATGTTGGGGGGCAGGCTAACTGTTCCTTACAGTCACCCCTGAGTGTGTGTGGCAGGGGACGCAGGTTTTCTCTCTTATATATATACACTACCAATGTGGGACGGTGTTGGGCGCGCGTGTGTGAAATGTAGACACACTGATAAACACAGACATATGCAACACACAGGCAAACACATACACACAGTGAGCGTCAGAGACATGCAAAAGACATGCACACACACACCGGATATGCACACATGCACACAAATATGTAACAGAGATGTACACACACACACGCAACATATATGCGCAGAAACACATGCGTGCATGAGTTGTGCACCCCTCTGGCACTCAAATGGTTAATGTATAGAGAGGCATGTCAGAGTTAAATAGCAGTGGGAAGTGTATTCATACCTGGGAACTTTGACTTGTGTAGTCCCTGGAAGGGAGTCATGTGGTGCTGATAAGGAGAGACAAATGGGGCAATTTGGGTTAAAAGTGGGTGGGGCTTAATCGTGAGTAGGGGGCGGGGCTTAACATAAATGTGGAAAAGTGTTAGTAATAGGCTGGGGAAGGAGGAGAAGTGGGAGGGAAATGCAAGTTTACAGTGTGAGGAGTTTGAACACACTCCCTGAGGGGTAAAACTTGATACACAACCCTGTGGCAGTCAGTGGGTTAAGTGTGTACCTGATGGCTGTCTGTCCTGTGTCTTGCATGGCAAATGATGACAGTGAAGAAGTAATTCAGTAATGAGGGCCTACCTTAACCCTTTGAGTGCCATTTTGTTCCCCTGGTGATGCAGCACCGTTCAGTGGCTGTACTACAGGTCCTGCTGAGGCCACTGGGAGTCAGGGTGAGTGACTGTATGTCAGCCATCTTTCTTTCTGGCTTTGTGTGTGTGTATGGGTGTTTGGTGCTGTGTGAGTGGGGCATGTGTGTGTAATACCTGTGAACTTTTACTTGTGGAGTCCCTCATGTGGTGCTGATGTGGAGAGAGCAATGGGGCAATTTGGGTTAAAAGGGGGCGGGGCTTAATAGAAATGTGGAAAAGTGTTAGTAATAGGCTGGGGAAGGAGGAGAAGTGGGAGGGAAATGCAAGTTTACAGTGTGAGGGGTTTGAACACACTCCCTGAGGGGTAAAACTTGATACACAACCCTGTGGCAGTCAGTGGGTTAAGTGTGAATCTGATGGCTGTCTGTCCTGTGTCTTGCATGGCAAATGATGACAGTGAAGAAATAATTGAGAAATGAGGACCTACCTTAACCCTTTGAGTGCCATTTTGTTCCTCAGTGGATGTAGTACAGGTCCTGCTGAGGCCACTGGGAGTCAGGGTGAGTGACTGTGTGTCAGCCATATTTCTTTCTGGCTTTTGTGTGTGTGGTGCTGTGTGTGTGAGTGGGGCATGTGTGTGTGTGTCTGGTGCTGTGTGAGTGGGGCATGTGTGTGTGTCTGGTGCTGTGTGAGTGGGGCATGTGTGTGTTTGTCTGTGGTGTAGGAGCAAGTGGCGGCCATATTGTTTTTTTCTGACTTTGATAGTGGTGGGCGGGCTGCATAGTGGGGGCGGGCCAACACCTGCATGATTTTCACACCAATAGCAGTGGGCGAATTGGTGTGAAAATCACGCCCCCATTGAATCACCCAATGGGAACAGTAACCCCTCCTTATTGCCACCCCTGGGTGTGTGTGTCTCCTGAGGAGACATAAATTATGCAGTGAGCCTTTCTCTTATATATATATATATATATATATATATATATATATATATATATATATATATATGTATAAGCCTGCTGAGTAAACCACAGCTCTGTAGGTCACCTACAAGGTTTTCTGCATATTCAACAAAAGGGAAAGTTTAATATTAGAGTCTAGAACACAAGTGGTTAATTATAATGCAGAAAAAATGTCTATATGGGACTTTATTATTACTGATGACTCAGGGGCAACATTAAGCCCTTGGAGGCTTTTTCTGCTGCCTCCACTGTTTTCATTGCTGTATTGTACAAAGAGAAGCATGTTCTTCAAACATACCACACACAGTATTTTTCACTCTAACAAAGGATATCTCTTCACTGTTGTTCCACAACTTCCTGATGCACCTTAATCGCCTTGGAGCCCCCTTTAACATCCTGGTGTTTAACCCTTTAAGTACCAGAGGGGTACACAAAGCATTGCTCTGCAATCAAAAAAAGTGCTCATGGATGCGAGGTTTCCAACACACTGCATGGCAATGTGCTGGAGATATCTCAAGCATGCATGGGGTTAAAGTCAGCATGTGTTAATACTTTTAGGGCTAGATTTAAAGGTTCGCGTTAAGCCAGCCGCTAAGTAAAAAAGACACATTGGCCGCAAATAACACATGATTTACGGCAGATTTAAAGTGATAGTAATACTTGAAAACATAGACATTTAATTCAATAGATATTTAAAAATACCTTAATAGCGCCATTTTCTATCTCCCAAACCTCTATGGTTTGGGAGATATAAGTCTGCAAAGTTTCCCCTTCCCTCCCCTTGTGCGGACGTCAGCTTTCAAACTTAGAGACGGAGATTGCAGCCCAAAGACCATCCTGCGGCTCTTCAGCTGAGTTGTGATCGTGGTAGTTACAAAAGAAATGCTTCATTTGAACAGTCTACAACGCTTGCCTTGTTTGCAAGCACACGTTGTAGACCGTTCAAATGAATTATTTCTTTGTAACTACCGCAATCATGGCTCTGCTGAAGAGCCGCAGGACGGTCTATGGACTGCGATCTCCGTCTCTAAGTTTGAAAGCTGACGTCAGCACAAGGGGAGGGAAGGGGGAACTTTGCAGACTTATATCTCCCAAACCATAAAGATTTGGGAGATAGAAAATGGCACTATTAAGGTATTTTTTAAATATCTATTGAATTAAATTTATATGTTTTCAAGTATTACTATCACTTTAAAAGTAAGTGTACGAGAATAGCTAACGAACATAGGTACAACAAAAACACGTAACACAAAAACCTGCGTCACACCTGTTTTCGTATCACCGTGCGTCCCAAACACCCGTTAAAACACAACTTAAGTCAAAATGTAACATAACGGCTGGCGTTGTCTAGCAACCCTGATAGATGCACAAACAAAATTCAAACCTACAGCCAATCCCAAGGCCCAAAAGTATCAAAAATGTTCAAATACACCTATATATACCCCAAAATAACGGTTACACCTTGTCTGTGTTTCGAGTTTTGTCGAGCTAGATCACAGGACCCAGGAGCGGAGGATAACGTTTAGAACGAGGGAGAGAGGAGCTGACATTGGAGGTAGAAGGAGTTTTGATTTGTGAGTTTGGAGAGGAGAGACCTGCACTTAAAACAACACGTATCACACTTTTGCACATATCACATACACCCATACAGTCACAAACACATACATACACATAGTCTTTTTTTTATAACACTTTACACATTTTTTAAACTTTATTTTTACAGTGTGAATCTGTGAGTGACAGAGAGTGAGTGGGATCTCGTGTGTGTGTGAGGGCCTGTACGAGTTCCTGGGAGTGAGTGGGTGAGTGATGGCTAGGAGAGGAGGACAGGAGAGAGGGATGGGGAGAGTAGTGGAGGAAGAGGAAGGAGAGTAGGACATCCCTGTTGAGAGTAGGGGTGGGAGAGGAAGATCAGCAGGGTGGAGAGGGAGCCGGCCCAGAAGAGCAGGCACACCAAGCACAGGGACAGAACCTGCAGTGGGATGAGGAGTACATGGTGAGGACCACCATACACAGGCAGGGGCAGAGCAGGCAGGGCAGTCTGGTTCAGACTCCTCGCAGGCCGGAGGTGAGGAGGAGAGGATCAGGGATCCCCTTTATACTGAGGAGAACAGGGCCCTTGTGAAGGCTGTGCTGGAGAGGGAGACCATCCTGTTCCCGAGGGAGAGGGTCCCTGGCCTGGCTGCGAGGAGGAAGGCTGCCTGGAACCAGATATGCAGGCGGGTCAGTATGGTGGCCACCTGCAGGCAGGACGTGGACTCAGTGAAAAATAGATGGGGTAACTGCAAAAGGCAGGTCAAGAAGAAGATGGGGGATGCCTCCCTGCACACCCGAGGCACCGGAGGTGGTCCCCCTGTCCCTATCACCTTCAGCGGATGGGAGGAGAGGCTGTGGCAAACCTTGTCATCTACGCTGATTGAGGGGGTCCCTGGAGGATCTGACACTGGGGATGAGAGGAGCCTCCATACTACCTGTAAGTGCATCATCCCATAAATACACACCACATCAAACCACACAACCATCACACACAAAAACAGTCACATCCCAACATATGCCCATCATTCATTGACACAACTGCACCAACACAGCACCCTGAGGGTTAAAACTGGAAGCAAGACAAGGACAAATGTCATGGTTCAACAAGGCCCAAACCTGTCCAACTCCCTGGATAACCCTCATGTTGCTGTGCTGATCACACAAACAATACACACAAACCATGCTCAGAAAAGTGTTGTATGTTAAACATCAGAACTGCTCCAACACAATGTCACCCATGTACCCACAGGAAAACCAGAACATAACGCCTTGAGTGCTAGAGGGATTATCAATGCATCGCTCAACAATGCATTGGCAACCCCTCCGGTACTCAAAGGGTTAACCAGAAAAAACAAAACACAAGTCGATAGGCTAACGATTGCATGCAACACAGGGGACATTCACTAAGCGGTGAAAAAGAGATTATGGAGAAAAATGAACACTTACATACTCTCACTTCACCAGTCCCTGTGTTAGTCTATGGAGAATATTCAATAACATGAATCAAGTTGCTAAGGTCACATTGTCCATAGAAAACATTGCAAATGGGGAAATGAGATCACTGGAGAAGTCAGCATCATGTTCAGTTCACCAGGTCTACTTCACCGCTTACTGAATCACAAAAAGGATGGAGCAGGTCACAAATCACAGTTCCACTGAGAATAACTGGTTGTATATGCAACACACAGGCCTAAAACAACTCCAACTCATTAAAGGTGAAAAAGTAGGCCTTGGTTTTGTGCATGCAATCATTTACTCTAACTTTAAATTATATATCTCACATTTGATTCACACATGGATTCTCAGGAGTGCTGATGCCATGGATGGATGGTACACCAGCCACTATTTGCAGGATACATATGTGAACCAAGTATGAACCATTGTAGTTTGGTCAACAACAGGCCATAAATTATGGATATCTATGATTGAGTACGGCTGCCTCACTCAGAAGGATGGATGGGCTCATCCAGAAAAAAAACACAGGCCTCAATCAAAGATATCCTTCAATAATGGCTTGATTGTTGGCCTTCAGGATTCAACTGGAACATACCTTGTGGATAGGACCCAGTCAAGTACATCAATCTCTGATTGCCAGGGTGGTATCCCATGCATAACAATGCAATGCATAGGATACCATCATAACAACCAGAGAGAGACATATAAAGTAATAGAAAATTTTGCATTGTAGGGGATTAACTGATAACATAGTGATGAATACCACTTGAATCCCACTGCAGATCTGTTCAAAAAAGATATGTACACAAAGAAAAAACGGTCAGATATGTATATGGATAGGTACCTTTCAAATGGGTACAAATATGTCCCAACAAGATGTGAACCCAGAGATCAGTTCAGTATGTGTGATTGCCTTATTGCCCATATATGTGCATACATCACAAACTAACTCTTATTGATGTCATCAGAATACAAATATCTAGTATATTCCACCTTACTTAGATGGGATATATGAGGTATGTTTGTATTCATGATATCAATAAAAGTTAGTTAGTGATGGGTGCACATATATAGGCAATCACATGTACCTAGTAAGGATATGTTTGTACCCATATGAAAGGTACATATCCACATACATATCAGACCATATTCCTTTCTGTGTGCCTTGCACGGCATGGCAATGGTTAATTTCACCTTGATGTAATATTGTAGGCATTGTAAAAAGATGTTGATCCATGTTAGTCCTATCCCTCCAACCCTCATGGTTAGACAGATATTGCTGTATGTGACAGCTGGAGATATCCGTCATTTGACCATACGGAGGCTCTTCAGCAGAGCCCAAATTGCCCCATTTGTAGATGAATACATCTTTGGAATGGTCTACAAAGTATGCCTGGTTTGCAAGCACTACCATACAAGGCTACCATGGTTGCTCTGGCTATGATAATGGCAAATCATGTTAGTTGCTATCAATCAAGCCCTGTCTAATGCTGAACATGGGTTATGTGTTGTACCTTGTTTCTCCTGGGGGTGTACATGATACCCTTGAGGTATCAATGTCAACATGGAGAAGGGAATGGAAGATGGTTTTTGAATCCCCACACACAATATGCCACATCCATGGTATGCATGATGTTTGGGACCATACTGCTGCCAGTGCAGTGTTGTGTCAATGATCCTGTGGGGTGAAACAAAACATCATGTGTGGTGTGGTTACTGTGTTGGCACCAATTCACAGGACTGATGGAGGATTTGCATTGATTGTTTGGATGCCTGTGTTATACTCACAGCTTTTCTCGGATCTGCGCCCCTCTCAGGGTCTCCTCAACATGGCCAATGTCCATGGGCACTTCAGGTATGGGGGGACCTGGATATCATCCACCAGCCTTGTGTCCACTGCGATGTTGTGCAGTATTGCACACGCCATTATGATGTCACACACTTTTCCAGGTGCATACTGCAGTGCTCCACCCGAGTGGTCCAGACATCGGAATCGAGACTTCAGGAGGCCAAAGGTCCGCTCAATGGCATTCCTTGTGCAATGAGCCTGGTTGTATCTTTCCTGGGCATCTGTTTGGGGATTGGCGACCGGGGTCAGTAGCCAGGATTTGCATCCATAGCCAGCATCACCTGTGTAATGTGAGTGACATGGTGTGACAGGGAGCACATGTTGTGTGAATTATGTTTTGTGTGGTGGACGTACTAGTTGTGGGTCAGGAGCATGGTGAGCAGTGTTGTGTGTACACCTGTGGATGTAGTGTGATGTATTATTGTGCACTTACCCAGAAGCCATCCCCCTGTATAAGTTCCATTCTCGAAGTCTCTGTGTACTGAGGAGTTTTGGAGAATGTACGAATCATGAGAGCTGCCAGGATATTTTGCACAGACATTCATAATCCTCATGTTGCTGTTGCACACCATCTGTACGTTCATGGAGTGGAAGTTCTTCCTGTTGATGAATAGATATGTGTCACGTGCTGGGGCTTTGATACGGACATGGGTTCAATCTATAGCACCCATGACCCAGGGCATGCCTCTCCTTGCGTAAAAACTCTGCTTGAGATGTATCCACTCCATGTCGGTGGTGGGGAAATGTATGTAGGTACTGGCCTTGCTCTTGAGGGCTGGCAAGACCTGGGCCAGCACTCTGGAGAATGAGGCCTATGACATGCCAGATGCGTAACCCTCAGTGAACTGGAAGGCACCACTTGCCATGAAGTGTATGGCACAGAGGAGTTTTTGCAGGCCAGATAGGGCATGGTTGTGGATGTAGATGGGATCCACATGATCTTTGATGACCTCAAACAAGGCAATGATGCTGTGTGTCCTCAACCTGTAGCGATCAATCACCTTGTCATCGGTCATTCCAAATATGGTGACCCTTGGGCGGTATACCCTGGGCCTTGGTGGTCATCTATACAGTCTCCGCTGCTGCAGGGGTCTCTGTGGCAGCTGGGGAGCGTCCCATTACTGTGGAGCATCCTGTTGCTGTAGCTGTGCATCTGCAGGCAGGTGCTGCCCTCCAGGTGGTGATGGGCTTCTGTGTGGCTGTTGAGCCAGAGCCTCCTCACTTGCAACAGGTGAAGGGTGCTGATCAGGTGTGCCTGGGGCTTGCTGGTGTTCCCTAGCTCTTGCCCTTGCATGCCTTCTCTGCAGTCTTCTCATCAATAAGTATCTCAACATACTTATCATTCTCTCTGTCTCTTTCTCTCTCTTTCTCTCTATCACTCCCTCCCTGAGTGGAAAACAAGCCCCAAGTGAGTGTAGGGAGCTGTCTCTTTAAGTACCTGGTAGGGCATTGTGTAGGTGTGGTGATGAAGTGAGTAATGACCACTGGGAAGGTGTTTGTTGTCCAGGTAAGTGTTTGCAGGTGTGTCTGTGTTTTAAAATGTGGTGTGTTCTGATTGCTATGTCTCTGTCAGTTGCGGGTGTGAAGTTGTGGGGTGCAGGTTGCATCTGGATCAGGTGGTGATGTTGCACAGGTGAGCTCATTTTGTACTGCCAGGTGTCCGTGTTGTGTGATAACCCCCATTGTTCCGTGCCATGTTGTGTTGGTGTTTTTTTGGAGGTCCATGTCCCTGTGGTGTTGCTTGTTGTTGTGTGTGACAGTGATTTGTAGTGTCTGTCCATGTTTTTGTGTTCTTTTGGCATTGCACGGGTTAATTTTGCCATTTACAGGCTTGTGCAGTATGCGGATTGTCTTTAACGGTGGCTTCTTTTTGAACGTTATGTGTCAAAAGGATAACAAAACTAAGTCTTAAGTTTTAGCCGTTAACTGTATCTTTTTTTCAGGCATTAGCAGTACCGTGCTCGTTTAACTGGCTCTGGGAATCTTGTTCTGTGCATCTCAATGCACGTCAGTCTATTGGCCGTAAGGATTTGTGAACTGCCGTTAGCTGTTCCTAAAACAGACCTTTAAATGGCTTACAACACGTTAAATGGATAGTAATACTTAAAATGTAAAAAAAAATATGTTGTAGGGTTTATCCCCCTGAGTAAAACAAGAGTACTCCCACTGCTGAAAGGTGTTTCATTCAAAGGTTATTAATTTTCAAAGTTGAATTTTTTAGGTGCAATATCACAGTGGCCTGAAATTGTACAGTGGTGCTGTTGCTACACGATCCTATGGACAGCTCTGGTCAGTTGACCATATATCTCCATAGGATGGTGTAGCAACAGCGCCACTGTACAATTTCAGGCCACTGTGATATTGCACCTAAAAAATTCAACTTTGAAAATTAATAACTTTTGAATGAAACACCTTTCAGCAATGGGAGTACTCTTGTTTTACTCAGGGGGATAAACTCTACAACATATTTGTTTTTACATTTTAAGTATTACTATCCCTTTAACTCACCTGTTAGTGCTTTTTTTTTTTTTTTGCTAACGGCTGCCTTTAAATCTACCCCTAAATGTCAAAGAGGTAAAAGACATATTGCTTAGCAATATATTTGTTGATAACAAAAGGAGGAAAAAGTCAACTATCAACTGGGATAGTGCCCTATTGATTCCTGGGCTGATTAATGGAGGTGCAGAATGGGGAACTCTTGCTCTGGGAGACCGAAGTCTCGACATTCAGTTTTCTGTCCTGAGTGATAGCGATCCACGCATACTCTGTATCAGGCCTAAAAAATCTAGCAGAGGTCTAGGGGACTGTGCACACAACCCAGTAGTCTGTGGCTAAGACAGCTGGGGGACATTCACTATGCGGTGATAAACCGGTGATAAAGTGGTGATGACTTCTCCAGTTTATGACTTCTTCAATTCCTAATTTATTCTATGGAGCCAATGCACTAAGATTTCTTCAGTGACAGAGATCTTAGTGAATAGACTCTATAGAGTAAAATAGGAACTAGAGAAATGATAAACAGGAGGAGTCATCCCCACTTTATCACCAATTTGTGAATCTCCCTGTGACAGAATGGTTGTTACCCAGAGAATGAAATGTGTCTGTTTTCAGTGATCACCATTGTCTTAACATGTGTTCCCATTTTTGAAACATTAATGTCCCCTGTGTGTGAATGCATTAGAGAGTGTTGGCCATTTACCAGCATTGAATGGGTTGGTTAGTGTGTATGATGTACAGTGGGATGGTGCCATCCAGTCTAGCTGACCACAGAGATTGTGTTATGAGATAGCCAGTGTTGGTCAGATAGAGGGGGGTAGGGCAAATCTGTGTGTGGAATGTGTGTATCTTCCCCCTCACATCAGGCTAAGCAGAAAGAGACCTGGTAGATGGGAACTGTGACATCAGATCATGTAGGGGGTGGGTAGAAAAAAGCCTAAGAGGAGAGAGAGAAGGGTGAGAGAGGACAGAGTTGGAAGAGGAGAAAAGGCCTCTCCATAATGATGGGAGGTCTAGGGTCCATGGGCATTCTAAAGGAGTACTGGAGAACCTGGGACTGATGAGTACCCTCACCAGAAGAGTTAGAGTGAGTGGCCACTGTAGTGGCCAGGTGCCCTTTTCAGTTGTGGGCTGTAAGTCAAGGCGGCTACAGCCACAGAAAGTAACCTGATGTTCCCCCCACAAGGATTGTGGCCAGGAAGCTAAACTTCGGTGGCTATAGCTCAAGACTAAAGAAAGTGGCTGTGGATAATCTCAAGAATGCCTTCCCCAACTCCTCTGTCAGGACTAAAAGATACAAGGAACCTTCATGTAATCCAGCAGCATGTGTAGTGGGTGGGATTCCCACTCTTGCCTCCAGTGGGACTATGTGTAAAGCTAAAATGGACTGAGAGTATTATATGTAACCCCTAGCAATCTGTGCAACTTTGCTGGCAGATCAAGAAGAGAACAGCAGAAGTGTTTAGTTTTTATGTTTTACCCCTGTTTGTTTGCCTGTAATTGTTGTCCTATGTTTGTGTGCCGTGACCTCTCTAATAAATGCAATTTATTATCTTTTTGTCTGGCTGGATATATCGCTTAACCCTCGGTCTACCAAACAGTAACCCCTGTACCCCCGTCACACTCCCCCTTAGACTTCCCTGTTGCATTCCATATTGCTGGTATGACAGGAGAGAAGGAACTTATGCAGCAGCAGAAGGCAGATAATGAGCAAACCAACAGTGCTATAAGGAGTGAATAAAAATTCCAGTTAGTTTAAAAGGTGCTTTTTAACTCCTTCAGTGCTAGAGAGGTCTTCAACTTATACCTTGAAATGTACTGGATAACTTTCTAGCATTCAAGGGATTAAAAAATCTCTTTTTAAATCAATTGGAATTTCTATTTAAAGGGGATCTATCACCCCTATACATGTTTGACTAAAACATTAGTTTATATAGCGATTAGATTGAAACGGTTTTCATTTAAACATCTCAATTTTTTTTTTTTAAATTGTTATTTTGCCCAAATTAAACATCTCAAGATTACCCTGCACCTACCTTCCGGACAGACTGTGGTTACCTGCTCTGTACCGCAGTCTATCACACTTCCTCTGCTCCCCTCCCTCGATCCAGCCTCCTCCAATGACAGAGGCTTTCTGCATGTAAGGTGGTGCACTCTCTAGCCAATGAGAACGCTCCAGCTTACATGCAGAAAGGAAGTGTGATAGACTGCGGTACAGAGCAGGTAACCACAGTCTGTCCGGAAGGTAGGTGCAGGGTAATCTTGAGATGTTTAATTTGGGCAAAATAACAATTAAAAAAAAAATTGAACAGTTTTCAATCTAATCGCTACATAAATTAACGTTTTAGACAAACATGAATAGGGGTGATAGATCCCCTTTATCCCTACCAGTGGTGCAGGTGGTTTGTCCCAAAATTGCTCATCTTTTTCTTTCTGCAAACAGCACAGAAGATTTTATTTGTACATTTTGAAAATGTCCTCTGAGAAGGATCTGGTGTCAATATTTCCAAGACAAATAACTTTTTTTTTCCTTTGTTAATAAGGTTTGTAGCTTAAAAAACATGCAGTAATTCACAATACATTTAAATTAAACGTCTTCTGGGACTGACAAACAATAGACAGATTTTCTATGGGATATGTTCACGTGTGTTCATATAACAGTCACCCATGTGCACTAATCGTTGTGGAAAAGGGATGTAACGTGATTAACCGTTTGAGTGCCAGAGAGGTATGCAACGCTTTGCAATGTGTTGAGTACCCCCTGGCACTCAAAGGGTTAAGAAAAGGTATTTCACTGCACAATATATGCAACGATATATACTACAATTTTTTATAATATAAAAAAGTAAAATAAACTGTAAATTGTAATTTTACAGTATACTGATGAAACATATGAATGCTTTTGTCAAGTATATAAATATAAAACTACAATTCTTTACCTTTCTAAGCATTAATTGAGTGCAGTATAACTGTATATGCTTTTTATAGTGCAATTCTATGGAAATAATTATACTTGGCAGCTAATATAAACATTCCCATATAAAGGTCAACAGAAACTCTGGGTTTATAAAATCCAATAATGCCAATAGCTATAACGCATTGATTGCCATTAGGGTATGCAGATCATTGCTTTGTAATGTTTTGCATTCCTCTCTGGCACTCAAAGGGTTTTGATAAATAGCTTTGGTGCCTGGCAAGAAAACCTGGGAATAAAGTGTCCTCTCTGAGGCTAATGTATTAAGTAAAAGTGGTGCAGTTCTTGGGCAAATCAAGTATATAACAGAGAACAAGTAAAAGTTCCAAGTGTTTCAAATGGAACTTTAACCCTTTGCGTGCCAGAGGGGTACGCAATGCATTGCAAAGGGTTAAGTCACAGAATGCTACAGAAGTCTCCGGCACATTGCTTGGCAATATGTGGAATATATCGCTAGCATTCAAGTTGTTAAAATCCACATTTAGATCAAAAGGAATTTGGTAAATATTTATTCCTCTCATATAGGGCACTTGGTTTGCTGCTGAAATGCATCACTTTTTCTTAGTATTTCAGCCTCACAGATAAGAGCCAATAATGAGGGTAAATGAACTCACACATATATACAGTGTCTCACACCTTATTGTGTGCAGGACTACACAGAACATACTGGGCCATATTCAGGAAGGTAAAGGTGAGCAACCAGACCAACTGCACCACAGGCATACCTCCAAACATTTCAAATGGCCAAAGAGGGACACTTTTGTTTTCGGTGGTGTCACTGGGGGAGTGGCTGGTGGGCGGGAATTACCAAAGATGTTTAGGTTTTCATGACCTATTGACATGTTATGTAACTGATTAAATTATTAAATGCAAGGACAAAGTATTTTATTAACACAGAGTAATTTATAAAACACACATACTGAATTTTAAATAAACTTTAATGTGATTTTTATTGCAGTGGAGCAATGTGATACACTTATATACACACCACACAGTCTGTTCTCTTAAAAAGGGGGACAGCAGGGTGGGAAAGAGGGACAAATGGATTTGGGTTTCAAAGAGGGACTGTCCCTCCTAAAGAGGGACGCTTGGGAGGTATGCAAAATAAAACTTCACATTTAATTAAAAGGGAATTTTAACACACTGAAAAAAAGACCAGCCTCCAAAGCATTAGCATTCAATGGGTTAAAAGCCCTATTCAAATCAAAGTGAATTTTTATTTGTGCCCTATGATGCTGTTGGTTTACTTCAGAATTGCTCATCCTGTCTACTTGTAGCCCAACATGACAACCAGATCAATGCAATTTTTTTCTATTCAAACCAGATACAGCCATGTGATGGGTGGCTAATGGATATTTTCTAACCCGCAGGTAATATCCAAGTGATTAATTTGCCCAGCAGCCCACACACACAAATAAACATACAATCTGATTACAGTGCATGTTTTCTGTGTGGGTGCCAAATGGTAGTGAGGGTTCTGACTGTGCAAAAGTTTACTGAGCACCTAATAATACTAGATTTAATATGAACAGATGGAGGAAATTAACTCAGCTCTGAGGTCAAATGTCATTAATGGGACAGACTTGGTCAACAAGTTTCCAGCTGATTTGTCTATCTTTTGCACTTATGATGTTTATTAATTATTAGTGCATTCTTGCTTGTTTTCTGTTGCAGATTGTTTTGTTGTTTTAGACAAATTTTGGTTTACCAAACTTGTCAGCATCAGTATGCAGCCTCCACATTGTTAACTAGAATAAAAAGGAAAAGCACAGTCCAGGTTAATTACTGCCTTGCTGCAATAGTGAATGCTTTAGATCTATTTATCAATAAATGATAGCAATGGCACTCTGAGAAACTGGCACTGTAAAGTTAGGGTTCATTCACATTGGCTATTATTCCATACCAGAAAATCCTCAGCAACCTGTTGAAAAATGTTGAAAAATGTTCCCCTGCATTTACCCTATAAGCAATTGTAGGAACTGCTTTAAGGTGAGGAGTGGAAGACAGGCAGAGTTGGTAGGATACCAGCACATCAGCCAGCCATGATTAGCTATCACCTACTTCATACGGTGATAGTGCAACGGTTCAATAGTTTGTGCACACATCTGTATGTTGGCTCCATAGCCCTCTGCTGCAACATACCAGCGATCATCAACAATTGATGTTGCATACTGAAGAACTGTCAGCTGCCACAGTTACTTCTATGAGCAGTCCAAAAGTATAAAAGACATAAAAAACAAAGCCAAGGTTAGGCAGCAACCTACAAAAAGGAGTCATGCTAACATTAGACTGCTATCTTATAACACAGATATGTACTGCTTGATACCTCTACCTGAGTACCTATATCTGCTTCATTCTTGACTCAATAAAAAAGTTATTTCAATAAAGAACCTGTTACATACACAACTGTATCTATTTAAACTGCCTATAACTTCTGTTTTTTGTTTTACAAACAGGTTACCGGTAATCATTTTAGAGATATTTTATTAAGTAGTTTGGGAATCTGATCTCAGAAGAGCTGTATCTCCTGACCTCTCAAGTTTCCAACAGAAGGCTGGAATAAATTAATGGGAAGGAATAATCATGCACATACATATCATCTAAACCAGGGTTGTGCAACCTGAGGCCAGAGGGGAGATTCACTAAGCAGTGATAAAGAGGCGATGAAGTGGAGATGACTTCTCCAGTGATATCACATCTCCAATTCCTATGTTATTGTATGGAGCCTATGCACTAAGATTTCTTCAACTCTGGAGATCTTCGTGAACAGGCTCCATAGAATAACATAGGAACTGGAGAAGTGATAAACTAGAGAGGTCTTCTCCATTTTATCATCGCTTAGTGAATCTCCCCCTATCTGTCATCCCCATCCCCAGATTTTGTTTGTATATGCAACTTTTACAGCAATCTGTAATTACTGTAGAATTACTTAAAAAATATGATGTATCAGAAGCTGAAATGTTAGGGCTTGTTAGTGACGTAACCAACCTGATATTTCCTGATTCGGCCAAGTCAGAACAAAGCAGGACATGCAGTGCTCTTTACAAGCTACTCTTTAAGCAATAACTTTAAATGCCATTCAGCTTCCATATTGTAATAGACATGCCACGCCCTTCTTCTTGACTGCCAAAGAGATACAAAAAAGTTAAGCACAGGTAAAAAGGTTTGAAATGAACCCATTGCAATGCCTGTGAGACCTCAAGCAATCAAAGGGTTAAGAGCTCAATATAAATCAAAAGGAATTTCCATTATATCCCTATGATACAGTTGTTGTGCTCCAAGGAAACATATTTGGTTATAGGAAATGTATCATCTGTATACAAGTGTTTTAAACACTTTGTGGGCCTTACTCAGAAAGCAAAAGAAGTGCAATGGTGGAGCAAACCAAATACATCATAGGGGAGACACA
This sequence comes from Rhinophrynus dorsalis, assembly GCA_037306005.1. Taxonomy (NCBI): domain Eukaryota; kingdom Metazoa; phylum Chordata; class Amphibia; order Anura; family Rhinophrynidae; genus Rhinophrynus; species Rhinophrynus dorsalis. Next base: position 519,970,876 of record CM074718.1, read on the forward strand.
CATTCAAACTGATTTAAATGAAAGCACTTAAACCTTTGAGTGCTAGAGGTCTCCAATACATTCCTTCAATCCATGCTGGAGACTTTTTTAGCACTTAATGGCCTAGATGCACTAAAGGTCGAAGAGGGCTACAAATGTCGCTGTTCTGTCGGAGTAGTGTCGTAGCCACTTCCTCAGTATTTCCAAAGTGTCTTCAACATCACTTCACCAGCACTCTGACAAAAATATACCCACATCAATACTCATCCAACATACCTTCACCATATCTACGAATTTATATTTTTTCGAATAGACAATTGCTTATTTCCATATGGAAATGAAGCATAATCAGATACATTCGTATGTGTTGATATAATGTGACACATCGACTCATTCAGTAAACTCTGATAGCAGCCTCTGCTGTCGGAATTCACAGTTTCCACTTCATTTAACTCAGGGCTGTTGTAACTGGGATCTCCCCTGTACTTTCCTATGGAGCAACAGCAGGGAGAGCTACGACATTCTGAACAGCACTCTCTGTGTTTCCCTACCCAGCCAGTAGGGGAATACAGAGAAGGCTTTCAACACCATTGACAGCTTTGAATGCCATAGGGATGTGCACTGCTCATCCCTGTGGCATTCAGAGGGTTACAGTAAACAAAAATATTACACCAAGCACTACAGAATTATCCCCTGATCTATTTATCATATATTATACTAGCAGAGTGGGTCTGTTTTTTTTTTCTTTGTATTTAATTACGTGAAGTGTGATTTTTGGATACAAGAGTGTTGTGAAGAGTGTTAGTTGTAGTTCACACATACATACATAGACATATCGTACAGACATAGAGACACACATAAATGCATGCATACACACATGCATACATGCACAGACACAATCGCTTGCATACATACACACACACAGTACACAAACATACATACACTCAGACACACATAAATAGACACACGCATGCATGCATGCATACATACAGAAAGATATTTTTGTACATAGACACATGTATGTATGTGTGAACTACAACTAACACTCTTCACAACACTCTTGTATCCAAAAATCCCACTTCACATAATTAAATACAAAGAAAAAAACAGACCCACTCTGCTGGTATTATATGAGAAATTGATTAGGGGATAATTGTGTAGTACTTGGTGTACTATTTTTGTGTATTGTAACCCTTTGAATGCCACAGGGGTGAGCAATGCACATCCCTCTGGAGCCAAACAGCTCCTAGCAACGGCTCCTAGACCCGACTGGGACTGACAGCACAGGCACGAAGACGTCACTATGGCAAGATGTCTGCACGCTCTACTGCCTGTCAGCCCTGGCGCAGGGTCTCGTTCTATTTAACCGGGTAATTATTCTGGTGACTAGTACTACTGAGCAGCTAGTCTCCAGATGGGGAATTAGATGACATAAACTTTAAAACAGGTGGTAGTTCCGATTTAACATCTACAATATTGAATACAATTAAATATGAACATTACTAACCCTTTAAGGACCAGTGACGGTCCTAGCGCTCTCTGCCATCCCAGAATACTATGTGGGGGGGGAAGCGCAGTGGCCTTTAACGGCCACCCCAACTTGAATCTGGTGGTCCTTAAGGGGTTAAGTTTGGCCCATGCATATCACCCCTGCTGATCTAGAGGAAGGAATGAGGAAAAAAACACACACACACACACCATTGAAGTCATTTCCAATTAAGCCCCAAGTGGGTAAAAATTTCCTTCTTGACTCCAAACGACAGTCGTATATTTCCTTTTACAAAAATTCTATCTGCTTTGATTCCAACTGTCATAATTCTCAATATTGTTCTGAGCTAGAAAGATATCCATTACTTTTCTGAAAGCAGCTACAGTATCTGCAAGCAGAGCATCCCATGGCAAATAATTCAGTAACTTTACTGTTCTTACTGTAAACAAATCCCTTCCTTTGTTTTAGTCAAAAGTGCCTTTCCTCTAGTCTTAAATGATGGCTTTTTCTCAGCTCTCTGTGACAATATTTCCTTGTATTGGGCACAGATTTGTAAATGATAATAATATCTGTCTAACCAATTATGTTGAAGGTATCCAAAGGGTTAAAACAAGAGGACCAATCAAGTTGTATATCTTCACATAAATAGATACATGGCAATATTAAATAATTTTGAGAACTTTACACTATATTAGGTATTGACACGCTACTTCACAGTGAAAAATTGATTAAAATAATCAATCCCGCATATTTGTGCAAAAATATACATAATTTATTAAATACAATATACTATATAAAAAGTGTAAACAACAATGATATAAATGAGTGATCAGCAATTACAATAGATATATAGTAACTCAAATCACAATTATCACCATTAGGATTACCAGCAATTGAAGGGTTAACCACACATAGGAATGTTCAGAGGTATTAAATAACAATAATTGAACCCAGCAGCATAGAAAAGGATAATTGATCCTTACAATTAATAAAATACAGTTGGTAGCAGTGTATATGAATACCTCTGCCCCAGAAACTGTATAAACTATGCTAATTGAGGTTTAAAGTATGTTGTCAGGTGAATCAACTTCAATATGAAGCCAGGTCCTCTGACAATTTTTCTTGTATCATATGCAATAGCAAAATTTTAGAGAAACTAACTGGAATAAAATACCAGATAGAGATCACTATAATTTAATAATGTACTGATTTCAAATAATGTATACCTTCTGAATACAACATATAAATTGCATTTAATATAGTTAATAATAGATTATACCAAGAATAGACTTAGAATCAAATCTAATAATATTGGTCTAGACAGTATATTAAAACTTCATGCAACATACAGTGGGGCAAAAAAGTATTTAGTCAGCCACCAATTGTGCAAGTTCTCCCACTTAGAAAGATGAGAGAGGCCTGTAATTTTCATCATAGGTACTCTTCAACTATGAGAGACAGAATGAGACAAAAAAAAACATAAAATCCCATTGTCTGATTTTTAAAGAATTTATTTGCAAATTATGGTGGAAAATAAGTAGTTGGTCAATAACAAAAGTTCATATCAATACTTTGTTATATACCCTTTGTTGGCAATGACAGAGGTCAAATGTTTTCTGTAAGTCTTCACAAGGTTTTCACACACTGTTGCTGGTATTTTGGACCATTCCTCCATGCAGATCTCCTCTAGAGCAGTGATGTTTTGGGGCTGTCGCTGGGCAACACGGACTTTCAACTCCCTCCAAAGGTTTTCTATGGGGTTGAGATCTGGAGACTGGCTAGGCCACTCCAGGACCTTGAAATGCTTCTTACGAAGCCACTCCTTCGTTGCCTGGGCGGTGTGTTTGGGATCATTGTCATGCTGAAAGACCCATCCATGTTTCATCTTCAATGCCCTTGCTGATGGAAGGAGGTTTTCACTCAAAATCTCACGATACATGGCCCCATTCATTCTTTCCTTTACATGGATCAGTCGTCCTGGTCCCTTTGCAGAAAAACAGCCCCAAAGCATGATGTTTCCACCCCCATGCTTCACCATAGGTATGGTGTTCTTTGGATACAACTCAGCATTCTTTCTCCTCCAAACACGACGAGTTGAGTTTTTACCAAAAAGTTCTACTTTGGTTTCATCTGACCATATGACATTTGCCCAGTCCTCTTCTGGATCATCCAAATGCTCTCTAGCAAACTTCAGACGGGCCCTGACATGTACTGGCTTAAGCAGGGGGACACGTCTGGCATTGCATGATTTGATTCCCTGGCGGCGTAGTGTGTTACTGATGGTAGCCTTTGTTACTTTGGTCCCAGCTCTCTGCAGGTCATTCACTAGGTCCCCCCGTGTGGTTCTGGGATTTTTGCTCACTGTTCTTGTGATCATTTTGACACCACGGGGTGAGATCTTGCGTGGAGCCCCAGATAGAGGGAGATTATCAGTGGTCTTGTATGTCTTCCATTTTCGAATAATTGCTCCCACAGTTGATTTCTTCACACCAAGTTGCTTGCCTATTGCAGATTCAGTCTTCCCAGCCTGGTGCAGGTCTACAATTTTGTTTCTGGTGTCCTTCGACAGCTCTTTGGTCTTGGCCATAGTGGAGTTTGGAGTGTGACTGTTTGAGGTTGTGGACAGGTGTCTTTTATACTGATAACAAGTTCAAACAGGTGCCATTAATACAGGTAACGAGTGGAGGACAGAGGAGACTCTTAAAGAAGAAGTTACAGGTCTGTGAGAGCCAGAAATCTTGCATGTTTGTAGGTGACCAAACACTTATTTTACCGAGGAATTTACCAATGAATTCATTAGAAATCCTACAATGTGATTTCCTGTATTCTTTCCCCCCATTCTGTCTCTCATAGTTGAAGTGTACCTATGATGAAAATTACAGGCCTCTCTCATCTTTTTAAGTGGGAGAACTTGCACAATTGGTGGCTGACTAAATACTTTTTTGCCCCACTGTATATCACAAATATGACTATAGCAGTCCTATGTAAAACCTATAAGGTAATCCAAGGGTTAAATCACTAGTAAGATATAGGATGCCACACCCAAGATGGCTAACTCTTTTGTTTAGTGAGATGTTAAAAACTTTTCACTGAACAAAAGTTTAGATCCAAAACCAACACAAAGAAATGTAAGAAACACCTAAAAGTAAATAGACAAATAGCAGTTAAAGGGTTAATAAATGAATTCAAAGAATTCCCCAGATCAAATATTAGTTATTATAACCTTTCCAGAAACACAATATATTATTCTAGAAATACCAAGAATGATATTAACTAATATATAAACCAAGCTATTTAACTATATTACACTTATCTGGCAAAATATAACAATTTACCAATAATAAATAAATTCTGCTTAATTTCAGAGTTTCTATAGCTAATATAGCTTATTATAATTGATCCCAAATGGTTTGCCAGTCCAATTATACAAATTATAAGAAAATTAAGTTTCTTCAAATATAGAAGAAATAAATATTTGATTCTGAATTTTTCAGAATTTAAATAAGGAAAGCTATATAGTTACCAGTCCAATAAGTGTGGATTTCTTAGAATTTCTTTAGCAGGCAGCCAGGTATATAGCAGGAACTGAAGAGCCCAGAACCAAGTGGAAAAATAAAAAAAACAGCCAAGACTCAAGAGGAAAGACCCTTTTTATCTCCAAACTTGCATATTTATAATATGAAATTCCTCTTACCAAAATCTGCTCTGATTGGTTAAAGATCCATCTCATTATGCAGTGACATCATCAGTAGTACCTGATTGGAAACTCCTAATCCCTAATTTCCAAATGACATCACTCATAATATTATGGAAAAATTCAAAAGCCCTAGTAATAACACCATGTAATCTACAGATGGTGCCATTACTCTACATTAAAATTCATACCTAAAATGATACCTGGTCTGGGTCCTGACAAACATTTGGAATGTGAACTTTGGTCCTACGTCACATAAATATGTCACCTTACTAGACTTTCCCATAGGGGAGTATGTCTCTGTTTTAGACTTTTGAGATTTTCTCATAAGATGCTAATACTGCTTGAGACTGTGGTTGTCTGCAATTCTATATCAATCACCATTAAATTCTCCCAGATATTTCCCCCTTCCATTGAGGAAGAGAAGCTCATTGTCTCTGTTACATGAGGTAATTTAAACACATTTTAAAACACAGATTTTTTAGAGAACTTGGTTTAAAAGAAAAAGTAACCATTTCCTCCCCATCATGGCAATGACTCTGACATATCAACCCTTACGTTTCTCTTCTCTAATGTAAGGAAACCCAGTTTGGCTAGTTTCTGTTTAGAAATCCTAGGCCTAGATGCACTAAAGGTCAAAGAGGCTACGAATGTCCATGTACTGTTGGAGCAGGGTCATAGGCACATCCGCAGTATTCACCAAAGCCTCTACGACATCACATCAACATGATTCTGACAAAAAATGCCAACATCGACATCAATCCAACATTTCTTAACTGGTTTATGAATTTTTACGCTTTGCATCGACAATTGCTCATTTCCATATGGAAATGAAGCATAATGAGACACATTCGTAAGCAAGGGGGGTGTGTTGACATGTTAATGCGACACTTCGACTCATTCAGTAAACACCGATAGCAGCCTCTGCTGTCGGAGTTCACAGTCTCCACTTCACCTAACTCAGGATGTCGTAGTTGGGATCTCCCCTGTACTTTCCTATGGAGCAACAGCAGGGAGAGCTACGACAATTCTGAACAGTATTTTCCGACATGCATTGTCCGACATACATTCTCCGACATACACCACATTTGCTACCTCTCTGGTACTCAAAGGGTTAAGTGTTGAATAAAAGACTCGAGTAAAAGTGTAGTTGACTAAAAATGGAGTAGAATAAAAATGGATTCAATAAAAAATAGAGTAGAATAAAAATGGAGTAGACAAAAAATGGAGTCTACAAAAAATGGAGTCAAATAAAAGTGTAGTTGACTAAATGGCAGTCCCTGAGTTGAAAATCGGATGGAGTTAGTATGTCGAATATATGCAATATATGTCGACATACTAAGGGGGGGGGCACATTGTGTAGTGCTTGGTGTACTAGTTCTGTTTATTGTAACCCTTTGAATGCCACATGTGAGCAATGCACATCCCTATGGCATTCAATGCTGTCCATGGTGCTGAAAGCCTTCTCTGTATTCCCCTACTGGCTAGGTAGGGAAGCACAGAGAATGCTGTAAAGAATTGTCGTAGTATTGGTGACATGTGAGGGGAGGAGATCCCTTCCACACCAACAGCACTTTGAAAATCCTATATGCTAATAGAGACCTTCTCCAACCCTCCCCTTCTATCTGACAGTTTTTGTGAATATGTCGATGTGTGTGCAGACTGAATTGTTGGAGTGATTCAAACACAACGACAATATCATACCGAGACCACATCGACATTTAGTGCATCTAGGCCCTAGCCTCCAATCCCAACATCACATCTCTGCACAATTTCCAGTTCAATAATGGATTTTTAAGAAATGGTGCCCAAAACTATACTCCGTATTCTAGATAAGGCCTTACCAGGGATTTATACAGAGGTAGAATTAAAACCTCACCCTGTGTATCTATACCCAATGATGTAGCAACCGTATGCCCCAAAAAATACAATTCTGAGCTGCAATAACTGTAAAAATAAAACATCTCTTAGCAGTATAAACCCTTCAAGATATATTTTTCCTTCAATAAACAAAAAACAACAATTAGTGTGGTTTTTGACATATTTAATAAACTAACATTTTTCACATACAGTACCAATCATACCTTTTATCTGCATGTTTCTATGAGCTTCTCCAATCAAAACAGAAAACATCACGATTTTAGGAATCATTGCATATATTTTGTCATTAAAACAGGAAGTGTATGTTCCATATGCTGGAGCAATGGAGGTGTAATGCCCAGACGACATTCTCTCTTGTCTGTACAGAACTTCTAAATTTGGCCCAGTAGTCTGAAATATAAAGCTGGGATTAAGCTCAAAACAGGTACTGTGATGTGTTATAAATTGCCCTCCTTTTTTATAGTCAAAACAAGGTGCAATTAATATCTATATAGTTGATGATAAATGTGAGGCCCTCCTGCTGTTGTTGTTGTTGTATTACAATTCCTAACATTCATTAAAAAAGTGTTAAAAGGGTTAAAGCATGTATTACTGTCCGGTTCCATAAATATGAATATGCTTCCAGTTATTCAATGATGTCCAAGTTGTTCAAAATAATATATCCAGAAATGCCATAATATCATAATTCTTAGCTTTAATAAAATACTTAGCTTAGTGTTGTCTTGTCTGTCTCTGCCTCTGTGTGCGGCCATGGAGGCAGCAGCAGCGGAGACAGTATTATGCGGCACAGCCCCTCCCCCCTTCTTCTCCTTCATGGGCCGATGCCCGTTACACACTGCGTACACTGCCCCTTTATATATGGCCAGTCTTAGTACCAATTCCTGCACAGCCATTGGCACATCCCAGTCAATCAGTTTAAAGCACAGCCGCTCAAAGCTGATTGGTTGGGATGTGCATAAGCACATACCAGCCAATGCCTGTGAGGGAATTGGAACAGAGACTGCCCATATATAAAGGCAGTCTCTGTTCAAATTCCCTCAGTGTGAAATGAGCATTGGCCCGTAAGGGAGAAGACAGGGGGCTGTGCCGCATAGTACTGTCTCCCTGCCGCCCCCTCCGCAGCTGCAATACATTGCATACCTCTCTGGCACTCAAGAAGTTAAACTGTGTAATAGTATGCAGGATATTTCAGCATTAATAATCATACATTTTTATTTACAGATAAAAGAAAGAAGAATGATGAGAAGAGAAGAAAGGACAGAAGATAACCAGCATGCTGAGGACTCCACTGGATATTAGGGTTAATGGTAGGTGTCACTTGTAATGGGATGTTGCTTTGTTACTTAGATGGGTTAATCCTATGAATGCCAGCGGGGTAATTATACCCCACTGGCACTCATTGGGTTAATTCTAATAACTTTGGACACATTGTATGCACTTTGGATGCATTGATATGGGTCTTTTTTTTTCAGTTTCTGCATCAGCTATTTAAAGGTCCAATAAGGGACTCTAGTCCCCAAAAAAAACTGGGCCTTAAATTTCCTGCAATAAATTGAGTCCCTTATTGGATCTTCATGGCCTACGCAGACATTTGAATTTCAGATTACGGTGTTTTCATTATTTTCTGTGACTGAAAACACCACTTAACGTTATCACCCAATGACTTTTTTTTGCTGTTATTTTTTTTACAATACAGGTAATTTGAAATAGCTTACTGTGGCTGAAAATATTCTGTCTGAATAAAAAACAGCCATCACCAACATTTGCATCGAGCCCTTAGTTACAAATGTGACCAAAGTATCTAAATCTAATAGTCAAACCTGTGACGCTTCTTCTGTTGTTGGACTCCAACAGGTGGAGAGACAGGAGTTGACCATCTCTGAACTAGAATGCTTGTTGTTTGGATGACGGATCTGCATTAATGAGCTTATGTTCAAAAGACAGTTTGAGTAATTATGTGGCAAAACAATTGCACCGTAAGAGACAAATAAAAACTCCCAATTATTTAAACTGGGTATTTAACGCTTTGGATGAAAAAGAAATCAGATATGTGTCTAGTATTCAAGGGGTTAAAATCCCCCCATTTAAAACAGTGGGAATGTATAAACACCTATATAGTGAAGCAGACAATCACCCCCCTGACAGCAGATCACCTCAAAACTCTATTACCCTAGCAGTGAAGGCACTAGCAATAATTTAAAATGGTCTTATTTTGACCCTTTACTGCATCTTCAATGATATTACATGCCCATAAGGAGAAATGGCTTATTGTAGTAAAATGTGTGTGTGTTTGGAGTGTGCAGTGTATCTGTAGTAGGCAAGGCAGGGTTGGACAAAAATATAAAGAACTTTGGAACCAGACAAAACTCTATTAGCTTAGAATTTTACAAAAGTGTATATGAAACACCCCAAACAACCAGCAGATACATTTTAAGAGCCATGGATCCTTGTCTTCTGTCATTTTTCCAGCCCTAGGCAAAGTACGGCTGTTAAGAGCTTTGTAAGCTTTCATCCTCTCCAAAACACACCTGGCCTTAATAATCACGCTCAAGAGGTGCAATTCTGGAGCAAACCTATTGCACCATGAGGAAATTAAGATTATAGATTTATGGGGGGGGTTATTTTTCTTTTGTGATGCTTTTGGTTTTTCCACCAATTTTCTTAGTACATCAGTATCCTTATTGTTGCTCCTGTCTGTGAGCTCCAACATCTCTGCAGAGCACCCAACTCCAGTCTAATGATGTCCCTTCTCTATATAATATCACATTGAGTGCATAACCTGTCTGATTTTGACATTGTGGGAACTGACAGTTCAAGAACTGTATATACTCTGCAGCACATTGAAAGGAGTGAAAATTATTTTCCTTCAAGAACAGCTATTTTTTGTGGATTATTTGCATCAGAAAATATTAAATGGTCATCTTCATGTATTTGCAGCACAAAGATGGGCACTGTTGGGCTTTGAATTATGTGAATCAAGGGATGATTTATTGCATATTGTCAACATTTCAGCTCAAGTGTGAGCCTTTATCAAGGTCTTGATAAAGGCTCAGTCTTGTGCTGAACTGTTGACAATCTGCAGTAAGTCATTGCTATTAATCACATAATTCAAAGATGTTTGAGCACCTATCTTCATGTTGTAGATTCTTTGCTTCATAGAATTGTTTTATATCTTTTCATATGGCTAGCGCACCACCTCATATGTGTGTGTGCAAAAGTCTTAGGCACATGTGAAAAATGCTGTAAAGTAAGAATGCTTTCAAAAATAGACATGTTAATAGTTTATTTTTATCAATTAACTAAAAGCATAGTGAGTGAACAGAAGAAAAAATCTAAATCAAATGAATATTTGGTGTGACCACCCTTTGCCTTCAAAACAGCATCCATTCTTCTAGGTACACTTGCACGCAGTTTATTAAAGGGATAGTAATACTTCGTTATAACTTTATTTTATTTTGTAGGCATTAAAAAAACATGAAGAATTATATAAGTCTTATCTCTCAAATCTTTATGGTTTAAGAGATATTCACAAGCAAAGTTTCCCCCTCCCGCCCCTTTTTCCTAGCGTAAGCCATCTCTTCTCAGATGTGAATCTGGTTGTAAGACTAGACAGATAACAGCAGGGGACAATCTTCTTTGTATGAAAAGAATGAAAGCCCTTCCCCCCTTGACAAGTTTTTCAGCTTTTTCCCTTATCTTAATTGAAGATTGTCCCTCTCTGCAGTCTACCTGGGCACCTCCCTTCTGATTTGGCTGAACGGGGGGGGATACTTTGCTTGTGAATATCTCTTAAACCATAAAGGTTTGAGAGATAAGACTTATATCGTTCTTCATGTTTTTTTAATGCCTACAAAATAAAATAAAGATAAAACGAAGTATTACTATCCGTTTAAGGAACTTGGGAGGCAGGTTGTTCCAAACATCTTGGAGAACTAACCACAGTTAATGACTTTGGCTGTGTGTTTGGGGTCGTTGTCATGCCACAAATTTATAAATATAAATTTGCTGCCAATCAGATGCCTCCCTGATGGTATTGCCTGATGGATAAGTATCTGCCTGTAATTCTCAGCATTAAGTATACCATTAATTCTGACCAATCCCCAACTCGATTTGCAGAAATTTAGCCCCAAATTTGCAAGTAACCTCCATCTCTTCACTTCCCCTTTCAATGACTCCTACTGACCAACGTAAGTTAGCAAGTCAAGCAGATAGTGCTATGGACCCATATATTTCTGTTACATATGGGCTGCACTATAGTGAGATATTGGATTCAACCTCGTGCGCCACATTCCCTGTGTGACTAATGTATCTGTCTGTTGTATGCTATCATACAACCTCACAGGATAACACATCACTTTACAGCTCCCATCTAATTACTGCCATGTCTCCTCAATGAGGCAACAACATCAGTTTATCAGAAGGACTGCTTTACACTACAACTCTCATGCCCACACATTATATATACTGAAAAGGTTAAGGAGCAAACATCATCCCATTGATTTAAGCTGCCCCTTCAAAGTGGCCAAAGTATTCAATTACTGTACTACATCTTGAAGGCATCAGTCATATACAGTCTGGTATATTATAGGAACCCCTCACATTGTATAAGTAACCCAGAAAAAGGATGTTCTGCTTAACGCATTCACAGAGATGGACACATATACACACCCATGACAAGAGGGGGCATGACACACACACAAACACACACACACACACACACACATTATAAAATCTAGCCTACTCTGGTCTTCATAGTGATAAATTAATATCCAAACTTTACACCAAAATAGGTGCTCTGTTTAGAAACAAATTCTGTCCCCTAGGAAGAAAATGTATTGTTCAACAGATGTTAACCCTTTGAGTGCCAAGTGGGTACATTGTACGAGTTTGGACAGCTGTACCCGCTGTGCCAAGCTCGTACAATGTACCCACTAAAATGCGGTCACTGCATGAGCCGGTATAACCGGCATGCAGTGACCGCATTTTAAAAAAAAAAAAAGGTGGGCAATCGTGGGGGGACATGAGGATCACTCCTCATGTCTCCCCTGTTATTGATCTCCCAGCCGATCGCGCTGGGAGATCAATAAAGGAAGAGGAGAAGCGCAGCAGAAGCGCAGCTTCTCCTCTTCCGTCTCTCCTACCTCGAACTTCCGGGTAGGAGTGGGCGGGACCGGGGGAAGCCTCCCAACGTCATCGGTGACATAGTCACCGATGACGTTACAAGGCTTTCCCCGATGGAGATCACTCCTACCGGAGGTAGGAGTGAACAGAAGGAGAGCCCTTTGCTCTCCTTCTGTCGCCATATTGAGCTCCCAGCCCAATCGGCTGGGAGATCAATAACTGGGTGCACATCAGGAGGGGTCCTGATGTGCCCCAGCGAGGTCTGAAAAATAAAAATCAAAAAAAAAAAAAAAACAAATAAAAAAATTAACCCTGTGAGTGCTGCAGGGTTCCCAAGTGCATTGCTTTGCAATGCACTGGGGATCCCTGTGGCACTCACAGGGTCAATTGTTGCAGCCCGTATTTTTTTGCAGAGACCTCATTGGGGGGCTTCAGGAAGGGTCCTGAAGCCCCCAATGAGGTCTATAAAAAATAGAAAAAAAAAAAATTAACCCTGTGTGTGCCACAGGGGAGGGGGTTCATTGCAGAGCCCCCCTCCTGTGGCAGACATAGGAATATTTTTTAGTATTTTATAATCAGAGATTGTTGGGGGGACATCAGGAGAATTTCTGATGTCCCCCCACAATGTCTGATAATAATTAAAAAAAAAATTAAAAAAAATTAACTCTGTGAGTGCCACAGTGGTCCCCAGCACATTGCTTTGCAATGTGCTGGAGAACCTGTGACACTCACAGGGTCAATTCTCTTAGCCCATATTTTTTTTACTAAGACCTCATTGGGGGACATAAGGAAGGGTCCTGAAGCCCCCCAATGAGGTCTATAAAAAATAGAAAAAAAAAAATTAACCCTGTGTGCTGCCACAGGGGAGGGGGTTCATTGCAGAGCCCCCCTCCTGTGGCAGACATAGGAATATTTTTTAGTATTTTATAATCAGAGATTGTTGGGGGGACATCAGGAGAATTCCTGATGTCCCCCCACAAGGTCTGATAATAATTTAAAAAAAATTAAAAAAATTAACTCTGTGAGTGCCGCAGTGGTCCCCAGAACATTGCTTTGCAATGTGCTGGAGAACCCTGTGACACTCACAGGGTCAATTCTTTTAGCCCATATTTCTTTTTACTAAGACCTCATTGGGGGACATAAGGAAGGGTCCTGAAGCCCCCCAGTGAGGTCTATAAAAAACAGACAAAAAAAATTAACCCTCTGTGTGCCACAGGGGAGGGGGTTCATTTTAGACCCCCTCCTGTGGCACACACAGGACTTTTTTTTTTTTACTATTGCTTTACATTCAAAGCTTGTTGTGGGGCCCTAAGGCCACCCAACAAGCTATGAATAAAGAAGAATTTTTTTTTTTTTAAAAGAACCCTCTGTGTGCGACAGGGGGTCAATTGCATTGGCATTGCAATGCATCGGACATCCCTGTGGCATGCACACAAAATGACTCAATCCCCCCCCCGTACCCTACCCACCAGCCCAGTTACACAGCCTACTGGCAGTCCCATTCCCACAGTTTGACCCCCCCAGCCTGGTTCCACTGCCTACTGGTAGACCCAAGTGCCAATACGCACTGGATTCAGGCTGGAAATCAAACAGTGTATGTGGGGGACTTACAGTGCACAGTGGTAGTCACAGATCCCCCATATGTACTACCTTACCTCCCCCACCACCACTGCCATACTTGCGCTCTGCCCAGTGGTAGATATACCCACCATACACTGCCTGACCCCTCGTCCCTCCCCCCACCCTGGTTTTCACTGGCAGTCACAGGTCCTCACGTACACTGACTGACCACTGATAGCCATAGAATCATACATACGCTGTTTGCTTCCCCATCCTTGTTCAACTGGTAGCTACACTCCTGGCACCCAATATGGTATGTCATCCCACAGCAGTGGGGTACCATTTATCGTAGGCTGGCAGGAGGTCCTCCTAGGAAATCCCATGGTGTTGAACCATTTTCGTATCTTTGAAGTGACTGATTTGTAAAAAAAAAAAAAAAAAAAGTTTTTTTTTTTTCTGTAGCACCACATTCTGGAAATAGTTGTGCACACTAACTTAGGGGTAGAAGGGCAAGTGACCCCTCATTAGATGCGGCAGGTTATCTTCTTTCCAAAATGGTATGGTTTTGCTACATTTTCTTCACTTCTATAGCTGTTATAACCATTTTCATACACGCAAGAATGTTTGAGAAAATGTTAGAGAAATCAGGAGGTTGTAGCAGTAGTAGTTTTGTACTTGTAGCGCCCCCTAAGGTAGGTCAGTTCATACCAATGGGGTGTCATTTTTCTCCTAAGAGCAATAGCTAATGGATACAGTTGTAAATTCCATGGTTTTTACAGATTTCAATACATTTGAAGGGGCAGAAATGTAAGAAAATGCCTTTTTTTTCATTAGCACCACCTTCTGGAGGCATTTGTGCACTCCAGGCTTGGGGTAAGAAGGCAAGTCACCCCTCACTAGATGCGGCAGGTTGTCTTCTTCCAAAATGGTATCGTTGGTTGTGTACCCTTTCTTCACTTGTCTAGTTCTTATAACCATTTTTGTATAGAGAAGTAATGTTTGAGAAAATGTTAGAAAAATTAGAGGTTGGTGTAGTTTTGTACTTGTAGCGCCCCCTAAGGTATGTGTACTCATACGAATGAGGTGTCACTTTTCTCCTAAGAGCCATAGCTAAAGAATACATTTGAAAAATCAATGGTTTTCACAGATTTCAGTACATTTGAAGGGGCAAAAATGTAAGAAAATGCCTTTTTTTTTCCATTAGTGCCCCCTTCTGGAGGCATTTGTGCACACCAGACTTGGGGGTAAGAAGGCAAGTCACCCCTCATTAGATGCGGTAGGTTGTCTTCTTTCCAAAATGGTATGGTTTGTGTACCCTTTCTTCACTTCTGTAGTTGTTATAACCATTTTTGTATAGACAAGTAATGTTTGAGAAAATGTTAGAAAAATTAGAAGTTGTAGTAGGTGTCGTTTTGCACTTATAGCACCCCCTGAGGTAGGTCAACTCATGCCAAATGGGGTGTCATTTTTCTCCTAAGAGCACTAGCTAATGGATACTGCTGGAAATTCCATGGTTTTTACAGATTTCAGTACATTTGAAGGGGCAGAAATGTAAGAAAATGCCTTTTTTTTTCATTAGCGCCACCTTCTGGAGGCATTTGTGCACACCAGACTTGGGGTAAGAGGCAAGTCACCCCTCATTAGATGCGGTAGGTTGTCTTCTTTCCAAAATGGTATGATTTGTGTACCCTTTCTTCACTTCTGTAGTTGTTATAACCATTTTTGTATAGACAAGTAATGTTTGAGAAAATGTTAGAAAACTTAGAAGTTGTAGTAGATGTCGTTTTGCACTTCTAGCGCCCCCTGAGGTAGGTCAACTCATGCCAATGGGGTGTCATTTTTTTCCTAAGAGCACTAGCTAATGGATACTGCTGGAAATTCCATGGTTTTTACAGATTTCAGTACATTTGAAGGGGCAGAAATGTAAGAAAATGCCATTTTTTTCCTAAAGTGCCACCTTCTGGAAGCATTTGGGCACAACAGGCTTGGGGTAAGAAGGCAATTCACCCCTCATTAGATGCGGCAGGTTGTCTTCTTTCCAAAATGGTATGGTTTGTGTAACCTTTCTTCACTTCTCTAGTTGTTATAACATTTTTGTACAGACAAGTAATGTTTGAGAAAATGTTAGAAAAATTAGTGGTTGCAATAGGTGTAGTTTGGTACTTGTAGCGCCCACTAAGGTAGGGGAACTCATACCAATGAGGTGTCATTTTTCTCCTAAGAGCACTAGCTAATGAATACAGTTGGAAATTCCATGGTTTTCACAGATTTCCATACAGATGAAGGGGCAGAAACGTAAGAAAATGCCATTTTTTTTCCTATAGTGCCACCCTTCTGGAAGCATTTGGGCACAACAGGCTTGGGGTAAGAAGGCAATTCACCTTCCCCTCATTAGATGCGGGCAGGTTGTCTTCTTTCCAAAATGGTATGGTTTGTGTAACCTTTCTTCACTTCTCTAGTTGTTATAACCATTTTTGTACAGACAAGTAATGTTTGAGAAAATGTTAGAAAAATTAGTGGTTGCAATAGGTGTAGTTTGGTACTTGTAGCGCCCACTAAGGTAGGGGAACTCATACCAATGAGGTGTCATTTTTCTCCTAAGAGCACTAGCTAATGGATACTGCTGGAAATTCCATGGTTTTTACAGATTTCAGTACATTTGAAGGGGCAGAAATGTAAGAAAATGCCTTTTTTTTTCATTAGCGCCACCTTCTGGAGGCAATTGTGCACACCAGACTTGGGGTAAGAAGGCAAGTCACCCCTCATTAGATGCGGTAGGTTGTCTTCTT
Source organism: Rhinophrynus dorsalis (assembly GCA_037306005.1). Taxonomy (NCBI): domain Eukaryota; kingdom Metazoa; phylum Chordata; class Amphibia; order Anura; family Rhinophrynidae; genus Rhinophrynus; species Rhinophrynus dorsalis. The sequence continues at coordinate 519,987,389 of CM074718.1, forward strand.
TCCAAAATGGTATGATTTGTGTACCCTTTCTTCACTTCTGTAGTTGTTATAACCATTTTTGTATAGACAAGTAATGTTTGAGAAAATGTTAGAAAACTTAGAAGTTGTAGTAGATGTCGTTTTGCACTTCTAGCGCCCCTGAGGTAGGTCAACTCATGGCCAATGGGGTGTCATTTTTCTCCTAAGAGCACTAGCTAATGGATACTGCTGGAAATTCCATGGTTTTTACAGATTTCAGTACATTTGAAGGGGCAGAAATGTAAGAAAATGCCTTTTTTTTCATTAGCGCCACCTTCTGGAGGCATTTGTGCACACCAGACTTGGGGTAAGAAGGCAAGTCACCCCTCATTAGATGCGGTAGGTTGTCTTCTTTCCAAAATGGTATGATTTGTGTACCCTTTCTTCACTTCTGTAGTTGTTATAACCATTTTTGTATAGACAAGTAATGTTTGAGAAAATGTTAGAAAACTTAGAAGTTGTAGTAGATGTCGTTTTGCACTTCTAGCGCCCCCTGAGGTAGGTCAACTCATGCCAATGGGGTGTCATTTTTTTCCTAAGAGCACTAGCTAATGGATACTGCTGGAAATTCCATGGTTTTTACAGATTTCAGTACATTTGAAGGGGCAGAAATGTAAGAAAATGCCATTTTTTTCCTAAAGTGCCACCTTCTGGAAGCATTTGGGCACAACAGGCTTGGGGTAAGAAGGCAATTCACCCCTCATTAGATGCGGCAGGTTGTCTTCTTTCCAAAATGGTATGGTTTGTGTAACCTTTCTTCACTTCTCTAGTTGTTATAACCATTTTTGTACAGACAAGTAATGTTTGAGAAAATGTTAGAAAAATTAGTGGTTGCAATAGGTGTAGTTTGGTACTTGTAGCGCCCACTAAGGTAGGGGAACTCATACCAATGAGGTGTCATTTTTCTCCTAAGAGCACTAGCTAATGAATACAGTTGGAAATTCCATGGTTTTCACAGATTTCCATACAGATGAAGGGGCAGAAACGTAAGAAAATGCCATTTTTTTCCTATAGTGCCACCTTCTGGAAGCATTTGGGCACAACAGGCTTGGGGTAAGAAGGCAATTCACCCCTCATTAGATGCGGCAGGTTGTCTTCTTTCCAAAATGGTATGGTTTGTGTAACCTTTCTTCACTTCTCTAGTTGTTATAACCATTTTTGTACAGACAAGTAATGTTTGAGAAAATGTTAGAAAAATTAGTGGTTGCAATAGGTGTAGTTTGGTACTTGTAGCGCCCACTAAGGTAGGGGAACTCATACCAATGAGGTGTCATTTTTCTCCTAAGAGCACTAGCTAATGGATACTGCTGGAAATTCCATGGTTTTTACAGATTTCAGTACATTTGAAGGGGCAGAAATGTAAGAAAATGCCTTTTTTTTTCATTAGCGCCACCTTCTGGAGGCAATTGTGCACACCAGACTTGGGGTAAGAAGGCAAGTCACCCCTCATTAGATGCGGTAGGTTGTCTTCTTTCCAAAATGGTATGATTTGTGTACCCTTTCTTCACTTCTGTAGTTGTTATAACCATTTTTGTATAGACAAGTAATGTTTGAGAAAATGTTAGAAAACTTAGAAGTTGTAGTAGATGTCGTTTTGCACTTCTAGCGCCCCCTGAGGTAGGTCAACTCATGCCAATGGGGTGTCATTTTTTTCCTAAGAGCACTAGCTAATGGATACTGCTGGAAATTCCATGGTTTTTACAGATTTCAGTACATTTGAAGGGGCAGAAATGTAAGAAAATGCCATTTTTTTCCTAAAGTGCCACCTTCTGGAAGCATTTGGGCACAACAGGCTTGGGGTAAGAAGGCAATTCACCCCTCATTAGATGCGGCAGGTTGTCTTCTTTCCAAAATGGTATGGTTTGTGTAACCTTTCTTCACTTCTCTAGTTGTTATAACCATTTTTGTACAGACAAGTAATGTTTGAGAAAATGTTAGAAAAATTAGTGGTTGCAATAGGTGTAGTTTGGTACTTGTAGCGCCCACTAAGGTAGGGGAACTCATACCAATGAGGTGTCATTTTTCTCCTAAGAGCACTAGCTAATGAATACAGTTGGAAATTCCATGGTTTTCACAGATTTCCATACAGATGAAGGGGCAGAAACGTAAGAAAATGCCATTTTTTTCCTATAGTGCCACCTTCTGGAAGCATTTGTGCACAACAGGCTTGGGGCAAGAAGGTAAGTTACCCCTCATTAGATGCGGCAGGTTGTCTATTTTTCAGAAATATATAGTTTTATATAGTTATTCCACTGTTTTAGGGCAGTTTTACCACAAAAACCCTAGAATGCGCATTTTAGTTTATAAAGTTGAAAATGTCATTTTGCGCTGCTGGTGATTAGGGCTCTACGCTAGCCATGGACGTAGGTAAAACTATACAAATTTGGTATTTTTTTACTCGGGGGACTCAGGGCTTTTTCAAATAATTGAAACTTTTTCAATCAAGGTAAATGATTTTGATACATAGTATGTGATTTTAGCAAAATTAGTAAATTTTCACTTTTTTTTGTCATTATGACATCATAGATTTTTGCACGATGCAAAATTCTGTTCATGTAAGGTACCATGAGAAAGCTCAATTCGTTCTGAAAAAAACAATATATAGTTTTCCATATTTAACTAAAACTCCCAAGAGGAAATCAAGCGTAAACAGAAGGATAGCAAAAATGCTGAAAATGTGTCTGGCCTGCAGGGTACAGGAAATGGCCCGAGCCTCCGGCACTGAAAGGGTTAATGCCAGTCGGATACAAGGATGTAATATATGCTTTTGTTCCACAAATCCATCTTGTATAATCAATACTCTGTATAACTCATTATGCTGCTTTATCCTCCAATGTAATTAACTACCCATAAGTGTGATATGTCTACAGACCTAAATTGGCTAAACAAACACCATTCTTGTCTTGTTTATAACCACTGCTCCGGAAATGTACCAGACTACCTGAGCGGTATGATCACTCCAGCTTTCCATAGTAACTATAACCTCTGCACTAACCTCACTGAGAATTTCACACAGGAAAGAAGCTGATCTGCCTTCTCCTTCAGAGCTCCAAAAGTCTAGAATAACCTACATGAAAAAAATCAGATCTCCAGGTCTACAATACCTAAAAAAATAACTGCTTCTTTGTATCTAAAACCATTTGTTACTGTATATATACATTTTATGGATGTACGTTTGTGTGTATGTATATTGTTTCTCTATTTCTTTAAATATGTAACTTTATACTGTAAAAGCTCTCCAGGACTTGAAAACGAAATAAATGTATTCTTCCTGGTAATACATTTTCTAAATACATACAAATAAAAAAAATACTTATTAAAAGTAGACTATATTTTATTGTTTCATTGTAGTCTCTCTAGCAGAAGTGGTTTAGACCAAGTTTCCTTCCAATTCAGGGGACAGCAGCACTTGGGAAGAGAATGGGCTTGGGCTGACTGGAAATACACAGAGACAGTGGTGGTCTCTAATACACTGGGGGCAGGATACTGCTAAAATATGGGGTGGGGGTGTAACAGGAGGACATGCTGTTAACCCCCTGAATGCCAAAGAGGTTTCCAACGCATTGCAAAGCATTGGACTGGACACCTCTTTAGCACTCAGAGGGTTAACACTCCAAGATCAGTACATGTGTGATTATGTGGTTACAAGTGGAACAGTGGTTCAAGGCTGGTGTGTTAGTGGAACAGGGTTAGATTGTCAGAAAGTCTGTGGAGTTCTATGGCTGTCAGTGGGACTTTTGGGGTATCAGACACTGCATGTGTGGGTGATTCTGTGGCTACCAATGGACAATGAAAAAAGGCTGGGTTTCAAACCTTCCATGTGTGATTCTATGGCTACCAGCAGAACAACAGAACAAGACTGCAGTGTCAGAGAGTGAATGTGCAGTTCTATGGCTAACAGTGGGGCTGGGGTATCAGATAGTAGTAGTACATGAGTGATTCTGTGGCTACCGGTAAACAACAGGACAAGGTTGGAGTTTCATTCAGTGTATGTGTGGTTTGTCAGCTAACAGTGGGGTAGTAAAACAAGACTAGGGTGTCAAACACTGCATATGTGAGTTGACTACAAGTGGACAGTGAAACAAGGTTTGGCTGCCAGATAGTGTATGTGCAGGTCTGTGACAGTCAGTGGTAAGTAGACTTTCTCTCCTTTCCCCTTGCTTCTTCTAACATGGACCACATTATTCTTTTGCAAGTGTTTATGAATCATTCTATCTATCTATCTATCTATCTATCTATCTATCTATCTATCTATCTATCTCTCTCTCTATCTATCTATCTATCTATCTATCTATCTATCTATCGATCTATTTATCTACCTATCTCAACAGTGTGCCACTGGTTTCTAATGAAGCTCCACTGAGGTCAGTGCTAGGGCCTGTTCTTTCAATGTCTTTATTACTGGTGTTTCCAGTGGTATTCAAGTTAAGTTGGGCAGTTTTACAGATGATACAAAAAAACAAGGTTGCATGAGGAAAAATACAGGAATGGACAAGAGTATGGGATCTAATGCTGAAAAGGGCAAGACAATGTATTTAGGACACAGAAACTGAGGGGTGGATTACAGGCCTAACTGTAGTGTTGACAATATTGCACATCCCTCTTTTTCTTAAAGCAGACCTTTCAGTTCATACTTAGTCGCCATGCATTCATTAAACACATGGCGACTAGCTTTGAAATAGATGTCTTACCTTGAAAAAATAGCCCAGTGTGAAGGTATTGTTCCCGTTTGGGGACTGACGGGCAGGTTAGTTCGGTCCATGCACCTGCGCCTTCAGTCCCTTCCGGTAACCATATGGTGCACTGCAGTGCTACTCAATGGAGACCGGGACTGACAGCACAGGCGCACGGACAAGATGTCTGCCCTGTAGCCTGGGTTCCGGTCTCCAAACGGGAACGATTCCTTTACACTGGGCTATTTTTTAAAGGTAACACATCTATTTCAAAGATAGTCGCCATGTGTTTAATGAATGCATGGCGACTAACTAGGAACTGAAAGTTCCGCTTTAAAGTATTAAAAAAATAATTGAATGAGGTCTGTCTTCGTGCTCTCAGTTAACCTTTTGTTTATAGAAATTAGTGATAGCTACTACGATAATAACTTTTAGCACATTTTTGAGGTTTTGTAATAGCCTCATCATAGTTTGGGGGTGACTTCAGTACGCCCTTCAGTGATACCTCCTTTGTACTCAAGAGGTTACAGTAAAATCCCCAGATAAGTGAATGGGAAGGTTTATTTGTCCTCTATGGTCCAGTTGGTTTGTTCCAAGGCCATATGTTCCAAAGAAAAGCTGAATAATTCTGAGGCAGAGAAAATGCAACCTTAAACCTTTGAGTACCAGAGAGGTACGCAATGCATTGCTTTGCAATGCTTTGTGTACCCCTCTGGCACTCAAAGGGTTAAGGAAAAGTTAAAAAATTCCTTTGATTTAAGTGGGACATTTAACCACTTCAGAGATAAAGAGCAACAGCGCATTCAGAAGCAGTGCATTGGATACTTATCTAGTATTGGAGGGGTTAGCGCTTTCAGTGCCAGGGTGGTACACAATGCATTGCTTTGCAACACCTTGACTACCCCTCTGCCTCTCAAAGGGTTAATAGCCCCCATTTGAAACAATGGGAATCTAGAGATTTTTTATTTCTTCCCTGTGGTGTAGTTGCTTTGCCCCAAAATCACTCCACTTTTTCTGAAAGGAAGCCCCCAATTTCCTAGTGACTAGTCGATAGCAAAATAAATAAAACTGAGAAAAATATGACAGTTTATATTAAAGCAAACTTAAAATTGCGTACCTCCCAAGTGTTCCTCTTTTGGAGGGACAGTCCCTCTTTGAGACTTAAATCCCACCGCCCCCCCGGTGACACGCTTTTTAGGAGATCACACTGTGTGATGTATATAAGTGTATCACATTGCTCCACAGCAATAAAACTCACATTAATGTTTGTTAAAGCTTCAGTATATGTGTCTATAAATTAGACTCTCTTAATAAAATACTATGGTCTTGCTCTACATAATTTGCTTATTTACACAAATAGATGTTAATAGGTCATAAAATAATCTAAAAATTATTGGTAATGCCCGCCACCAGCAAAACCACCTAAAACAAAAGTGTCCCTCTTTGGCCATTTGAAATGTTGGGTGGTATGAAGATGAAGCTTTGTAACCCTTTGAGTGCCAGTACCTCTCTGGCACTCAAAGGGTTGAGTGAACAAGTCCACTCAAGGTCAAAGACATGCCTCTCATCAGTGAGAGGAGAGTAGCCTAGCTGAGCACTATTCTTACTGAAATAGTATCACGTGAACTGAATTCATGTGACATCACTGCATTCTTTTCATTGTCATGCCCTTGATGCTACAAGTTATCAAAACCAAACATGAAACAAATTTATGGCAACAAATGACATCAGGAAATTACCACTGGTACTTTATTACATCCTTTGACAGGAAAAAAATGTATGTAAAACATTAACCCCTTGAAGACCAGAGGGGGTTCTCAAGGGTTTAACCCACTGAGTACCAGAGAGGTATCCAACGGATTGCAATGCAATGCGTTGGATACCTCTCTCGCACTCAAAGGGTTAAGATGTGAAATTAGCCATTTAAATGGCAGAGACAAAACTACCATTACAATGTAATTAGCCCAGAATAAATTAGTCCAGCATTGTCCATGGTGTGCAAAATATACATAACTATGCATAGACAACCCATAGCTTCAGTCTGTCTGTCTGTCAGTTTCTACATTTCACTTTCAACTGTATATCGATCTCTTTCACAGTCTTGTGTGTATGTGTCTGTGTGTATAACTCTTTCTGGTTCTCTCTGTCTCTTTCTTCGTGTCCTTGTGCGTCTCTCTGTCTCTCTCTTTCACTCTGCCTTTCAAAAGAAAACTGGAGTAATTCTGAAGCTGATGACGCGCAAGATAGGGGAGTACTAAACATTTCCATTGGTTTAGAAAGCAATATATTGGAGACCTATCTAGCATTCAAGAGGTTAAAAGCCCCATTAAAGACAATGGGAATTATATTGTGTGTGAGTTTTCACTCTCTCTGTGCCTCGATGTGTCTGTGTATGTGTTTGTGTGTTTCCACTCTCTCTTTGCCTCGATGTGTGTGTTTTCACTCTCTCTGTGCCTCGATGTCTGTGTGTGTGTGTATGTGTTTTCACTCTCTCTGTGCCCCTGTGTATGTGTATGTGTTTTCATTCTCTCTGTACCTCGAGGTGTGTGTGTTTTCCCTCTCTCTGTGCCTCAATGTATGTGCATGTGTTTTCATAGATGAGAGTTGGTACCGTGTTAGCCGTAGAAATACAGGATGCAAAATTTTTTTGTAAAGTTGATACCTTTATTGGCTAACTAAACAGATTTAAAATGCAAGCTTTCAAGACTTCTTAGGTCTCTTCCTCAGGCATGTTATACAGATAAATATGAAAACTTCTCTCTTAAATACAAGTACACATTACATTGTTTATAATAGAAATCAGATAAGAACGTTAGTCCAGATACCAATTCCTTGATCAGTCAATGGTAGATGATGTGATTTAAATAGCATTCTTCCTCTGGGTCCAGGTATTTATGATTCCAGAGGGACTGTCGTAAAAGTTAATTCACCATTAAGTACTGTGACAGGAATTCCCTGTCCCTGTTCATGCCATAGGTCAAAGAGTCAAATTGTAACATTAATTTTACCTCCCATAACTTTCTGTCCCTCTGATTGCGAAATTGTCCCATTAGTACAGTCAATTTAATATCCCTGATACTGTGCCCACTTTGGCAAAAATGTTCTCCCACTGGTGTCTCTGTCTTTTTGTTGTTAATGCTGGATCTGTGGGAATTAAACCTCTTATGTAATTTCTGTCCTGTTTCCCCCACATAAAAAGCTGTTGGGCATTTTGCACACATGATAAGGTATATTACATTGGATGATTTGCAGGTGAAATTACCATTGATCTTATGGTGTAACTGGGTGTTTGGTATGGGTATCTTGTCTGTGGTATAAATGTGTGCACAGGTTTTACACCTACTTTGTAGGCAGGGTAATGTGCCATTTTTTGTGTTTTTGTTCAGGGCACTCCTTACCATCAGTTGCTTTGAAGTTTTCATATTTATCTGTATAACATGCCTGATGAAGAGACCTAAGAAGTCTTGAAAGCTTGCATTTTAAATCTGTTTAGTTAGCCAATAAAGGTATCAACTTTACAAAAAAAATTTTGCATGTGTTTTCACTCTCTCTCTGTGCCTCGATGTGTGTGTGCATGTGTGTGTGTTTTCACTCTCTCTGTGCTTCAATGTGTGTATGTGTTTTCTCTAAATCTGTGCCTCGATATGTGTGTGTTTTCACTTTCTCTGTGCCTCAATGTATGTGTGTGTTTTCACTGTTGGTGCCTTGGTGTGTGTATGTGTGTATGTTTTCACTCTCTCTCTGTGCCTCTGTGTGTGTGCGTTATTGCTGTCTCTTACTTTGTGTCCATGTGTGTCTCTCTCTGTCTCTCTCTTTTCACTCTGTGTGTGTGTTTGTGTGTGTAAATGTGTGTGTGTTTTCACTCTCTGTGCCTCAATGTGTATGTATTTGTGTGTGTTTTCACTCTCTCTTTCCTTGATGTGTTTGTACATATTTGTGTGTTTTCACTCTCTCTTTCCTTGATGTGTGTATGTGTTTGTGTGTTTTCACTCTCTCTGTGCCTCAATGTGTGTGTGTGTTTCACATTTTCTATGCCTCATTGTGTGTGTGTGTGTCTGTTTTGACTCTCTCTGTGCCTCTGTGTGTATGTTTGTGTGTTTTCACACTCTATGTGCCTCAGTGTGTGTATGTGTTTGTGTTTTCATCCTCTCTGTGCCTCGATGTGTGTATGTATGTGCGTGTGTGTGTTTTCATGTTCTCTATGCCTCAATGTGTGTGTGGGTGTGTGAGTGCGTTTTCACTATCTCTGTGCCTCTGTGTGTGCATGTGTGTGTTTTCACTTTCTCTGTGCCTCAATGTGTGTGTTTTCACTTTCTCTGTGCCTCAATGTGTGTATGTTTTCACTCTGTGTGTCTCGGTGTGTGTTTTCACTCTCTCTGTACCTTGATGTGTGTATGTGTTTTCACTCACTCTCTCTGTACCTTGATGTGTGTATGTGTTTTCACTCACTCTCTCTGTACCTTGATGTATGTCTGTGTGTGTGTTTTCACCCTCTCTGTACCTCGATGTGTATATGTGTTTTCACTCATTCTCTCTGTACCTTGATGTATGGCTGTGTGTGTGTGTATGTGTGTGTGTGTTTTCACCCTCTCTGTGCCTCGATGTGTGTGTGTGACTCTTTCGAGTTATCTCTGTCTCTCTTACTTTGTGTCCATGTGCTTCTCTCTCTGTCTCTTTCTCTTTCACTCTGCCTTTCAAAAGAAAACTGGAGTAATTCTGAAGCAGACAAAGTACAGCATAGGAGAGTACTAAACATTTCCATTGGTTTAGAAAGGGCCTTTAAAGGGATAGTAATGTTTCATAATAAAAGCAGCTCCAATTAATCATCATAGTATTTGGACTTTGGAGAGTGTTATTTCAATTCTGTCAGAGTTGTAGTTCAAGAGTAATTCGATGATAAAGTATCCCCCCCCTGATGTAACACTGTTCAGCCAGAGCAGAAGGGAGGTGCCTAGGTAGAATGCAGAGAGGGACAATCTTCAATTACGATAAGGAAAAAAACCTGAAAAACTTGTCAAGGGGGGCAGGGCTTTCATTGTTCTCATAGAAAGAAGATTGTGCCCTGCTGTTATCTGTCTGGTCTTACAACCAGATTCCACATCTGAGAAGAGATGGCTTACATTAGGTAAAAGGGGAGGGAGGGGAAACTTTGCTTCTGAATATCTCTCAAACCATAAAGGTTTGAGAGATAAGACTTAGATCGTTTTTTTAATGCCTACAAAATAAAATAAGGATAAAACAAAGTATTACTATCCCTTTAAACCTTTGGATGCTAGGAAGCTCTCCAACACATTGCTAAGCAATGTATTGGAGACCTATCTAGTATTCAGGAGGTTAAAAGCAACATTAAAGTCAATGGGAATTTTAGGAGCTTTTATTTTACACCTATGGTGCAGCTGGTTTTCTCCAGAACTATTCCACTCTTCTTTTGAACATACTGTCTCTTTGGGTATCGGTACTTCTGTAATTATATTGTGTTTTAACACTCCCTACTCCTCATTGTGTGTGTGTGTTATCACTCTCTCTCTGTGCCTCGATTTGTGTATGTGTGTGTGTTTTCACTCTCTGTGCCTCTGTATATGTGTGTGTATCACTCACTCTCTGTGTCTCTGTGTATGTATATGTGTGTTTTCACTATCTGTGCCTCTGTGTATGTGTGTGTGTTTCACTCTCTGTGCGTCTGTGTATATGTGTGTTTTCACTCTCTGTGCCGCAATGTGTGTGTGTGTGTTTTTACTCTCTGTTCCGCGATGTATGTGTGTGTGTGTTTTCACTCTCTGTGCCGCAATTTTTGTGTGTGTGTTTTCACTCTCTGTGCCTCTGTGTATGTGTGTGTGTTTCACTCTCTGTGCGTCTGTGTATATGTGTGTTTTCACTCTCTGTGCCGCAATGTGTGTGTGTGTTTTTACTCTCTGTTCCGCGATGTATGTGTGTGTGTGTTTTCACTCTCTGTGCCGCAATGTATGTGTGTATGTTTTCACTCTCTGTGCATCTGTGTATGTGTGTGTGTGTGTGTGTGTGTTTTCACTCTCTGTGCCATAATGTATGTGTGTGTGTTTTCACTCTCTGTGCCTCTGTGTGTGTGTGTGTTTTCACTCGCTGTGCCCCTGTGTATGTGTTTTCACTCTCTGTGCCGCGATGTGTGTGTGTTTTCACTCTGTGCCTCGATGTATGTGTGTATGTATTATCACTCTCTCTCTCTCTGTGCTTCTATTTGTGTACATGTGTGTGTGTGTTTTCATTCTCTCTGTGCCTCTGTGTATGTGTTTTCACTCTCTGTGCCTCTGTGTATGTGTGTGTGTGTGTTCACTCTTTGTGCCTCTGTGTATATGTGTGTGTTTTCACTCTCTGTTCCTCTGTGTATATATCTGTGTTTCGCTCTCTGCCTCTGTGTATATGTGTGTATGTTTTCACTCTCTCTACCTCTGTGTATGTGTGTGTGTGTTTTGACTCTCTGTGCCTATGTGTGTGTGTGTTTTGACTCTCTGTGCCTCTGTGTGTGTGTTTTCACTCTCTGTGCTGCAATGTATGTGTGTGTGTTTTCACTCTCTGTGCCTCTGTGTGTATGTTTTCACTCTCTGTGCTGCGATGTATGTGTGTGTGTTTTTACTCTCTGTGCCGCAATGTATTTGTGTGTTTTCACTCTGTGCCGCGATGTATGTGTGTGTGTTTTCACTCTCTGTGCTGTGATATATGTGTGTGTTTTCACTCTCTGTGCCTCTGTGTATGTGTGTGTGTATGTGTGTGTGTTTCACTCTCTGTGCCTCTGTGTATGTGTGTGTGTTTTCACTCTCTGCTCCTCTGTGTATATGTGTGTGTTCACTCTTTGTGCCTCTGTGTAAATGTGTGTGTTTTCACTCTCTGTGTATACGTGTGTGTTTTCACTCTCTCTACCTCTGTGTATGTGTGTGTTTTGACTCTCTGCGCCTATGTGTGTGTGTGTGTTCTGACTCTCTGTGCCTCTGTGTGTGTGTTTTCACTCTCTGTGCTGCAATGTATGTGTGTGTGTTTTCACTCTCTGTGCTGCAATGTATGTGTGTGTGTTTTCACTCTCTGTGCTGCGATGTATGTTTTCACTCTCTGTGCTGCGATGTATGTGTGTGTTTTCACTCTGTGCTGCGATGTATTTGTGTGTTTTCACTCTGTGCTGCGATGTATGTGTGTGTGTTTTCACTCCCTGTGCTGCGATATATGTGTGTGTTTTCACTCTCTGTGCCTCTGTGCACATGTGTGTGTTTCACTCTCTGTGCCTCTGTGCACATGTATATGTTTCACTCTCTGTGCCTCTGTGTATGTGTTTTCACTCTCTGTACCTCTGTGTACATGTGTGTGTTTCACTCTCTGTACCTCTGTGATCATGTATATGTTTCACTCTCTGTGCCTCTGTGTATGTGTTTTCACTCTCTGTACCTCTGTGTATATGTGTGTGTTTTCACTCTCTGTACCTCTGTGTATGTGCGTGTGTTTTCACTCTCTGTGCCTCGATGTGTGTGTATTTCACTCTCTGTGCCTCAATGTATGTCTGTATGTGTACATTTCACTTTCCCTGTACCATGGTGTGTGTGTCTGTGTGTGTGTGTTTTCACTCTTTCTGTGTCTGGGTGTATGTTTTCACTCTCTGTGCCTCATTGTGTGTTCGTGTGTGTGTGTCTTGCTGTGACTTTTGAAAGGATATTTCAATATTTTTTATGTATTATGTGTGTGTATCTTTCCCATGCTCTTTCTGTATGCATCTCCTTCATTCCCTGTGCCCCTCTCTCTCTGTCACTCACTTAATCTGTAAATCTCCCTCTGTATCGCTCTGTATTTTTGTAACTCGTGTGTTTCTCACTCAGCGTGTGTGTGTGTGTGTGTGTGTGTGTGTTTGTGTGTGTGTGTGTGTGTGTGAATCTCTCTGTTTATGGTGTTAGTCATCTTTGCCATGCCTCTGCAGTTTACACTGCTTTTCTTTTATCTCTGTACCAGGGCATGTGTGTCTGTCCACATAATTCTGTGTGCACACACACACACACACACACACACACACATATATAATGTGAGAGAGATATATATACAGTATATACACTATATAATTATATTTAAATATTGCCTTACATTGTGAGCAGTTTGCTGCTTCACGTGGGAGTCAGTATGCTCTTGGTAGCAGCATTCCTGCTGCTATGTTTTCTCATTTTCTGTTTCTTACTTTATTAATATTAATCCTACCATAATCACTAAATCTTCCTCCTTTGCTGTATTCAATGTATCTCCTCCCTCTCTTCCACTCCAGTGGTTAAATCACCAGACATTTATGTTGACACAGCACTGAATCACAGCTGTTGGAAATGTATTTTAGGGCAGTAGCAGAATTAATGTGCCCAATAAAAAAGTCAACACATGAATTATTAAACACTTTTATGCTCATATTTGTTTCTTTCTCATTTTTGTCTTCTACCCCCTCAGGCTCCATCCCTGAACTGGCATTGTAAGTGTAGCACTGAGGGCAGGGTAAAGGTAGAAGATGGGTGAAATACTATAGCCCTACAAGTTCTCAGGAATATCTCCAAACACACAGCCCTCTCTAGAATACAACTGTAGGCTTTATAAAGGGGTGGGCCACTGCTCTATCATTTTCAATCAGTGCCATTGTTTCCTCTAAGGTCTAGTTCACATGGGTTTCATTTCTCCTTTTCACATGGAAGATTACTGTTGCACATAAGCATTGCATGCCAAAGAAGTCTCCACATGTTGCTTTATAATGCATTGCAGACTACTCTGGCTTCCAGGGTATTTAACTGAGATCTTGCCCCCTACCTCACAGGCAGCAGACACTTGAGCTTAATCAAACCACCAGAGTATTGCAAACTACTCTGGCATCCAGAAAGCTAATTTAGAGTAAGATTAACCCATGTGAGTCAGCAACAAACACAGTGTGGAGAAGTTAAGTGAGGAAGAGAAGACTACCTACCTCTCCCTCTCTTCTTTCCCCTCAATCTGTCCCTCTTGCTCCCAATTGACCCATAGTTTCCTCTTCGAACTATCTTTCCCTCCTTCTCTCAGGAAAATCAATGTTAGCGTAGTGTAACTGACGGCGTCTAAGGATACTTGATATTTATGAAGGGAGGAGGCTAGAGAGCGAGGATTTGAGATTGATGCTTGGAATCATAGGAGTTCTATTGGAATGTCCTTGCAGCAGCCTTGGTTGGTGCTGGCCAAGAAGCCAGTTGTCTGACCCCCGTTGAGCCGGGGGCTGGGACCAGGGTGGACACTCCTCAGACTTGTAATCTGGAGATACAAGAACCATTAATGGTACAGAAGGATCAAGGCTACTGAAGAGTGCCAAAAGAACCAATACCCCTTCCCTAGAGGCTCACCAGGATGGGGACTCTAAATAGAATGAGACTGGACAAGTAAGTGGACTCCCTAGTGACCAGAAGGAGGTAGTAGAATAGCCATTAAGAATAAAAAATATATAAGTCACTACCAAGAGTACAAAAATAGAAGTAGTCAAAGTCCAAACTGAGGTCAGCAGCAATACAGAAAGCCAGAAGAACAGCAACAAACAAAGCTTCATAAACAGGCGCCCAGGTAAGGGAATGACACACCTTTAAATCTTCAGTAGCCAATCCCTGGCCTAGAAGAGTCAGTCGTTTGGGTAGGAGGTGTAACAATCAACTAACTTTTTTTTTTTGCGGGGGGATTAATTTATTGAAGGAAAATGCCGAATTACAAAGCAAAGCGAACAATTAAAAGCATACAAAGCCCCCAACAAAGTTAAGACAAACAGTGTGTACCCACCACAGTAGCCATAGCTACTGACATATTCTGACCACATCTAGAGGTGGGCAGCTCTCAGGATGGAGAGAGAAAGAAAAGAAGAGAAGAATGGGAGAATATACGAAGAAAAGTCAATAAGGGAGCAAAGTTAAAGAAAGAGAAGGAAATGCAAGCAGGTAGGTCCAGGAAAGTGTGTGTGTGTGGGGGGGGGAGGACAGGAGGTTAGGTGGGGGAGAACCACTCAACTATTTGGAGGTGGCAAACTAGGTAGTTACTGCTGTTGCACTGTCAATTCGGGAGAGCTAAAAAAACAAGCCAAGAATCAAAAGCCCTAGAAAATTCAGACATCTTGCCAAGAGAGCAGTGATAGACACACTCCTTTTACAACAACCTCTTCAATTCACTTTTCCAGTCCAATACTGTAGGTGGTTGGGAGGATCACCACAGACGGGGGATGCCCACCCTTGCAGCTGTGATTAGCAGAAGCCAAGACTGCAGAGAGGAGAAAGATCCAGCGGTCCACGTTGCAGCATCAGGAAGTATACTTCATAACAGAACTTGAGAGAAATGGGTACTCAATCCAGAGAGCCGGAACAGGGGGCTATGGACATCTGCCCAAAAGGGTTGGATCATGGGACAAGACCACCATATGTTTGCCAGAGAACCCCCCTCAGCCCCACCTCCAGCAACATCCTGATTCTAAGGATCTATACTTATGAGCTGTCTTGGCGAGCAATACCAACAAGTCAGTAAGTACCTTATAGGTCATCCTGCAAGAGGCAAACCATTGAGCATTGGAAATGTGAATGTACAATTCCCTTTCCCAAGAAAACCTATGAGGTGCCGGTAGAAAATCTGCTGCCAGAAGCAGAAGAGACTAAAGCTTGGAAAAACCTTTAAGAGGCTGTGTAAATTAGTAAGTGGCCTGGGTTGAAAGTGTCTGATGGGAGACGAGAGGAGGAAATGTTGGACCTGAAGTAAGTGCCCAAATTCCGAAGATAAGAGTCCATGAGTATCTCGTATCTCAGAGAAAGAAGGGAGGTGGGTAATAAATGGTCAACTAGACCCACCTTGATACAGTGGGAGAAAGCATTACGTTGTAAACCCAGTGTAAAATCTGGGTTACCAATAATGGAATACAAGGGAGAGGGAGAAGGTGATAAATCATATTCTTTATTACATCATGGCCAGGAGGTAAGGAGATGTCCCACAACCACCTGGTATATTGGTAGGGTCTGACCACAGAAGCTGTGCAAATTGAATATTGGGGGATAGAGATTGAAGCAAAGAAGCCCAGTCTCTGGAGAGCCAACTCCATTAGACTGTAGAGGGAAATGTCCTAATGGTAACCAACGAGATCTGGGAGTCCCAGGCCACCTCTCCCACTAGGTCTCGTCAGAACAGAGAAATAAATTCTTTGTTGTTTATATTTCCATACAAAGCCCAATAACAGACGCTGCAGTTGATGTCGGTATTTTAGGAGGATAAATATGGGCAATGACTTGAGAACAGATTCATCCTCCCCATCCAGGAGACAAAAAGAGAATGCCAGGAGACCACATCCTGTTGAAGCGTAGATACAAGCCTCCCAAAGTTAACCTCCACTAGATCTCCAGTCTTTGGGGTAAGGGCGATGTCCAAGTACTAAAGGCCTTCATCACTCCAGAGAAAGAGAAAGGCTTCCTGTAGTTTGTCTGAGTGGGGAAGGAACATTAAGAGCTAAAATCTACGATTTAATATAGTTAATTTTCAAATCCCAAAACGAGGAGTAGTGGATGAGAAGAGATTGTGGAGAAGGGATGAAAGTGTGTGAGGAGGAAAGAAAAAACAAAATATATTCTGCAAAATAAGATAATTTATAACCCTGGTGCCTAAATGAATCCCAGTTATAGTGTTTGATCAGCAAATTGAGGCTAACAGGGGTTCTAAAAACCCTGATGCATACCATTCCCGACGGGGAAGGCAGTGGAAGGAACTCCCACCCGGGCCGATGGGGTGGAGTATAAAGATAATATTGCAGCAGTAAAATGGGGTCCTAAACCAAGCCAACAAAGCACCTCCTTCATGTATCCCCAACTGACTCGATCAAATGTTTTCTCAGTGTCAAGTGAAAGAAGGAGAGAAGGGGAGGAAGCTATAGGGGCAGCCTGTATCATAGTCACTGCTTTGATGATGTTATCATTGGTTTCACAACCCAGTATAAATCCTGCTTGATCCGGGGAAACCAGGCTAGAAAGGAGCGGACACAGCCTGGTGGTTAAAATGTTTGCAAATAGTTTAAGGTCATTATTTAGTAACAAAATGTCCCTATAATTACTACACAAATTGTGGTCTTTTACCGGCTTTGGTCTCCAGGGCAGATCCGGAGAGTTCCCAGGTATGGTAATCTTTAAAGATAAAAATGCAGAAGAAAGATGCAATTAGATAGATAAAAGTGTTAGTATATACCATTGATGATAAACACAAAAGTAACAAACTAAAACCAATGTGGCTTAATAAAGACATTTGTGGGGAATGAGGAATAAGCAGGCTTTTAAATTGTTTGTCAGAAGGATCAGATGCTTCATTTAAAAAACAACAAATGTAATAGAATATGAAAAAAATCACTGAGGCTGCTAAAAGTGAAAATGAGAAATGCATTCTAAAAGAGAACAAGAAAAATCCTAAACAATTCTACAATTATATAAACTGTAAAAATGATTTCCTCCATCACATACTTGGCTTACTGACGACCAGGTCCAAAAGTTGTTATAAAAGGTTATGGTGAATAAAGCATCTGAACTTCATGGCATACACCCAAGGGTACTTAAGGAACTTAGTTCAGCAATATCAAGGCCCTTATACGTAATATTTTTTGATTTTTCTATCATCAGTGCCCTGTTATTGTAGGAAAGCAGATGAAGTGCCATTATTTAAAGGGTTAGTAATGTCCAAATTTTTTTTATACATTTGAAGAGGCTTAAAAAGAGTATCATTGCAACAAACCCCGTCTCTCAAACCGCTATTGTTTGAGAGATATTGGCAATGAAAGTTCCCCCTTCCCTCTCCTTCTCGTGATGTCAGCTTCTAGATGATAGCAGGAGATCCCAGTCCGGGGATCAGTTTGCAAGCACACTTTGTAGACCTTTCAAATTAAGTAATTATTTTGCAATAACGGGATTTCAGCTCTGCTGCAGAGCCTCATTGTGTCAGCCGACACGGATCCCCTTCTGTCAGCTTTACAGCTGACATCAAGTGAAGGGGAACTTTCATTGCCAATATCTCTCAAACCATAGCGGTTTGAGAGATGGGGCAATGATAATCTTTTTTTTAAGCCTCTACAAATCTATAAAAAAAAATTTGGACATTACTAACACTTTAAACAGGGGGTCAGAGCTAAACCAGGAAATTGCAGGCCTGTGAGCTTCCCTTCCATAGTGGATTAGATATGAGAAGAGTTACTAACCCATAGTATTCAGGACTATGAGACAAACAAAACATCATTATTAGTAAGAGACAGCATGGTTTAATGAATAATAGATCATGTCAAACTAATTTACTTGCATTCTACAAAAGGGTAAGTAGTATTTTAGACAAGGCTATTGCTGTTCACGTAATATACCTGGATTTTGCAAAAGCCTTTAATACTGTGCCTCACAACAGGTTACTGCATAAATTATAAGGATTTGGTTTAGGATGTGATACCTGTGAATGGACAGAGAACTGATTAACCCTTTGAGTGCCAGGAAGGTATCTAACACATTGCAATGCAATGTGTTAGATACCTTCCTGGCACTCAAAGGGTTACCTGATAGGTGCCAGACAATTGTTGTAAATGGAACCTTTTCAAGTTCTTCTAAAGTTATAACTTGGGTGTCAGAGGGTTAAATATTGATAAATATAAGGTTATGCATTTGCAGCAAAAAATATGCTACATATATATACACTAACTGGAAAACTACTTGAGGAATGCTCCTTAGAGAATGATTTAGGAATACTGATGGACAATAGACTTCACAGCAATTTGCAGTGTCACTCAGCCACTGCAAGAGCAATAATGTACTATCTTGTTTAAAAAGAAGTACAGATGATGGGAATATAATTATATTTCTATATAAATCCTTAGGTAAGGCCTCATGTAGAATACGGAGTACAGTTTTCTCAAAAAAGGCATCATTTAATTGAAAAAAGTGTAGACGTGCATCAAAACTGATAAGGGGACTGGAGGAACTGAGTTATAAAGAGAGACTATCCAAACTGGGGTTGTTTACATTAGAGAATAGACATCTAAGGGGTGATATTACCATTTACAAATATATTCATGGTCAATACAAAGAACTATTTACTCAAAGAGATGAAAACATGAGTTCTACATTAAGACTAGACGAAAGGTACTTTTGACTAAAACAAAGGCAGGGATTTTTTTGTACAGTAAGGTCAGTCAAGTTGTTGAATTCTTTGCCTTGGAATGATATGTTTGCAGATACTGTCGTTGTTTCCAAAAAGTAATGGATACCTTTCTAGCTCAGTTGTCGATGTGGCAGATGGTCAGATGGAGTGGTCGTTGCTCTGCTGTGGTGGCTGCAGTACTGCAAGGTCCTGATATTCAGCTGGTCTGGGGTGTGATTTTCAGAAATTCTGGGGGGATTCTTCCTGCTTCCCATTACAAGGTAGAGCGGGGCCTTGTGCTCCTGCACCACACTGCACACTGAGAGACCTTGTAGCACCACAGCCTCCATACTAAGAGTACTAACCATTCCATCTGATCTTGGAGATTCCACTTTCCACAACTGCATAAACTAGGAGTACAGGAACAATACTGATGGCCAACTTGTGGCCCTCCAGCTACTGTTAAAATGAATCTCCCATCATCATACACTGTCTGTGTATCATAGTGAATATTTCACACTCAGTTGGCAACACCAGGACATTTTTCATAGTGTGTTTAGACAGACAGACAGATATATATATAGATATACAAAAAGAAAAGAAGCATGAGTGTGTGAGTGAGACAGAGAAGAATAAGGAGTAAGAGAAACAGAACAAAATCATGCATGAAAAAAGAGACAGACAGCAAGATGAAGACAGAGGGAGGGATGAGAAAGAGAGACTGGGACAGAAATATATTACTCTGACAGTATATATGTACACTCACACAGTGTATATATATATATATATATATATATATATATATATATATGTGTGTGTGTGTATATATATCTTAATGCCTTGATCAACCAAGGAATAGACAGAGCTTACATCAATATCCTCCAATCAATAGATGAAAACTCAGCTACATCAATGCAGGTCAACAAGTCCAGAGCAACATAGAAAAGGGGGTGCTACAAGGAGACACAATCTCCCAAAATCTATATTCTGCTTGCTTAGAAGAAATTTTCCGCAAACTAAATTGGGACAAAAAAGGACTTAAAGAGATAGTAATATTTAAAAATGACTAACCCCTGTATTGAAGTCATATTAAAAAGAAATGTATTGCCCCCTGTGTCATCTCTCAAACCTTTATGTTTTGAGAGATAATCGCTCCTAAAGTTGCCCTCTCCCTCCCCCTTCCCCGTAGTCAGAGTTCTAGCTGACTGCAGGGAAGCTGTCATACAACTGACAGGCGACTCTGCAGCACAGCCAAGATCGCGTTAATAAAAAAGAAATCTTTCACTGAAATGGTCTTCTAAGAGTGCTTGGTTTGCAAGCACACGTAGAAGACCGTTTTAGTGAAAGATTTTTTTTTTTATTAACGCGATCTTGGCAATGCTGCAGAGCCGCCTGATGATCGTAAGACCGGATTTGCCTTCAGTCAACTATAAAGCTGACTTCAGGGAAGGGGGGGAGTAGGAACTTTAGGAGCGATTATCTCTCAAACCATAACATTATGGTTATATGAGTTATATAGGGATTAGTAATTATTAAGTATTACTATCCCTTTAAGATCAATGGAGACGATCATATCATACTCTTTGCCAGTAGTCCTGAAGAACTGAAAGAACGCATTGAAGAGCTACAACAGGAAATAAAAAATGTTGGTCTGAAGCTAAATATTAACAAAACACAAGTCATGTTTAACAAGTTTACCATACCAAGGAAAATCACAGTAGATGGGCAAGAATTAGAAGAAGTGGACAAGTATATTTACCTTGGACAGGAAATGTCAACCAATGGAAACACCATGATGGAAACTGAGCGATGAATAAAATTAGGATTTATAGACAAAATGTCAGAGATGCTCAAATAGTCTCATGAGCTTACAAGGGTATGCAAAGAGCTCAACAGAACTGTGTCCTGCACCCAGGGAGCAATCTCTTTAACTCACAAGTATCATACACAGAAAAGAAATACTCTAAAGCATATCACATAGGTCCTGCCAAAATGACAATTCCTCTCTGAACAAAGGAAGCCGCTAAACCCAGACATAAGTTTAGGCCTTGTTGGGCCCCGTCAGTGAAGTGCAGCTGATCCCTCTAGGCACTTGTGTGTAAGGGGTCTACGTCTGGATTCCCTCATTACTCTTACGGTGACCAACCCCAAGAGCAATTTTCATATATAGAGTAGAAGTCAGAGATGCTCATCTAGGCTCATGAGCTTGCAAGAGTATGCAAAGAGCTCATTAGAACTGTGTCCTGCACCCAGGGTGCAATATCTTTTAGCTCACAAGTGCCATACACCGAGAAGAAATATCCTGAAGCATATCATACAGGTCCTGCCAAAATGACAGTCCAGTCACAAAATGCCAGACAATTTCTCTCTGAACAAGGAAGGCAGCTAACCCCAGACCTACATTTTGACCTTGTCGGGTGTCTTTGGTGAGGTGCAGCTGATCCCTCTAGATGAATATCAGCAAAACACAATTCAAATGAAACAAGTTTACCATACCAAGGAAAATCACAGTAGATGGACAAGAACTAGAAGAAGTTGACAGGTATGTGTACCTTGGACAGGAAATGTCAACCAATGGAAACACCATGATGGAAATTTAGTGATGAATAAAATTGGGATTGCAAGCATTTGGAAAACTTAGTAGTACTGTCTTTAAGACAAATTAATCAATCTTCCTCAAGCAAAAGGTTTTTGACCAGTGAGTCCTTCTAGTCCTTACTTATGGCTGTGGGACATGGACACTGAATGCCAAAGCCACACAAAACTTTACTTTACACGGAGAAGTATGGAACAGTGAATTCACACATAAACATAACAAAAAGAGAACGAAAAATGTGTACCTGGATTCATCAGCAAGCAGAGGTCTATGATGTAATTGAAAGAGTAAAGTCCCAGAAATGGAAATTGGCAGGCCACTGTCACGGTATGCAAACAAAACTGGAGTCAGACAGTATAGTAAAAATCACCTTTATTTAGAATAATAGGCAGCAATAAGTAAAGGTACTATGCAGAGAGTGACAGGAAGGGCTAGAGACTTATCACAGTGCCTGTGATCTTTCTGTCACTCTCATCTGTGGCAGACTGTGATTTGTTCGGTTGGTTTGGCCCGCCCCTTGGTGACCTTTTTATACCTGACGCTTACATCTGTCAGATGCCCTTTCGTGGTGCTTCTGAGCCAGACTTGCTGTTGCTGTGTTCCTGAATCCGGATTCCTGTGTACCGACCTTGGCCTGTTCTGACTACTCTCCTGTGTTCCTGATCGTGTATGACCCGGCTTGTCTGAGAATCCTCTGCGTGCTACGACCCGGCCTGTCTGAGAATCTTCTACGTGCTACAACCCAGCTTGTCTGAGAATCCTCTACGTGCTCCAACCCGGCTTGTTTGAGAACCCTCTATGTGCTACGACCCGGCTGGCTGACTTCCTGCTTCAAGATCTTCGCGGCTGCCTGGCTTGTTGTCGCCGCCGCGACATTCCGAATCCTGCATTGCTGTGCCGAGCTAGTGTGACCATTACCCTCCTGGGTAACCCATCCATCTGTGCAGAGTTCCTTGCCGAATTGCATAAGCTGTGCCTCTTGTACCGAGCCTTTACACGTTGCAGAGCTAAGCTACCACACCGAGCCTGGGAGATTCAAACGTACCTATTAACCCTTGCACTGCCGCTTCTCTCTGACCGGACCTCCTTTCTAAATATAGAACCGTTACCTTGTAAGTCTACTGCTGCTGAGTTGGCCGCTACTTAGACGGCGACTCCCGGTTACGTTTGCAGAGTAGTCAATCCTGTTAGGCCGGTTGGGCGTTCTTGGCTCTTGGTCTCACGGTTAACGACGGAGGTGTACGGTGCGGCTATTGGTGGCAAGGTTAGGCTCCAAGCTCTTGCTCAATCCGTAGGTAAACGCCCGCGGGGGCTCTTGGCTCGTGTTGTGCTTACAGTGGTCTCCAGTTATACGCCCGTGGGGGCTAAAACGCCAGCTTCGCATCTCAGGCTAGTCTCGATCACACCCGTGGGGGCTACATACTCTTGCACTTGCAGGCTCACTGGTCTATTGACGAACGCCCGTGGGGGCTATCTTGGGTTACTGTGCTGCTATAACTTACATTGGTCACTGAACATCTACTACTCATCTTTATATGAACTCTGTGCTGTGCACATTTGCTCAGTTTGTCTCTACACCACACGGGCGTGCCAAACCCCACAGCTGAGACTGACAAATTGTTCTCATACACCCTTTAGGATCCTGTTCCCTATTCTCTGTTCCTATGTTGGGTGCCTTCTGTATATTATATTAAAACTATGTGTACTGTGTAATAGCTTGCAATTGTTGCTGTCAACTGTAGAGGGCGATCCTTTGTATTTTATTTCTTTCAATAAAAGATTGTTTTATTTTACCTACTGGTCTGAGTGTCAAAACAAACCGTTACAGTACGAAAGGGCCATGACCTCAGACAGTAAGGGTGAAAGTAACGCACAAAACATCCACTGGAGAATGGATGTCCATGAGCAGTGCTTAGATCAATTGGCACTGGCTCTACAAACCCTACTTGAGCGAACGGTACACCTAGACAAGCCTAATCCGAATCCGGTGGTCCCCCCAGTCTTGACACCGGACAATCCGCCTCTAGCTCCTCCTACTTGTGTCAGAGGCTTAACGGCTGCGGCGCCGTTACCATTGAGATATGATGGCGAGCCTTCTCTTTGCAGGGGTTTTATTAACCAGCTAGAGATCTATTTGGAATTAACGCCCCAGGCTTTTCCTAACGACCGAAGCAAGGTCGGATTCATGATATCGCTACTAACAGGCAAACCTCTGGCTTGGGCAAACCCCTTGCGGGAGAGTGCCAAACCCTGCACGCTGAACTTTTATGAGTTCGTAAAGAAGTTCCTCCGTGTGTTTGAGGTTCCTGGCAGAGTGGCCTCCGCTGCCAAAAGGCTAATGGAGATACAGCAGGGCGAACGTACATTGGGCAATTACGCGATAGAATCCCGGACCCTGGCAGCGGAGGTGGGCTGGAACGATGAGGCATTATTGGCAGCTTTCACTAAGGGTCTCTCTGAACCAATTAAAGATGAAATAGCTGCCCGAGATGTACCTAGTGACCTGGACGAATTCATTGATTATGTAATGCTCATTGACTCTCGTATCCGGGAAAGACGGTTGGCACGAAGGGCAACCTCCAGAAAACAGGGGCAGGACAGCTCCTTTGACCCACCCTCTCCACCCTTTCCTACTGAGCGTCCAGGAGAGGCAGCAGAGCCAATGCAGCTGAGTTTCACTAGACTTTCCAAAGAGGAAAGGTCTTTTCGTAAAAGGCAAGGCCTATGTTTATATTGTGGCAAACAGGGGCACCTTTTGCGCAATTGTCCGGTAAGGCCGGGAAACGCACGCACCTAGGGTACCTTGGGGGACAGGCCCTAGGTGGTGTACAACAGTCCCTAGATTCTAACATTGCTAAACCCACCATCCAGGTGACGTTCTTTTGGGCCGACAAGGGCGCAGAAACCTTGGCACTGGTGGACTCTGGAGCAGCCGGGTACTTTATGGACCAATCTTTTGCGGCTTCACACAATATTCCCCTATGCAAAAAAGAATCTCCATTGGCAGTAGAGGCCATTGATGGCAGACCATTGGAACCTGCCTTTATTACAATGGAGACCATCCCTATTTCTATGTCAATTGGGGCACTCCACAATGAGGAGGTTCAGTTTCAAATTATTCGTTCACCTCACCATGCAGTCATTTTGGGGTTTCCATGGTTGCTTCGGCATAATCCTCAATTTGATTGGCAAAAATGTGAGGTTAGTTCCTGGTCCGATTACTGTAAAGAAAACTGTCTATCTCTTCCTGTCAAAATTATATGTACCTCTCCTGCTGTGCCAGTTGAATATGGGGAATTCAGTGACGTATTCAGCAAGGGGGAGGCTAGCGCATTTCCCGAGCGTAGACCCTATGATTGTGCTATTGATTTGCCTCCAGGTGTGATTCCCCCGAGGGGACGAACCTACCCACTGTCATGCGAAGAGAACAGGGCAATGGAGGAGTACATTGAGGACGCCCTTAGCAGGGGAATTATTCGCAAGTCTACCTCTCCGGCTGGTGCCGGATTCTTCTTTGTAAAGAAGAAAAATGGCGAACTTAGGCCATGTATTGACTACCGGGGGCTTAATAAGCTGATGCCCAAGAACGCATACCCTATTCCGCTCATCACCGAGTTATTTAACAGATTGAGGGGCTCTTCTGTCTTCACCAAACTTGATTTGCGGGCCGCTTACAATCTGATTAGAATCAGAGAAGGTGTTGATGTGGAAAACAGCATTTAATACCAGAACTGGGCACTACGAATATCTGGTAATGCCGTTTGGCTTATATAATGCACCTGCGGTATTCCAGGAGCTGATTAATGATATCTTGCGTGACATGCTTCAGTCCTGCGTGGTGGTATATCTGGATGATATATTGATTCATTCCGCCACCCTTTCCCAACATATTAAAGATGTCATGCAAGTTCTGTTGCGACTCCGGGAGCATAAGCTGTTTTGTAAATTTGAAAAATGCGAATTCCATGTGTCACAAGTACCATTCTTGGGGTTCGTAATCTCCAAAGATGGAATCGCTATGGACCAGGACAAGTTGGCAGCTGTATTACAATGGCCTCGCCCTAAAGGGTTAAAGGCAATTCAGTGCTTTTTAGGGTTTGCCAACTATTACAGAAAATTCATACGTAACTTTTCTACTATTGTGAAACCTTTGTCGGATTTGACTCATAAGGGCGATACTCCCTCTCAGTGGTCCGAGGCCGCTGAAAATGCGTTTGAGACCTTAAAATCTGCCTTTACGTCTGCCCCAGTACTGTCCCATCCCAATCCCTCCCTGCCTTTTACCTTGGAGGTTGACGCTTCTGAGGTTGGGGTTGGGGCAGTAATCTCCCAGCGTCCTGTGGGAGGTGGTACCTTGAAACCTTGTGGTTTTTTTTCTAAGAAATTGTCCAGCGCACAGAGCCACTATGAGATTGGCGACAGGGAGTTATTGGCTATTATTCTGGCACTGAAAGAGTGGCGTCACCTGTTGGAAGGTACCAAGAACCCAGTACTGATCCTGACCGATCACAAAAACCTGACATATCTCTCTGAGGCCAAGAGGTTGTCTTCTCGACAGGCCAGGTGGGCACTCTTTTTGTCCCGGTTTAACTTTGTAGTATCGTACCTCCCGGGATCTAAGAACGTGAGGGCAGACGCATTGTCTCGTCAGTTCGTGTCGGACACTGACAGGGAGGAAGCACCGGTACCCATTATCCAGCCCGACCGTATATTGGCTACTATTCGCACTAGTATAACTTCACCTCTGGGGGAGGAGATTTTGGGGTCTCAAGCTAGGGCCCCACCTGAGACTCCAGTTGGCAAATGTTTTGTAGATGAGCCTTTTCGCACTCGTCTATTGGAGACCTATCATTCTTCTA
This sequence comes from Rhinophrynus dorsalis, assembly GCA_037306005.1. Classification (NCBI taxonomy): domain Eukaryota; kingdom Metazoa; phylum Chordata; class Amphibia; order Anura; family Rhinophrynidae; genus Rhinophrynus; species Rhinophrynus dorsalis. The sequence goes on from CM074718.1 coordinate 520,013,659, forward strand.
GGGCAGCCGGGCACATCGGCAGGGATCAGCTGGTTTGGTCTCTTTCACAATTATTCTGGTTGCAGACGCTCAGAGCCGATTGTTCCGCTTTTACTGCTGCTTGTGCCACATGTGCCTGTGCTAAGACCCCCAGGCATCTCCCAGTGGGCTTGCTTCAACCTGTGCCTAATGGAGAATGGCCGTGGTCTCATATATCTATCGATTTTCTGGGAGAATTGCCAATCTCGAGGGGGTATACATTTATCCTTATGGTGGTCGATAGGTTCTCTAAAATGGCTCATTTTGTGCCACTCAGGGGTCTTCCATCGGCTCAGGAATTGGCTAAGGTCTTTGCTAAAGAAGTGTTTCGTTTGCATGGGGTACCTAGCGTGGTGGTCTCCGACCGTGGGAGTCAATTCGTATCCAGGTTTTGGAGGGCATTCTGTGGCATGATGGGCATTCAATTGTCCTTTTCCTCCGCCTACCATCCCCAGACCAACAGAGCCGCTGAGCGTGCCAACCAGGGACTGGAACAGTTCCTGTGCTGTTTTATTACTGATCATCATGACAATTGGGCCGACCTGTTGCCATGGGCGGAGTTTGCCAGGAATTGTGCAGTTAACTCATCGTCCGGGAGCTCCCCGTTCTTAATCAACTATGGGTTCCAGCCAGGTTTGCTCCCGGACTCGTTCCAGTCTCAGCAGATTCCGGCTCTGGATGAGCATGTGGAGCAGCTCCGTTCCACCTGGGCACAGGTACAAAGGACCCTCAGTCAGTCTTTCCAGCGGCAGCAGCGATATGCCAATCGTAGACGGCTGCCAGCGATCTCCTTCCAGGTTGGGGATAGGGTATGGCTCTCCTCCAGAAACCTCAACCTGCAGGTTCCCTCGAATAAGCTGGCTCCCCGGTTTATTGGTCCATTTAAAATTATTTGCAAAATTAATCCTGTCTCCTATGCGTTGGAACTTCCACCGTCTATGCACATTCACAATGTGTTCCATGTGTCTCTGTTAAAAACCCTGGTTTGCAATCGTTACACGACCACTCCGGTAGTTCCTGGGCCGGTGGACATTCAGGGGCAAGAGGAATATGAGGTTCAGAGCATTATTGATTCTAGGCGATTTAGAGGGAAGTTGCAATATTTGGTCCACTGGAAGGGCTATGGCCCGGAGGAGCGCTCTTGGGTTGACCAGAAGGACCTCCATGCGCCCAGACTTGTGCGCAGCTTCCACTCTAAATATCCTCAGAAACCTAAGCCTCCAGCTGGGAGAGGGGGTCTTTGAGAGGGGGGTACTATCACAGTGCCTGTGATCTTTCTGTCACTCTCATCTGTGGCAGACTGTGATTTGTTCGGTTGGTTTGGCCCGCCCCTTGGTGACCTTTTTATACCTGACGCTTACATCTGTCAGATGCCCTTTCATGGTGTTTCTGAGCCAGACTTGCTGTTGCTGTGTTCCTGAATCCGGATTCCTGTGTACCGACCTTGGCCTGTTCTGACTACTCTCCTGTGTTCCTGATCGTGTATGACCCGGCTTGTCTGAGAATCCTCTGCGTGCTACGACCCGGCCTGTCTGAGAATCTTCTACGTGCTACGACCCGGCTTGTCTGAGAATCCTCTACGTGCTCCGACCCGGCTTGTTTGAGAACCCTCTACGTGCTACGACCCGACTGGCTGGCTTCCTGCTTCAAGATCTTCGAGGCTGCCTGGCTTGTTGTCGCCGCCGCCGCGACATTCCGAATCCTGCATTGCTGTGCCGAGCTAGTGTGACCATTACCCTCCTGGGTAACCCATCCATCTGTGCAGAGTTCCTTGCCGACTTGCATAAGCTATGCCTCTTGTACCGAGCCTTTACACGTTGCAGAGCTAAGCTACCATACCGAGCCTGGGAGATTCAAATGTACCTATTAACCCTTGCACTGCCGCTTCTCTCTGACCGGACCTCCTTTCTAAATATAGAACCGTTACCTTGTAAGTCTACTGCTGCTGAGTTGGCCGCTACTTGGACGGTGACTCCCGGTTACGTTTGCAGAGTAGTCAATCCTGTTAGGCCGGTTGGGCATTCTTGGCTCTTGGTCTCACGGTTAACGACGGAGGTGTACAGTGCGGCTATTGGTGGCAAGGTTAGGCTCCAAGCTCTTGCTCAATCCGTAAGTAAACGCCCACGGGGGCTCTTGGCTCGTGTTGTGCTTACAGTGGTCTCCAGTTATATGCCCGTGGGGGCTAAAACGCCAGCTTCGCATCTCAGGCTAGTCTCGATCACGCCCGTGGGGGCTACATACTCTTGCACTTGCAGGCTCACTGGTCTATTGACGAACGCCCGTGGGGGCTATCTTGGGTTACTGTGCTGCTATAACTTACATTGGTCACTGAACATCTACTACTCATCTTTATATGAACTCTGTGCTGTGCACATTTGCTCAGTTTATCTCTACACCACACGGGCGTGCCAACCCCACAGCTGAGACTGACAAATTGTTCTCATACACCCTTTAGGGTCCTGTTCCCTATTCTCTGTTCCTATGTTGGGTGCCTTCTGTATATTATATTAAAGCTATGTGTACTGTGTAATAGCTTGCAATTGTTGCTGTCAACTGTAGAGGGCGATCCTTTGTATTTTATTTCTTTCAATAAAAGATTGTTTTATTTTACCTACTGGTCTGAGTGTCAAAACAAACCGTTACAAGACTCTATCAGAAATAAGAGCCACTCACAGGTCAACCACAACTGCTAGAGACTAGGCCGGAGCCAACTGGTAGTCTCAATCGCCCTTAGAATGACCCAGAATAGAACCTACAGTCTCCCACTAGGTACGCTACAATGGAGACTCCTGACTCACGCCTGCAGTCAGTAGGAAGAGACCCTTCTTCCTGTAGGATGGAAATACGGAGCGTACTGACCCACGCCTGCAGTCAGAAAGGCCAGAGGCCTGTCTCCCAAAAGGGTGGCAACAAGGGAGACTACTGACTCACGTCTGCAGTCAGTAAACCCAGAGTGTGCTAGAGCCACAGGTCTGCACCAGGTTGGGCACCTGTAGTACAAGGAGCAACACAGGAGGATAATCAGACAGAGCCACAGGTCAGCAGCAGACTGGGTAGTCAGACAAGCCAGGGTCATTCACATAGCGGGTAGTCAGCCAGAGCCACAGGTCTGCACCAGAAAGGATGTCCACTAGACAGGAGGCAACACAGAGAGGGTAGTTGGACAGAGCCCCAGGTCAGCACCAGAATGGATTTCAAGCCAGGGTCATACACGGAGTGGGTAGTCAGCCAGAGCCACAGGTCTGCACCAGATTGGATGTCTTAACAGACAGGGAGCACCCAAGAGAATGGTCAGACAGAGCCACAGGTCAGCACTAGAATGGATGGTCAGACAGCCAAGGTCATACACAGGAAATCAGGATACTAGCAAAATACTACAGCACTGGACAACAATGTAAGGGTAATGATACACAGGCCCAGAGATGTTTATAAAGGAGTAGGAGAAGGCGGGACAAATTAGGTCCCCCAGGCTGGGCCTATAACAGGCGTTCAGGCAAGTGTCTGATTCATGATGCCAGTAACAAGGAACCAGACGTGACCAGGCTGCAGGCAGAGAGGGATGTGGCCAGTGACACCAGAGCGCCAGTCCAGAACCATGCTCCCGGCCGAATGGCGCAGGCCGAGGTAAGGCACTGTGACAGCCACATGGCAAGAAGACCTGATAACATGGACCAATCAAATTTTGGAATGGATTCCACTCAATACAACACACCCAAGAAGAAGACCAAAGACAAGATGGGTAGATGAAATTACCAGATTTGTTGGTACACAGTGGCAGCAAAAGGCACAGGACCAAAGTTGTTGGAAGCTTGTTGGGGAGGTCTACATCTTGCAGTGGATCTACAATGGAGATGATGATCAGATGACATATATATATGCGTGTGTATTTTTATGTATTTATTTTTACATATAAACACATATAAATTACATTTTTGTATTGCACAGTTCAAGTGGGCCCTTATAATGTATGTCCCAGTCTGATACTGGCCATATTAACTCCTTTAATGATGGAAGGATTTGACACAAACACTGCTAAGCATGAATCTTCTTGTAGTGTACCAGTAGCCACTTGGTAATCTACTGGTAGATATTGATTTACCTATTGGGCACCCTAGGTCTGTGGCAAGTTTGACTAATGAGTGTCAGCACATATTTAACGTCCTAGAGTTAGTTTAAAACTCACACTGTCACATAACCAGGGTACACTTCACAACTGAAAGACTTCAGAAGGTCTTCTTGTGAAGAGTAAAGAAAAGCTAGTTTGTTTACAGTGCCAGGGAGCATTTATTATGTACATATTGAAAAAACATTTAGTGCCAGAGAAGTGTCTACTTTGGACAGCTCTCTGGTGCTTAAATAGTTAATGAAAAAAAGAAAGTGGCTCACCAACACTATTTATACCTTACTGGCTGGCATTGACTGTGGGTGATGCTGTCAGCGGCCTCCAGCCTAGATAGGAAACTGGCTTTATTGTAAAGGATTGCAGATAAGTGCAGAGCTGAACTGAAGGGCCCCCCTGGATGCTATGTTTCCTGCGTCAAGGGGCCTCATCTTGGATTTCTATCATTCCAATTTGTGATGGAAAGAACCAGTTTAATTGGGTGGTCAGGGACGAATGAGACTGTATTGGATGCACAACACATAAATGTGGCTACTTTTGCCACAAACATGAAGAGAAGAAAGGAGTGCTACAACTAAATGTACTGCTCCATAGTAATAAAACTCACATTAATATTTGTTTAAAGGGATAGTAATACTTCGTTTTAACTTTATTTTATTTTGTAGGCATTAAAAAAACATGAAGAATGATATAAGTCTTATCTCTCAAACCTTTATGGTTTAAGAGATATTCACAAACAAAGTATCCCCCCCCCCGTTCAACCAGATCAGAAGGGAGGTGCCCAGGTAGACTGCAGAGAGGGACAATCTTCAATTAAGATAAGGGAAAAAGCTGAAAAACTTGTCAAGGGGGGAAGGGCTTTCATTGTTTTCATACAAAGAAAACTGTCCCCTTCTGTTATCTGTCTGGTCATACAACCAGATTCACATCTGAGAAGAGATGGCTTACACTAGGTAACAGGGGCGGGGAGGGGAAACTTTGCTTGTGAATATCTCAAAAACCATAAAGGTTTGAGAGATAAGACTTATATCATTCTTTATGTTTTTTTAATGCCTACAAAATAAAATAAAGTTAAAACGAAGTATTACTATCCCTTTAAATGTCAGCATATGTGTTTGTAAATTAGTCTGAGTAAATAAAATACTTTGGTCTTACTCTTAATCATTTATTCAGCTGCACAGAGGTGTCAATAGGTCATGAAGTAACCTAAAAATTATCTGTAATGCCCCGCCCACTAGCCACACCCAGCAGCACCCCTTAAAATACAAATGCCCCTCTTCGTTCATATGAAATGTTGAAAGGTATGCAATGGAGTATATGTACTAATAGCTTTCAAGCTGCATACCTTACACATTTTCAAAAGCTGGGAGGGGGGCACAACACTTTAGATTTAGGAGGTGTTGTTGGGGTCGTGGCTGGTGGGGAGGGCATTACCAATAGTTTTTAGGTTATTTCACAACCTATTGACACCTCTTTGTGTAACTGAATAAATGATTTAGAGCAAGACCAAAGTATTTATTTAGACAAATATACAAGTATACTGAAGTTTAAATAGACATTAATGTGAATTGTATTACTGTGGGTCAGTCTGACACAGTTATACACACACACTGCACAGTCTCTCTCATAAAAAGAGGGATACCATGTTGGGAAAGGTATTTCTCTTTTCTTTTTTATTATGATTATTTTCAAAATAATATACATATAGATATGGTATTAAAATAAAGCCCTACTTATGCTTAATAAAAGGTAAATCATTTATGTGGGTGGACTAAATGAATTAGAGAGAAATACGTTTGAACAAAGGCAAGCTAAAAAGGCCAAAATTGCTCTTGCCCGGTAGTGCCAAAAAAGTCCCTGTCACTGAGGGGTGAAACAATCATTAATGGCAGTTTTATTGCTGTGGAGCAATGTGATACACTTTTATTAACACTGCACAGTTTGATTTCTTAAACAGAGGGGCATCAGGGTGGAAAGAGGGACAGATGGGTTTGGGAAGACGGCCACTTAGGCTGTAAGGGATAATTACAGTTATGAATTATCACTATTGCATTTGCTATTCTATTAGCTTCGTAGCCAGATACTTTGAGAATGGGTTAAGCAGAGTGCCAGGCTGGACATGCGCAGTAGCGCCCTCTGGTGTCATGTAACCAGATCGCGTGTTGGTTGCACAGAGTCGCTTGCCAGCTATCCTGCCCGGATTAAAAGGCCAAGGGGAGCTTCACCCGCGGAGATTATGGAGCCCGTTCCTGTTATATGAGATCCCCCCCACATGATCTAAGGGTCTCGGCAGCAGGAAGACCGCCCTGCTACCGACTGTCCTACGCAAGGAGGCTGTACTAAGGGCAGGAAGGAGCTGGTAGTGGGAGGAGGGGGAGCGACCATGGAGGGGATCTCAGCCCTGGAGAAGAATGTGGCCGAGCTGACGGTCATGGATGTATATGACATCGCCTCTGCTGTGGGGCAGGAGTTCGAGAGAGTTATTGACCATTATGGCTGCGAAGCTATAGGCAGGCTGATGCCCAAAGTAGTTCGTGTGCTGGAAATTCTTGAGGTCCTGGTCAGTAGGAACCACATTAACCCTGAGATGGAGGAACTGAGGCTGGAGCTGGACAGGCTTAGGTTGGAACGGGTGGACAGGATAGAGAAGGAGAAGAAACACCAAAAGGTGAGCAGGGTGGCAGAGGAGACCGATGCCATTGTACAAGTATTCGCTTTATCCTTGGGCTTCTAATTCCTTGCCAGCACAATTGACTGCATTTGATTTATCCGTTTGTGTGCATAGTTAAGTAATCTGAATTATCCTTTTCTGTGTACAGTCAAGTAATTGAACTCTGTGTTCGCGAAAATTCACACAAAAATTGCTATATGATAGTGCTTCTGGCAAATCTCAGTTGTGAGTAGTCCCTATAAATAGTGTTACAAACCATAACGGACTATCATGTTTAGTATAATAAATCCAAGTTTTTTGTGTCTGTTTGAATGGAATTCAAGGGGAGTATCATCTTGTCTAGACAATTTATCCATTGGATTCTAGAGATATTTATAACGCATTGTGAAACATTGCTTTGGAGACCTGCCTATTATCCAATGGGTTAACTTCACTTTCCATGTACCTGGCACTATCTCCTCTTTGACTTATTTTGGGAGAGCACTGTTTGACGCAGGCATCTCAATTTTGACTTTCATGAAGATTATTAATTGAGATTATAGCATGCGTTTTATATTAAATCAAGTGCCTGTACACAGTTTCTCATGAATAATCTGATGTGGTGATAGAAAAAATGTGTTGATTGGGAAAACACCCTCTCTTGGTATCGTATTTACTGGTGCAAACATGCCTTAGATCACACTTCACTGTTAGTATATTTGTCTGGAGGCATTATAATTATTTATACATTACTGTTCCTACATTGTCCAGTGAATATTTAAAGTGACAATCAGTAGTCTTTTTGACTACATATTCTGAAAGTACATTATTTATAAAGCCAAACTGTTCATACTTTTTATTTATTTTTCCATTTGCCACCTATTTTCTTAGGTTTTGTTTTTGGAGAGCTTTCTTTCAGGGACTATTAAAGTAGGTATAGTGGTACAATGTAAAAAAAAAAGTGAAACAATTAGAAAAGTCTATACTCAAAGAATATTGAGCAGTGTTTCCCAACATTGATCCTCAAGATACACCAGTCGGTCGTACTTTCAGTTTATCCCTGCTTAAGAACATTTGGTTAATTAGTGGCGCAGGCATTGTGATTGAACTACTTGTGCTTCATTAGGGATATCCTTAAAATATGACTGTTGGTATGCCCTGCATACTGGAGCTGAGAACAACTGAGACAGCATCCAGTGCTGTAGAAAGCTCTCAGAAAACAGATTAATGCCAAGGACATAAATGTGTTTACAATTGGCGAATATTAATAAAATGTATAGGCATTTTTACATTAAATCTAATGGACTTGTAGGATGTATAATAATCAGTGGATTATTGTCACATATACCAAGTTTAACTCCTTCACTACCATGGGATATCAGCCTCCTCATTTTCTTGTTCTCTATGCTTTACTCTACTGTGTTAATCCTTTGAGTGACAGGTGTGGTACACTGGTTGCATACCCTGCAGGAACTCAAAGGGTTAAAGGAATTTGTTTGCAAAGAGCTTTTTGACAGGGAATATGAAAGCAGGTCCAGTGAATCAATGTAAAAAAGAAAACACAGATCATTTAGTTCTGCAGGGAGTCTGTAACATTGTATCACTTTCCTGCTTTGGTGGTAATAAAAGTTTAAAAAAATGTTAGTCAATTTGTACATATTACACACTTGCAGAATATTAAAAGTCAAAGGGATACTGTTTATCTAAGACACAGCATGGACCTAAAGGGATAGTAATGTAAAATATTTACAAAGATGAATCTTGTAGGCATTAAAAATGAAAACTAAATGCCCCCAGTGCCATCTCTCAAACCAGTGCCATGGTTTGAGAGATAATTGTAATTAAAGTTCCCCTTTCCCTGACGTCAGCGCTCTAGCTGACTGCAGGGGAATCAGGGACCAGCCAGCAGCACACTTTTTAGACCGTTCCAGTGAAGGATTTCTTGTTCAATAACACGATCTTGGCTCTGCTGCAGAGCCGCCGGCTGGTCCCAGGACTGGGTTCCCCTGCAGTCAGCTAGAGAGCTAATGTCAGGGAAAGGGGAGGGAGAACTTTAACTACGATTATCTCTCAAACCATAAAGGCTTGAGAGATGGCACTGGGGGCATTTAGTTTAATTTCTTAATGCCTACAAGATTCAGCTTTGTAAATATTTCACATTACTATCCCTTTTAGGGCACAAGGAAAACTAACTCCCACCACCTATTGAAAAGCCTGACACTTGCAGCCTGTCTATCCTGACTGACCACCATACTTTGCTCCAATTTTATTTATTAAGCGATCCGCAAAGAGCACAGGCAATATATAGGACTAATTGGGTCCTTTATCAAGGGGGTTGTAAAGTGTCATATCCAACTATATATATATATATATATATATATATATATATATATATATTAAATTTTCCCCATCCAGATTGATTGGTTCGTGTCATATAGAACAAGGAGGACTGTGGTCCTTAAAGATAATTTTTCTAGATTATACAGTGGTAGGCATCCTTTTGGCCCTTTACTTATCCCTTCATCAGCTGGTTGAAGTTGATGAGAGGCATAGTCTCCAACAGTTGGAGAGCTAAAGGTTGCCCGTCCCATACCTAATAGTTCCAAGTGACTTAGAGGAAAGGATCATCCCAGAAAACTCATATGCTGCCTGCCCTTGGCATATGTGGTGTTAAGGGGAGATTTTTTCAGTGTAAATAGCTTAAAGGGATAGTAATACTTAAAATGTAAAAAAAAATATGTTGTAGGGTTTATCCCCCTTAGTAAAAGTACCCCCACTGCTGAAAGATGTTTCATTCAAAAGTTATTAATTTTCAAAGTTGAATTTTTTAGGTGCAATATCACAGTGGCCTGAAATTGTACAGTGGCGCTGTTGCTACACCATCCTATGGAGATTTATGGTCCCAGGACCAGAGTTGTCCATAGGATCGTGTAGCAACAGCGCCACTGTACAATTTCAGGCCACTGTGATATTGCACCTAAAAAATTCAACTTTGAAAATTAATAACTTTTGAATGTAAAGCTGCAAAACTCCTGTTTACCGTATGCACAACAATTGTATTTGTACATTCCCCTTATTATGTCAGCTTCAGCAAAAAGTTTGCGTATTGCTTGCTTGTATCCAATGTTGTTACCGCTTGTTATATGTAAATGTATATGACACTGATCAATCAGTGTGGTAGGGGAGGAGTCAATGGATTTACATAAGTACAATAGGCTTGTTAAAAACATGGCCTTTCTGTATACTATGCAGATTAGTTATATGAATAGTAATTGCTATTTTTTTTTAAAAGTACTCAATTGAAAGAGCATGTCACCCTGAGGACATCAAGATTAGTTTTCAAATTTAAATTGAAATATTTGCCAAGTTGTTGTCCCGTATGCCCATTAGTGTTACAGGTTTAGGCAGGAAGGAAGATTGTCCCTGCCCAGAAGCTGTAATCATTCTTGGCAGAAAATTGGAGAGGCTTCACCTGACCATACAGGATTCAGCAAGGGATTGTGTGAATGATGAGTAAGTATTGTTTTAAACCCACAAGCACCATAGGGCACAATAGCTCCCATTGATTTAAAAGAGCACTAAACTTTTTCCTGTTGAGTTAAATAAGTGTACTCCCATTGCTGATAGATTCATATTTCCAGCGTTATTACATTTTAAACCCAAGATTTTTTACATTAGCATTGCCCTCTACTGGTCAAATTCCAATTAGTTATTCTGTTACATTCTAACAAAGAGGAAAGTCAGTGACTTACAGTTCTCCATAGAATGTGGTAGAAACTGCTGAGTCATGATGTCAGTTAGAACTTCCAGGAAGTAAACCCACAGTAAATTCACTTCCTGATTATTTGAACTGTTGTAAGTGTTGAATAAAACAACTGACAGCAGTGGGAGTGACCTTGTTTTACTTAGCAGAAAAAGATCTATAAAATAAAGGTTTTCATAAAAAGTTTACTGCTCCTTTAAATGGGCATTTTAATATCCAACATTCAAGGAGTTAAAAGCTTCATTTAAATTACTTGGAATTTGGGAAATGTTATTAGTACACTGTAGTATGCAGTTGTTATGTTTTAGAATGGAATCCCTTTAGTTTCCTGAATATGGCCCTAATACTTATATTGTTATTCTCAGGAAAAATAAAAAAATATATATAATGGTTTTTTCTCCTTTCAGTAGCCAACGTAGTATACAGATGGGCAATGTTTCAGACTGCTTAGGTATTTTTTCAAGCTTACTGTATTAAAGTGGAACTACCACCTATGAACAAATCTGGCCCAAATAAACAGCCATCTGGTGACTAGCTGCTCAAGAGTGCTAGTCTCCAGAAATAAATTACGTGGTGTTTGAGAAATGTATACTGTTACCGAACAGACAGGCAGGAAACTTTCAGACATCTTTCCATAGTGACGCCTGCGCTGTGAGTCTCTTTTGGAGCCGAATGGCTCATAGCAACGCCTCCTAGAGCCGGCTGGGACTGACAGCGCATGTGCTCAGACGTCACTATGGAAAGATGTCTGCGCTGTTTCCTGCCCATCTGTCCAGGAACAGTGTACATTTCTCAAACACCACAGATTTGTTCATAGATGGCAGTTCCACTTTAAAGGGATGACTATTACTGGTGTAGTGTGTTTCTGTGTTTACTGAGATAAAATGCATTTTTTAAATTGTAAAAATCCTGGATTTTATATTTTTGTATTTGTTTTAAATTATAAAAACAAACATGTAGGATAGTGTGTGCAAAAGGAAAGTGGAGGTTAAAAGGCACATTGAAATAATTGATAATTTGGGATATATTTATTTGTGTAGCTGAAACGACCCAGACTTTTCCTCTTTCTTAACTGAGTGTCTTCAGTCTTGCAGAGGAGTCTTTTGTTGCTGGACCAACAACCAAATCCCCCTTGTTTTGCATAGTTTTGGTTCACTGAGGTACATAATGTAGCCTTGCTTTCATTAACAGGTCTGCACCCAGGGGGAGCTGATCTGCTGATAAAGCACTATCCACATGATAATTTCCCCTTAAATGTATATACATATACGTGCCTATAGGACTGAATGCAGTCCCCATAGACTTAGACGCAGGAGGTCTATGGAGGCTGCAGATAATCTGGGAAGTTTGTGACTGTGAGCCACATACCTTTGCGTTGCTTTCCAGCCCACTGCTAGGTTGAAATGGGTCAATTTTCTGATCCCTGAAATGGGTGACAGCCCATAGGAGCAGACTTGGTACAACATTATTATTGCACTTACGTCAATAATAATGGGATAGCACATTCAAAAAGAGCATAGTTGGCTACATATATAGCAACAGTCTGTAGAAAAGCACACACTGCGCATTTCTGTGACAAAACCCTAACCCATTTATAAATTCTTGTGGTGCTAATCTAAATGCAGATAAGGCAAAATCTAGATTGTGCTGGTTACAGTAAGGGCCGTATGTTTAAAAGAAAAATGAAGGCGTTTCGGGGCAAACTATTTGCAATATAGGGGAGAAGTAAAAAAAAATCCCCTTGATTTAAATGGGGATTTTAAGGGAGTTGCTTCACAATTTGTTGGAGACCTTTCTAGCATTCAAGGGGTTAAAAATCCCCTTTTAAATCAACAGAAATTTTTAGCTCTCATCTATAGTGTAATTGCTTTGCCCCAGAACTCCTCTACTTTTATTTTAACCCTCTGAGTGCCACAAAGGCATCCAGTGAATTGCGTTGCAATGCACTAGATACTTCTCTGGCCCTATATAACAAAAAGGAAATATCTAAGCACTGCAGGAAGGAATTGTAATCACATGACTGGATTAATGTCGACACTGAGGGTATCGATTCTCAAGCAAGGAGTTGTGGCCTGGGCACTAGTTTAGGGTGCCACTGATTTCTCTGAAGACTGTGACAAGAATTTGTATTTTGCTTTAATTTATATTTATGGAAATTGTCATTCTGGTTTTTGTCATTCTGATTGTGAGATCTGAGAGTATCTATGTAGTTTATATATTTTTACTTTCAATAAGTCTTTGACAAAAGAACTATAAAATGTTAGAGGTTCCCCATGTATTCCATCTGGGGTATGTTGAGCAGAAAAAGACTGAGTACCACTGACCTAGGGCTTTATTCAAAATTGTGAAACAGTTCTGGAGAAAACCAGATGTACCATAGGGGAGAAAAATAGGGCTTTTAATCCTTTAAATAATGGTGAGGTCTCCATTGTATTGCTTTGCAGTGCACTGGTGACTTCTGTAGCATTGAAGGGATTAAAAATAGCCATTTAAAGTGATAATAATGCATACCTCCCAACATTTCAAATGGCCGGATAGGGACACTTATTTTAGGTGATGTTGATGGGGGCTAGTGCCCTGTTGACACTTTTTTGTGTAACTGAAAAAGTATTTTATTTACACAGACTAATTTATAAAAACATATACAGATGTTTAAACTAACAATGTAAGTTTTATTGCTGTAGACTCGTAGAGCAATGTGATACACTTATATACACACCACACAGTCTGATCTCCTAAAAAGAGGGACACCATGGAGGGAAAGAGGGACAGTGGGATTTGGGTCTCAAAGAGGGACTGTCCCTCCTTCAGAGGGACACTTGGGAGGTATGGTAATGTCATGCTATAAATGACTATTCAATTATTTGTCATACTTTTTAATAATGTACAATTTGCAGTGTTCCTATAGGTGTAGTTTTATTTTAATTATATTTTAAAGTTTCACCCTTCTGCCCCTTTTCCTGATGTCACTCTTCCCTCAGATCTGAAATCCAGTCCTGACAGGTTGCAACAAAGGACAATGTTATGTCAGCATAAAGAAAACTCTGCTCCCCTTCGTCAAGAGGGGCAGGGTTTTCCCTATACAGACACAGACAATATTGTCCTACGTTGCGATCTGTGCTGACCGGATTTCATATCTGAGGGACGTCTTGAAAAGGAGCAGGAGGGGGAAAAAGTTAAAATATAATTACAAGAAAACTACACCAATAGAAACATTGTGAATGGTACAGAGCATTGTCATGCCAAGCCATGATTTGGCCTTTGCAGGCCTCTGGTATGTACAATTTGTTTGTGCATTTTTTGTATGTGTATGTTATTCAAAGTGCACCAGTCCTAGGCCATAAAATGAATGAGCAGATAACAATCACCAGAGCAGGACATAGGGTGTCTTAAAAGGTATTGGGCCCTCTGCTTTGATGGGGGGTTATCCAGTGGACATCCACATAATGTGAAATAATGGTGGTAGTTCCGCTTTAAAGCGATAGTAATGTTTCACAAAAACAGCAGCTCCAATTAATCTTCATAGTATTTGAGCCATAGAGAGTGTTATTTCATTACTGTGAGCGTTGTAGTTCGAGTAATTGAATCATAAAGTTTCCCCCTCCCGCCCCTTTTACCTAGTGTAAGCCCCCACTCCTCAGATGTGGAATCCAGTCCATAGACCAGACAGCTCACATCAAGGGTCAATATTTTTACTGTGAGAACAATGAAAACCCTGCCCCCCTTGACAGGTTTTTCAGCTTTTTCCCTTATCTTGAAGATTGTCCCTCTCTGCAGTCTACCTGGACACACCCTGCTGCTCTAAGCTGAGCAGTGTTACATCCGTAAAAGGGGCGGGAGGGGGATACTTTATCATTCAATTACTTTTGAACTACAACTCTGACAGAATTGAAATAACACTCTCCAAGGCCCAAATACTATGAAAATTAATTAGAGCTGCTTTTATTATGAAACCTTACTATCCGTTTAAAAAGTACCGATGTGTTAATGAATGACAGCATAAAATTCTGTATGTGTAAAATATGTATGCGTTCCTGCACACACATACCCCAGTGTGAATGTCTCTGAGACAAGTGGGAGATGGGGAAAGTGAGGTAGAAGTTTAGAGATCTGCAGTCAAAACCTGTAGCTGTTTGTGTGCCCCAGGGCAATCACTAATTCACCTGCTCTCTAAACCCTTTAACCCCTTAACGACCCTTGACGGTCATGGTACGTCATGGGTAAAAAGTGACTGAACGACCCATGATGTGCTATGACCGTCATGGATTTCAGGGCTCCCCGTGCGGCTGCACACCGTTCGGGGAGCCCTGAATTGGATCGTCAAAAAAAAGAAATGCTCCATGGTCCTTTAGTGACCGCTGCGTGCCTGCGCAGCTGGTCGTTATGGGTTTAAGGCAGACCTATCGCTTTAAATTGCCTATTAATAAATAATGAATGTTACTTTTAACATTTACCTTTTTATCTTGTTTTTAGATGCACCATTTTCTTTCTTTTTAATTTGTAACCCCTTGGTGACCAGGGCCTTTTTTTTTTTTTTTTTTTTTTTTTTTACACAAGAGGACCAGAGCAATTTGGGACTTTCTAGTATGTTCTTGTTCAACAATATTTTCTCTAATTCATTCATAAATAGTGCTTTCTTTTGATGCCATATTCATATGTATAATCCACTATTTAATTTGATAACATACAAAAAAGTAGAAACAAATTCATAAAAAAAATGTTTTATAGAGAAAGAATACACACGGGAGGAGAGCCCAAATATTTGAATAGAAAAGTGTCAATATAAGTAAATCCCACCTGCTGATGGTTACATGAAGCGTATGATTCAGCGGAGAAAAGTTGCCAGTCCTCCCCGCAACAGGACCACAAATGAACCGGCACTCCAAGGGTTAAAATCACACTGTGTGAAGGAAATTAGATGTTAAAGAACACTTGCAGCAGACCAAAATAAAAAATGAAGATATTTATGTTGATAAACAATTCACAAAACTCCTAACCTGTTTCGTGGTGCCATTGACTACTTCATCATAGCATCCTATATAATAATTCGCTAGAATGTTTGTCAGAAGCAGTCATGTGCAGTAGAGACTGTCCGAACGCACAGAATGCTGGGAGTTCTGTGCTGGGAGCATTCTATGCTTTCGGGCAGTCTCTACAGTGCATGACTGTGTCGGCAGCAGGATGCAGAGCAGGACCGGCCTCTTAACCCTTTGAGTGCCAGAGGGGTACGCAGCGCATTGAAAAGCAATGAGTTGCATACCCCTCTGACACTCAAAGGGTTAACATCACCCGGACCTTAAGTGAATACTTCGAGCTTGACGAAGACTAGTAAATGCATATGATTAGACATCATTCTCTGATGTGATTGACCCAAAATAAAAGAGAAAATAAACAGTGTGAACTGATGAATAGTGGCTATACAGCACACACTTTCTTCACTCTTAACCCTTTGAGAATCAGAGGGGTATGGGATGAATTCGTTCTGTAGGCCACTGGCACTCAAAGGGTTAATAATTGCCATTGTATTTAGGGCCCAGATAATTTTTTTTCCTTTTTTCAGTCTGTTTACCTTTATAACACACTGCCAAACATGTTTCCTTTTTTATAAATAAATGTCGATAATAATAATACTGCAGACAAAGGTGTGTGTGTGTGTGTGTGTATAAATATATACATTATATTGTATATAACACCTATACATATTTGTATTTTACATACTTATTTGCTAGCACACAAAAGCTGCTTTGGAGATTCTGGAACTCTGCCTGACTCTTCCCTAGCCTCCAGACTTTTAAAAAGGGCCCTCAGAATCCCCCTTCTTCAGGGAAGCCTATCACATAACAGAACATTGCCCTCATAATCCCCTCCAGAGCTAACACAGATGCTTCTCTTTCCTGTAACATTATCCCCCTCCCACTCCACGCTGCTTTGTGACTTTACCTCAATACACCCTTACTTTACTCCTGCAATGCAACCATTTTATTTGCCCCTACTGTAACCCTGTATCACACTTCCACTCTCATTCCTTCTTTCAGAAGCATAACACAAAATGCAGGGGCCCCTCTGCAAACTCTTGAGGGGGTCTCCATGCCCTGCTCCAATTATGCCCCATGCCCAGTCATGTCCCATCCAAACCAAATGCCACACCCATAACAATAAATTAATACAAAGCTTTAACCCCTTAAGCATCCATGAAAGTTCAGGCACGTCATGGGTTGGTGTTCGATAAGGACCCATGACGTGCCAGGACCGTCAAGGATTTCAGGGTTCCCTGCGTGGCTGCACACCATTCGGGGAGCCCTAATTCGGATAGAAGAGCACATGCGACCGGTTCTTAAGGGGTTAAATACAGTAGTCAATGTGACCTTTTGTCCTTAGTTAATCAAGCATGATGCTTAGCTTCATGCTTGATTAACCTTTTGCAAATTTCAAAGTAAAGCACATTGTACACCCATTTAGTCCTCCAAGGGGTTAACCTGTGATAAAAGATAACATCATATGGACAGCTGGGTTAAAGTTTAACCCTTTGAGTGCCAGGGGATAACTTATGACACAAGATGATACTGACAGTGAATACTTGGATAAGGTTTCAAGCTAGTCAGAGGTTGGCAATCATGAAAAACACATTTCTATACTAACATGTATACCAATTTTGATGCCCCTCCCCCTTTACCTCCAGAGTGTAGTAGTAGTGCATCCCAGGTCTGCTCCCAGTTTCAGTGTTATGCCATTGGCTCCACACTGCCTACACTGGTCCTTCCAGGTGCACAGTGATGGTATCATCTCACCAGGAAGAATTAGAAGAGCCAGTGTGGAGCCAATGGCTCCACACTGAAACTGCAAACAGTGCAGGGCTCCACTACCTACAGAAAATGTAAATTCACATTGTAAGTAAAAATCAAAAGGCACACATTTTTTTTTGGGCCCCAAATCTGGCGGGGCCCCTGAGTCTTGCTGCAGGGCACTTCGTTAGAGCTCTGTTTCCTTTCCCTGTTGTGTCACATTCTGTGTCCTGACCACTCGGCAACGCCAAGCAATTTGATCTTTTGTATCAGTACCTCACTTCCTCTTGTGAGAAGGGCCCGCCTATCCTTCTGTTTTACAGGGCCTTTTAATGTTGATTGCCAATATCCTTGTGTATTGTACCCCATTGTACCTAGTTCTGTTGTCTTGTTAAACTATTGTATAGGGCTTCGGAATCTGTTGGCTCTTTATAAATAATAACTACAAACAACATGCAGTTAGGTTAGGACCAAGCTAGTTTATTTTTTGACAGTGTAGGTTTGTAGATTGTAATCTCTGTGGTGTTGTGTGAGAAATTTCTTCTGTATTTCATTGTCCGAGTTTCATGTTGGCCACTACTAGAATATTGCAAGCTCACTGGTTCCATTTGGGTAATTTGCAGTTGGCTTCTACCTCCTTAGTATGTAGGGTTGCCGTTTCATCTCTTTTATACTTGACACTTGCAAATGATGCATACTGCTTCATAAGCAGTAGTAAAATGACTGTTTCAGCCCTAGACAGTACAGAACTTGCAATCTGTAGTAGTAGTAGTAGTAGTAGTAGTAGTAGTAGTATCTGTGATATAATGTGAATTACTTACTCTTGATTTTGTGCTCTGTGGTGCCATGTAAATTACTTTCTGTTGATTGCAATCCACATGACACAAATATTGTAAGTAGATAATGGATAACTAAGTTAGATGGACTACAGGTAATAATAGATACTGGACAACTGCAGATGGCTAATAAGCAACAGCTGAGACTGCAGCCAAACAGGATATTGGGAATAGCCGTAAACTTCAATGGATCAGTTCATGACCCACTATTCCTGACAGTCTGTCATATCATTCTTTCTCTTGTGTATTCATTTCCCAGCATACAGGTTATCAACTCAACAGTGCATATTTTTGGGATTTCCTACCTGTCTACGGGTGTATAATTTATAATGAAATATCCACTAATTATACACCTGTGCTCAGGCAGGGAAATCATCGAAACCCGCACTGTTTGGGGTACTTGAGCACCATGTTTGAGAAGCCCTGTCCTAGCAAACACCACAAATTGGGACACACACACATACACACAACCGTAGTCATTACATCACTTTTGCTAAGCAACTGTAATTAAGCACTACCAGTGTATGTGAAGGGTTAACATTTGTTGCTATATTTGTATAGGTGACATGAAAGGGATTATAATTTGTGTATTATTGGCCAACTCCTGATCAATAAAGCTTTATAATTCAAGAGGTTGCTGAAATATTAATGCTACTATTTAAAATCCCCCTTCTTGCAATCAAATGAGAAATGCTTTGTGTAATCACTAAAGCAAGTTGTAACTCTGATTGGCTATTGCTGATATTGATAGAATGAGATTTTGTTATTTAAACAGCCATAAAATATCGCTAGGCACTGTTTAATTACAGTTGCCTAGCAACATGACGTAATGACTGTCACAATATACAGCACCAGGTGAGGGTATAAAATAGTGCAGATTCGTGATCATTTCGACTATAGCCCTTGAAGAAGCCGTTTGCTCTGTGAAACTCATAGGGCCAGTCCATTCCTTACCAAGAATTCAGTGACCTAATTCCAGCTCTACGGATTCAGATCCATTGGTGGACAACAGTAGAGATTTAGTTTGGTGGAACACCAACTAAGGCTATCCATGAGGGACTAGTATAGGGAGCCACCACTGTGTGTTTATCATTCGGTGCCATTTATTGTTACTTTGTGATTATACTAATCACCATATCACACAGTGTTTGGATACATCATAGATCAGTTTGTTTCCTCTGGATCTTGAGTCTATTAACAACTTGAACTGAGCATTCAAGTGGGTGTACATATATATGGGCCAGCTGTTTGGTTACATTTAAAGCACCAATATTATCACTTATATGAGGGACATTTGCAACTATATGTATATAGGCAGACATCATAAATTGAATTGACCCTATTTTTATAATATTGGAACCAAACTGAATTGATTACCCCTTGAGGAATAACTATTAAGGCATCACTGTTATTTCTTAGTCATATTAGTATGTGTCTGTACCTTACAGGTTTATTACAATTTTGAAGGAAAATTAACAGAAGTTCTGTATCAGCTGTGGAAATATCAGGCAAGAAATTAATATTATAATAGGATAATTTAACAGGCACTGTATTAAGAGCGCACTTAAGTGCATCAACACTCAATAAAGATGCCTTTCCCTAAAAGTGCATAGAGTAGATACTGGAATTAGAGTGATATTACTTACAGCTCTCACCTATACCACTAGAGGCTATTGAAGTATTTAATTTGTCTCAAAACAAGTAAGACTATACTATCCCATATAGCACATTACAAGTAATCTTTACCAGAGAGTAATATATATTAATTAAAACTGTATTATAAACATATGTGCATAGTGTACGATGTATCGGACTAAAACTGTCTGAAACGTTGAATGATATATGGATAGAATTTGTGTCTGTGGCATCTGTTTAATCTAGATACTCGGTGAGTGAGGATGCTGTTTTTAATATTCCGTTTCCTACTGATGTGGTTTTTGGAAGATATTTTAGTAGACTCTGAAACAATAAGTGAGCCATTGTAATAATTTTTAAATTAAGTTGAATAAAAGTTATAATACTTTTAAACTATATAGTAATTGGCGTGCACTGAATTGGCCTCTGGTGCTTAGCTCTGTACTAGGATATCAATGTTGCATATATACTAAACAATACCGGTGTACAGCGTTGGCACAATATCTTTTTTTTTTTTTTTTTTTTTCAGTTTATATCAGGCTTGCAGTGCGATTACACATATATGGTTCCTTACAGGATCTATTATTTGCATCGAATAGTTTCTTTGGAGGTTTAATCCTCTTTTCAGTCAAGATCGCTTAACTAAAAATTGCTAAGTTGATTGAGGAATGGCTGGTTTCTGTCATGAACAATAGAGTTTTATAAATGGCAGACAAAAGCAGGAAATCTCTTTGAAATTTCAACAGAGCCACAAACAACTGAAAATAATGACTCCATAGGCAAACTATTTAAAGAACTAACTAAATCAATGCGATTACAGACTAGACTATGGTGGGATGTTATCACCCTGAAAAGTTACGTTAAGAACAAATCATAACGAGAGGTTTAAGGATTAATCTCTTTCTCGCATCCCATTTTAACGATACAGCGTTCTTAACCAGTTGGAATGATAAATGTTCTCTAGACCTGATGCAAATGATGGTTGAAACAGAAAAAGAGTTGTTACAAAAGACTAATAGTGAGGTAGATCAGAAATTAAAGGAACTATTAGAAGTCAAAATTGATCTAGGATTTACGAAATTGGAGACTAACTTAAAAGAGAATATTGAAAATAGCAACTGATCTCAAAAATAGAAGACAAAAAGGATTCTCAGAAAGGAAAAAAAAAATATAAACAAAGAACACCACTTCCAAATAATAGTGGTAAAGGTTGGGCCGAGTCAGAAAAGGATGTTTCGGACACAGAGAATGCTCCTAAAGTAGGTGGCAACTGAAGAAATAGATGTAAAAATCACAACAGGGCATAGAAGAATAAACAGTCTGGTGTTTTTATTTAGATCAGGCCTAAAACCTAGAATGGGTGAATCAATGGATACTGCCACAACTAAGGGACCGCAACAAATGGAATTACAAGGGGTCCAAGATTCAAGAGCAGACTCCTTGCATTTAATCAGCCTTTTGTCACTAAAACTGAATGATCAACATACATCAGCATTAAAGAAGGGACTTTCATTTTCACCTACACACAAATTGTAAGTTTTGTATTGGGTCAAAGATGTGAATCTTTTTGGTAGGAAATTGTTTTTGCACAAATACTTTACTGAACAACAAAGGCTCGGTAAAGCCACTAGAGATGATCCGTAAAACATACAAAATCTAATGTCATAATAAGAGGATAACATGGAACACAGAATTGTAACGGGGCCATGTACAGATCGCAAAGGAAATATAAAATTAATGCCACAAATTAGCACATCTCCATCTGTACAGTTATTTATAGAACTGGTCACTGAAGATCTAGAGCAATTATCAAGAGAATGACGGAACAATCTTACCAATGTCACCACTAAGGAAAGCTATGTCCTAACAGAACTGAGCCGCAACCAGGATATAATAGTCAAGGCGGTAATATTGTTGACATGAATTCAGATAATTACAAAGAGTGTATAAGACAATTAAGTGACCCCTACATGCTATAAACCTTTGGAAAAAAAGATTCCATGATTGTATGTCAAAGAGAACTGAATGACATCCTTAAAGAGGGATGTGAAAGAGGAGTGATTAGTAAAAATGAATTTGACTTCCTATTGGTAAAAGATCCAATTATTCCCACCTTTTATACAATACCCAAGATCCACAAAAATAAGACAAATCCACAATTGACCAATTGTCTCTGGTATAGGAAGTCTAACTGAGGCTAGTAGTATATACATAGATACATAGATATATAGATAAAATACTAATATATTTTGTATATAGCCTACCATCCTATATCAGGGACTCAATGAATGCAATTAAACAAATAGTGGGTATTTGTTTAGAGGAATCACATCTATTGGCAAGCTTAGATGTGGAATCGCTATACACCAGCATAAGAAAGGTATAGCAGCTGTCAATTATTTTCTTGACATGAGAGGAATACGGTATCAAACGCAGAATTACTTCATTACTAAGCTTCTGAATTTTGTTCTTACGCAGAAGTATTTTGTATTTAACAATAAATATTATCATCAGCAATGTGGGGCAGCTATAGGAGGGAGCCCTACGCACCAAGCTATGCAAATTTGTATTTAGGTTGGTGGGAGAACTACATCTTCAATGAAGACTTGGATAAATACACACAACACATTAGCTTATGGGTTAGGTTCATTGAATATATCATGCTTATCTGAACAGGCTCAGTGGACCTATTCAGTGAATGTGTTTCAACCATTAATCATAATGACCTAAACCTTAAGGTGACCAGTACTTTGAGTCAAAGCACCTTATCTTTACTGGACTTATGTATTTATAAAAATGAGGTAGGCCAAATTGAGAAAGAAACCTCAGTGAATGCCTTGCTACATGTTTCCAGCCTTCATCCTCCTTCTTTAAAAGGATAGTAGTGTTTCACAAAAAAACAGCTCCAATTAATCTTCATAATATTTGGACGATGGAGAGTGTTATTTCAATACTGTCAGAGTTGTAGTTCAAGAGTAATTGAATGATAAAGTATCACCCTCCCGCCCATTTTACCTAGTGTAAGCCACCTCCCCTCAGATGTGGAATCTGGTCCCTTGACTGGACAGCTCGCAGCAAGGGACAATATTCTTACCGTGAACATGATGAAAACTCTGACCCCTTTGACAGGTTTTTTCTTATGCTCACTGAAGATTCCCTCTCTGCAATCCATCCAGACAGTCTTGCTGCTCTGAGATGAGCATTGTTATATCAGTAAAATAAGTAACATAAAAAAAAATAATATAAATGTATACCATTAAAGGGATAGTAACACTTCGTTTTAACTTTATTTTATTTTGTAGGCATTAAAAAAACATGAAGAATGATATAAGTCTTATCTCTCAAACCTTTATGGTTTATGAGATATTCGCAAGCAAAGTTCCCCTCCCCGCCCCTTTTACCTAGTGTAAGCCATCTCTTCTCAGATGTGAGTCTGGTTGTATGACAGTACAGATAACAGAAGGGGACAATTTTCTTTGTATGAAAACAATGAAAGCCCTTCCCCCCTTGACAAGTTTTTCAGCTTTTTCCATTATCTTAATTGAAGATTGTCCCTCTCTGCAGTCTACCTGGGCATCTCCCTTCTGATCTGGTTGAACAGGGGGGGGATACTTTGTTTGTGAATATCTCTTAAACCATAAAGGTTTGAGAGATAAGACTTATATCATTCTTCATGTTTTTTTAATGCCTACAAAATAAAATACAGTTAAAATGAAGTATTACTATCCCTTTAAAAACAGAAACTAATGATAAAAGATAAAAATGCTTGTAAAGTATGATTACAACAAGGGTCAATATGTAGTATCAATGACCCCTTTCTACGGTGTGGAATTAGGTAGACACATTGATCTACAAGGTTATGTCCATAATCGGTCAATATGCATCTATGATGAATACAAGAACAAAGTTCAATTTAATAACATTTTCTGAAATGTACATGAATGAAGATGAAATGGATTGATAGACAGATGAAAATGTGATGAGAAATTGATGGATGAATGGATGATGATGGATATTGGTTTGCTATTCCGATACCTTATTCCGCTGCTTTTAAAGAGATAGTAATACGTAATTTTATGTTTATTTAATATTGTAGGCATAAAAAATATGATAAACAATGTAAGGCTTATCTCTCAAACCTTTATGGTTTGAGAGATATACATCACTAAAGTTACTTCTTTTTGGCTGTTTGAACGAATCAGTGCTCTTTGTAGACCAGTCCAATGAAGTATTAATGTTTAGACTGCATGTTTTCAGCTCTGCTGAAGAGCCTCCATCTGGTCAAATGACCAGATTCTGCAGCTGTCGGCTAGAGCGCTGACTTCGTTCAAACAGCCAAGAAGAGGTAACTTAAGGATATTATATCTCTCAAATCATTAAAGGTTTGAGAGATAAGACTTACATAATTTTTCATATTTTTTTATGCCTACAATATTAATTAAAGGTAAAATTAAGTATTACTATCGTTTTAATATTGTTGCCTCATTGATTCCACCTCATTGCAGCACCTTGTATATGGCCTCATCTACACATAACAACAGAATTCCTAGAATTCAAGGGCATAAACAGAGAGGAAACCCATCTGAAAGTGGTGTATTTATTTAAATCAGTCTGCACTTGTATCCATTACACTTGACAAGAATTAAAATGAAAGAATCTCATTCCTAGCCATGGAGCTGTGGCTGCTTCACTCCGCCTTCTCCACCTCCTTGTTGGTCCCTTACTTCTGACAGTAGTTGTGATGAATAGTGGTTAGTGTGGACGCTTGGCATTTTCTTGGTCCTTTGCGCCGTTTAGAGGGTAGCACCGGGAACAGAAATTCCCACAGGAGTTTAATTTATGAACCGGGCTTCACTGCCCACTTTGTCAAGACTCTTTACAGTCACCTCTCAGGGTGCTCCTCTATATAGATTTTTGTTAACACCATTGAGCAACTGTATTATTAAAAAAATTGCTTTTTAACATATTGAATTTCTTCTTGCATGGTTGCAAACTGTGGCCCATTAAAATCTTCATTCTTCTTAGAGCTTATTACAACTTATAAAACAAATCAGTTCTTGTTATCAATGCATTTAAATGCATATTGGCAGTGTGCGTTCGACACAAATCCGACACAACATTGCTATCCTAATTTCATATCGACCCTTAGTGCAACTCCCCCTATGTCTATGCTATTTGTTATCACTAGGTCTAATAAATTATTTTTTGGTACTCCCACCATCCGTGACATGAACTACCCCTAAGCATGCTTACAAGCCTGCTACCCTTAGCTTTTGGACAGGTCTCATTACTCTCGTTTATATTTGGATATTTAAATTATTTCATAATTACAGCATACCCTAGTTGTACATCTTTTTTTCATTTGCTATAATAGTTGGGCCTATTCATTCTCACAAATATTTTGCGGTTTATAACATTTAATGTCACTGTTAACTTCAGTTTTACTTACAAGGATTCCTCACATATATCTTCCCTGAAACTTTGGTTTAGATTTAGCCTCACAAATATAGACACACAACCCTGACTTCTGCTAATCTTCATTCTCCTAAACAGGGAATAGGCCTGATTGTTTGTAGCCCAGTCATGTGTATCATCCCACCATGTTTCATAATGGCAATTATGTTAAAATCTCATTCATTGCTAGCATTTCCAAACTATCCTATTGCGTAACATACTGTCACAATGTGTGAACTTGCAGCTGGCATTGGACGAGCCGGCTGCTTCCATTTGGAGCTCCGTTCCACTTGGGTACAGGTGCAGAGAACCCTAAGTGGCTCCATGCAATGACAAAAAAGGCAGGCAGACCATAGGCGATTATCAGCACCAACCTTCCAGGTGGGAGAGAGAGTTTGGTTGTCTTCCCGCAATCTCAGCCTCCAAGTACCTTGTAGGAAACTGGCTCACCGTTTTGTTGGTCCCTTCTGAGTTCTTTGTAGAGTCAATCCAGTCACTATGCCCTAGATCTTCCTGTCAATGTGGGTATTTATACCGTGTTCCATGTGTCTTTACTCAAGCCCTTGATTTGCAACCGTTATACCTCCGCTCCTGTCTGTGCTGGTCCTGCCAGGGTTGCAGATCATGAGGAGTATGAAGTACAAAGTATTTTGGATTCACGTAGAGTCCGAGGCCAATTGCAAAATCTGGTGCATTGGAAGGGATATGGACCGGAGGAACGTTTGTGGGTTCATTTTGGTGATGTGCATGCTCCTGCTCTCCTCCGGGGCTTTCATTCCCATTTTCCGCAGAAACCTTGGCCTCTTCCGCAGTGGAAGGGTCGTTGAGGGGTGGGTACTGTCACAATGTGTGAACTTGCGGCCAGCATCAGACGAGACGGCCGCTTCCATTTGTGGGACTCACTTCTGTGGCTGATTGCTTTCCCTTCTTCGCGGCTGTCACGCAGCATCTGCAGTGCGGATCGCTTCTGCATCCTCTGACCATGTCAAGCGAGCGTGAGTCATCTGGGAAACCCCCAGTGACGTCACTCACCGCTTTTAAAGGCATTGGCGCTATTATGTGCTCCACGCTGGGTCATTAGGTATTTAAACTGCCTGGACACCATGTCAGTTGCCCTTACGTGGTGTTCCAGTGCTGTAGCCTCTTGTCCTGTATCTGTCCGTTTGACCCTTGCTTGGCTTCCATTGACTCCGGTGTCCTGACCCCTGGCTGAGTCTGACTACCCACTCTGGTCTGACTTGTGGCTCCGGCCTAGCAGACTGTTGGCCTCAGGGCTTAGTCACTATCTGGTTTTGCCCTTGTTATTGGCTGGGTCATACCCCCGGTACTCACTACCTGTTCCTATCCTGTAGCTGGCTGGGTCCTATCCCCGGTACTGGTGCAGACCTTAGCTACCTTCATTCTGAGACCCTCCGGAGCTGTCTCCTATTTCTGGTAGGAGCCGCTTGCTCTGGTCCTGGGTCCGCTCTCTCCCTGAAGGCTTGTCTGCTTCATTTATTCATTTTACTTGTACATATTGCATAAAGGTGGAGTTCTAATACCATACTTGTCTGTTGAATTTATTTGGAGTCCGTGACACATACATCTTGCATTTTGTAAATACACAATTTTTTGGTTACGTATTTTATCAACTACATGCCTTTTTCTATATGTGACTTTTAAAGTTATCCTTCTCTGTTAAATGCATTTTTATTCCTCCCCATTCTTCACCACCATGACCCCTTATATGTACACAGTTCCTATGTACCCATTTATTTTAGCTATACCCTCCCACATTTCCTAGTTTAAAAGCCCCCCCTACTCTTCTAAGCATTCTATCCCCTAGCGCAGCAGCACCAGCTTTCTTTCCATTAAGGTGCAATCTATCACTACTATTTAGATTGTCTCAAAGAGCAGATAAACCCAGTCCTCAAAATCCAAACCCCCTCCTTTAAAAACCAATATTTAAGCCAGTGACAAACCTTTATTCTTCTTTTCTTGAAACTTAGCTTTTAGAATGTTTTCAACTTTATGTTGGGTAGGAAAACACAATGGGCCAAACTGATGTGGACCTCCAAAAACCTCTTTGGATGACAATTACCTTGGCAACCCCCCCCCCCCCCCGCCCAAACTGGTGTGACAGCCCTGCCCTAAAAGATCAGTAAAATTTCATTATGATAAAAAATATATATAGTAAGACTTTTCCTGCTGAGTAAAACAAGGGTGCTCATACTGCTGTGATTTGCTATCCTATATAATAACTCGCTAAACGTTTGTAAAGACACAGTCATGCTCAGTAGAGACTGCTTGTGACGTGGCTGATACGGAGCGGGGCGCTCTGAATTCATTCCATGGTGCACAGAGAGGACCACGGTCTGAATTCGGAGCGTCCCGCTCCAATTCAGCCGCGTCACGGGCAGTCTCTGCTGAGCATGACTGCACCGAGACTGGCCGGCACTGTTGCCCATGTACACGGGCTCTTCAACTAGTATTCAAATGTTATTACAACTCAAACTGTCACTAAGGAGAACTTTAACTATCTTTGTAGCTAGTGACTCCTTCTCCCATGTAATGCAATAGAATAACTGTCTGTATATTTTGTGACCTTTCTGTTAACTGTCTGGACAACAGGTGACACTGTTAATATAACTTTCGAACAAATAATCTCCCAGCAATATAGAGTTTTCATAATAAAAGATTACTGCTCCTTTATGGATTTCTTATCACTTTTGTTTGATACATTTTATTTCCATTGTACATTAGTACTATAAAATAAATTATAGGTGCTATATCTCGGATTTTATTCTGTTAAATATAATCTTTTAAAAGTGTTGAGATGAAAAGGAATAAAATGTGTTCATTTTATTAAAGGCAGTTTAAACACCCACACCCACCCATATAGCAATTTGTACTTATAAAAATATGTACAAAGTCACCCTGGAGTGACAATACTATACTTAAAGGGTTTTACAGCTCTTTAAATGCGTATTGCTTAGAAAACTATGCATTAAATGTAGAAGCGTAGGAGGATGCTGTGCAGGTCACCATTGAGAATAAAATAATTGCTCAAAAAGTAAATGTGCCAGTAATGCTGTTTGGATTTTCTAGGAGCTTGAGTTGGTGGAGGACGTGTGGAGAGGAGAAGCACAGGACTTGCTGAATCAAATATCTCAGCTCCAAGAGGAGAATAAACAGCTTCTATCGAATCTGTCACTGAAGGATGTGAACTTCACAGAGGAGGAGTTTCAGAAACACGAAGGTACATGGATAATGCAGTAACTGCTCCCCAGATAGCATGAGTGGGCTACCTGCAGCTTCCCAGCTGTTCTTCAACTAAAACTCCTATCTTCCACCAGCCTCCAGAGGTTTAGGTCAACAACAGCTGGAGCGCAGCTAGTTGTGCACCCTTTTGGTTGTGATAGGTTTAATCTAATGTGTTGTGTTTTTTTGGTTTTTTTTATAGTGCTCCTAGTGAACACTGCTGAACATGGACAGATAATTTGCTCTGTGGTAGACCATGCTTAGTTTGGAGAAGGATTTGCATACGTCCTAAGTGTCACTCTTTAGGAGGGACAGTCCCTCTTTGAGAACCAAATCCCTCTTTCCCACCATTGTGACCCATTTTTAGGAGATCAGACTGTGTGGTGTGTATATAAGTGTATCATATTGCTCCACAGCAATACAATTCACATTAATGTTTGTATGAACATATGTAGATATGTTTAGAAATTAGGCTGTATAAGTAAAATACTTTAATGTTGCTTTAAATAATTTATTCAGTTACACAAAGAGGTTTCTATAGGTCATGAAGTATCCTAAAAATTCTCAGTAATTCCCACCCACCAGGCACGCCCCCAGCAACTCCACCTAAAACATAAGTGTTCCTCTTTGCCTATTAGGAATGTTGGGAGGTGTTTGGTAGCAGATTTATATGGATGTGTCATAGTGACTTGGAAATCCATAAATCTAGTATATTATTAATGACCTCAAGTACTTCCGTAAGGTTATTACTATCTTACATTCCCACCAAATACACATGAGCATGCAATTTGCTTCATGTGCAAGGAAAGACATTGGGGTACATTCATATACCACAGTTAGGACTTTCTCATTTATTTCTGTTATTAGCATATTTTTGGATGTTGGGATAGTGTTATTGCTGTCCAGAGAATTTGGTGTTACCATTTCACATTTTCCTTTCCTCGTGTACAATTGATAGGATTAAAGAAACCACATCACCAAAAAACGAGTTTGGTGATCTTGAAAGACGTTTCAACATTACCTATAGTTTGTAATAAACATTCTTTTTATTTAGAAAACAAGGTTTTTAGTTATTTGGAATTATAGATTATGCAAATTAAAGGGATAGTATTGCTTGAAAATAATTTTATTTTATATTGCAGCCCTTAAAAAAAACATTAAAAATTATATGTCTTATCTCCCAAACCTTTTAAAGTTTGGGAGATATTAGCAAGTAAAGTTTCCTCCGGAGTGACGTCACTGCTCAAGCCTTCAGATTTGGAATCCGGTCCGCAGACCGGCTGCGGCTCTTCAGCAGTGCTGAGATCACGATGTTTAAAAAGAATTTCTTCATTGGAATGGTCTACAAAGTGTGCTTGCAAGCCAGGCACACGTTGTAGACAGTTCCAGTGAAGTAGTTATTTTTAAAGATCGTGATCTCGACGCTGCTAAAGATCTGCTGGCTGATCTGTGGACCGGATTCCAAATCTGTCCACTAGATGGCAGACCTGGCTAAAACAGCCAATATCTCCCAAACCATAAAGGTTTGGGAGATAAGACTTATATAATTTTTAATGTATTTTTAAGGGCTACAATATAAAATAAAACTATTTTCAAGCAATACTATCCCTTTAAGACCTGCCTGGCAGGCTTTTTTCTTTCTTAGCGCTACTTTACCTCCCTCGTTCACTTACACTTAACCCTTTCAGTGCTAGATGTTGTGGGAAATGCATTGCTGAGCAGTGTCAGTTAGATAAGGAGGCAATGTAATGATAATAGACAAAGGGGGGAAATGTATAAAACTGGAGTTATAAAGAAAGTGTCTGTAAAATGGTCTGAGTGATATAAGTATATGTATAAACATCTAGCGACATTTTTGCCAAGTGCTAACTCCAGTTAGTTGACTTTTTTGAAAAGTGGAGTAGAAGTGGCCAAATAAAAAATGTGTCCCAATCTATTTATAAAGAAATTTGCTAATTGCGCCAAAAATAAATGCAGTTTTACGGATTAAATTTAAACGCCAAGTATAACCTGTTCTTAATAATGACAGCTATGTGTGAGAAAAAATATTTGCAGGTGCGAATTTTCTCAGAATATTCTCAGATAGACATATTTATAAACGTGACTTTACTTCTTTATAAGTACTTTGTGAATTTTAGCGACACTAAGAATGTTTTTTTATAACCCACCCCCCAAAGTGCCTGCACAAATATATGTCCGTTAGCATGATCTATAAGTCTAAATAACTCCAAATAGAACATTTCAAATGCAACATGAAGCTTTTGATAGCTTTTGTTTTAAGTGGTAGGGGAAATGTCTCTTTTATACTGGTAGGGGAAATGTCTCTTTTCTACTATCTCCCTTTGATTTGACCTGTCTAAACGAAGAAAGTGTTTTTTGGTGTTATTTGTCCTTCAAGGTCAGTCTGTTACAAATTACAGGGGATATATTTATATGGCCTTGGAGCTGTGATTGATGTTTTCACATACAGGCATCTCACAGACATTCTCTTTTATGCCATTATGTTACATTTTTGGAATGTACATTTTTTTTTTTTTTTTTTTTTTTTTTTTTTTTTACTTTTTTGTTTAGAAATGCAAAGGTCAATTGTCATGTTTTCCTAAATCTGTGCAACACGAAAAAGGCCCCTGTCAAAAAAACATAACCTAGCTGAAGCAGCATAGATCACAGCAGTTAGATTTTCAGGCCAGTCCAAGTCAGGTCCCACGTGACTGAACTATGAGACATAATGTTTCATAGCTTGGAGTCTATCACAGAATAAAATAGGGAGCCCAGGGGACTCTTGTAAGACTCTTGTTCTGCTCCCCATTTTATCCACCAAGGCTCCCTGTGCATCTCGGTTTAATCAGCTTTGATTAATCTTAAAGCGAAACTATTACCATCATAACATTGCCCCCCAATCCATTACTAATATAGAGACAAGTAAAGCCATACTTCTGTTATGCTGAATAAGACCGGGTTATTGAAGTAAATCCGCTTCTTCTGCAGCCACCGGCGGACAACAGAGCAGACATCTTAGAGAAAAGTTACCTCTGACTCTGCGCTGTCTGTGTTGCACTGCCCCGATTGGTGGTGACGTTTGTTGGTTACCTTAAGGTAACGGAAGTTGCTGAAGGCATACAGAGCTTCTCTTTTAAGCTCTATGCCATTGATGCCTGCAGAAGAAGTTGATTTTTCTTCAATAATGCTTACTTATTTGACATAATAGAAGTATGCCTTTGCCTATCGGTATATTAATAATGGAATTCAATTCTAAAGGATCCCCCTGCCGCCCCTTTTACCTCTCCCTAGCCACCTCCCCTCATTGTGGAATCCTGGTGCTTGATAGTGCACAGTGAGGGACAGTATTCATACACAGAGTATAAGGAAAACCCTGCCCCCCTTGATGAAGGAGAGCAGGATTTTCCTTATGCTTGGTGAAGAGTGTCCCTCACAGTTTAGTGAGGCAGCTTGACATAGGAGAAAGGAGAGGGGGCTCTTTTAGAATTTAATTGCTCTTGAATTACTACAGACATTATTGTAATACAGCGCTAAATGGCCCACATATTATTAAGATTAATCGCCGCTGATGTGTTTTTAAAACATTCCTAACTTTCTTACATTAGATCTAAACCTCTGCCTCTCTAGTTTTAGACTATGGCCTCTTGTTCAAACAGCTTTACTCCTTAGAAATGTACTTCCCTCCTGCAGTTTTTTAAATCCCTTCATGTATTTCAATATTTATATCATATCCCCTCTATCTCCTCTCCTCCAAGCTAAACATGTTCAGATCCTTTAGTCTATCCTGATATTTCTTATCCTGTAAGCCAGTCACCATTTTAATAGCCCTTCTCTGAATTTTCTCTGGAGTATCTATATCCTACTAGAAATGGGGTGTCCAGTACTGTACACAATGCTCTAGGTGAGGTCTAACCAGAGATCTGTAGAGTGGCATGACCACTTCCCTTTTTCTGCTACTAATGCCCCTAGCTTTACAACCCAGCACCATGTATGCATTCTCTACTGCTTTGTCACATTACCTGCCTACCTTTAAGTTATCAGAAATAATTACTCCCAAATCCCTTTCCTCTTTTGTCTCTGACAGCATAGTACCCTTAAAGGGATAGTAATACTTAAAATGTAAAAAAAATATGTTGTAGGGTTTATCCCCCTGAGTAAAACAAGAGTACTCCCACTGCTGAGAGGTCTTTCATTCAAAAGTTATTAATTTTCAAAGTTGAATTTTTTAGGTGCAATATCACAGTGGCCTGAAATTGTACAGTGGCGCTGTTGCTACACCATCCTATGGAGATTTATGGTCAACTGACCAGAGTTGTCCATAGGATCGTGTAGCAACAGCTCCACTGTACAATTTCAGGCCACTGTGATATTGCACCTAAAAAATTCAACTTTGAAAATTAATAACTTTTTAATAAAACACCTCTCAGCAGTGGGAGTACTCTTGTTTTACTCAGGGGGATAAACCCTACAACATATTTTTTTTTACATTTTAAGTATTACTATCCCTTTAATATTATATTTCTCCCTTTTGGATTTTTATGTCCCAAGTGCATTATTTTATATTTATCAACATTAAATTGCAGCTGCCACACTCTTGTCCATTCTTCTAATTTACCTAAATCATTTGGCTTATTCCCCCGGGCAATGTCTACCCGGTGCAGATCATTGTATAATCTACAAAAAAGGCATACCTTATCTTGAAGACCTTTTGCAATATCACTAATAAAAATATTAAAAAGAACGGGCCCCAGTAAAGATCTCTGAGATACCCCACTAGTAACACAACCTTCATCTGAATATTCTCCATTGACTACAACCTTCTGTCTCCTGTCACTCTCCTGTCATTTTGGTACTGGACAGCCCTTTTGGGTGGGATTAGTCTAATATGTATGGGGAAATTTCTCCCTGTAATGGCACTAGAGAGCTAAAATGTGATGCTTCTGGGCGGTGACTAACCATAGAGTAGGCCATTGTGCTGTTGTTCATTCCCAGAAGCCTCTCACATTCTGTATGTTATCCCTTTAACTACACTACGGTTGCCTGCAGAGACAATTTGATAATGAGAGAAACAAGGTGTGTCTCTAACAAGTAGGGGTGTGATAAACAGGTGATGAGTGACAGGAGACAGAAGGTTCATTCCCAGAAGCCTCTCATATTCTGTATGTTTATAGTTAAAGGGATAGTAATGTTTCACAAAAACAGGAGCTCCAATTAATCTTCATAATATTTGAGCCATAGAGGGTTTATTACAACACTGTCTGAGTTGTAGTTCAAGAGTAATTCAATGATAAAGTATCCCCCTCCTGCCCCTTTTATCTAGGGTACGGCATCTCCCCTCAGATGTGGAATTTGGTCTTTGGTCTTAAGCCCAGACAGCTCACAGCAAGGGACAATCTTACTGTGAACAAAGGAAACCCTGCCCTCTTGACAGGTTTTCAGGTTTTTCCTTATGCTCACTGCAGATTGTCCCTTTCTGCTTTCCATTCGGACAGTCTTGCTGCTCTGAGTTGAGCAATGTTACATCAGTAAAAGGGGGTGAGGGGGATACTTTATCATTCAATTACTCTTGAACTACAACACAGACAGTATTGAAATACCACTCTCCATGGCCCAAATACTATGGTGTGCAACTTTCTGTACACTTATCTGACACACAAGGGGTTAAACATGCAGTTAACAATTTGACTCTAATGATTTGAGTGCCAGAGGGGTGTGCACACCTAGCATGCAAAATAGTTAACCCTTCATGTATATGATGTGAAATTATCCTATATAATAATTCGCTAGGATGCTTGTCACGATGCAGTCCTGCGCATGATTGCATCACCTGGAGTAGTGAGGGAGTGGCCTCTTGACATTATCGGGACCTTGGCCCGTGTACACCGGCTTTTACTTTAGAAAAACATAAATAGGACAGGCATTATAGTAAAACAATAACATGTATATAACATTTTTATTAACACTTTCACTACTCTCATACGGAAGTATGATTGTTCTTTTACTACAAATGAATGCTGTAGCCTGTTAGGCAGCTGCTTGGTTAACCCTTTGAGTGCCAGACGGGTACGCAAAGCATTGCTTTAAAGAGTTAAATTATACTTTCACATGATAGGAGTTGATAAACATTTTAATTTCCATATACAAAACTCATTGTTGCACATTTTTGTTTGAAATGCTTCACAATTTCTATGTGAAATAGGGACAGTAGTGTGTTAATTACTACTACATTTAAGAACATTTTCTATCTACAGTTTCTCTTTAACCCTTTGAGTGCCAGAGGAGGTAAGAATGTGTTTCACACTCTGGAAATTAAAGGGTTATATATATTTTTCTTTGTGTGTGTGTTTTGAGCCCTTGGGGATAGGAATCTTGAAGACTCCCCCCCCCCCCCCCCCCCCCCCGTCCAACAGATCAGCAGCAGAGAGACTCATGTGAACACAGGGTTGGATTGGGTGAACTAATGGAAGTCATATGTGCCAGCTGTGCCAACAGGGCACTGCATAACCATACCAGCCAACTGTCCCGATTTACGTGGGACAATCCCGATTTTTAGGGCCCAAACCAGCTGTCCCTCTCACATTACACTATGTCCCGATTCACTGGCCTGTTCCCTGCTTTATAAGTTTTGTTCTTACGCAGCCTACAGACAACCCATGCTCATCACATTGAGCGGTGAGACGCCTAAATGACTGTGCATGCATGTCACGCTTCAATATATGAGCATGCAGGCAGTGTTTGCGCATACTCTGCCTTTGGAAATGTGAGCGAGAAGTCATAGTCTGTGTCTGAGCGACACTTCAGCACCCAACTTTCCTCCTGAGAACAACCAACAAGTTGTGTGCTAAGTCAACAGCCCATGGTCCCGTCCTGATCTAGTCCTCTAACAGGTACATTAATGACTCACTGTGCGCTCAGTCTGAGAGCAGCATGGAAAGCCGACGCACCTGAGAACTTTGCATGGTCCAAGTCTCTCATCCATGGTCCTGATCATCCTGTCTTACCAGGTACTATGACTGAGAATATAAGTATCCGAATCTCACAAACTTCAACGCCGCCTGAGTTGCAAGGGGGAGGGGAGGGGTGAATGAGTTGTAGATGTAGACTGCCTCAGTTCCTGGCCTAATATACTGACATGGAGGAGGCACTCAGGATGACATGAAATAGATTGTGATGTACATGAAGTCCGTGAGTTTAATTTTGCATGCCTGACTGAACCAGTGAGCCTGATGCCAGTATTACTCTGGGCCTTGGCTCAGCTGGCTAGCAGCACGCTACACATTGCCGCATGATTCTGGAGGTGACCATGAACAAGACTCGAGCTTCTTCTGTATAGTAATGTATGTTTGTGTCTGACCGTGCAGTGCTGCGAGACTCACTTACTGTATTGTCTACGAGTTCTGTTCTGTCATTCTAAGGCATCACATGGCTATCACACACTGTTCTCTGAGCTAGTCTGTCTGCCTGCCCATGTGTGTGCTAGCACTGAGTGTGCCTGCTCTGCATTGTGTCTGGTTGGCATATATTTTGAGTGTGGGTGTGTGGCCTAGTCCTGTCATGTCTCTGTGGACCAGTTCTGTGATGTGTGTGTGCCCAAGCCTGGAAATTTCTGTTTTGTATTTGTGGAAGTTGTGTGTGTCATGTATGTGTCTGCTGTGTGTGGCTGTAAGTGCCAGTTATGCTCTGTGTGTGCACTAGCCATGCCCTGACAGTGCTTACATCCCTGCTTGTGTCAGAGTCCCGTGGTATTCCTGTGCAGTTATACTTTTGTGCATGTGTGTTTGTTGTACATTTTGTGAGTTGCAGGTGTGTTATGTTTGTTTCATAACCTGTATGTTGCATGCTTGAGGTTGGTCTTGAGTGTAGCATATCAATAATGCCCTGCCCACCAGCCATACCCCCTTCATCACAATCCTAAAAAAAAAGTGTCCCTCTTTGGCCACTAGAAATGTTGGGAGGTATGGCATAACAGAAAAAATAAAATTGCTAATAGTCTTAAAAAACAAAACATATATAACAAAACATATGGGTAATTTTGCAAATTTTACATATATTTAGGTTGCTTTAAGTTGAGAGTTCCACTTTGAAAAACCTAATAAACTCATAAACGCATGGAGACATTTTTACATTTGCCCTGTCTTTAATTAAATCAGAATTCTTATTATTTATTTATATAGTACCATCTTATTCCTCAGCGCTGTACAATAGGGAATAGACATACAGAGATATTAAATAGTACAAATGGAACATCACACACAAATATACATGCACACACAAACATTCACACCAATATTGGTTTTAAAATCTTTGCTGCTAATAGAGATTCAAAAGACAGTTTTTCCTCTTTATACATGTGGCCCAGTGACACACACACTCACATTTTCTGCTTTCATACACACACACACACACACACACACACACACATTCTTTGCTTTCACACTGGGCAAACTGAGGCCCTCTAGCTGTGGAAGACTTCAACTCCCATCATCCCTAGCCAGCCAGAGACTGGCTGGGGATGATCGGAATTCTAGTCCTCCACAGCTGGAGAACCTCAGATGTCCCACTTCTGATACAGCGACTCCTTTATTGTACACCGCAACCCAAGAAAACAGTACTAGTTTCCAAGTGGCCACCAAGCATGATCAGTTTGGTGGTTGTCCAAATGTTTTCAGGTTCCAACAGATCTGAAATCTCCACAGTTCTGGACTCCTTGATTCCCAGCGGACATAGTATTATTGTCTAAAAGCACTTCATCATACAAATTATCCCTTTGTTTACATTTATACTCATGAGTAGGTCACTCAATTTAACCAAAGTCCTCTTTATCACCGCAAGTGATAATGTGCCAGTCAGCCTCACACACCCTGTATCACCACATTTTAGTGTCTGGCCCTTGTACAGACATGAACCATAATACTCCCTGTCCCTGCGTTTAAATATAGCTTTGCTTGTTAAAGGGTTTCTGGTGTCCAGACAAATGCCTCTCCATGTCACTTTATTTGCCTAGAATAGAACAGCTTGGGTTGGAAACAGCAAAGCATCTTCAACTGAGTGTTGTCTGGATATCTATGAGTCAATCCCTTCTGATTCATTGTTATACATTACCATATTATTCTTCCTTAACCTTTTAAAGACTATAGATGTGTGTAATGCATTGCTCCTTCAAGAGTTAAGGGGAATGTGTACCCTAAAATAAGTTATGATTACTTAATTGCAATCTCCTGATTTTTCTAAGCATATCAGTGTTTTAGAGTTTAGAAGCAATTATATTTTAGTTAAAAATAAGTAGAAATATTTATACATTGGTGATCATGTCCTAACAACAATGCCGGTCAATCAATAGACCTTCAGCTTCATGGACCTACAACTCCTTTCATCGGCTTATTGGGGGCTACAACTGTCATCCTTATGAGAATGATGACAATTGTACAGCCCAACAACTGTATATGTAAAGACTGGCTACCGCTGCCCCAGGAAATACCATTGAGGAGGATGGTGCTGACTATAGGTAGCTAGCTGACTTTGCTTCAGTTATGTGCCTATGTAATTACTTTGCACACCTGAAAATGGCCAGTGTGTGACCCCCTGTGCCAAGCTCATGTAAGTGTAACCCCTTCCGGATTGGCCGGTGACCAACTTCCGACCTTATCCATGATTACCTCTGACTTTGGCGCTAACAGGATGATGCTGAGTTTGGGGAATAATGAGCTTTTGGCAGTGCCTCCACTTAGCTAGGTATCTAATGATAGATGTTTATCCCTGCTAAGAAAACAACAAAGCAATTCTAATAATAACTGCACACAGTATGTATTTTAAAGGGGAATGGTACCCACAATATATATTGTAAAATGCAAAGAATAAAAACAGTGCAACAGAATAACACAGATATTTATAACATAGTCCTATACTGCACAGTGTGAAAGTTCAGCACCCATCAGTGACACCCTCCCAACAGTAGAGTCTCTATTATTTCCTCCCCCTCAGCTGATACAGACTCAGTCCCCTGGGGAAACGGTGGTGCACGTGGTGGGGCCCTTGTTGGAGGTAGCGCTACCCCTGTAGTGTGAGGTGTGAAACACAGAGTACCTTTTTGCAGCTTGTATGCAAATCTCCCTGTCTTTGCTTGACCTGGGAACTGTGCTTTCCTCCCTTCTATGCTGATTGCAGGCCTTGCACCTTTGGACAGCTTTGCACAGCTTTGCACTTGAACCCTCTGAGCAGCAACACCTTGATTGGCAGGCAGGTCACCTACAGGAGTTCCTCTGACAGGAGTCTGGATGGTTACTGGAGTGTCAGTTCCTTCTTCATAAGTAACATGTGGAGTAGTGCACCAAACAAGATATACTGCTAGACATTCACAAGCTTCCACACTAGGAGACTTCTGGGATCTCTCACTTTAATATACAACTCCTAGCAGAAAAGTGGTTTAAAATGTCTCTTATGCTGAGCAGCAGGGAGTTCTGCTCACTTCCCCTGCTCAAACCAAAACTGAAACTCCTCCAGCTCCCCTAGATCATCCTTCCCCTTCCTGGATACTCAGCAGGATTCTCATTGGCTGAGGGGAATGCTGGGGCAATGAGTCATCCACAGAGAACTCTATGGTCTACAGTGTAGCTCTGTGGTAACTGGAGGTATCTGGATACCAGGGTTACATAAGTATGTCAGGAGACATGAAAAAAAAAATAATTTCCTCACTGTATGTATAGGCCTAATTTGCTGTTGTCATGCTCTGAGAACTGGTTTATAAAGAGCATAAATTGTGGAGATCCGTAGCCTCTCTAGCTTGCCAGATATGTTGACTGTACTCTGTAGCTTGCATGTTCTGTTTGTCTGGTTGTCTACGATTTGCAACATTTGTGGTTTAGTATCTCCTCCATTGCAACTTGCAAGCTGTATGGCTCAGTCTCCATATCCTGCAAGACTGGGGTATAGTTTCTACATATTGCAAATGATTAGGCCATTTCTGTGTAGTTCAAAAGCTCTTAAGTTTGAGATATATATAATAATAATCACATAGGTTGTGTTTCAGTTAAACAAAGACTGAAAGATCTGTTGGTCAGCTTCTATAGACTGCAAACTCTGTTGTTTCTACTTAATCTTGCTTATCATGGAAAAACTGCAGCATACTTCACTTGACGAATAACTGACAATGCTAATGGTGGCTTGTCAATAGAGTACGAACCATAATATTTTGGCCAACTTGTGGACATTAGAAAGCTAATTTCTCCTGCAGAGTACCTCAGTATGATCAAGATGTGTGTTGGGGCGATCCACCTTACGAACAGACACCAGTGCAGCTACAGTGGCCGTATCTTCACTAGTGTTGAAGCTCAAACAGTGGAGGGAAATGAAAGGAATCATGTTTTTTGGGGTGGTTTTGTTTTTATTTTTAACAAGGGCACTCCCACTGTTTTATTCAAATGTTATAACCGTTCAAATTAGCAGGGAGTGAATTACAGTGTGATTATTTAATGAAAGTTCTGACAGCATGACGCAGCAGTTTCTATCACATTCTATTGATAACTATTTGTAAGTCGCCTCTGCCAGACAATGTAACAGAATAACTAATTGGAATCTAACGACTAGAGAGCATTGTTAATAAAAACAAACAACTAAAAACAAAAAAGTGTTTAAACAGTAATTATTTTGGAAATATTAATCTCTCAGTAATGTGAGTACCATTATTTTACTCAACAGGAAAAACACTACAATATATATTTTTCATAAAAAAAAGTTTACTGCTAATTTAAGCTTCCCCCATCTTCAGGAAGTTGCACGGTAGAAAATAATGCAAATACTAAAGAACAGGCTTGCTGGCTGTCAGACAGGCATAGTATTAAACCTCACATTGTGTGCTTTTATACCAGCACATGTTGTGTAAGTATCCCTTTAAGTGTACTTCAGAACTGTATTTGAGAAACTTTGTAAGATGATCAAGTGTTTAATCTGTAACAGTGTGGACTGTATTTTTCTCACTCGTGTATCACTAAACAGGTGATATTTAACTAAAACAGCAAGTGAGAAAACAGTGATAGCAACTGTACAAATATAAAACGCCAAATAAAAACATATAAATCATGTGATATTACCTCTGGATTTTACTACTCACATTTGTATTCTGTGCATGGAAATTAGTAAAAACATACTCATTTTGTGTTGTATTTTGATCAGTTTTGGGCAGGTAGGAAAGCCAAATGCAGGTTTATTTAGCATTCCTCCTCTCTACATTCAGGGGGTTAGAAGTATCCCTTAAATCAGTGAGCATGATTATTTGTACCCTATGTTGCGATTGATTTGTTCCAGAATTGCTGCAGCCTTTTAGTCTATATGACAGTGAAACTATTGATAAATTGTCCTCTGACATTGGAACATTCTCAAGGGGACACAACCCTGTAGACGAGGAGGACCACTGTGGAGATTTGTATTGCCTCTGCACTTGTGAGCAAGGGGTCCACATCTGCATATACAGAGGTCCTGACAAAATGACAGCCCAGCCATGAAATGCCAGACAATTCTTCTCTGAACAATTGAAACAGCTAACCCCAGACATATGTTTCTGCCTTATTGGGCCTTGTCGGTGAGGTGCAGCTGATCCCTCTAGGCACAAGGCGCAGGACATAGTCCTAGTGAGTTATTTGCATACCCTTGCATGAGCCGAGGTGAGCATCTCTGACTTCTTCTATGTGCAAATTGCTGTTAGGGTTAGTCACCCTAAGGGTAATGGGGGAATCCCCCTTGCTCACAAGTGCCTAAAGGGATCACCTGCATCTCACCGACGAGGCCCAACATCTGGGGTTAGCTCCCTTGTTCAGAGAAGAATTGTCTGGCATTTTGTGGATGGACTGTCCTTTTGGCAGGACCTTATGATATGCTTCAGAATATTTCTTTTCTGTGTATGGCACTTGTGAGCTATAAGAGATTGCACCCTGGGCCAAGGACACAGTCCTAGTGAGAGTTTGCATACATTTGCAAGCTCATGAGCTGAGTTAAGCATCTCTGACTTCTTGTAAACATAAGGAACATATGGGTGATTTTGAAAGCTCATTCAAAATCATCAAAGTTGTTTTTAGGTAATAGGGTCCCTTTAAGTTATTGGTTGCTAGAGAAGCCCCCAATGCATTGGTAACTAGCAAAACACTTCCTGGTGCATAATAACTATAGCCTTTTATCTGCCTCATTCTACATAGAGAAAGAGGTAGATAAAAGGCTATAGTTATTCTGTAATGTTTACATCTCAGGTCTACAGCAGGAAGTTTCTTGCTAATTACATATACAGAGCTAACTGCATAAATACACGAGGCAGTGCTAGGCTGTTTAACGGGTTTTCTGCCAAGATCACAAGTTGGTACAGCTAATGAAATTGGAGCGCTTTGTTATGAAAAGGTTTTGTTTCTTTCCATGTTCCCATCCATTAAAATACTTGCGGTGCAATTTAAATTAGTTGTTAGGGTCCCACAAAGGGTTCCACCACTGCAAAAAGGCAGAGAACCTTGATAAAGCCAATAAGGCGAAACGATTGTCGGGTCTCTGAACACAGACCATGTGTATCAGTATTTGGGCCCGTTTACATACCTCCCAACATTTTAAATTGCCAAAGAGGGACACTTGTGTTTTAGGGGGTGTTGTTGGTGGAGTGGCTAGTGGGTGGGGCATTACTGAGAATTTTTAGGCTGTTTCATGACCTATTGACACCTCCATGTGTAACCCAATACATGATTTAGAACAAGACTAAAGTGTTTTATTTACACAGGCTAATTTATAAACACATATAGTGATGTTAACCCCTTAGCGACCCTTGACATACCAGGACCGTCAAGGGTAAATGTGATCCAACGACCCTTGACGGTCCTGGTACGTCAAGGGTTAAACTCTTTTATCGCGGCCGCACGGAGCGATGGAAGAGTTCAAGCCGCTTGTTACTAAGTGTCCCGGTATCGGGACACTTAGTAACAAGCGGCAGAAACATTGTTGCAACATGCGATTCGCTTCAAAAGCGAATCACATGTTGCAAAACCTGAATGACAGGGACAGTATTTGTAAATACTGTCCCTGTCAGATCTCTCTGCCTCCCTCCACCTTGCATATTGCTGAGCGCCGTTTAGATAGGTAGTTCAATTAGGTTAGGTAGGTTCAGGATATACGTAGGTTAGGGTAAGTTTTAGGGTTAGATTTAGGTTTAGGGATAGCGTAAGAAAAATAAAAACCAAAAAACCCCAAACCCCCCCCCCAAAAAAAAAAAAATATATATATATATATATATATATAATAAGTGCAGTTTAGATAGGTAGTTCACTTGGGTTAGGTAGGTTCACAATATACGTAGGTTAGGGTAAGTTTTAGGGTTAGATTTAGGTTTAGGGATAGCGTAAGAAAAAAAAAAAACCCAAACCCCCCCCCCCCCAAAAAAAAAAAATAAATAAATATATATATATATATATATATATATATATATATATATATATATATATATATATATATATATATAATAAGTGCAGTTTAGATAGGTAGTTCATTTGGGTTAGGTAGGTTCAGGATATACGTAGGCTAGGGTAAGTTTTAGGGTTGGATTTAGGTTTAGGGATAGCGTAAGAAAAAAAAAAAAAGTTTTTTTAGTGGGCAAAATGCAGCGCAGGTACAGCGTTGAAGAGGCATATGCCTTTTTGGCGTCTGACTCTGAGGCAACAGACACTGCGTCAGATTTTGACATAGCGCAGTTTTCAGAAAGTGAGAGCAGCTCTAGTGATGACGCTGGGCCTTCTGTCAAGAAAAGACGCACTGCCCCAAGAGCTGCTCTGGCAACTGCCCCAGCACCTGCCAAAAGAACTGCCCAAAGACCTACCAAAATACCTACCCAAAGAAATGCCCCAAGTGCTGCCCCAAGAGCTGCCCTGGCAACTGCCCCAGCACCTGCCAAAAGATCTGCCCAAAGACCTACCAAAGAAATGCCCCAAGTGCTGCCCCAAGAGCTGCCCTGGCAACTGCCCCAGCACCTGCCCAAAGACCTGCCAAAAGACCTGCCCAAAGAAATGCCCCAACACCTGCCACTCCGGATCCTAATGAATGGTATCAATTTATGCCCACAAATCTCAGAATTCACAGGCAACCCAGGGATTCAAATTGATGTGGAAGGATTTACCCATGATCATTTTTTTGATTTGTTTTTGGGGGAAGACATTTTAGGTGAAATTGTTTCCCAAACCAATTTGTATGCAGCCCAGTATACTGCCGCCAACCCTAAGTGTGAAAAACGCTGTTTTTCTTTTTTTTTTTACTTACGTCATGGTTTACGAGGGATTGGTGGTAAAATGGCTGTGTATAAAATTGGAAAACACACCTAAAACGAGAGCCTGGGGTGTCTACTTTCCAAAAATATACACTTTTGGGGGGAAATCTTAAAAAAGAGCACTGTTACACAGCCCCAAATGAGACATGGCACCAGTAACGCAAGCTGTGAAAATTCAAAGTGTGAACCTGGAAACGCGCATGTTCCAATTTGGCCCCCGTAGCTCCCCCAAACCATGAGAAAGCTATGCATATGGGGTATTGCCGTACTCAGAAGAAGGAGCTGAACACTAATCAATTCAGTTTATAAAATCTTCACCTATTCTGTGCTTGAAATTCACATCAACATTGAAGGCAAAGTGTGAAAAACGCTGTTTTTTTACTTACGTCAAGTTTATGAGAAAGTGGTGGTAAAATGGCTGTGTAAAAAATTTGAAAACACACCTAAAATGAAAGCTGGGGGTGTCTACATTCCAAAAATATACACTTTTGGGGGGAAATTCTAAAGTGCAGCACTGGAACATAGCCCAAAATGAGTAATGGCATCAGTTAACCAAGATGTAAAAATTCAATATTTGTTTAAAATTGGGCCCCGTAGCTCCCCCAAACCTTGAGAAACCTATGCATATGGGGTATTGCCGTACTCAGAAGAAGGAGCTGAACACTAAACAATGCATTTTTAAAAATCTTCACCTATCATGTGCTTGAAATTCACATCAACATTGAAGTGCAAGTGTGAAAAACGCTGTTTTTTTAACTTACGTCAAGATTTACGAGCGATTGGTGGTAAAATGGCTGCGTAAAAAAATTGAAAACATACATAAAATGAAAGCCTGGGGTGTCTACTTTCCAAAAATATATACTTTTGGGGGGAAATCTTAGAGTGGAGCACTGTTACACAGCCCCAAATGAGACATGGCACCAGTGATGCAAGCTGTGAAAATTCAAAGTGTGAAACTGGAAACGCGCATGTTCCAATTTCGGCCCCGTAGCTCTCCCAAACCTTGAGAAACCTATGCATATGGGGTATTGCCGTACTCAGAAGAAGGAGCTGAACACTAAACAATGCATTTTTAAAAATCTTCACCTATCATGTGCTTGATATCAACAGTAGTATTGAAATGTAAGTGTGAAAACTGCAAAAAAACAAAATATTACCACAATTTTGAAATTTTTTTCTGGAAAAATAGCTGCATGAAAAACTCCAAAATTCTCCT
This sequence comes from Rhinophrynus dorsalis, assembly GCA_037306005.1. Taxonomy (NCBI): domain Eukaryota; kingdom Metazoa; phylum Chordata; class Amphibia; order Anura; family Rhinophrynidae; genus Rhinophrynus; species Rhinophrynus dorsalis. Next base: position 520,058,653 of record CM074718.1, read on the forward strand.
GATTATTTACCTTATGTTGTCTAGTTTTCAGAAACATATACCTTTGTGGGACATTTTTGGTTCTGGCACCATCAGCTAAGCTATGATGCTCACATGCCAATTGTTGAGAAATCACAAGTTGGAAATAACGGCAGCCATCTTGTAATATTTACCTTGTAAATGTGAGTAAAGGACTAAAATACTAGGCATATGGGGTATTCTTATATTCAGGAGAAGCAAATGAATATATTTAGGGGTATTTTTTTTCATTAACTAATAGTATGCAAATCCTGACAGAAAAATGTAAGCAAAATGTTGTTTTTTTTCAATTTTTTTCCTCTTTTTTTCTATTTTAATCAAATTAAACAATGAGGTATTCATATAATTGTGGTATCAAAAGAAAGCCCTACTTGTGCTTAAAAAACAGTATATAATTTATGTGGGTGCACAAAAGGAATTAGAGAAAATATGGTTGAACAAAGATAGTCAAAAAAGTCAAAATTGCTCCGGTCCTTAAGTCAAATCAAACTCAGATTTTCCCGGTCCTTAAGGGGTTAAACAAACAATAATGTGAGTTTTATTCCTATAGAGCAATATGATACACTTATATACACACCACACAGTCTGATCTCCTAAAAAGAGGGACATCAGGGTGGGAAAGAGGGACAGGGGGATTTGGGTCTAAAAGAGGGACTGTCCCTCCTAAAGAGGGACACTTGGGAGGTATGCGTTTATGTAACTTCAAATCCTCCCAGCAGTTATGTCCACAAAAATCATTTGGTAAAGGACCCGCTGGGTGAGTGATCGATAATGGCAAAATATAGAGGAGGGAGAGAGTAATTCTAAATTAAGTGACTTAGGACCCCTTGAAAAAGCTGTTAAGGCGAAATGATCGTCGGGTCTCTGAACACAGACCATGTGTATCAGTATTTGGGCCTGTGTATGTAACTATAATAATGAGTTACTTCTATTAGTTCTTAGTTAATTCTGAGTTCAAGATATTTTGCAGCTGATCGGTACTATTGCTATTGCAGCCTGCAAAAGGCTGAGTTTGTAAGGTACAAGATTCACATAGGATGTAGCAGTTAGCAACAGCGCCACCTGGTTGTAAAACATCAACTTAACTTTTTAATAACTTTTGAAAGACACATCTCAAGTCGGAGACTACTGCAGTACTCCATAACTGACTAATCCTTAATGTAACCACTTCTAGGTATGTCAGAAAGAGAGCGACAAGTGATGAAGAAATTGAAGGAGGTGGTGGACAAACAGAGAGATGAAATTAGAGCCAAGGATCGAGAGCTTGTACTTAAGAACGAGGATGTGGAAGCGGTGAGTGTGACAATAGCTTTTATGAAAAATCTGGCTTGAATTAACCCTTTGAGTACAAGAGATGTATCAGATGCATTGCGTTGCAGTGCATCTGATATCTCCCTGGCACTCAAAGGGTTAAACCAAGGCAGTTACTAGGAACCATCTACAGAAAGCTACAGAGTTGTAGTTCTGGGGTATATCAGCTGTACATCTGGGGGGGGGGGCATAAAAATGTTGAACTGAAAAAAGTGCAGAGATGTGCAGCAAAACTGATAAAAGGATTGGAGGATCTGAGTTATAAAGAGAGACTAGCCAAACTGGGTTTATTTACATTAGAGAAGAGACGTCTAAGGGCTGATATGATTACCATTTACAAATATTTTGAAGGTCAATACAAAGAACTATCCAATTAATTATTTACACAAAGAGATGAGCTAAGAAAGAGAGGTCATCCAGTAAGACTAGAGGAAAGGCCCTTTTGAGTAAGATAAATGCAAGGATTTTTTACAGTTTTTATAACTTCCATTTTCTTTCTCCAATGTCACGCTCATCATTATGGGAGTTGTCCAGCAATCTGTTGGAGAGGGGTGTACAGCCTGACACACACAAAACAATGCATTCCTTTACAAGATAAATCCTCAGTCCACAAAAAAAAAAAAAATATATATATATATATAATAGTCCCAGTATGATATAATAAATGGACTGAATAACACAGTAATGTTCATAATCTGCAGACTTTTCGTGTTGCTCCCAAAATCACCTTCCAAGCTTATTACAGTATAGCTAAAAGAAAAAAGAGTGCAGGTGAATCTGAGAGCAAAATCTGTATGTTAACCAATCCTATCTATTGTGCTTGTACTTACAGCATTGATGGAGTTAATAAACCCAATAGATACGATACTCACGAAACACATAGGGACCCTGGTTTCAAGTTTTTAATTACATATCTTCTCTATTGCACTTTATACTTGTGTTCCGGTTTATATCACTAATATCTGCTTCCAGAAACGAGACACAATTCTTTTAGGCTTGCATTCCACTACATTCTGGTTAGTGGGGTACTGGGAATTCCATAGGGGCCTTTGATCAATAAGGTATTACCCTTAGAGGACTTGCATGCCCTATATGTGTTTCTGTCTCTGTCCCAGATTTGGAGATTGAGGAAAAGGAGTCATGCTCTTATCCAGATCTATAGGACCATCCAGCTCGTTACAAAGATTGATATCTGCATATGTTGTATCTATTGGGCCTGTTAACTCCATCAGTGCTATAATTACAAGCACAATAGATAGGATTGGTTAACATACAGATTTTACTCTCAGATTGTACTGTGCACTTCTTTTTCGTTTAGGTGTACAACCTGAGGCTTCTAGCTGTGGAGGACTATAATTACCATTATGAGATGAATGTGATTGGTGGTCCCCCACAGATGGAGGGCCTTGGGTTTCACATCCCACTTTAGGAAGACACAGGCAACCCCTGCTCTATTGTGTTCATAGAGAAGCTGTTTTCTGAATTTACTGCAATCTACTTACTAGAACAATGTTTCTCAACCCCTGCCCTCAGGACCCACTAACAGGCCAGGACTTAGGGATTTCTCTGCTAGAGCACAGGTGTGGTGATCAGAGGCTCATTCACATTGATTAACTCACCTGTGCTCTAACAAGGAAATCATCAAATCCTGGCCTGTTAGTGGGTCCTGAGGACAGGAGTTGAGAACCACTATGCTAGAGACTCTTTAACATTTTGGAATTTACACTCATTTTTGGTATTGGACGTTACAAGTGATTGTCTCCATGTGCTGCAGTTACAACAGCAGCAGACACGCCTGATGAAGATAAACCATGATCTGCGGCACCGTATCACGGTGGTGGAGGCGCAGGGGAAGTCCCTGATTGAACAGAAGGTAGAGCTGGAGGCATATCTGCAAACAAAGGAGCAGGAATCTGGCAGTATGAGAGCAGAGATAGGCAAACTGAGGGACAGGCTCAGGGGAGAGCAACACCAGAACGGGCAGGATATTAAGGTAAGACTGGTGGGGAATGTGGTGTTCAGTGGAAAAGACAACAGTGGCATGTGACCAGGGTTTCCTCTTTGGTGAGCAAAAGTGAGTTACACATCCTGAAAGAAATTAGAATAATTCAAACTGGGAATTACTGCATGTTGGAGCTGTTATTCAAGTGCAGCCCTGCATAAACAGTACTCTGGGTCTGATACTTTTTTTTATACCCCTGGAAATCCAGTAGTTATACATCTATATCCTGCATAAAACTAGAACTACATATTCAACTTTGTGTACTTTCTCTAAATGATATTCTCCCTGGACTGCTGCTTTGGATTTATTCCCTGATTTCCATTATGAAAGTAGACCTTCTTCTTCAGGATGTTGCTATCCTTTTCACCTGCCAAAGTATTAAAGGAAAAATATCAGCCAGAGACAAGTGGTTTTACATGTAATTGCTGTGGTACCCTGAAACAGTAGTCATTGCACAAACTGGGCAAAATGCTCTAGGACCAAAGTAGGATGGATTCATGCCTTGCTGTCCTTTGGATCACTGATGCAGTATAAATGAGTGCTGTGTGTTCTTCTGCAGTTTATCTCCTCCTCCCTGTCTACTGTTGTCTATCCTCCTTACACCCGCAGTTTGTCCCCCCTAATGTTGCAGCTTTTCTGGATTTCCTTACATGAACACAGGTGAATCAGTTAGTACCCCAGTCATTCTGATGGATCTGATTTAGTTAACGACATTCGCTTGTGTTACTTGAGGATTTCCTGAAAACATACATTGTTGAGGGAGGGGAATGAGGACAGCTTTGAAAGCCCCTGCTCTAGATCATTGTTTCTCATCATTGTTCTTCTGGGCACACCAACTGGACACATTTTCAAAATATCCCTAATTAAGCATAGGGAGATCAGTCAAAATGCCTGAGCCACTGATTACTCACCTCAAATTAAGCAGGCATATCTTGAAAAGCTGACTTGGTGGTGTGCCCTGAAGACTAATATTGAGAAACACTGGTCTAGATACCATTCTTAAAAGCAGAGTCTAGGGCAGGGATGAGCAACCTTAGGCCCTCCAACTGTTGAGGATAAAAATTTCCATTCAACCTCAACCAGCCGCTGGCTCTCCGGGAATTATGGGAATTGTAGTCATGTCAACATCTCAAGTTGACCAACCCTGTTCTAAGGGACAGAACAAAAGGAATAGGTTTGAGATGAAATGCATTAGCATGCTCCGCTTTCACTCAGTGGAGGAGAGGCACCTTGCTTCTAGTGGAACATACCCAGTTGGTGCCATGGCTAATTTAGAAAAGTACTTAAGCTGAACTTTTTCATCAGGGCACTTTGGTACATGAGAGCTATTAAAAAAACACTTGTCTCAAAGTTATACATTTTTTTAATACTGTATAAGGCATTGACAATTCTTTTTACAACAAAATGATTATACATGTGTATGTAATGATCTTGTCCCCACTCTACAGACAGAAGCCATAAATGAAGACTGTCTTTTTGAAGCAGACAAGGTGTCTCTAGACCTTAAAGATTCAAGTCGACCCAGGTTTACTCTACAAGAGCTGCGCGATGTACTACACGAGAGGAATGAGCTGAAAGCCAAAGTCTTTATGTTACAGGAAGAGCTAGCCTACTACAAAAGGTAAAAGAGCCAAGGCCTAATTCATTAGACATTGTTATTGATAAAAATATAGAGGTACAATGTTAATATATCTGTAGAGCTCATTCTCCTTAACCCTTAAAGGGATAGTAATACTTAAAAATAAAAAAAAATATGTTGTAGGGTTTATCCCTCTGAGTAAAACAAGAGTACTCCCACTGCTGAAAGGTGTTTCATTCAAAAGTTATTAATTTTCAAAGTTGAATTTTTTAGGTGCAATATCACAGTGGCCTGAAATTGTACAGTGGCGCTGTTGCTACACCATCCTATGGAGATTTATGGTCCCACTGTACAATTTCAGGCCACTTTGATATTGCACCTAAAAAATTCAACTTTTAAAATTAATAACTTTTGAATGAAACACCTTTCAGCAGTGGGAATACTCTTATTTTACTCAGGGGGATACACCCTACAACATATTTTTTTTTTTACATTTTAAGTATTACTATCCCTTTAAGGACTAGGAATTTTTTGCACTGGCGGACCAGGGCCATTTTAGTTGCAGAGTCAACACATGTGAGGGATCACATGTACTGGCTTACCAAGAAAGAGAGCGACAGGCTAAAACTGACTTCTCAGGTCTTGGAGCAGTCAGTTTCAGCTTTCTGGTATAATCACAGCTTACCCTCAGGGGCGCTGTGATCATAAAACTCATGACGTGCCAGGACCATCACCCGTCTATAATGGACCAAAAGTTGTGATGTCCTGGCACGTCATTGGTCCTTAAGAGGCTTAAGTAAAATAAACAGGGAGACTGACGTACTAAGAAAACGCTGGACCAATTCTGGACCAAACCATTTGCACCATAGAGTGCAAATAAACATTCAAGGGACACTAATGTCCAATAATAACTTTATGTTGTTTTGTAGATTAAAATAAAAATAAATTATGTGGCGCATATCCCATCTAAAGTTCCCTTTCTCCTGATGTCAGCTGTAATGCTGACAGCAGGAGATTCGAGTCGGCCGACTCAAGGTGGCTCTTCACCAGAGCCGAAATATCGATATTTAAGAAGAACTACTTAATTGGAATTGTCTACAAAGTGTGCTTGCAAACCAGGCACACTTTGTAGACCGATCCATTGAAGTAATTATTTTCAAATATTGCTATTTTGGCTCTGTTGCAGAACCGCCGACTGGTCCCAGGACCGGGATCTCCTGCTGTCAGCTAGACACAGACGTCAGGAGAAGGGGAGGGAGGGGGGAACTTTAGATGCGAATATCTCTCAAACCATGAAAGGATTGAGAGATGGGATTTGCTCCACATAATTTAATTTTTTTAACACTACAAAACAACATAAATTTATTATTGGACATTAGTGTCCCTTTTACATTGATTTAAATTTGATCTTTAACCCCTTCATAAAAACATTGAGAAGCAATGAGTTTGGGGAATGTTTATCTGTCCTCTGTTTTGCATCTGGTTTGTTCCAGAATTGCTCCAGTTCCTGTTACTACAACAGCCTCAATGATGTCTGTCATTAGCATCATAAGTCTAAAGTAATAACAAGGCATAATGTGAAAAAAAAATTATATATATATATATATATATATATATATATATATATACAAATGTCCCATAATGAGCACTCACTGTTTACTCCACATGCGCCCGGGTGTTCTCCTCCACTTAATGTATAATAAATTTCCGATGTATAGAAAACACTCACAGGACTTTCTTCAAGTGAAAAAGTGTAAATTTAATCATCATGATGATTAAATTTACACTTTTTCACTTGAAGAAAGTCCTGTGAGTGTTTTCTATACATCGGAAATTTATTATATATATATATATATATATATTAGAGTTTGTCCTGCTGAGCAAAATGCAGGCACTCCCAACTGTGAGAGATGTTTCATTCAAATGATGGTGCAGCTCAGACTTGCATTTTTTGGGTGCAGTACTGCCTAATCCCAAAAATTTCCAGTGGTGCTGTTGCTAGTCTCCCGTGGAGACATCTCCACCAAAATGTCAGGCCTTGGAAGTACTCTGGCCAAAATTTCAAACTGGAGATACAGTAACATTTGATTAAACATCTCTCAGCATTGTTAGTATTTGTTTTACTCAGCGTTATAAACCTTGCAATATATATTTTTCCCTTATTAACCCTTTGAGTGCCAGAGAGGTATTCAACACATTGCAGCGCAATGCGTATACACCTCTGGCTCTCAAAGGGTTTAACTATCTCTTTACTATCATCAGGAAGGGCTGGCTAAATATATAAATATATAGATTCAGAGCCATTTAGACAAAGAGAGGAAACTGAGCAATTCTGGGGAAATAAATCCAATTGATTTAAATGTGGCATTAACCCCATGAATGCTAGAGAGGTAGCCAAAGCAGTTATGGAGTTAAAGGGACAGTAATGTGCCATAAAAACCTGTTCTAGTTTTGTAAAGCAGGAAAAAATAATCAGAATGGCACAAACCCTATCTCTCAAACCGCTATGGTTTGAGAGAGATAGGCATTGAAAGTTCCCCATCCCTCCCCTTCTCCTGATGTCAGCTGTAAAGCTGACAGCAGGAGATCCATGTCGGCCAACATGAAAAGGCTCTTCAGCAGAGCCGAAATTGCGTTATTGCAAAATAATTACTTCATTGGAAAGGTCTACAAAGTGTACTTGCAGACCAGGCACACTTTGTAGACCTTTCCAATGAAGTAATTATTTTGCAGTAACACAATTTTGGCTCTCCTGCAGAGCCTCCGGTTGGTCCCCAGACATGACTTTGCTGCTGTCAGCACAGCACTGATGTAAGGGAAAGGGGAGGGAGGGGGGAACTTTCAATGCTTATATCTCTCAAACCATAGTGGTTTGAGAGATAGGGTTTGTGCCATTCTCCTTATTTTTTTCCTGCTCTACAAAACTAGAACAAGTTTTTATGGGGCATTACTGTCCCTTTAAAAGCTCCATTTAAATCAACAGGAATTTTGATATTTCTCTGTGGTGTTTTTTTTTTCCCCCTATAACTGAGCCATGTTGTACGTATGGCCCTGAGATGATATTCTGACGTTTAATCCTTTGAGTGCCAGGGGACAAGTAACACATTGATTTTCAGTGCTTTGCTTACCCCTTTGGCTCTAAATGGGTTAAAGTTAGCTTTATATTAAAAAAAAAAAAAAAACACGTTTACAATTATTAGATTTGCTGTCGATGTGCATATGACTATTTCAGTATTCCACTTGTTTTTGGACTACAATTCCCATTAGCCACATGAATTATCATGGAAGTTGTAGTACAACAACAGCTGAAGAAGACACAGGTTATTCCCCACTGGCCTAGGCAAAAAGCAACTGCATTTTGGGTTTGGATGCAGAAATATACAAAGCATTGACATTATTTAATACATTTACATTTCTTTGGAAATGCCTTCTTAAAATATCTGGATTTACCAGAATGGATGAGGTACCTCTGGACTGTGTGGTAATTAAAGGAGCAGTAAACTTTTTTATGAAATGTATATGTTATAGAACTTTTTCTGCTGAGTTAAACAAGGTCACTCCCAGCGCTGTCAGTTGTTTTAGTCAAAAGTTATAACAGTTCAATTAATCAGGAAGTGAATTTATTATTCGTTTACTTCCAGGAAGTTCTAACTGACAAGAAGCGACAGGCAGTTTCTATCACATTCTATGGAGAACTGTAAGTCACTGACTTTCTACTCCATTGGAATGTAACTGAAAAATGAATTTGAATTTGACCACTAGAGGGCACTGCTATTGTAAAAAACCACATGTTTAAACTGCAATAACTCGGGAAATATGCATCCTGCAGCAGTGTGAGTACCCTTATTATGCTCAACAGCAAATAAACTACAATATATACTTTTTCATAAAGAATTTTACTGCTCCTTTATGTTTGCTTTCTTAGTTTGCTTCTGTTGTGACTAATAATTGTTGAAACTCCTTTGGCAGACGATGTGCTTGAAACCTTGTAGGGAGGAATGTCCAAAAGAAAAGTGGAGGGGTTCTGAGGCAAACCATTTGCACTATAGGGAAGAGTTAAAATTTCAAAAAATCCCCATTGATTAAATGGGGATTTAACCCCTTGAATGTTAGAGAGGTCCCAAGGCATTGTGCAGCATTCAAGAGATTAAAACCCAATTTAAATCAATGAGACGTTTTAGTTCTCTCCTATAGTGCAAATGGTTTGCCCCAGAACTCCTTTAGTTTTCTTTTGAACATAAAGACTTTATTAATTGTTCAATATGACTAGAACGTTTTTCTTTTCCTCTGCAGTGAAGAAGCAGAGGAGGAAAACAAGCTGCCACAAACTTCCCCTATAATTAACAACAAAACACCCACCCCTCAGGAGTCTGGCATCAAACGCCTGTAAGTGGTAAATATGTTAATGCTGTGTGTTTGTGCACGTTACTGCACAGTATCATGACTGACTTTTCAAATGTACGTGATAAACTCTATTTTTATTTTTATTTATAAGTTTATTTCATAAATGTATTTTTGGTTTCTCTTTATTTGTGAAGTAAATATATATATTTTTTATAGAAGCCAAGAGCATTCTATGCAGCCACTTCCTGTCTTAATCACTATATTACCGCCCCACTCGTTGACACATAGACCCATATGATCAGAAGAGAAGTGGAGGAATTCTAGGGCAAACCATCTGCACTATAGGGGAGAACTAAAAAATTCCCATTGATTTTCATGGAAATTTTAACCCCTTAAATGCCAGTCATCGCCAGTGCTTTGCAATGCGTTGGAGACCTCTCTAGCATTCAAAGGGTTAAAATCTCCATTTAAATCAATAGGAATTTTTAGTTTTCCCCTGTATTGCATTTCGGCAATTTCTCCGCTTCATTTTTGAACATACAGCCCTTAAATGTGGGCCATGCTGCCTCAAGACAAGTTTAATTTGTTTTCCAGAGGCTTAAATCTGCCTATATGGTATACTATGCATTTAGTTTTTTTTTAGAAATGATGCTTCATTTTGGTGTGGCACTTTATACCCAGAATGTTCATTGGTTTTAATTGAGGTCAAGCCTGCCCCTCACTGTGCTATAGAAATGTCCAGAGTATTGTGGATCCGCCTCCAACAAAAATGTAACTAGCAGCCAAATGTATGGGACAAATTTTCTAAACTGTAATTTTGCAAAAGTTGACATGGTGCGCCAACGAGAGTAGTCCTCATGCTCTTTATACTGCAAACTTCCCCAAATTAATGGTCTCATTGAAATTTCTAAACTAGTGATCAATAAAATCAAATAATTTTATTGAAAGTTTTCATGTAAAAACATAGAATACTCTCTGTACAATATATCAAGAGTGACTTACATGTCACAGGGAAACACTTGTGGTAGATGTAAAAGCTGGTCCTTTATCACGTTTCTCATGTAAGCTTAATCATGATCAAAGATCAGCCTCAATCAAATCTCCATCTTTAAAGACTAATAGCCAATCACAATGAACTTCAAAAGGCAATAAAGCGCTACATTACAATGAGAGAATCTCGCATAAAAAAGCGAAATTGTTATCATGCTTCAGTAGAGTCAAAACAAAACAACCATAATCATTACAATACTAGAGACATCATAATAATATTTATCTTACAATGTGTTACAATGTCTCTAGTATTAAGATTATTTTTACATTGGTTATTGGTAGTGAGTATTACAGAAAGTTGAGCACATTTATAAATGGGCGAGTAATGGAATTGGGATCATTGAGTAGTGACTATCAACAGTGTAGCTTTTGTTTATGTGAGATTCTTTAACTATGACTTAGAGCTTTACTGCCTTTTGAAGTTCATTGTGATTGGAGATTAAGCCTTTAATCCCTTAACATCTGGTGACATGCCAGGACAGTCACGTTGGTTCAGACGTTAAGGACTGGTGACGGTCCTGGCACTTCAAGGAATTCTGGCATGGTAGCGTGGCTGCACACTGCTCTACCATCCCAGAATTCATTGTGCAAATAAAAGACAGTGCTGTGGTCCATGACGGCCATCCACTCCCAGATCGGGTGTCATTAAGGGGTTAAAGATGGAGATTTGATTGAGGCCAATCTTTTTTCACGATTAAGTATTTCGTACACGCGAAAAGTGTTTCCCCTCTGGCATATAAGTCACTCTTGATACATTGTACAGTGTGTCGTAAACTTTAAATAAAGTATGTGATGATTATCTGCATCTGCATTAGTTTGGATGGTTCAGTTCATCTATTAGAAATGTCCCCATTGTGTGGGTTCATTCATAACAGTGTGTACTGATCCAGCACAGGAACTCATTTGCATACAGGACCACGCTGTGCCGCCAACAAATTAAGGGTCATTTCTCTAAAACTGTTTACATTAAAAACAAATGGCAAGTACAGTATATAGGCAATTTTTATTTACCTGTAGAATTAACTGAACTTTTCTTAAGGTGACAAGTCCACATTAACCCTTTCAGCGCAAGGGGAGATGTGTAATGCTTTGTTGAGCAGTGTCAGTGAGTGGGGGAGTTAAGACGAGTTGTGCCTGCATCACATGACTGCAATTGTCATAAATTATAGCTCTAAACAACTCAAACTAATGTTCTAAATAAAAAATGGCTAGTACAACATAAGCTGTTTCAAACTATTCAAAGCTGTTTTTAGGTGATGGAGTTCCTTTAAATCAGTGGGTATGTTTTTGTCCCCTATGGTACGGATAGTTCATACTGGTTCATGCTTTGATTCGGGGGGAGGGGCAACTGTAATTTTAACTGATAGGGTGGACTTTAGCATGCCTCTTGAGTTTTCGGGATAATTCATACAGCTTATTCATTATTATTTGAACCACACAGAGTCTATATGACCTCAGTTATACCTATGATGAGTGCAGTTTGTAAGTACTAAGGGATGCGCTTGACTGACTTGGCTGCTGGATATGACAGTATAGACCAATTCAGTGTAATTTTTCTGCAGACCAGTCTTGTACTGGAGAAGTACACATATTGGGAGATTCACTAAGCGGTGATAAGGACATGATATAATGGAGATGACTTCTCCAGTTCCTATGTTATTTTATGGAGCCATTCACTAAGTTCTCCAAAGCTGAAGAAATCTTAGTGCATAGGCTCCATAGAATAACCTAGAAATTGGAGAAGTGATAAACTGGAGAAGTCATCGCCACTTTATCACCTTGTTATCACCCTTGGTGAGAAGTTTATTGGTTAGAGTTCCCCTATAATATTAAGTATGATTTGCTGTGCTTAGTTACTGTTGTGGCAGGGGCTCTGCTTTATATAGCAAGTATGCAGCTCAGTGCACTTCTATAACTAGCGCAAGGTTATAAACTGCTCAGAACTCTGACTTCCATGTTTAGAACTCAGCACAGGCTGAATGGAAACACAGCTGATAAACATGGACTATTTTCCAAAACCAGAAAGCAGAAGATGCTTTTAATATTATTGCTATTTTTGTCTGTCTACATAATTTTCTATGGGCCCTATGTTAAAAAAAAAAACAGAGTAGTTCAAGGGCAAATCAGCTGCACCATAGGGACAAATACAAATTCCCATTGTTTTGCATGGAAGTTTTAATCCTTTGGATGTTATAGAGGCCTCCAATACATTGCAAAGCTATATGATGTAGCGTTCTCTAGCATTCCGTGGGTAAAATCCCAGTTTATATCAATGGACTTTTATATTTGACCCATATGGAGCAGCTGTTTTGCCCCAGCATTTCCTGACTTTCCTTTGAACACGGGGCCCTTTGTCTTTTACTATTTTATTACTATACACACTTCATGGCCAAAAGTATTTGGACACCTGCCCTTCAAACATCTAATTCCAATATCTTAGGCATTAATATGGTGTTGCCCCCCCCCCTTTGCTTCTGTTACAGCCTCCTCTCTTCTGGGAAGGCTTTCTACTAGATGTTGGAACATTGCTGTGGGGATTTGCTTCAATTCTGCCACTAGAGCATTAGTGAGGTTGGCATTGTTGTTGGCCTGTTATGCTTGGCAAGCAGTCCGCATTCCAAATCATCCCAATGGTATTCAGTGTGGTTGCGGTCAGGGCTCTATGCAAGCCAGTCAAGTTCTTCCACACCAATCTCAACAATCCATTTCTGTATGGACCTGTCTTTTTGCATGGGTGCCACAGTGTTGAAAGCACAGAATTATCTAGTATGTCATTGTATGGGGTAGTGTTAAGATTTCCCTTCACTGGAACTAAGGGACCTAGCCTGAACCATGAAAAACAGCCCCATGCCATTATTCCTCTTCCACCAAACTTTATAGTTGACCGTATGCATTCAGTCGGTAGCATTCTCGAGACATCCATCTGACTGCCAGATTCATCACTCCAGAGAACTTATTCTTACTGCTCCAGAGTCCAATGGATGGCAAGTTTTACATCACTCCATCTGACACTTGACATTGAGCACTGTGATCTTAGGCTTGTGTGTGGCTGTTTGGCCATGTAAACCTATTGCATGAAGCTCTCAATGAAAAGTTTTTGTGTTGATGTTGCTTCCAGAGGCAGTTTGGAACTCAATAGTGAGTGTTGTAGCCAAGGACTGACTGTCTTTATGCACTCTACGCCTCAGCACTTCGAGGGCCCTATCGGTGAGCTACTATTGCATACAATAAAACTTACAGGTGACAAGAGAGGCAGAAATCTGACAAACTGACTTGTTAGAAAGCTGGCATCCTATGAGGGTGCCGCTTTGAAAGTCAGTGCACTCTGAAGTATGGGCAGTTCTACTGCCAATGTTTGTCTGTGGAGATTGCATGGATGTGTGCTTGATTTGAAACACCTGTCAGCAAAGGGTGTGGCTGAAATAGCCTAATCCACTAATCAGAAGGGGTGTCCACATACTTTTGGCTATGTAGTGTATTATGGGCCTAAACTAGGGGTTTCAAGCATACAGACTGTGGACTGTATCCCACCCCCTTTAAGCCTCTCCCTCTAGCTCGCTATGACTTCAGAAGACAACAAAGCTGCCTTTGTGTTTCTGTACAGCAAATAATTTTTCAGTCAAGTGCCTTCTGATGTTAACAGGAGGTTTCACATCTGAATATTACTGTGTTAAGGGGGGAAGCTCTGGGCCACACTGGAAATCACCCTTTGTAAAAAAAATAATCCACCTCATGTACTGTCAGAGATATGGACTGTGTTCCTGGCCCCAGGAGGCCTCCGGAGAGGGGTAGTTACACAGTTGCTTATCAGCCACGCATCTAAAAAAAAACAAACAAAAAAAAAAAACCACACCTTACAGCATTTTGTGTTTATGAGAGTGTGTACATTTGTGTGTGAGTGCACAGGATCACTGTACATTTCATTGTACCGATTGTGTGGCCCTCTGGAGATGTCCTAGAATACAAACCTGCCCATTGACTGAGTTTGACACCCCTGGACAAATTATTAGTACACTTGTCAGTTGCTCTTTGCTTGTGTTTTTTTTCCCCACAATTTATTTATTACATTGGCCTATATGTATAAAAGCAAAGTAGAACACTTCTGGGGTAAACTAACCGTGTGTAAGAAATTAAACTTCCCATTGTTTTAAATGGAGCTTTTAGCTCCTTGAATCCTAGAGAGGTCTACGACACAAAGCAATGCATTGGAAATCTCTATCATTTAAGGGATTAAAATCCCCATTAAATCAGTTGAAATAGGAGGAGTTTTGATTTGTCCCTTGTGGTGCAGTTGGTTTTCTCCAGAATTGTGACACTGTGTACATAAGTTCCTTTGAGTTCTAATGTATTTTATCCAAGCCTCTGTCAGATAAGCATTAGGAAACTTCCATCTCATTGGATAACATGGTGCCTTCCTGGTTGAATACAGCCAAGCATATATTCATTATTTGATTTCTTTTTATTCAGCAGTTGCACAAAATGTCTGTAGTTGTTAAAGGGATAGTAATGCTTTATTATTACTATCCCCCATATTGTACATATTTGCAAAATAATTTAATAGCCCCCAGGTTCATCTCTCTAACCTTTATGGTTTGAGAGATAACCAAAGGAAAAGTTCCCCCCTCCCTCCCCCTTCCCTGAAGGGGGAAAGGACTTTTTACTGAACTACAAGGATTGCACGTTATCCTTCAGGTGTCTCAGGCTGTTTCGTAGCCATCTGCGATGGTGAGGGAGTACATGCTGATGCTAGGTTATTTAGTCTCGGACCTGGAGGCAGTGTCACTTGCACAATTCCACATTCAGGAGTTGCAATTGGACATTTTCAAGAATTGGTCCAGACAGCAGTGGCAACTATACCATGTCATGTCTCTGTCTGCCAGGACAAAACTGGACCTTTGTTGGTGGCTTTATTGCCGTCACCTGACCTTGGGACAGCTCCTGGTCATAGGTAAGATGGACACCAGTCTGACAGTCTACAGCATGACTGTGGGTCAGCTGACCACACTGGGTCTTTGAACCAAAGAGTAGAGTTTTCTGTCTGTTCTTGTGCTTGAGGTGATTCGCCTAGATCTAAGGCATTGGTCTTAGTCCTTCCAGGGATCCCTGGGGCAGATCCTGCCAGACAATGTGACAATGGATGGAGTAGACAACATTGTGACAGACGATCTCAGTCACCAAAATCTGGATCCCGGCAACTGGGAATTCAGTCAGAGAGTATTTTATTTCACAGTCTGTCTATGGAGTCTCCATGTGGTGGACCTAATGGCTTCTCGGCTGAATCTCAAGGTTCCTCAGTTCTGTGACAACGCCGAAAAAAGACGCTCGTCCGTTAAGTCCAGCCCATGCCAAAAACACCCACGTTGATCCAGAGGAAGGCAAAACAGAAAAAAAAAAGCTCTCTGGAGCAATTTCCAATTTAGCCCCAAGTGGGTAAAAAAATTCCTTCCTGACTCCAAATGTGTCATGGTTTATTACGACTCTCAGACGTAAGGTTAGGTAAAAACACAACTTTATTGAAAAGTTAAAGCAAATCCCATAGGATTTCATACACGTACATACAATACATAAAATGGCAAGTAGAAATGGCAATATAGAATCAGGCTCTACCGGCCCTGCCAATATACCGGGCAGGGCAGCCTGGGCAGGCAATAGACAGGTGGCTCTACCGGCCCTGCCAATGTACCGGGCAAGGCAGCCTAACGACAGTCAGGAGTGTACAGGCTCTACCGGCCCTGCCAATATACCGGGCAAGGCAGCCTAAGGAATAACCAGCTGAAACAGACTCTACCGGCCCTGCCAATATACCGGGCAGGGCAGCCTGAAGGAACACTGAGAGGCTAGGTTCTACCGGCCCTGCCAATACCGGGTAAGGCAACCTTAAGATGGAATGTATAGAGGTTCTACCGGCCTTACCAATATACCGGGCAGGGCAACCCAAGGAGGAGGTGTCAACCGGAGGGGCCACAATAACTGTCAGATGAAATGGACAGTCAAGATGTAACGTAAGTACGCAGCCCAAATACACCAGTAATTATGAAACCCAATACCTGGGGATAGATGGAGTAAAGGCTGTCTAGGACTGGACAGCACACTGAGGACCAACAGTATAACTGAGTAGTAGGCCACGAGGGCCAGGAGCGAACCAGCGTCCGCACGCTGGGAGCCAACAGATCTCAATGTGTAATACTGTGAGGCAATGGAGCGAACCAGCGCCCGCGCGCTGGGAACCAACAGACAGTATGATGTAGCCGCAAGGCTTGAGAGTGAACCAGCGTCCGCACGCTGGGAGCCAACGGATCTCAATGTGTAATGCTGTGATGCCAAGGAGCGAACCAGTGCCCGAGCGCTGGGAACCAACAACTTGTCTAATAGCCGCAAGGCTTGGAAGCGAACCAGCGTCTGCAAGCTGGGAGCCAACAGAGGTCAATGTGTAATGCCGTGAGGCAATGGAGCAAACCAGCGCCCGCGTGCTGGGAACCAACAACCTAGTATAATAGCCGCTAGGTTTGGGAGTGAACCAGCGTCCGCACGCTGGGAGCCAACAGAGGTCAATGTGTAATGCCGTGAGGCAATGGAGCGAACTAGCACCCACGCGCTGGGAACCAACACCCTTGTATAATAGCCACTAGGCTTGGGAGCAAACCAGCGTCCGCACGCTGGGAGCCAACAGAGGTCAATGTGTAATGCCGTGAGGCAATGGAGCAAACCAGCTCCCGCGTGCTGGGAACCAACAACCTAGTATAATAGCCGCTAGGTTTGGGAGTGAACCAGCGTCCGCACGCTGGGAGCCAACAGAGGTCAATGTGTAATGCCGTGAGGCAATGGAGCAAACTAGCACCCACGCGCTGGGAACCAACACCCTTGTATAATAGCCACTAGGCTTCGGAGCAAACCAGCGTCCGCACGCTGGGAGCCAACAGAGGTCAATGTGTAATGCCGTGAGGCAATGGAGCGAACCAGCGCCCGTGCGCTGGGAACCTACAACCTTGTATAACAGCCACAAGGCTTGGGAGTGAACCAGCGTCCGCACTCTGGGAGCCAACAGAGGTCAATGTGTAATGGCGTGAGGCAATGGAGTGAACCAGCGGCCGCGCGCTGGGAACCAACTGACTGGAATGTCGCCAAGTGACCGGGAACAATGTCGCCACCGCTGCAGGAACCAGGCTCAGGAAGTGACAGGAACCAGCCGGGATGTCCAGCCGGATCAGGAACGATAACGGAGACCAGAAGCAGGAAACAGCAACTCAGCCGGAACAGAACTGGAACCGACACAGCAGACAGCAGCACTGGAACAGCACGAACTCAGGAACGCAGGTACTCAGGAACACAGCCGAGAGGCCAATGAAGCTTCTGTAGCATGGTGGTAATGGAGGGGTCAGAAACACCATGAAAGGGCAACTAAAGGGTGCCTAAGCTAAGTTTAAATAGGCAATATGAGGTGGGCTAAAGGCAAGCAGCCAATGGGAGCCCCCTATAGGTGATAGACACAGCAAAGCAGCAATCACGGGCACCGTGATAAAATGGCAGTGAGATAGTTCACCGGATCAACATCCTATCTGCTCTGAAGCCATCTGTCATAATTTTCAAAATTGTTCTGTGCTAGATAGGCATCCATTGCTTTTTTTAAAGCAGTTGCATTATCTGTAAGTACAACATCCAGAGGCAAAGAATTCCATAGCATTACCTCCCAAACTGTAAAGAATCCCTGCCTTTGTTTTAGTCGAAAGTGCCTTTCTTCTAGTCTTAATGGATGACCTCTTGTTCTTAGCTCAGCTCTTTGTATAAATATTTAATTGGCTAGTTCTTTGTATTGACCTTGAATGTATTTGTAATGGTAATCATATCACCCCTTAGACGTCTCTTCTCTAATGTAAACAAACCCAGTTTGGCTAGTCTCTATAATTCAGTTCCTCCAATCCCTTTATCAGTTTTGTTGCACGTCTCTGCACATTTTCCAGTTCAATAATGTCTTTTTTAAGAACTGGAGCCCAAAATTGTACTCCATATTCTAGATAAGGCCTAACCAAGTATATATACAGAGGTAGGATAATATTAGCATCCATTGCATCTACACCTCTTTTTCTTGGGATCCTTTGGCTCTCACTTTAGATGAGATGTTCATTCCATGGCGTTTTCCTCTAGCGATTGTCTGTGCACTGGTTCCCCTATTTCCCAGGAAAATCAGAATGGAGAAGCTGTCGTCATTCTGATTGCCCCTTTTTGACACCATCAGGCCAGTTTTTTGGGCCTTCTCAATATGTCTGTGTTGGAGCAGTTTTGGCTCCAGTTTCACCCCGACCTCCTGTCTTAGGGTCCACTTTACCAGCCACATGTGGAGAAGCTCTTGAAGCCAGTATCTTGAGAAAAAAGGGTTTCTCCAGTCCTGCCATTGCTACCATGCCGCAGGCCCGGGGGGTCAGGGCTTTGACCTTTTCTTCTTACAGTTGTCTTGGTCTTTCTTCAAGACTGTCCTCAGAAAAGGTTCAGCCTTAGTTCCATTGAAGTTCAAATTTCTGCTCTTTCTGTCCTTTTCCAGAGGTGTATTGCCTCCTAGCCTCACCCATCCAGTTTTTTGGGATCCCACTCCTTTGTGGAATCTTAATCTTGTTCTAGGAATGCTCCAGAAGGCTTATTTTTAGCCTTGGTCTTCAGCTCCCCTGCATCTACACTTACCACCGCCTTTCTTTTGGCAGTTGTCTAAATCGGCAGGTGGCTGAATGCCCTTCTTAGCCTTTCATCCTGAGAAGGTGGTTCTGGGGACTCCCAAAAGGCTTCTCCCTAAAGCTGTCCCTGAGTTTTACATCAACCAGCTATGCCCAGCTCCTTCTAATTCTTGTTATTGTGTAGGCTATGGCTGTAACCAACATTAGCTGGAAGGTCCAATGTAGGTATTCTTCCTCATTTCTTTTGGACCAGTACCATGTTGGTTCCTGTTCTTTGCTTTGTAGTGCTGGTGCCCATTGACAGCTGTGGCTCATGTTCTACCACTTCATTCCCTTTGGATCTGGTCTGTGTTTTTAGGAGTTTTTCTATTTTCAGCCCTGGAATCTTGGTGGATGCTTTGGTATACCCCGTGGTTCCTGTGTTCCGCCTAAGAAAGAGTAAAGGTGATTCTTGTGTAACGATAATTCTTTTTTGCTTAGTCCATGTGGAACACAGGACTTCCCTCCCAGAGAAAAATTTCGGTAAGTACACGAAAATTCCCTTTTTGGGATGGGAATTATGGGAGTTGTAGTCCAACAGCTGGAAGGCTGTAGCATGCCCACCCCTAGTTTGGGGCTTTCTTAACAAACCGGTCACAAAACCCATATATGCCAGTTCATTTTAATGGGCAGCGTGGCGGATGTATAACAGTGACTCTGTGTTAAATCAGTATTCTTTTTATTATTATTATTATTTTTTTTTTATTTATTTTCTACCCTAAGCTTGCCTAGCATCGATTTACTGACTTATGTATGCCAATGTTCTTCCCCCTTGCTACTTGGCAAATCTGTCACACAGCACTATGCATCTTAAGAAGCTCATTCCACAGTAACCAGATGGCAAGAAACATCTTCTGGTGCTGGAATACACTTTTGAGATGACTATTCTGTAATATGTTTACCAGGAAGAAAGGGTATTTTATCTGATCTCTGCTCAAATAATATGTCCCTTTGCCTTTATTGGGAAAGTGCTGGCTTGAGACATGTGTATATTTTTATATATATATATAATATAATTTTTTTTTTTTTTTTTTTTTTTAAAGGCAAGAAGCGAGATGGAAAGGGGGGAGGGGGGCTAAGAAAGAGTCCAATGCATCAGTGATGCAGGGGGAGGCAACAAGGTGAAAACTTGCTTTCAGTGAGTGTATAATCCGTTGGTTCCCTGGCTATCTGTTTGTTGTGTGGCATGCTGCAGTTATATCAAAATAAGGTTTTGTGCCTTTAAAACACTTGTGTTAATTTGATACTTTCTATTTAACTACAGCCTTAAAATATAATCTGCCTCCTTTAAAGGGATAGGAATGTTTCATAATAAAAGCAGCTCTAATTAATCATCATAGTATTTGGACTTTGGAGAGTGTTATTTCAGTTCTGTCAGAGTTGTATTTCAAGAGTAATTCAATGTCAAATTATCCCCCTCCTGCCCCTTTTACTGATTTAACACTGCTCAGCCAGAGCAGAAGGGAGGTGCCCAGGTAGATTGCAGAGAGGGACAATCTTCAATTAATAGAGATGCACAGATACCGATTTCTTAAGACAGAGTACGAGTACCGATACTTTTTTCAAGTACTCACCGATACCAATTACCGATACCTTTTTTTTGCGGGTATTTGCCAGTTTTCTAAGTACCTATATGCTTTAGGTACTTGGAAAACTGGCAAATGACCGCAAAAAAAATTATTGGTAATTGGTATTGGTGAGTACTTGAAATATATATATACACACACACACACACACACATACATACATACATACATACATACACACACCACCTCTTGACTCTTGATTTTCCCTTTTTGACTCTTTCTCCCCCTCTTGATTCTCCCCCTCTTGAGCCCCCTTCTTTTGCCTTGGCTTTTTCTCTCCCTTTTGATCCCCCTTTCTCCCCCTCCTTGACTCACCCTTTTGCTTCTCTCTCCCTCCTGATCTCCCCTCCTTTTGCCTCTTCTTGGCCCCCCTCCTTTTGCCTCTTTTTCTCCCTCTTGACTCCACTCTCTGCCTCTTTCAACACTCGCTGCCCCATCTTGCCTCCCTTACTCTCCTCTGCCGGGTGCTCGCTGTTCTCTCGCGAGCCCCGGCAGAGGTCAGCGTCGGAGCATTGCCATGGTAACCCACGGCAACGCTCCAACGCTGCAGGAGTGAGAGAGGTGACCGGGGAGCATTGTGAGCAGCTCCCTGGGCTGCCTCTCTGCAGCACCGACCCTGACACAGGGTGTCGGTGCTGGCATCGGCTGCATTTGCACGAGTACAAGTACTCGCGCAAATGCTGGTATCGGCACCGATACCGGTATCGGTGCAACCCTATCAATTAAGATAAGGGAAAAATCCTGAAAAATGTGTCAAGGGGGGCAGGGCTTTCATTGTTCTCATAGGAAGAAGATTGTCCCCTACTGTTATCTGTCTGGTCTATGGACTGCATTCCACATCTGAGAAGAGATGGCTTACACTAGGTAAAAGGGGCGGGAGGGAGAAACTTTGCTTGTGAATATCTCTCAAACCATAAAGGTTTGAGAGATAAGACATATAATTCTTCATTTTTTTTAATGCCTACAAAATACAATAAAGATAAAATGAAGTATTACTATCCCTTTAACTACCATACATTGAGGTTTCTCCATCTTTTTTAGTGCTGAATTCCATCCAGCATACAGGTATTTGCTTATTTTTACATCATGGCTTGTCTGTCTCCTCTCCATGATGCTGTATTTCCAGGTAAAGAGTTCTTTCTTTGCTGCCCAGATGAGTTTTCATATTTCTGAGCATGTACTGACCATCACATGCATGACATGTCTCATTATGTTCATACATTATGGTTTATTTCTATTTGTTGTGAAACATTGTTGCCTCTGCACAATGGCAGTCACACCACATAATCTGTTTTACAGGTTGTTTTGCATTTGCATCTTTTATTTCCTTTAAAGAAGAACGTTTTGCCTTTGTTCAATTGATAATATTTTCAATTGGTTTTAGATGTTATATCCATTTAACAGTTACTGGCAGGTTTTTCAGCCTGAAGCATATGGAGTTGATGAACCTAAATCATTTAAGGACAAGGGGGTTGTGCAATGAAGCACTGCATACTCCTCTGGTCCTTAAAGGGTAAAATGATCATGAGAGAGCTTGTGGTCCTACTAGCAAGTGTCATGTCCTCCTCCACAAACATGACGTACAGGACTGATTGAAGATGTTATCTCTTGAACCAAAGAGCGGGAGTTAAATACATAGGGACGACTATCATTTTCTTGCCATAGTAAGGGAAGCTGGAGTGGGAGTATTATTTGGAGGTGTTATTTCTCCTTTAAGTTTAGAGTAAAAGACTGGCATAAGATCAAACTGTTCATTTCATAAACGTTCACCATGGAAATTATTTATTCTAAATGACCAAACAAGGTTGAAATCCCAATGTTTTCCCCCAAGCAACAGGTGATTTGCCAAATAAAGATATGAAGAGATTATTCTTAACATAAAACAGTTGTGTTTTATTAAAGGCAGGTCAAAGCCAGAGAATAGGAATAAGAATCCATTGCGGATCACAGATGTATACTCAAACCTAGAGTAGATGGTTGGACTGAAACGAAAAACCAGCTATAGAACACAAGAATTGTCTGTTTGAATCTCTACTACCTATTATGAGAGACTTGTCCTCTACAGTTTCATTAAGGTAGTGCTCTTTTGAGCTTTTAAATAGGCCTCTTCTTTTAGCTTTTTCTCCAGAAGTTTGTTGAAACCATTAGAGTCTCTCAACTCTAGCCCTCAGGAAACCAGTAGTGCAGGGTTCAAACACATCCTCACATGAGCACCCATCAATTGCACATGTAGATCTATCAGAAATAATGTGATTAGTTATGAGAACTTCATAAGTCTGGATTTGTATGAAAATTGTTGTGTTTTTGTGAGTTTATTTTTAAATCATACTCCTACTCTTCTTTTCTCTTTACTGGATATATTTGTATCCTTCAATGAGAGACACAGTATCATGCCAACCATATACCAGTCATGCCAACCATATACCAGTTTAGTAGTGATTTGTGTTCATTATTTTCTTAATATCTGTCTTTATAGCATTTTGATCCCATTTGATAGGACAAATATATATTTCATGCAAAGCAAAGCCATCCTGTCAGCCAGTGCATGGATATCAATAATATCTAAACTTGGGCCAATAAAATAATTCCTGTAAGAATAAAATAAAATGACAACACTGTAACATAAAAGCAGAACTCGGTGAATGATGTGGAATTTCAAGATCTAGACAGGGCCATGTGGCATAAAGCCGAGTAACCCGTAGTTTATACGTGGTTTTGATAATCATCTATAAAGTCACATTACTTGATCTCTCTTTTGTTTGGTAAATCCGCTACCATTTCTGTCCTAATATTTTTCCACACTTTAGAGCTGATTTGTTATGATATTGGACAATCTCTAAATGTACTGTTATCTTTATTTTCATTTTTTAATCTCATGTGTCTACATTGTTTTCCTTTTTTTTTTATTTTCTTCTTCCAACCTAGGATCTTTACAGCTATAATGCCCATGGTGGCAGCTGGGTTGATTCCAGATGATCCCACTTTGCAGCCAATCAGAAGGCTTGTTTCCCTTGTATGACTGAATTTTGCAGCCTTTAGTAATGCTGAGTGCCTTTTCTGCATGTAACTGGTGTGCCTCCATGTATGCTGCTTGTGACATTCTGACTGGCTGATTGTGGGATCGTTTAATTGAAAGTCTGACTAACTAGCTGCCAATCAGAATGACCAATCAGTCTCTCAAGGATCAATCACAAGCATAAGAAACATAACTCCACTGCAACTAAGATGTGTCACAAAACATCAAATTCACCTTTAACTTTACTGGTATAACCTCACAGATCCTAATTGCCCTCAGTAGCTAGAGATGTATATCTCATGTTTCTAGAGCTCAAGCAAATATGGATTTTACAAACATCCCATCTCCCAAACAAGCAATTACACATATCATTAGTATTCTAAAGATAACAGTATATCTACAAAGTAAAAATAAACTACATACTTTTAAATTAATCTCTTTTTTGATCGGTTTGGAAAAGTACTATATTGGGTACAACAGTTTTATTTACTAAAATGGAATAGTGTGTCAAATAAAATGTTTTATTTGCATGTACCACAATCCGTTATTGGAGAACAAATATATAGGTAATCCTTGCAATCACAGATACACTAATAAATGTGTGTGATCATATAACCACATTATTACTAACATGGCAGTGTATTGTTCACAACTTTTTCTTGATCTGCTGCAAACTGGGCTGTGACAAATACCCCTATTTTTGTGACTGGGATCTACTGTATGTGAGCCCATTAATTGTGCAGATTGTTATCCCTAAAATGTATGTTCACAGTTCTTCTAACCTGTAAAAAGGGGGAAAAATGTCCAAGTGTCCAGAATTTTCAGAGCTAACAGACAAACTTTGACTGTTCCCTGACCCATCCCAGTTCTGCCGCGCATTGCTCCTTTTTTGGGGGTTTGGAAGCCAGGTCAGTAAATGACCTTGATATGTGATAATAAACTCTGCATGTTGCCATGTAATTTTCCCCTTGGATGCTAGAAGTATCTGCAACACACTGTAAAACAATGCCTTGGAGATGTCGATAGTGTCAAGGGAGTTACGTATGCAGAGTTCCACTTGGCTTTAAAGGAAAAGTAAATGCTAAAAATAAAACTACTGAATCTAAATGGCTACTTTAAAAGTTTGAAACTTCCAAAATCTTTCTTCCTGCTTAATCTCCTGAACACAGAATCTGAGTAGGGACAAACGTCCGCCCTTTTCAAACCCTGTATTACTTGGCATGCACAAAGAAAAAGATAGTTGATTTGTGCATGCTCATTATTAGTACAGGGTTTGAGCTTGGTCTTTAGGTTCATTATTTTTATATTTAGTGTTTCTTTAAAAGCCTGTCCAATTTATTGGATAAATCAGATACAAATAATCATACTGATACATAAATTAATGCACAAGCGTGACTTCATACTGATTAAATTAGCAATTTTGAGAAATTTAAACTTTTTAAATTCAAAAATATGTATAAAACAAGAGTGCTCCCAATGCTGAGATATTTTTCATTCAAAATCTGTTACAGCTCATGCCTTTTTTTTTTCTCTTCATTAAACTGCACTTTTTATTGTGGTCACTAGGTGGTGCTGCCCGTATCACTTACTATGGAGAACTGTAGTCAGTGACCCAAGCAATTATTACATAATTATTTACCTTCTGGACAGCAGTTTCCACTGCTGCTAACAGTTTGAGCTGTAATAACATTTAACCCTTTCTGCAATACATTGCACACCCATCTGGCTCTCAAAGGGTTAAAAAAGGCTATTCCCACTGATGTGAGATGTTGATGTTCATCTTGCTTAGTAGGAAAGGCATTAGAACAGGGGTATACAAATTCAACCCTCAAGGGCCACCAACAGGCCAGGATTTGATGATTTGCTTGATGGACAGTTGGTAGCTCTTGAAGATTGAACTTGGACACCACTACAGTAGAACGTATATTTTTAATTTAATAAGATTTTCCTATAAGTGATAACATCCCTGTCAAAGCAAACTTGACAATGACCTCTGCATAGTTGGAAATATTCTCCCAAAAAAAGCAGCAGAACACTCCAATGTAACTGCAGAATATTTATCACTGCCCTAAATGCAAAGATCATCTGCGCATAATGCATGCCATGCAGGGAGCTAGTCTAACAGCATGTATGTATGTATTGAGATGGTTTTAGCACTGCGGGGAGCAATATGTGCTACTGCAGCTGTTGTTGGACTGCAGCTCCTATCACCATCAGGCTGTCATTGTTGTGAGCTGTACTCTTACAGCAGCTGAAGAGACACATGTTGCCTGCTTCTGATTTAGAAGAATATGAGGACTGAGGATCATGAGGGGAAATAATTGTATTTCTTACCTCATGTCTAATAAATGGATATAATTTACAAATAAATTATAGCACAATAGTAAAGACTGTGTGACAACTTTGTAGGCCAGAATTACAGCAAATGAAACAACCCCTTAACCCTTTAAGAACCAGAGGGGTATACCCCTCTGGTTCCTAAGGGTGTTAAAGGCCACATGGTAGATCCAGGGATCTCACTTGATTCCTCAAAACTCCTAATAGACCTGAATTCTAAGGAATCTTCCGTCTGAAGTTACTGGCGAGCACGTGGCAAGCATCCTTGGGCTCTCTAGCTGTTGTCATTTCCATTAGCTGAAGAGCCACATGTTGCCTTCCCCAGGGGTATCATTTCTGGTGAAAATTAACCAGGTAGTAGGACATTTTGTATAAATATAAAAGTGGAGCAGTTCTGAAGCAAAATAACAGTTAATATTTGTTAACCCCTTGGATTCTAGAGAGGTCTCCAACAATTTTTTTGCAGTGTTTTGAAGACCACTTTAGCACCCAACTGGTTACAAGCCCCAGCTGAATCAAGGAGAACTTGAACTCTTTAAGGACCAGAGGGGTGTACCAGGAATTGCTTCACAATCCCTGGCAGATACCCCTTTGTCTTTAACCTTTCAGTGCCAGAAGGGTACTGAACACATTGCAATGCAATGTGTTTTGTACCCCTCTGGCACTTAAACGGTTAAAGGACAAGATAACCCTTTTTTATATTAAACAGATATGTTGTAGTTTTTTTCCTATTGAGTAAAACAAAGGCACTCCCATTGCTGGAAGATTATTTCCAAAGTTAATACATCTCAAACTTTTTTTAAAGCAAGCTCTTAGTAACAGCGCCAACTAGAGTCCAAAAGACAATTTTTTTTATAAAGCACATTATGGGATAGCTTGAGTCATAGATTATAGCTCTCCATAGTAAGTGATAGAAACAGCACCTCCTGGCTGACCACAATAGATTGATTTTAAAAGGAAAAATCAGAGACAAGTTTTATTTGAAATTAATTTTAAAATGAAACACCTCACAGCAGTAACTTTGTTTCACTCAGCAGGAAAAACTGTAATATATGATTTAGTATAGTTTTATTATTAACCCCCATAAAGGGATAGTAATGTTTCACAATAAAAGCAGCTCCAATTAATCTCCAGTACTGTCTGAGCTGTAGTTCAAGTAATTGAATGATAAAGTATCCCTCTCCTGCCCCTTTTACTGATGCAAACTGCTCACCTCAGAGCAACAAGACTGTCTGGATGTATCTCAGAGAGGTGCAATCTTCAATTAACATGAGGAAAAACCTGTCAAGGAGAGCAGGGTTTTCCTTATGTTCACAGTGGGAAGATTGTCCCTTGCTGTGAGCTGTCTGGTCCCAGGATCAGATTCCACAGCTGAGGGGCGGTGTCTTAGACGAGGTAAAAGGGGCGGGAGGAGGAAATTTTATCAGTCAATTACTCTTGAACTACAACTATGACAATATTGAAATAACACACTCCATGGCCCAAATACTATGAAAATTATTTTGAGCTGCTCTTTTTGTGAAACCTCATTATCCCTTTAAGAATCAGTGGGGGAGTGCATGGTGTATTGTGAAGCACACCCATCTGGTCCTTGAACATTTAATAAAGGTTACTGCTCCTGTAATTAATTAAATATTGTACAGCTGTTTTGCACCACTATTGCTCCACTATTACGAATTCATATTGTAGGAAATGTCACTCACCCTATTTGTCTCTCCACAGATTTAGCTTTTTCTCAAGGGATAAAAGACGGATTCCGATGACTCAGAAGCATGTCCAGTTTCAGGAATCGTTTGGTGTATGGGCAGATTACAACAGGGATGATGATTACACAGAACAGGGACAAGAAGCCCTACAGCACATGTGAAGTATTGAGCAATGAATCCACACACACTCAACAGCTGACCTTTTGCTTTGCCTTACTTGCCTGGTAAACACAATCCACAGTAGGATAACCACAGGAAAATGCTCCCAGGTCTCCGTGATTGCCCATGGTGAAAAGTTAAAATGAGAAAAAAGTTTGTACTCAAGTGAAACAACTACGAAAAAAACAAACAAATCAGAAATCTAACAAAGTAATCCAAGAGACACTTTTCGATAACACAAACTTTTTTTCTAAAGACAGAACCAGGAAAAAAAAACTTGATTGCCATTTTTATGGATGTTTTTTGTTTTCTTAAATAGGTTGAAATGTATTGAAAAGATGTAGGATGGAATACCAGCATACTATATTTATGATAAACACAGGCAGGGGACTGATGCAGGTCTAATTATCTATATAACATTTTAATTCTACCTGTAATGCATTGTAGTGTATACAGTGTTTTATACAATGCTCAGGTTATATGAGATTAACGAGGTGTGAGATGTTGAAGGTCCTAGTTCTTTCACCACAGGCATATTTATAGAAGCTCGGTGTGACCTCTAACCATATCCTATATAATAATTTGCTAGGATGTTTGTCAGAATCCGTCATGAGCAGTAGAGACTGCCCGAACGCACAGAATGCTGGGAGGTGCAGGAATGCTGGGAGTTCTGTGCTGGGAGCATTCTGTGCTTTCTGGCTGCCGGCAGCAGGATGCAGAGCAGGACCGGCCTCTTAACCCTTTGAGTGCCAGAGGGGTATGCAAAGCATTGCAAAGTAATGCGTTGCGTACCCCTCTGGCACTCAAAGGGTTAACATTGCCCAGTCCTTGGCCCGTATACACAGGCTTTTACACTAGTTAGTCTATAAAAGCGTGAGAGCTGAACATTTCCTGGCTCTGATCAACAGTTGGTCTCTACAGAAACATGTCCTGTAATCTGCTATGTCAGGTGTGTCTAAGTTTGGTTCATAAGGACAGAGATTTAAGGACATCCCGCTTGAACACAATTGGATCAAACCTCATATGGTATAAGGATGATGCAAATTGTAGCCTACCCCTGAACAAGAACATTACAGTACAGAAGTAGGAGTCATGCTTCTTGAAACCAGGGGCTTCTATTCGTCACGGTATAGAGGTGTAATTTAGCAAATTCCATTTTTAAAGTGGAACTAACACTGTATAACAACTTTTGGTTTATTTGGAAAAGCTTTCAAAATCGTTTATATTTTAAACTATTATTGTAAATAAAAAGTGGCTTAGATAGGTAGCAATTAGTCAGTTGTGGCTGGCACTGCCATATGACAGATGCTAATAGTCTATACTGGTCTGCTCCCCAACTGCTACTCCCTCATGCCTTGAAAGGGTTAAAAACAAACTTGAAAATATTGTTGGGGTTTTGTTTTTTTTCTGTTTTTTTCTTTTTACTATAGAGGTGTCTTATGAATGCCCTTTCTCCAGTTACCAAATAAGTAGATGGGAAAGGGAAAAAGACACAAGGGAGTGGCAGCTGGGATGCAGACAATGTAGAATGTTAATTTTTGGCCTACGGCTAAGCCGGCCAGAACTGTCTAACTTGTATAAATTGACACACACATAAAGTTAAATATCTCATTATGCAAGGCCCTATAGGCGGGGCTTAAAAGTTGAAGTCCTTTGCTACTAGCCAGACTTGAAAAGTTACTTGCCACTACAAGCCATAACATACCAACCAGGACTGAATTTCTACTCGCCAGGGCTAAATTTTCACTTGCCATTGGCTAGTGGCAAGTGGAAATTTTGAGCCCTGCTATAGGGCTTCCACATTTAATTTTGAATGAAGGTTCTGTTATTTCACATTTTTGGGTTGCCCATGCCTTTTGATTACAGCAGTGAAATAGCTGGAATTTTGGATTCTGGATCAGATTGACCATCCCTTCCGTCCCTGAAGATGTCATAAAAATTGGTCAGGTTTCCTGGTACCAAATTGCCTACAAAAATAAATGTTGCCTTCTGGATGGATAAGAAACTTTAGTCAGAACTACAACCCAAACTAGCCTATGCATTATCTCCATAAATGCCAGGCATGAGGACTACTGTGTCCATTTCTTTAAAGCTAGTCAATTTAATAAAAAAATATTAGTTATGCTCCCACAAGAGCTGAAGAGCCCCATGTTTTGAATACCTGTCCGATATAGACCCTATGAAAGATTATAGGGCTGTATTCAATAAGATAAAGAGGAGAATACCAACTGCAACATAAAGAAAAACATTCTCCAAATTTCCAGTGATTTAAACAGGGCTACACATCAAATGCTGGGGAGGTTGGAAAGCTAGCATTCCAGGTGTTAAAACCCAATAGCAGACTTTGGGGGTTATGCACCAAAGTGTGATAAAGAGGTGATAAAGTTGAGATAACTTCTCCAGTTCCTATGTTATTGTATGGAGCCTATGCACTAAGATTTCTCTAACACTGATGATCTTAGTGCATAGGCTCTATAGAATAACATAGGAACTGGAGAAGTGATATCACAGCAGAAGTCATCTCCACTTCATCACCTCTTTATCACGCTTTAATGCATAACCCCCTTTGTATTCTCCAGAATTGATCCTGTCTTTTTTAGTACATCAAACTCAGGACCATCTTTGTCCTGATCCTTATCCTGATTGGCATATGGAATTGTGATCACACAGGTACAGATGGCTCATGGTTCCCTCAAATTGAACATTTGGAAAAAAAATGGAAATTCAGTGGCACATAACTTTCATTATAGCCAGAGTTAAACTTGCACTGAAATGCACAAAATCTGAGAAATACAGGTTCTTCTAATTTAATTTTAAACTCCATGTGTTTTTCTGATGACATCAGACATGAGATCACAAATGACATACTGAGAATATCACAAATTACATTATCTATAACATCATTAATGAGATTGACAATTACACTACGAGGCAGTTAACTTTTATAAGCTGTGTGATGTTGTGCATTGATCTTAATGAGTTAGGATTTGTAGACATTTTATGCTGTTATTTTAGTGTACTTTTGCTTTTACATACATTTTTAGAGGTACATTGTTTGGGATAAGTGATGATGAGATAGCTTGGTTGGTTAACACACTAGCTGTAGAGCCTGTTCAAACCTCAATGTTGCAGGTTCTAGCCCTGGCAGGGTCAACTCAGTTCATCCTTCTGCGGTAGGTAAAATGATTACCCAGGATATACTTGAAAATGAGACACAATCTCGATGTAGCCTTCATGGTAAGATACATTTTTATATATATATATATATATATATATATATATATAATAATTATTATTTTATTTTTTTTAATTACATAATTATTAGGTACTTGTTAGTAGAGAGATGATATACTATGTGAGTGCATTAGGCAATGTTTATAAAAGCTGGAGTTATTCTGGAGTAAACCAACTACACCATAGGCTACAAATAATTTCTAAATTCCCATACACTTGAATAAAGATTTTGCATGCCTTGAATGCTAGAGGGGTCTAAATGCATTGCTTCCTAGTGCATTTTAAAAGTCTCTGGCATTCAGTGCTTTAACCCCTTAAGGACCCATGACGGACCGTCATGGCTTAAATGATAGCAGCGTGCCTCTGTGCATGCTGCTATCATTAATTCCAGGCTGAGACTGAGCGCTCCGAGATCGGGGCGTTCAGTCTAAGCTCTTCTTGCTTGTGCCGGTTCATGTGATCGCCGTAGCAGCGATCACATGTACCGGCATTCTGAGAAACAGAGTCAACATGCAAAGCATGCTGACTCTGAGTGTCTCCTCTACCTCTGTCTCCCTTGCTATCAAAGTAAGGGAGACAGAAGTAGAGAGGAGACACCTAGTGGTAAAAGAGAATACAGCAGCTGGGGGTATTAACCCCTTCACTGCTGGTGCAGGAGGCTGGCTAAATGCAGGTCAATTTTTGACCTGCAATGATATACTTTTTTTTTTAAACACAACACACTACTTTTTTTTTTTTTACCAAAAAAAATTTTTATTTAAAAAAAAAACAAAAACATCTCATTAAACAATATTGGAAGTGTGATTGTTGTGGAGCCATGTAACACACTTATACACACAGCCAAATATCAGGGATAAAAAAGTGTCAAAATAGGGTGGGAAAAAGGGACATGGGGATTTTCACCCAGGGGGGACAGTGGCCACTTTAAACTGGGCATTTTGTAGGTATGACTGACCGGTCATACTTTTCATGCAGTCGCCATAAAAATGTAACCATTTGTGCCCAATTGATCCCAAGAAAAAAATTTTTGTAAAAAATTTTCATAAAGTAAATGGTGGGTTATCCATATATGTGTGGTATCAAAAGAAAGCCCTATTTGTGCTTAAAAAAACAGTATATAATTTATGGGGGTGGAATAAAGTACTTAGAGGGAAAACACTGTAGAACAAAGACATAGTCAAAAAGGTCAGAATTGCTCCGGTCCTAAAGGGAAAATTACCTCAGATTTTCACGGTCATTAAGGGGTTAAAAGCCTGATTTCATTATTTATCCTCTTTGGTGCCATTGGTTTATTACAGAATATCTCCAGTTTGCTTTTATAAATATGGACCATCTTTTGGCGCACTGTCAGTTTTAGTTTAGTCTTGCTGGTGGCTCACGATGTACACTGGCGGTAGGCTACAGTTGTGGAGATGTAGTGCTGATAAACCAACATTGCTTCTCTCTGATGCGCAATATTATCAGGGTCATATGTGATTTTCGTCAGTATGTCATTGATGATGTCATGTCTGATGTTCTAAGCAAAGCACATGATGGCATGGAGTTACGTTGGAAAAACCTAAACTGTATTTCCTGGATTTTGTGTGTTTGAATTAGAACTTGACTCTGGTTATTACAAAAGCTCTTCACCACTGAATACATTATAATAATTAAAAATGTCTAACTACTTATAGGTTACTTGGAAAACTCTCTTAATGAAACTAAGTTGTCATAGGGTGTTAGTTCCACATTAATTGGGGCTAGAGGTCTCTGTCACATTGTGAAGCAATGTTTTGGAGAGCAGTGTAGCATTCATGGGATTAAAAGCCCCAATTTTAATCAATGAGTATGTTTATTTCCCCACTGAAATGCAGTTTTCTCCAGAATTGCATCTCTTAAGCCTATTAATATGACCCATTCAAAACATGCAGTTTCAGTACAGTGGAAAACAGTCAAGCATCACAATGTACTGTGAGATATAGCAATATTGTATCATATTCCAAGCCTCTGAACAGCAAATTCACTCTGCTTCTGTTACAAATCATTTAACTCTCTGTCTACTCTCTGTCATATAAACTGACAGGTGGGCAACCTGGAGTCCTCAAACTGAAATTTAAAGAGATAGTATTGCAATTTTTTTTACAAACATGAATCTTGTAGGCATTAAACCCTTAGTGACAGCTGCGTGCACATGTGGCTGTCACCTTACCACCCATCATACAAAAAAAAAAAATTGCTAAATGATTCCGGAGTCCCCGAACGGCGTGCAGCCGCACGGAGACCCGGACTTCCTGTAGTACTTCCGGGACTTACCAGGTACGTCCTCTGTCACTAAGTGACAGTTTTTGTGGGACGTACCTGGTAAGTCCATTGTCTGGAAGGGGTTAAAAAATAAAATTAAATCCTCCCAGTCCCATCTCTCAAACCTTTATGGTTTTAGAGATATTCAGGACCAAAGTTCCCCCCCACTCCCCTTTCCCTGATGTCAGCGCTGTAGCTGACTGCAGGGGAATCCAGTCCCTGTACAAGCACTCGCAGCTCTGCTGAAGAGCCTCTGATGGTCCCGGGACCAGATTCCCCTGCAGTCAGCTACAGCACTGATGTCAGGGAAAGGGGAGGGAGAGGGGAACTTTGGTCCTGAATATCTCTCAAACCATAAGGGTTTGAGAGATGGGACTAGGAGCATTTAGTTTTATTTTTTAATGCCTACAAGATTAATGTTTGTACAAAAAATGGCAATACTATCCATTTAATACGCATCAACTTTAGTTGACCAATAGTCATCTGAAGATGCTGGAAATTGTAGTTCAAAAAATAGGTGGAAAGATGCAAGGTTTCCCTCATCTTGTTTAAGGGGGCAGTGTTAAGCTCTAGGTAGTTAGAATGAACCACTGAATGCCCACATGCTTCCTTTTTTTGCAAACCTTGTGGGGAAATTGTATTTTCCCCTTAAAGGGGCAATAATGTTAAAAAATGTTAGTTATGGATACATACAGTCTGCAACTCTGTTGCAACTTTATAAAAATAAACAAAAAATAAAAATTAAAGGGACCTTGTGTGTATGTATATATAAAAAGCAGTTCTGCAGCAAACCAACTGCATCATAGGGCATAAATAAAAATTCTCGAAATTCCCATTGATATAAATGGGGGTTTTAACCCATGAATGCTAGAGAGGTCTATAACGCATCGCTTCTCAATGTGTGGAAGCCACTAGTATTCAGGGAGTTAAAAGTCCCATTTAGATCAATCAGAATTTTTCTTTGTCCCCTATAGTGTAGATGGTTTGCCCCAGAATTGCTGCAGTTTGATACACAGGGCATTAAGTATTTAAATTAAATGACATGTTTCCCTTATCTTAGGGACTGCACAATAAGAATTGAAAGCCAGCAACTTTCCATACACATCACCTTGTCTGTCCTGCATTCTTGATGTGATGGGTGCATTCTTGATGTGATGGGTGATGTTTGCACCTATTTCCTCTCTTCTTTGGCCCCATAATACAGGGTCTGACTATGGAGAAGCTTCCTTTTTTGCTTGAACATGTAAAAGAGACAACAAGCAAGTAGAGGGTTCACCACTTTACATGGTCTTCAATCTGATTTCATCAGTAATCCTTTAGGGGCTGCTTTAATTGAAAGATCCCACAATGCAATCCCAACAGTTCCTCTTTGTTGGGCTCACAACCCAGGAGTTTGTAGATGAAAGTCACATACTTATGGGTTGCATTCCACCTGAGGGGGCGGTTAGTTTTCTGACCACAGAACAGCTTTTTACCAACTGTGGTTAATTCCATTTAAATACTTGTTCACATAAACAACTTTGTGGGATAAACTTTTTTTTTCTAAAATGTTACAGCAACACACAATTTCCATTGAAAATTACTGTAGCTATAAGGGAGACCCATCTGAATTACCCCATAGGAAACAATGTTATCTATTCTGTGAAACTTATTGCTGCACCAATGTGCCCCCCACCTTGTGCGTACTATGCCTAAAGGGCAACCTTGGAATAAGTGGTTTCCTTAGCAGGCATCATCCATACACCAGTCAGATTAAACTCCACTGTAATTCAAAAACCAGAGCAGGGACACTTTACTTTTCTTGAGAATGGTTAAATTGCCCTTTATGGACAGGGCTCTTTTTCCCTGTCTCTATGGAGCGATAAGGAGCCCCACCTATTATTGTAAACATTCAAGGTAGTAAAATGTAGCTGTTCTCTTCTAAACTACAGCAAATTTCAAATGTAAAACACAGGAAACAGATACACATGACTTCTGTATAATGTACACCTGCCAAGGTAAGTTGCTCTGTTAAACTGAGTGACTTATTATGTCTATAGTTCCTCTTTAACAGGCCCCATTACTCACTAGAATAACACAAACACCTGCACTCCAGCCACCAATCAGAACCAAACTGAGAGAACGCAACATGCAGTGTACCACAGGGTGGAATTCGGTCTTAGACCAATAGGGCGCTTGATCAGAGTACAGTACTCCTGTTCTAATTAGGGTTGCCACCTTTTCTTCAAAAAAAAATACCGGCCATGGCATTCCCTCCATAGATTTAACATTGGACAGAAGACAATTTTTTATCGGCCTTCCGGTAAAATACCGGCTGGGTGGCAACCCTAGTTCTAATATAACCCCTTAAGGACCAGGGATTAAGGCCCTGGAGGTCTTATGCATCAAGTGTATTTAATAGTGTACAAAAATGTAAATATCATAAAGGAACCTGGGTTCCCCTAGATTCTGTAAAAAAGAAATAATGCCAAATCTGCACCACATGACACTCCTTACACTGTGTACTGTAGATATTAGTGAGCTACAATAAATAGAACCTTATGCACCAAAGAAAAGCGGGATGGTTCTGCAGCAAACAACTACTCCAGAGGTGAGAAATAATTCTTCCCAAACTCCCATTTCTTTGACAGGGACTTGTTTTTCAATGTGTTGGAGACACCTCTAACACTGAAGGGGTTAACCCTTTGAGTGCCAGAAGGGTGTGCAATACGTTGCGTACCCCTTTGGCACTCAAAGGGTTAAAGGTCCCATTTAAAATCATAGGAATATATTTCCCTGATGGTGCAGTTGGCTTGCCATGGAATTGCATCTTTTTTCTACAGTGCATACGGCCCAGTGTGTTTATTCTGTATAGAAAGACAGTTATATATATATATATATATATAACTGTATCTTTACAAGCTGAATCTTACTTGTTGAATCCCATGCCGGAGGTGTGCACAATGAATTTCAAAGCCATTGTTATGTAGAAAGCAGCAGTTAACCTTTTCTTTAACTCCTTGGGGACAATTGCACTGCACACCCCTCTCATCCACAAAGGGTTAAAACAGGCGTCATTTATTGAACCTCCCGCTGTTGGGATTACAACTTCCATCAACCTCATACCTCATGGCTGGTTGGGGCAGATGGGAGTGGTAGTCCCCTACAGCTGGATGTCCAATAATGGAGTACCCCTCAGTTAAGAGTGAATTGCAGGGGGCTTTGCTGTTTGCAGCATCCCACTCTTGACTATCAAAACATGATTCTGAGATGACCAATAAAATTTTTAATATCACGTCTTCCTCTTGTGTGCTGTCCCTACGCAGAACCAATGGCTATTTGCAGTCTAGTGGACAAGTATTTTGGGGAGGGGAGCACTGTCCTGCAACAGACCGTTGATAAATTACAATCACCTGGTTCCTTATCTGCCTTTTAACCCCCTTGTGTGCCTGACGGGTAAGAAACACATTAAGAATAAAGATGTTGCTCACCCTTCGGGCACTAAAAGGATTAAAACTTGCTTATAACAAAATTATACTTTGCACAATGTGGATTCTTCCAACTTCTTATGTGAACCATATGAAATGAGCATATGGTGGGCAACATGCAGTCCTCACAGATGATGTTGGATTACAAATTCCTCCAGCTGGCTGCTGTTGATAATGGGAATTGTAGTCTAACAACAGCTGGACTATGGGCCCTGCAGTGTACTTGCAATGCACCTTAAGAAGCGCAGTGAATGTTATAGGTCCTTGTTCATAGTGCCTGATGCATGCAGATATACGAGGTCTGAGTGCCTTTTGTTTGCTTTATCGGTTTTCCAGTATTAACAGAGGATGGTTCGAGTATTAATAAACAGGTGAAACTTTCATACATTGTCTTTGGATCGTGGTCATTTCTTCTACTGCCTCGTGTGGTTTTACTTCCTGTGATCTGAGAGATGAAAGTCATGTCCTCCATTAATAAGGGCCCAATGAGCCTTGTGTATAAATACAAAAGGGAGCAATTCTGGGGCAAACATACTGTAGGATACAAATATAAACCTCCATTGATGTAATAAGGAATCTAACCTTTTCAGTGCTAGAGACGTTGGAGACCTGTCTCGCATTCAAGGGGTTAAAAGCCCCATTTAACTCCATTAAATTGCTTGTATATATACACGACCCAATGAGACGTATCTATAAAGCCAAAAGTGGAGCAACCCAATGGCAAACTTTGGGAACAAATTACCATTGATTTAAATAGGGTGTGTCACAAGCGAAGGCTATAGGCTCTGCTGAGACAGTGGGGAGAGTGTGGGAGTGAAAGGGTTAACAATAACAGACACCTGGTTACCTGTTACTATTCCTAGCAACCACCAAATTAACCCCTGAAATCCCTCCTGCACAATCACCCCAGTACTACAATTTGCTGCCACCACCAAGACTTTATATCTGGTTGTCTTAGGCTACCCCAAACACAACAGAAATACAGTATAAAATCACCTTAATAATCAGACATAGAATTAAACCTTTAGTAACATGGCCTACCTGAGCTTCATTTAGAGTAGTGAATTCATTTTAGAGAACAGGGACAAGAGCTGATTAATTGAAAAATCTGAAAAAAAGGCTTCACAGTGCTGGTTACAAAAATACAGAAATAAAGGACATGCACAAATAAGCAAAACAGTCCATAAAATAAAATGGGAGAAACACAAGAAATCCTTAAATACAATTACCGATATTTTAAGAGTCCTTGGGAACTTCAGATGGTATTTCCCCCTTCAGTTGTTACAAAGAAATTCACTGTTTTATCCAAAAAAAACATATTAAATACTTTCCACAGTTCCTTCTAAGAGGCCAAACCCCCTGGGTGTTACCTGGGGGGAGGTTTGGCCTGACAGTTTACGGCCCACTCAGTCAGACTTGTCAGAGATGTTACTGCAGAGGTCTACCTGAAATATCATAAGGCTTCCCAAAACATGCAACCCACAGCACACCTATATAATGTTATAATAATCATATTCCTCATATCTGTGTGAAGATCTGGACACCAAACATGCTGGGTCTAATTGGTTGCAAAGCGGCTATTCTTGTAACTCATAGTAGGAACACCTCCCCCTGGCATGTTTGGTACCCACCACAAGGGTAAAACCTGGGCATTCTGAATATATATTTGTACTGAACCATTTTACACTATATACATGTTCTTCCTATTTCATAATATTTGACTGTCCCCTGGATGAACTTCCATCAAGGCATAAGGCCCAATACCTTTTATGACCCCTACATCCTGCTCTGGTGATTTAATCATTCAGCTTATGGTGAAGTTATCTACTTGGCTAATTTAGCTAACACTAAAAGGTACAATAAAATACAAAAAATAAACAAATTATACATACCAGGGCCCTGCAAGGGCCAACTCATGCCTTGGCATTACAGGGTGTTTGAACCCTTGAATGCTTCACAACATGTTGGAGACCTGTCTAGCATTGAAAGGGTTAAAAGACCCACTTAAGATAGTAATACTTCGTTTTAACTTTTTTATTTTGTAGGCATTAAAAAAACATGAAGAATGATATAAGTCTTATCTCTCAAACCTTTATGGTTTATGAGATATTCACAAGCAAAGTTCCCCTCCCCGCCCCTTTTTCCTAGTGTAAGCAATCTCTTCTCAGATGTGAGTCTGGTTGTATGACAGTACAGATAACAGAAGGGGACAATTTTCTTTGTATGAAAACAATGAAAGCCCTTCCCCCCTTGACAAGTTTTTCAGCTTTTTCCATTATCTTAATTGAAGATTGTCCCTCTCTGCAGTCTACCTGGGCATCTCCCTTCTGATCTGGTTGAACAGGGGGGGGGATACTTTGTTTGTGAATATCTCTTAAACCATAAAGGTTTCAGAGATAAGACTTATATCATTCTTCATGTTTTTTTAATGCCTACAAAATAAAATAAAGTTAAAATGAAGTATTACTATCCCTTTAAAGAGGAACTATCACCAACTATAAAACCCCTCCTGAAACAATTACAAATATATGTAGTAATACAAAACTGCCCATATCAATTGCCATGTAAAATGTCTGAAGGCTAATGCAACCATCTTGCCTCCGTTTAAGATGAAGGGCAGCGTTCTACCCTTCATTTACCTTCAACTTTTCCTCCTTACCTGTGTCTAAACAGCTGCCTGCAGACAGAAGTCACATAAAAGAGCAAGCCAGGCAAACAATACACAGTAAAAAGCAACATTTTGCATTATCAGTGTACTTATGAGTCAGGACGTTGCTTTTTCCTGTGTGTTCATTGCCCTGATTACGCTTTCATGTGGCTTCTGCCTGCAGGCCACTTGTTAAACATGGAGAGACAAAGAATTGTGCATGATTGAGAAGAAGAATTGAGCACGAACAAGCTAAAGTATCTTGTTCTAGGCATGGTAGCCTCTCAATGGTGCTACAACTCACGTTTTCCACTCCCAGGTGCCATTGCAGAAAGGAAATCCCCATATCCGATTGGTCCTGCTCACAGACACTCCAGCACCTAAATGTCAGGCAAATCCTCTCCGCACAACAGAAACAGCATAACCACATGTGGCCTATGTGGGCCTTGTCAGTGTGGTGCAGCTGAATCCCTCTAGCCACATGGAAGCAAGGGCCCATGCCTGGGATGCCTTTATACTTAGAGAGACAAAGAATTGTGAGGAGCACCCATCGAGCACGAACAAGATAAAGTGTATTGTTCTAGGCATGGTAGCC
Source organism: Rhinophrynus dorsalis (assembly GCA_037306005.1). Classification (NCBI taxonomy): domain Eukaryota; kingdom Metazoa; phylum Chordata; class Amphibia; order Anura; family Rhinophrynidae; genus Rhinophrynus; species Rhinophrynus dorsalis. Next base: position 520,098,686 of record CM074718.1, read on the forward strand.
TCTCAATGGTGGTACAACTCACGTTTTTCACTTCCATGTGCCATTGCAGATGGGAGTGCAGATGGGTGCTCGTCACAACATTTGTTTCTTTGTCTCCTTTAGTGGAAGGGGATCCCAGGCATGGGCCCTTGCTCTCCATGTGCCTAGAGGAAATCAGCTGCACCACACCAATGAAGCCCACATAGGCTAAAAAGTATGTCTATGTTTTTGTCTGATATTTTGCAGCTGGACTGTCTGAGAGTGGGACCAGTCTGATATGAATATGGAAATTTCCTCTCTGCAATAGCACATAAGAGTGAAAAACGTGACTTGTAGTACCATTGAGGGGTCACTATACCCAAGAACAAGACACTTTATCTTGTCCGTTTTTGATGGGTGCTCTTCACAATGTTTGTTTCTTCGTCTTCCTAAGTGGAAGGGGATCCCAGGCATGGGCCTTTGCTCTCCATGTGCCTAGAGGGAATCAGCTGCACCACACTGACGAAGCCCACATAGGCTGAAACGTATGTCTGTGGTTTTGCTGATTCTCTCATGCAGGGAGGATTTGCCTGACATTTCGGAGCTGGACTGTCTGAGGGTGGGACCAGTCTGATATGAATATGGAAATTTCCTCTCTGCAATGGCACATGGGAGTGAAAAACGTGACTTGTAGCACCATTGAGGGGTCACTGTGCCCAAGAACAAGACCCTTTATCTTGTTTGCTCTCAATGGGTACTCGTCACATTTGTTTCTTTGTCTCTCTAAGGGGAAGGGGATCCCAGGCATGGGACCTTGCTCTCCATATTCCTAGAGGGAATCAGCTGCACCACACTAACAAGGCCCACATACGCTGAAACGTACGTCTGTGGTTTTACTGATTCTCTCGTGCAGGGAGGATTTGCCTGACGTTTCGGAGCTGGACTGTCTGACGGTGGGACCACTCTGATATGAATATGGAAATTTCCTCTATGCAATGGCACATGGGAGTGAAAAATGTGACTTGTTGCACCATTGAGGGGGTCACTATGCTCAAGAACAAGACACTTTATCTTGTTCGTTCTCGATGGGTGCTCATCACATTTGTTTCTTTGTCTCCTAAGTGGAAGGGGATCCCAGGCATGGGCCCTTGATCTCCATGTACCTAGAGGGAATCAGTGGTACCACACCGACGAGGCCCACATAGGATGAAACGTATGTCTGTGGTTTTGCCGATTCCCTCGTGCAGGGAGAATTTGTTTGATGTTTCGGAGCTGGACTGTGAGGGCGGGACTGGTTTGATATGAATATGGAAATGTTCTCTCTGCAATGGCACATGGGAGTAAAAAATGTGACTTGTAGCACCATTGAGGGGTCACTATGCTCAAGAACAAGACACTTTTTATCTTGTTCGTTCTCGATGGGTGCTCGTCACAACATTTGTTTCTTTGTCTCCCTAAGTGGAAGGGGATCCCAGGCATGGGCCCTTGCTCTCCATGTGCTTATAGGAAATCAGCTGCACCACACCAATGAAGCCCACGTAGGCCAAAATGTACATCTGTGGTTTTGCTGATTCTCTTGTGCAGGGAGGATTTGCCTGACATTTCGGAGCTGGACTGTCTGAGGGTGGGACCAGTCTGATATGAATATGGACATTTCCTCTCTGCAATGGCACATGGGAGTGAAAAACGTGACTTGTAACACCATTGAGGGGTCACTATGCCCAAGAACAAGACACTTTCTCTTGTTCGTTCTCGATGGGTGCGCGTCCCAACATTTGTTTCTTTGTCTCCTAAGTGGAAGGGGATCCAAGGCATGGGCCCTTGCTCTCCATATACCTAGAGGGAATCAGTGGTACCACACCGACGAGGCCCACATAGGCTGAAACGTACGTCTGTGGTTTTGCTAATTCTCTTATGCAGGGAGGATTTGCCTGACATGTCGGAGCTGGATTGTCTGAGGGTGGGACCAGTCTGATAGGAATATGGACATTTCCTCTCTGCAATGGCACACGGGAGTGAAAAACATGACTTGTAGCACCATTGAGGGGTCACTATGCCCACGAACAAGACACTTTATCTTGTTCGTTCTCAATGGGTGCTCGTCACATTTGTTTCACTTGTTAAACAAACATACTCCTTTCACAATATGGGACGGTGGTGAGTGGGCATATAATGCCACATGGGGACTGCTGGCATTACAACTACATGCCTGCATCACCAATTGTGCTGCAGGTGACGTCACATTTGTATTTAGTAAGTGTATTTTCTCCAAACCTGGGCAATTTTAAAATAAATTGTTTTTGCTTCAATTTTCATATGGGAGCAAGAAGTAAACAGGTGATAGCACCCCTTTAAATTAATGGTAATATACTGTTCCTGATGGTTCAGGTGGTTTGCACCTGAATTGCTCCACCAGCCCCAACTTATCACCAATAATAATAATAATAAAAAAAAAAAAAAAAAAAAAAAAAAGGAGCTGGTCACTGAAGGGTATAACCCCAGTAACAAGTGTTATCTGAGAAGCACTTTCCTAGGCAGCTATCCATCATATAGACGTCAGGTAAATCTTCATACACGGTTATTGGTCTCTGCTTCACAATTTGTTACAGTCCTAGCATTCAAGAAGTTAAAAGGCCAGTTTAAATGGGAATGTTAATTTCTCCCCTGTGCTGCAGTTTGTGTACTCCAGAACTGCACCTATAGTGTATATGGTCTGTGGACTGAAATAGGGATTGAAGAGTTTCTCACCTTTATCTTACACTAGTGCACTTAATAGAAAAATGGTTCTCTGCATCTGCTTTCATACGTTGTAACCTCAGAATGAATATTAGCCATCAGCTTATGCTGATTTTGGGTAGGAAATTCCTTTATTCCACTGGATGTAATTGTGTTGGAGAGCTTTAACATGAAATTGGGTACCATGTTGCAATGCATATACTAGAACATAAAAATAATAAATAACCTCAGGCTTTGGCCTTGACATTTGCGCTCCATGCAATGACTGCCCAATACGTGGTGGGTAGTGGTAGTGTTCATATTCACTTTGTGCTCCATGCAATGACTGCCCCATACGTGGTGGGAGTAGTGTTCATAATTACTATGGTAAATCAGTCAATAACGCCCTAATTGACAGAGCAGAGTACATCTCGCATCCATTACCTGCTTTGGGGGATATTTTCAGGAAGACAGACGAGTAGTTCTGGAACAAACCAAGTTCATCTTAAGGAACAAATTGCCCCAAATGATCTGATTTAATTGGGCTTTTAAACCAATTAAATGCTAGAGGTCTCAAAAGTACTGTGAGCAATGCTTTTGGAGACCACCAGCATTCAAAATGGATAAAATATTAATTTACCCTTTGAGTGTCAGAGGAGTGTGCAACACATTGCTCTGCAAAGTATTAAATGAATGACAATTTTCATGTGTCTGTGGTACATACAACTGGTTTGCCCAAAAATAAAAACCATGGATATAAATACAATTGCTTATGCAGAAATACTGGAAATTCTAAAGAATCACTTTTTTTTTTTTTCTTGCGTTTTTGGGTGATTGTTTCCATTTAACACCTTGGGTGTGAGATACTTTTCCTGTACTTTGAGAAGCAATGTGCTGGAGGCATCAATAACCTCCCAGGGACTAATCAACTAGATCTGTGTATCACATGACAGCCACATTACAGGAAATTCCAAGTGTTTATCCGGTATCTTACTGCAGTCAAAGTTCTCACTTAGTGGCTTTGCTTTTCTTTTGTCCTGGACTTTCCTAAAACGTGGAGGGTTGGGGTTATTTATATTAACACTAAACACCACATTTGAAGTGTCCTGATAGAAATGCCATGGGTCTCTTACTACAACTATGCTATTCCAGTGGAAAGGATGTCCCCTCTCAGACTGTATATTACCAGGCAAGCTGGAAGAGGAGGAAGCCTTCACAAAACCCTCTGATAATTGGTGCTGAATTGGAGGAGCAACTTAGTAACTTAAAACCTGGGCAACTGAAATAATAGAGGTAGTTAAGGTCCCATGGCCTTTAACCTTCAGTAGATTAAAGTAGTCTGCTATCATCTATCCGCTCACTAATGTAACTGCAGTTTACAATGTAGCGGCTCAATAAGGAGAGTTATTTAGTATCTTATTGAGCCGCTACTTTGTAAACTGCAGTTACATTAGTGAGCGGATAGATGATAGCAGACTACTTTAATCTACCGATATTGAATGAGACTCGATGGTAGCTGAGGTGTAGCTCAGGGAGATAGCCGACTCATGATCTTGAATGTAGATTAGAAAGGAGTCAGAGTGAACTTGTTAGGCAGATGCTATCTCATTAATGAGCCTTCTAGTAGGTAGAATTTTGGTTTTTAACTTTTTTTTTTTGTGTGAGTATTATATGGCAAGCCGGTTTGTGCCCCGGCACTTTTTAGGCAGGGATTAACAATAATAATATATGGCAAGCCGGTTTTATGCCCCGGTACTTTTTAGGCAGGGATTAATTTAAGTTCAATATTTGGCAAGCCGGTGTGTGCCCCAGTACTTTTTAGGTAGGGATTAATAAAAGCTAAGTTTTATTCATTTTTTTGTTTTGTTAATTCATGGCAAGCCGGATTATGCCCCGGTATTTTAGGTAGAGATTACATCAAGTAAAGTTCTACTCTCTATCCCTGGTCTATTTATTTCATCGTGTGCTTGAGTATTTAGGTGTGCTAGTTAGGCAGGGTTATCTTTCTTTTCTCTTCCTTCATATTATATTACATCCCCTGTAGCACCCTTGTATTACTAGCTCCTTTTTTGATTACTGTTAGGCCAATGTAATAGAGAGTGTGCATAGTTTTTTTTCCTCTGTTTTAAGATCCCACTGAGGAACAGGGTACTTAAACACTGGACTGGTGAAGGAGATCCAGAGATGAAGCCTTCAGGAGGAGGTCGTCCATATATGGAGTCATTCTGATGCCGTTCTGATGTAGAACGGAGATCATGGCTCCCAGGATTCTGTTGAAGACTTGCAGAGCCGTAGCCAGGCCAAAGGGGAGGGCAGAGAACTGGAAATGCCCTCGGTCGCAGGCAAAGCGGAGATGCTGCCGACTCTCTGGATGAATGGGGATGTGCAGATAGGCCACAGGAGACATGGCAGCTATCACTGTGCGCAGAGACTCCTGGCGGTACTGGGACCTGACCACAAAGGAGTGGAGGTCCTTCAGATCCAAGATGGGACAACAGCCCACATCCTTTTTGGAAACCACAAAGAGGTTGGAATAGAATCCCAAGCCCCTCTCCTGAGGGGGAACTGGCTCCAGGACCACCTTGTCCAGAAGGGCCTGTATTGTTTCTTCGAAAAGGCGTCTCTTTTCTGCTCCCAAGGGAGAATGAGAAACAAAGGTCCTTGGAGGAGGAGGAAGGGAGGTGAAGGGAATCCTGTATCCCGAGGCCACCACCCGTAAAACCCATGGGTACGCCACAGAGGCCTGCCAAGCTGAGAGGTAGTGGTGTAGGCGGCCACCTACCTGCAGGTGGGGACCCAGGTTCAGCGAGTTATGCAGAAGAAGGTTTGGAAACCTTGGGCTTCGTGGAGGACTTGGCTCTACATTGCTGCTTAGGCTTGGATGAGCAGCGCAGAGCCTGAGGGACCGTCTGGGTCGCTTGGAGCAAGTCTGCTTGAAAGGAACAAAAAAGCTGATGCCTTTTAAAAAGCTGCCTTCTTCCTTAGGACCACTGGCAGGTGAGAACATTTCCCTCCAGGGGCCTCATTGATGAGGTCCTTAAGTTCAGGCCGGAACAGGGAAGAACCCTGAAAATGCAAAGACAAGACAGCCTTCTTAGAAGCTGTGTCAGCTGACCAGATCTTAAGCCAAAGAGCCAGTCTGGCAACCACAGACATGGTAGATGCCCTGGCTACCATACGAACAGCATCAAGCAAGGCAGCAGAGACACACATTTTAGACCATTCCAATGAAGGGATTCCTTGTAAGTAACGAGATCTCGGCACTTCTCAAGCGCCTCAGTGGCGACCGAAATGAATCTCCTGCTGACAGCTTTACAGCTGTCAGTAGGAAACAGCGAACTTTAAACGCCTGTATCTCTTAAACCATAGCGGTTTGAGAGGTATGCTTTTTTGCATTTAGCTCAGCTTTTTAAGCTCTTCTAAAAACTTTTTTTGGACATTACTAACACTTTAAACAGTCATCAGCATATGACACTTCACTGAAAATGCTTCATTAGCACATGAGACTTCACTGAAAGCTTAATTAGCACATGAAATGTCAGTGGTACTGCAATTACCATACATTAGCATATGGTACCAAGTATGATTGTCTCCTTAACTTTACATTTGCTGGTCTTTTTGATAACATGACACATAGGCAGTTTTCAAATATGCAAATCTAAATTAAGGTGAAAGTTCCACTTTTAAAGTATTAGGCACCTGACAGTCAAAGGTTTAAGCTAATAAAGAAGAACAATCATGCGCACACTGCTTCTTGAAATAATTTTAGAGAAGCAACAAAAGTTCCAGTGGTTGACCCCTTAAAGTGGAAAGTTACCTTAAAACAACTTAGACAATCTAATCAAGCTATTAGCATTTTTCTTCTTTGTGCTTTGCCAGGCATATCAAACATGAGGCCAGGCCAGCAGCATGACACCTTCCATATAATGAGACTTAAAGGGATAATAAACCTTAAAAATAAGTTTATTTTATATTGTAGCCCTTAAAAAAAACATGAAAAATGATATAAGTCTTACCTCCCAAAACTTTATGGTTTGGGAGATATTCAGAATCAAAGTTTCCCCCTGAGTGACTTCACTGTTCTAGCTCTCAGATTTGGAATCCGGTCCCAGGACCGGCTGAGGCTCTCCAGAAGTGCCAAGATCACGATCTTTAAAAATAATTTCTTAATTAGAACGGTCTACAAAGTGTGCTTGCAAGCCAGGCACACTTTGTACATAGTTCCAATTAAGTAGTTCTTTTTAAAGATAGTGATCTCGGCACTGCTAAAGAGCTGCCAGTTGATCTGTGGACTGAATTCCAAATCTGTCCACTAAATGGCAGACTTGGCTGAAACAGACAGGAAAAGGGAACTTTTCTTTATTTTACTTCTGAATATCTCCCAAGCCATAAAGCTTTGGGAGATAAGACTTATATCATTTTTCATGTTTTTTTAAGGGCTACAATATAAAATAAACTTATTTTCAAGGTTTACTATCCCTTTAAAGTGCCCTACAGCCCAGCATCAATGTGTTAACAGCCCCATTTAGATCAGCTGGATTTTTTCCCTTCGTAACTTCTAAATGCCAAAGATGTGTCAATGTAACACCTCACCAGTATGCATATCAAATGTAACATGAAATAATACAATGAATAGGCTGTTGGCCATATGAAAATGGACTGTGCACATGCTGCATATGGTGATTATTTCGCTATTACTTTAGATGTTTTATGTACCATTCGCTTTGCCTTTATTTTTCCAAGGAAACCTAGATAAGGGTTTACATACTATGGTAATGTGACTTATTTTGAGTCTTTTTTTTGTTCTTCCTGCAATATTTTCTTACTAGTGTAAAAGCCTGTGTACACAGGCCCAGCATTCTATGAGATTGTGCAGTCTGTACTGCTCATGACTGTGCACTCGGGCAGTCTCCACTGCGCATGAATGCATCGGACAAAGTGTAAAATCCTGTGTACACGGGCCCAGCATTCTGTGCTTTCGGCCAGTCTGTACTGCGCATGACTGCATCTGACAAACATACATCGTAGAATGTACTCTTTTACATTGGATATTAATTTATATCCAGAGTAGGGGATACTATGGTGTTTATTCACTAAGACATGATAAAGTGGAGATAACTTCTCCAGTGATATCACTTCTCCAGTTGTTATGCTATTCAACATAGCCAATTCACTAACATTTACGTTTTAGAGACCTTAGAGCATAGACGCCATAGAATAACCTAGGAAACGGAGAAGTGGTATCACTGAAGTCATCTCCGCTTTCTCACCTGTTTATCACACCTTAGTGGATAACCCCCAAAGTATCCTCATATAGAGATGCAGTGGAGCAAAGTAGTCTGATTAAGCATTGTTTTGGACACATTGCTATCTCACCGTTTCTAATCTTCATAGAATTTGGGCCATGAAGAGCGTTACTTCAATACTGTCAGAGCTGTAGTTGCCAAGAGTAATTGAATGATAAAGCATCCCCTTCCCATCCCTTTTACCTAGTGTAAGCCGCCTCCCCTCAGATGTGGAATCTGGTCACTTGAACGGACAGCTCACAGCAGAGGACAATCTTCTTACTGTGAGCATAAGGACAACCCTGCCCCCCTTGATAAAGGAGGGCAGGGTTTTCCTTATGCTCACTGAAGACTGTCCCTTGTGACTATCTATCCAGACAGTCTTGCTGCTCTGAAGTAAGCAATGTTACATCAGTAAAAGGAGCAGAAGGGGGATACTTTACCATCCAAGACCCAAAATGTCCAAGACATGATGAAATGTCTTTACACCATTTTTGGGCTAAAGGTTTAAAGTGTAATGATGAAGCATTTATAAAAGATAACAAATACAGAACAGTATGAAACAGGTGCAAAAAAGAAATAATGCCTACATTTAGATAGCAATATCTATCATTCTTATTCATCATCTCTATGTTTTCTGTAATCTCTCTCTCTGCTCCTCTCTCTTTTGCCATCTTTCCTTCTCCTGTCTTTATCTTCCCTTTCTTCTTTGAAATGTCTTTCTGCATTCTGTTCTCTCTCATCTCTGCTTTGTGACCTCTCTCGCCTCCTTGTTTCCCTCTCTCTGTCCCTCCCATAATCTGTTCTCCTCCCTCTCCATTCCTGCCCTCTCTCTCTGGAGCGAGATCTTTGTCTCCTTTCACCACGGCGCTCCAGGTTAACATTATTGGGAAACATTGGCAAATTAATGGGCTTCCGAAAAGGTCTGTCCCGGCCCCCAAACCTCAGCTGCCCAGATTCTTTCTTGCCACCAAATCCCCCTCCCAGCCTGCGGGGAATCCATCCTTTTAGATTTCTTTCCAGTTCATAGTCCACAAATATTTCTCTCTGATCAATCACCAGCTTGTTGGCATCTCTGTGTGCTTTCATTATTGCATTTTCTTGTTTATACTCTATAAATGCATAGCCTTTTGAGAAACCGGTTATGAAGTCCCTAACCAACCGAATCCTCTGAATGTCTCCATAACGGGAAAATACTTCCTTTAGTTTTTCCTCTGTCGTCTGTTGGCTTAATCTGGCAACAAATAATGTTAGGTGGGGATCCCCAAGAACACCTTTGTTTGGTACATAGCGTGCCAGCATGGCCCTGAGCACAGCACGATCATGAGGCTCTTCATCAGTTCCATCAATACTCCCAGCTTTTAGAGGGTCGTATTGTTTTGCTATTGGGGTCCACTCATTCATTTTCTAAAACAGAAATAAAAAAAATATATATATTATATACACTTATCATATACATACATTTATACACAAACACGTTAGTAACAAAAGATTCCGCATCTCCTAGGACACTGGTTAACAAGAGGCAGACCAAAGGCCCCATCCATCCCAATCATAGCCTTTAATGTAGTGCAAAGCTAGCCAACCCTGGTCCTTAACCCTCTGAGTGCCAGAGGGGTATGCAATGCATTGCGTACCCCTCTGGCACTCAAAGGTTAAAGAGTAACTATCACCTCTATTAAAGTTCTCCTCATCTTAATGTTGCATTTGAGTTAAACTTTATTTATTTATTTTTTTTATTTATTGAAGTATAACCTGAGTTTTTTCCTTTTAAAAATAAACTTGTGACATCACACTCTACCTCTCATCACCCGGTCAATCTTCGCCTCTTCCCCTCTCCAGTTGTTATCTCCTCCTCACAAGGAATCCAGCTTGTTAGTGGGAGTAATCTCATTGCAAGAGAGTGCTCTGCCTCACATGATGGATTCCTCCGTCAGAGGAGGAGGCGATAACTAGGAACAACTGGGGAGGGAAAGAGGCATAGATTGACAGGTTGCAGGGCAGAGCAGTGCCTAGTGGCTTATTTTTAAAAGGTAAAATCTCCCCTATGACTTTCTCCGACCAATATATTAATTAAAAAAAAAAAAAAGACATTAAAATGTATATACTATCTCTGCCTTTGTTGAAATCATACCCAAGTTATTGCTTGAAGGAAGATGGAGACCACGCCCATGTCGATTAAATCATTCTTGAATGGCAGTGCTCTCCCTCCCTGGATATGTTAATCACAGTTGAAAAGAATGCCCCATCTCAATTTTTCCCCTGTGTTATGCGTGCTTATTGCATTGCATGCAAATCTAATATGATGAGGAGCAGCACAGCTGTAGGTAGGATAGGCTCAAGGAAGTATTAGAAGACAGTTACTTTAAGTGTGCTCATTCAGGGAAGTCCTTAAGCCATGCACTGTAGGTAGCTCCTGAGATCAGGGTTGGCTACTCCTGATGTGGTGAAATTAATTGGAGCAATTCTGAAGAAAACCAGCATCCCCATAACAGACTAGCAATATCTACCATTGATTTAAATAGTAAATGGGCCTTTTAAAGCTTTGAATGTCAGAGGTCCCCAACTCACTGGTTCAAGGGGCTGAAAGCCCCATTTAAATCATTGGGATGTTTGGAGAAATTTCTTTTTTCCCTATCTGTTGAACCGGTTTGCTCCTCACATCTTTCGTACAGAAGGTTCACATTTTTCAGTCTCAAAGCCCACATCCCCCATTGGTAGTTTATATAATTCACACTAAAAATATGTTCACTAATAATAGTTATGTGACAAAGGTTCACTTTTTCCCCCTCAGGAAAATAAACTGTTTGCCTTTTTGTCAATATACCCACAAGAAGGAAAATCAAACCACTTACCTGCAGAAGGTTATGCACATTGGGTCTTACACACAGACTAGCAGAAGAACCATTCTGGAGTAAACCAAAAGCAACACAGGGGAGAAATAAAAATCCCCAGTTCTCCCATTGATTTACATTGGGTTTTTAAACCATTGAATGCTACAGAGGCTTCCAACACATTGCTTCATAATGTACTGGAGACCTTTTCTAGCATTTAGTGGGTTAAAGGTCCAGTCACTGGAAATGTTTTTGTCCTCTGGTACAATTACATTTCTCCAGAATCGCTCTTCTTTTCTTCAAAAAGTCCACTGATTTCTTTTCACATTTTTCCCTGACCAAACTTCAGTGCTAATGAGATGCAGACTGCATTTGTCCAACCAATCGGATTTGTATATCAGCTGTGTCTAAAGCTGTGGCTAAAACTGTGTTTCTGTACTGGAAATAAGGATTAAAACAGAAAACTTTTCTGTGTAGGGTAAAGCAAACTTGTTTCACATAATTGCTTTTTCTTAAAGGGATAGTAATATTTCAAAATAAATGCAGCTCTAATTATTCTTTATAGTTTTTGGGCCATGTAGAGCAGTAATATCACTCCCTACAATGTGCAGTTCCAGAGTAATAGAATGCTAAAGTATCCCCCTCCCACCCCTTTTACCCATTTTGAGCTGTCACCCTCAGCTGTGGAATCTGATAGCTTAACCGGACAGCTCCAAGCGAGGGACAATCTTCTTACTGTGAGCATAAGGAAAACCCTGCCCACCTTAAAGGAGGAAAGCAAGTTTTTCCTTATGCTACAATCCATCCAGAAAGTCTTGCTGTGCAGCTTTTCATAGGTAAAAGGGGCAGGAGGGGGACACTTTATTATTCAATGACTCTGGAACTACAAATCATAGAAAATGATAAAACTCTACATGGCCCAAAAACTATAAAGAATAATCGGAGCTGCCTTTATTTTAAAGCATCACTATCCCTTTATTAACACCAAAATATAAATGAATATAAATTTATCCTGTATGTCAGGACTTGACAGACCAACACAGCATCCATTTTGCATACCATTCCTATGTAACACCAATCTGCCACACAAGAAATACGTGAAAAGGAAGCACAATGATTGAAGTGGATCTATCATGCATAATGCTGATCTCCCCTATGACTATCTCTGTATGTCTAGTCCCTATTGTACAAAGCTGCGGAATAAGTTAGAGATATATAAAGAATAAGTCCCCTGCCTCCTCAGCCAGCTGCTCACAATAAAATGACAAACCTTGTGGTGGAGCATCAGGATTCCTCCTGATGCACGCCAGCAAATCAGACTGGGAGGTCAATAGTGACGACGCAGGGGAGCAAAAGAAGTTCCCTGTTTCCATTCCACCTGGAGTATCTGGGTAGGCATGGGCTGGATAAAGATACCCTGTCATGTTAATGAGGGAAAGCCTCCCTCATTGAAGTGCAAGAGTTTCCCAATCCCGCCAACACCTACCCGGGTACTCTGGGGAGAATGGAAGCAGGGGAGCTCTAGTGCTCCCCAGCGTCACCACTACTGATCTCCCAGTCAGATCATCTGTGAAATCAGTAGCTGCGGGGCATCAGGAGTCCTAATTCCCCACTATGAGGTCTGACTTTTAATGCAATAAATAAAAAAAAAAAAATTCACCTCACGGGCAAAGCCGTGTCAGCCACCTGCTAGCGTTTATTAGAGTGCTAGACCCTAAACTGCACGCTCTTTATGGTATAAAAATAATAATATCAAAGGTTTTTATCACATGTGTGGGTCTCCAAGTTCCCCCGAGGGGTTTTGTAGCTGAAGGCTTGACTACATTGACATCAGCCATAGGCCTGGTTTACATAAGCAACAACAACAACAACAAAAAACGGATTCCTGATGCTGCACTAATTGCGATTAAAAAAAAAACCCACACAAATATCTATGAGCACGTTTGCACTGGTCGCCAAAGGTGAAGCGTCAAATTAATGGGAGGGCAAAAAGTAAAAGAAGGTGGTGAACAGGAGGGAAGACGCGGACACAGGAGAAGGGGTGTGGAGGTGATGAGGAAAAGGGGAAGTAAACATGTGCAGCACAGGGAACACAGTAGAATGTGTCGATGAATGGAGTGAATGAATAATGGGAGGGACATCACATAGAGAAGGAGGTGGCGAAAGGGAGGGAGGGCATGTACACAGGCATTTGTGAATGGGAGACAGAGGTGAAACAGGGGGCCTCCTGTCAAAATCACACCCCCTTGTATGTTGGAAACAGGCAGTAAGGAGGAGATTAGCATATCTCCTTCTTACTGCTGCCCTGGAGTGTGGCACGCACAGCCAGAAAATTCTCTGGCATGTGACTGCCTACTCCTTTATAGTATAGATGTAGCATGTTTGTTTCTATAACCCAAATGCATAACCTTTCATTTATCTGCTTTAAATGTCATCTGCCACCTTTCTGCCCATTCAGTTTACATAAAACCTTCTGCAGAAAAAAAAAAAAACATCCTGCTCTGTACGTATGCATGTATTTCCTTACACAGTTTAGTGTTGGGAGGCATACCTCCCAACATTTCAAACGGCCAAAGAGGGACACACTTGTTTTCGGTGGTGTTGCTGGGGGTATGGCAAGTGGGTAGCATTGTCAAGAAGTTTTAGGTTATTTCATGACTTGTTAGAACAAGACCAAAGTATTTATTTACACACACTAATTTTTAAACACATATACTGACATTTAAACAAATAAATGAGTTTTATTGCTGTAGAGCACTTATATACAGTCTTCACAGTCCGATCTCCCAGAAAGAGGGACACCAAGTTGGGAAAGAGGGATTTGGGTCTAAAAGAGGGTCTGTGCCTCCTAAAGAGGGCCACTTGGGAAGTATGCTGATGGGTGGGGCTGAGAAGTGGTCATGCAGCGCTCACATTATACCACTTCCAGCAGCCGCTGCGCACAGTCACTTTCATTCATACAAAGTGCTCCGTGTTCGCGGCCTCCCAGTACCCTCTGAGCAATTTTGTCAGTCAGCAAAAATAAAATATACCGATCCATTGACAATGGGACTGTTAAGAAGCCTAGGTAATTCATTCAATTACCTCCTTAAAGTTAAACCTATTTTAACCCCTTATTTACCAGAGGGGGGTTGGGGACCCGTGGCCATGGCATTGTTATTGTTGCAACTTGAACTGAGCTCACTGGGCATGAGACAGCACCTATGACCCATAGGTATGCAGGGCAAAGCACTGGTCATAGGTGCTGTCTCATGCCCAGTGAGCTTAGATGCAACAATAACAATGCCATGGCCACAGGTCCCCAATCCCCCCTTCTGGTAAATAAGGGGTTAAGGAGGTAATTGAATGAATTACCTACTTAATCCATTGTCAATGGAAAGTTAGTTGGGTATATTTTGTTTTTGCTAACTGACAAAATTAATCCTAGGATGTAATGTACACCCAAATGATATGCTTGGTGAGACACTTATGAAGAGTTAACCCCATACCTCCCAAGTGTCCCTCTTTAAGACCCAAATCCCTCTTTCCCACCCTGATGTCCCTCTTTTTAGGTGTGTATATAAGTGTATCACATTGCTCTACAGCAATAAAACTCATTTTAATGTTTGTTTAAATATCAGTATATGTGTTTATATATTATTCTGTGTAAATAAAATACTTTGGTCTTGTTATAAGTCATTTATTAGGTTACACAAGGAGGTGTCAATAGGTTATGAAATAGCCTAAAAATTATCGGTAATGCCCCGCCCGCCAGCCACGCCCACAGCAACACCCCCTAAAACACAAGTGTCCCTCTTTGGCAATTTTAAATATTGGGAGGTATGGGAATTGGGGTATTGAAATTAAACTACATAGCCCAACGTTATGTGCATTAAATCCTGTAACACAAATAATGTCTACTGCTTGTATTGTTCTTTGGAAGAGATGTCCCTGCATTCACAGAATAAATTATGAAACAAGTCTTAATACTTACGAATTAAAAATAATTGCTCGTAAAGTGTATGCGCCTTGTACCGCGATAACCAAAACCAGTATACAGCACCAATGCCCATGAAGCTACGACCCTCTAAAGCGGAACTAAACATACCCACGTGCCAAACAGCAGCATACCCATTGGCTGATACGTAACGAGGCTTGAAACGCATCCGTGTGACTGCAAAGGTGGCTGATAACTGGTTACGTTCCCGAAACATTAGCAGGTCGCGTGGGGTTGGTTGAGTGATGTGAAGAATGCAGTAGTCATGGCAACCACCATTGAAACTGTTGGGTTGGACGTCAAGTTGTTTTGCTGTTGAACATTTGAAGAAGGAAGTGGACAGAGTTTAGAACAGGTGAGGGGGCCTCTCTGGCTGCGTTCTGTGGGACTTGTTAAGTACATTATCATCAATGATAAACTATTCCTACTTGGAATTAGAGGGTTGACATGTTTTAGATAATGTAACAAGATGCATCAGGGTTATACTAATTCTTACGCAGTGGTACAGGACGACCTTTCACTAAGACCTTGGTAAACTTAGCTGTGGGCAGATATAAAGACGGAAGAGCATTTGCATGGTAATTTTCAGAAGTGTATATGCACACCACACATTTCTAGTGCAAGGTACCTATGAACAATATTTCTCAGGGCTGCCTATGGTTGCAAACAATCATAAATATCATTATGTATTTTATGTATGTGTCTTGGAGTTAGGGGACAGTGTGGCCACCCTCAGTTATTGAAACTGTTATGAAAAACACACACTACAGGGTTGCAGTAGATGATGAGTAGCCCTACAGAATAACATCTTCCTCCTCTGTCTTGACACTGATAGGTTATTTGCCAAAGGGGGAGTTACACTGTACCCTACTGTAAAGGCAGGGAGGGACAGTACAGGCATACAGATCTCTCTTTGCCAAGATGTCTGCGCTGTCTTATTGATGTACGTTTCATACAAAGTTATGATTACAATTCATGCTGTTACTTAAAGGGATAGTAATGTATTGCATAAACTTAATTTAATATTGTAGCTATTCAAAAAATAAAGCAATTGAGGCCAGTTTTATCTCTTAAACCTTTACGGTTTGAGAGATACACAATTACAAAGTTTTCCCTCCCCTCCCATTTCACTGACGGCAGTGTTCTGTCTTACAGCAAGCTATCCTAGTCCACAGATCAGCCGACAGCTCTTCAGCAGAGCCGAAATAGCGAGATCTAAAAGCAAATACTTCATTGGAACGGTCTATAAAGTGTGCGTGATTTGCAAGCACACTTTGTAGAGATAAAACTGGCCTCAGCTGCTTTATTTTTAGAATAGCTATAATAATAAATTAAGTTTATACAATCCATTACTATCCCTTTAAGAAACTTTAATACATATTTTCATGAGTAACAAGATACTAGCAGTTAATTGAGTATAACTTGTGTGTGCATGATAATTCTGATTTAAGGGAATACAACCCCAAGTCATTTTTACTTGTAAATGTTTCTTTAACCCCTTAACATTTCAAGACCGTCACGCCGGCCTGGAAGTTTAGGACCAGTGATGGCCATGGCACATCATGGAAATCAGGGATTGCAGTGCAGTTACAAGCTGCTCTGCAATCCCAGGATTCATTGCAACAAAAAAGTACCGTGATCCTTAATGGCCACCCACTTGCTGATTGGCGGTCATTAAGGTGTTAAATATCCTGTATTACATACTGGTATCTGTAAAATGACTCTATGGGGAAATGCACTAAGTTATGATAAAGAGGTGTTAAAATAGAGATGAAGTCTCGACTGATATCACTTCTCCAATTTCTTTTATTTTATGGAGTCTATGCAGTAAGATTTCTCAAATGGTGGAGATCTAAGTGCACCGGCTCCATAGAATAATGTAGGGATTGGACAAGTGATATCACTGGAGAAGTCATCTCCGTTTATCACCTCTTTATCACACCGTAGTGCATAACCCCCTATTTGTTTTGAGGCCTAAAATCAAGGCTTGCATATACTCTGAGAGACCAGTCCTTCCTGCCTTTTCAATGTCTCAGTATATAACAGCAATCTTTAGGTGATTGTCTGTAAATGAACTGAGATAAGCTATGTTTTTCTGATTACAAGAACTGTTGGTGCTAATCAGAATGTATTAAAGGGGGAACACTCACATCTAAAAAAACTTTTTAGCACTTGTTTAATCCGATAAGAAGTATTAGGACATGTGCTTTGTTTTGTTTTTAAACTTGCTTCTTAAGATATTTCACTTCAAAGTTACTTACTTCTGCGTAATGCGGCACGGTGTAGCTGCGGCACTGCTCTCAGGACTTCCCAGCACTATGTCATTCTCCTCCTACCTCCCTCCTAGCTGCCCCAGGGAGAGCGTTCACGCTTCACTTCGGTGTGGTGTGAACGGCTCCTAGCGTTACAGCAAGCTACGAATTAGCATTAGACTGAGGTTGCAACTGACTTCAGCTCGCATCTCTGATTACAGACAGAACGTAATTAAATAAATGCTTTCAGAATAGAACGGTTTACACATGAATTAAACAGCAAGTTTATGATTACATTTTAGGCATATAAGATGAATAACTTATTTTCATATTTACTAGTTGTAAGTACTTTACATTTAATATTTATATTGGCCTATTTAATTTTGTAGGTGTTAGTGTTCATTTTAAAATGGAGATCTAGTCACTTTACTTTAGGTGTATCTAAATTGTGTGCAATCAGTGGCTGTCTAGTTGGATCGCTCATTCTCATCTGGCAATTGGCAGGCTGCTGATGTAAGCTGTAGTTTAACTAAGGCTAGAAAATCAGATACATTATTTTCTCCTGTGTTTAACATTGGGAGGACTTGTAACTTTTTCTTTCTGACTATTGAACCCCACTGATATTTTACAGCCCTGCCCATTGATTTAAATGAGCTTTAAGCTCCCTGAATATAAAGGTCTCCAACTCATTTCACTACCACTGTGAGACACATATTGTGTTAATATGAAAAAATATGTTGTAGTCGTGTATATGTGGATTCTGGCAATTCTTAAACTATTTTCTTCTCCTGAAGTTATTGCTTATAAAGCTTGTTTTTGCTAGTATTTCCCATATACTTCCTGGTTTGATTTTCAGCAAAGTAATGTTGCTGTACAACTCTCTGGGGATAGTGTGAGCAGTGTATCAGGTTAGAACTGGAGGTGTTCATTTGCTTCCTTGGACATGCCGCCAGCCAATCAGGGATGAATATAGATCCTGCTTGGCTAGAGATGGTAAGTGCACCACTTGCATGGTGGCACAGAGAGAAGAGGAGGTATATATATATAATAAAAACTGATGTAAAATAACAAACAAAATAAGTATCTTGTAATACCTTTTTTATTGGACTAACAGAATTTTGGATTGACAAGCTTTCGGGAGAACATCCCTTTCTCCCTGACTAAAAGGACACAGAATTCACAGTGATACATAAAATTCAAAGTTTGGCTGTGTGTAGGTTTAAGAAAACATAGCAGCAGATAAGGTCAGAGCATCTACACTCTACTTGTAGAAGGTCGTAAATACTTTTTGTAAGGATTAGAGTGGGGGGAGAGGGAAAAAAATGCAGGAGATGATAATGGAGTGGTGAGAATTAAAAAAGTTTGCACATGTTAGGAGTGCTAGAATTGCCATCCAACAATCCAGCATGTACATGCAGGCCTATATACAATATGCGCCCATATGTGCACATACATACACACACACACATACAAACATTCACCCATATATATACATATACATATATACATACATACACATACATATACACACACATATACAAACCCATACACATGCATACAAACACACACACGCACACACACACACATACAAATATATATATACATACACACACACATACATATACATACACACACACATACAAATATATACACACACACACACGTACACATATAAATATATATATATATATATATATATATATATATATACACATACACACATACATATATATACACACACACACACACATATACACATATATATATATATATATATATATATATATATATATATACATACACATATACACACATACACCTACATAAACATGCATACACATACACACATACATACACATACATATATATACACACATACATACATATATACATACATACATACATACACACATACACATAAATACACACACACACACATAAACATACACACATATACACATGTACACATACATACATACACACACATATACAAATACATATACACACGCATATACATACATACCCATAGACACATGATACACACACATATATACACACACACACATACATATATATATATATACACATACATATATACATATGCCAAATTGGACAGCTACATTGAAAGTTTCCGTCTAAGAACTGCATCCTTGGCAACCAAACAAAACAAAAAGGATATTTTTCATAATCTCACAGTACAGGAACAAACTGCAATAAGTGACTTGAGGAAGAATCATACTATCACCATCAAACCAGCAGACAAGGGAGGAGCAGTGGTGATAATGAACACCCCAGACTACATAAAAGAGGGGGACAGGCAATTGTCAGATGGCAAATACTACAGAAAACTAAATGAAGATCCCACCAAGGAATATACATTGCAACTTAGGGAGCTCATCAAATCCTTCCCTAAGAAGCTACAACCAGAATTGGAATCACTCATACCCACCAGTGCGGACATGGGCACTGGAGACCAACCGTGCGCTTGTTTGTGAACAGCTTAGAAGAAATTGACATCTGGATTAACAGCGGAGACCAATGGTATCCAGAGAAACATGGATGCAGAAACACGGTTGTTTCTAAGACTAACACCTGATTTGTGTTGCGATGCACTGGAGACTGATAGTGCAGGAAGCACACAGAGGTAAATGACAGCGCAGCCGTGAAGCAGCGGAGGCAGATGGATCCCTAAGGCAATGTAAGAACTGAATTATTGGCATAAAAAGCGATATGTTGGGATGCAACTAAGTCAATGAATACAATTATGAGGATCTTTGTTGAACATCGTAAGGTTTTTTTTCAAATGTGGCTTTAATTTTGGTGAGTGGGGACCTAGCTTCTTTGATGGCTTGCTTATGAACCCAGCCTTCAGCCGGCTGAGTTCTAGGGATATTTGTGGCAAATGTATAATGCATTTATTATGTTTCATACATGTTTTTATGTTTTTGACGTTGCTAAGCAACCGAGACTCCGTCTGACGTCACTGCCTCTATTCCGATTCTGGACGCCGCACTTTGGCGCCTGAAAGAGGCGAGGCAGGGTCTGGGGGAGGCTGTAAGTAATTTTACGTTGATTATTGAGCAATTAACTTTGTTTATATATACTAATAGCGTGAGAATTTTGGCCATTTTGCCCTGAGGAAGGTCCCTGTGAGGACCGAAAGCGCTTGGCATGAATGCAATAAAGTAACAGTTTTATTTGCAACATAAAGCTTCTTGAGTGCTGTCTCATATGAAGCCCGGATCAACCCAGGCTGAGTATATTTGAATGTTTCTACATATATACATATATATACACATGCATATATATACATACATACATACACACATACACATAAATACATACACACACATGCATAAACATGCATACACATACACACATATACACATACATACACATGTATACATACATACATGCATATATACATACATACACACACACACATACATATATACACACACACATATACAAATACATATACACACACGCATATACATATATACATACATACCCATAGACACATGATACACACACATATATACACACACACACACATACACATACATATATATATATATACATACATATATATATATATATATATATATATATATATATATATACATATACATACACACACATATACACATGTACACACATACATACATACAAACATGCATACATATACACACACAAACATGCATACATATACACACACACACACATATACATATACATAAACATAAATACAAATACACATACATAAATATATACATACATATACACACATGTACACACACATACACACATATACATAATATACATATATATCTATATATATATATATATATATATATATATATATATATATATATATATACATATATATACACATACATCTACACACATATACATACACATACATATATACATACATACATACATATACACACACATACATACATACATTCATCTATACAAACACATACAATGTGTCTATATACCCACCCACAAGTATATATGCATAAAGTACATATACATATGTACATAAACACATACACATGAGCACACACATATACACAAATGCATACACCCAAATATGTAGGAATACATACTAAAACGTATGCCCAAACACAAGAGCCTATATATACTAGTACATATACACATACACAAACACATACATGCATACCTATATGTACATATATGCACATAAACCCATATACACATATAGAATAGCACACCCACATATATACCTACATGTATTGGAGTAAGGGGAAGCATCTGTCTGTACGCCATGCTGATATACTAGTAATAATACAGAACCAATATTAGAATTCATTATGACATGTGGATATATATATGAGGAGTAAGATACTGATAGAGGGGTCATGTGAAACTTTGATAGTGGGACAGGAAACCCAAATCAACATTTAGTCCTCTGTTCTTGCTGTTAAAAAATATATGATCATTCTGGCTTCAAAAGTTTTTCTTTCTTGGATGTTTCTTAAGTTTCCTTTGAGTACTTTGATTTTTAGGTCCTTAACTGAGTGGTCAGGCTGGGTAAAATGGTGTCCCACAGGGGTGCAGTAGGATCCTTCTTTGTGATGTTTGATGGAGTGTCTGTGCATGTTCATTCTGCCATTTAATTGCTGTGTGGTTTCCCCAATGTAGCACCCTAGGTGGCATTTGGTGCAGTGTATCATATATACCACATTGCTAGATGTGCAGGAGTATGATCCTTTAATGCTGTAGGTTCTGTTGTTGTGGGTGGCTTTGTTGTCTGGACATATGTGCTGGCACAGTTTGCAGCGAGGTTTCTGGCATTGTCTGGTACCTTTTTCTGTATTCTTCTCATCAGTGTGTAGTTTCCTGTTGATTAATTTTTGCTGAAGGTTTGGTGGTTGTCTAAAGGCCAAAATAGGGGTTTCAGAGAAGATATTTTTCAGAGTCTCATCTTCTGTCAGAATTGGTTGTAGATCTTTAATAATTTTCCGTATTTGTTCCATAGTTGGGTTGTAGGTGACAACGAGTGGTACCCGTGTAGAGATTTTTTTCTCCCTGTACTGTAGCAGGTGTGTGCGTGGTGTTCTTAAAGCAGAGTGGATTTGTTTGGTAATAATCCTTGATTTGTAGCCTTTCTGTCTCATAGACTGGGAGAGTACATTTAGATGTGCATTACGGTCATTAGGGTCAGAGCAAATTCGATGGTACCTAGTGGCTTGGCTGTAGATGATGCCCTGTTTAGTATGGGAGGGGTGGAAGCTGGTGCTGTGGAGGTAACTGCATCTGTCTGTGGGCTTTTTGTAGAGCGAGGTGTGGATTGTGCCATTGGTACATGCCACCGTTGTGTCCAGAAAGTTTACAGATATTGTAGAGTATTCCATTTTTAGTTTGATTGAGGGGTGGTATGAATTAAAAGAATCATGGAATTGTATGAGTTTTTCCTCGCTTTCGGTCCAAATGATGAAAATATCATCGATGTATCTGTAATACTTGTATGGTTTCGTATGTTGTGTGTCTAGGAATTTCTGTTCTAGGTCTGCCATAAACAGGTTAGCATATTGGGGTGCCATCTTAGTGCCCATGGCAGTGCCCATGGTTTGTAGGTAGACCTCATTGTTGAAACAGAAATAATTATGTGTGAGGATGAATAGTGTCAGTTCTGCTATAATTTGGGGGCTGTATTTTTGGTTGTCAGTGTAGGA
Source organism: Rhinophrynus dorsalis (assembly GCA_037306005.1). NCBI lineage: Eukaryota > Metazoa > Chordata > Amphibia > Anura > Rhinophrynidae > Rhinophrynus > Rhinophrynus dorsalis. Next base: position 520,121,411 of record CM074718.1, read on the forward strand.
GAGAAAATTGAGGCAAGCGTTGATGCCATCTTTATGTGGAACGTTGCTGTACAGAGATTCCACGTTCATAGTTACTAGGATGGTGTTGGCAGGGAGGTTCGTGATTGGGCTGAGTTTGTTGAGGAAGTCGGTGGTGTCTTTTATGAAGCTGTTGGTATTGGTGACAAGAGGTTTTAGGATATTTTCTACGAGTCCTGAGATTTGTTCTGTAAGTGTTCCCATTCCTGTAATTATGGGTCTGCCAGGATTATCCTTCTTGTGGATTTTGGGAAGCATATAGAAGGTGCCCATGTCCGCACTGGTGGGTATGAGTGATTCCAATTCTGGTTGTAGCTTCTTAGGGAAGGATTTGATGAGCTCCCTAAGTTGCAATGTATATTCCTTGGTGGGATCTTCATTTAGTTTTCTGTAGTATTTGCCATCTGACAATTGCCTGTCCCCCTCTTTTATGTAGTCTGGGGTGTTCATTATCACCACTGCTCCTCCCTTGTCTGCTGGTTTGATGGTGATAGTATGATTCTTCCTCAAGTCACTTATTGCAGTTTGTTCCTGTACTGTGAGATTATGAAAAATATCCTTTTTGTTTTGTTTGGTTGCCAAGGATGCAGTTCTTAGACGGAAACTTTCAATGTAGCTGTCCAATTTGGCATATGTATATATGTATGTGTATATATATATATATGTATGTGTGTGTGTGTATATATGTGTGTGTATCATGTGTCTATGGGTATGTATGTATATGCGTGTGTATATGTATTTGTATATGTGTGTGTATGTATGTATGTGTACATGTGTATATGTGTGTATGTTTATGCATGTGTGTGTGTGTATTTATGTGTATGTGTGTATGTATGTATGTATGTATGTATATATATGCATGTGTATATATATGTATGTATGTGTGTATATATATATATGTATGTATGTGTGTATGTGTATGCATGTTTATGTATGTGTATGTGTGTATATGTGTGTGTATATATGTGTATGTGTGTATATATATATATATATATATATATATATGTATGTATATGTGTACATGTGTGTGTGTGTGTATATGTATATATATTTGTATGTGTGTATGTATATGTATGTGTATGTATATGTATATATATTTGTGTGTGTGTGTGTGTGTGTGTGTGTGTGTTTGTATGCATGTGTATGGGTTTGTATATGTGTGTGTATATGTATGTGTGTGTATGTATATATGTATATAGGTATATATATATGTGTATGTATGTATATATGTATATGTATGTATATGGGTGTATGTTTGTATGTGTGTGTGTGTGTGTGTGTGTGTGTATGTATCTGCACATATGGGCGCATATTGTATATAGGCCTGCATGCACATGCTGGATTGTTGGATGGCAATTCTAGCACTCCTAACATGTGCAAACTTTTTTAATTCTCACCACTCCATTATCATCTCCTGCATTTTTTTCCCTCTCCCCCCACTCCAATCCTTACAAAAAGTATTTACGACCTTCTACAAGTAGAGTGTAGATGCTCTGACCTTATCTGCTGCTATGTTTTCTTAAACCTACACACAGCCAAACTTTGAATTTTATGTATCACTGTGAATTCTGTGTCCTTTTAGTCAGGGAGAAAGGGAGGTTCTCCCGAAAGCTTGTCAATCCAAAATTCTGTTAGTCCAATAAAAAAGGTATTACAAGATACTTATTTTGTTTGTTATTTTACATCTGCATCACTGGACTAATACGGCTACAATCTCCACTCTAATAAAAACTGAAAAGGTTATGGTGGAGAAAAAAGTGAATGAAAACCCCTTCCACCTGAATTTGGTGGGTGGTAGATACAATGTTAAACAAAATTTGACACACCAGTCAAGCCATAAGACTTGCTTTTCCCACAGAAATCTCACATTTGCAATGTTGTTACTACTGCAAGGGATTCTGGGCAGGCATATGCAAAGAAGGTTGACAAGGAATCACCTTTTTATAATAATAATAATAATAACCTTTTTGCCTCAGATTCCATTTCATACATGGATTCCTTAGAGTATGTGTATGCTGAGCAACAGCTTTAAGACACAACTCAGGAAGAGATGCAAAGCCAGTAAACCACTCATGGACGGCCATTTTGTTGTAATGCAACTCGTCAGCATGAGGTTGGTTTTACTGGCTTGTTATTGAAGGAATCCATGTATAAAATGAAATCTGAGGCAAAAAGGTGATTCCTTGTTAACCTTATTTGCATATGCCTACCCAGAATCCCTTGCAATAGTAACAACATTGCAAATGTGAGATTTCTGTGGGAAAAGCAAGTCTTATGGCTGGACTGGTGTGTCAAATTTTTGTTTAACATTGTATCTACTATATATTTATTTATTTATTTTTTAATAATAATGGAAAAATGTTTTTTTCCACACACAGCATCTTCAGTTAATCGGATTTGATGTAGTAGCTTTTGCTGGAATACAGCTCTGTCATCTTTGGCTGCCCAGCAGCAAAGCTTTATGACCGTTGTATTCCAAAAACAATTGGATGGTTGCATATGCATGCATTTTTACATTCACTCATTTTCATGTGCACACATTCTCTAGCACATGCACAGATTAATTTGAACATACATTTATGCATGCACATTTATACACACACGTTCTCAGGCACATGCATGCAGTTGTGCTCACATTCAGGTTTACATTTTTACATGTACACACATTCACCTATGTTCTTTATTTTTTCTTTATCTTTCATTTTTGCCTGTAATTTAATTTTGGGGTGACATCATCCCCCTTGACTGCACGTGACTTTGGTGGGATTTGGCTCTATTCTTTTGGTGTTAGGGTATATAAGTCTGCTTTTGATTAGTGTATGTTATCTTGAGATCCTTGTATGTCTCAAAACATTGATCAATATGTCTTACTTTTGGCATGTATTAAAAGTCCCACTGGTGGGTCTGCCTCTTTATTTCATGTACACATATGTATTATACCAGCAATATTGGCACGGCCTTACCTGTGTGTGTGTGTGTGGTGTGTGTGTGTGTGTGGTGTGTGTGTGTGTGTGTGTGTGTGTGTGTGTGTGTGTGTGACAAAACATTGATTGCTTTAAAAAGATAGTAATGTTTCTAGATAAATTAAACTTTGATAATTCATCATAGTTTTTCAACTGTGTAGATCGTTATTATAATGTTGTAAGCGGTCTAGTTCATGTGTAATTATGTTGTAAAGTGTCCCCCTCACGCCCTTTTTACATATGTAACTTTGCCTCCCCTCAGATCTGGAATCTGGTCATTGGTCCAGACATTTCGCAAAGAGGGACAATTTTCTGGCTGTCAGTATATGGAAAACCCTGCCTCTCTTGACGAAGAAGGGCAGATTTTTGACTTATGTTGACAGAGGATTGTCCCTCGTAGCTATCCGTCCGGACCAGCTTGTTGCTCTGTGGGGAGGTAGAGTTATAGCAATGTGCATAAAGCGTTTCACATATAGCATTGTTTACTGTTGCGCATAGCTTTTGGTATCTTGCATATAATGTATTGTGTTTGGAGTATAGCGGTTTGCGTATAGTGTATTGCATATAGTACTTTGTGTATAGTGTTTGACGCACAGAGTATTATATTTGGTGTATTAAGTATAGCTTTTGGCATAATGCTTTTTTGCTTACTGTGTATAGCGTATGGTATTTTGTGTTTGGTGTATTGTGTATAGAATATCGTGTACAGATTTTGGCATATAGAGTTGTGCATATAGCACTTTGCATGTAGTGTGTGTATGTGTATATAAATACTGTGCAAAAGTCTTAGGCAGGTGTAAAAAAATGCTGTAAAGTAAGAATGCTTTCAAAAATGGACATGTTAATAGTCTGTTCTTATCAGTTGACAACATTGATAATGAGTGAACAGAAAAGAAAACCCTAAATCAAATCCATATTTGGTGGGACCACCCTTTGCCTTCAAAACAGCATAAATTCTTCTAGGTACACTTGCAAAACGTCAGGAATTTTGTAGGCATATAGCCAGGTGTATGATTAAATAATTATATCAAACAGATGTTAACGATTATCAATTTAATATGTGGGTTGAAACAAAATCATTAACTGAAACAGAAACAGCGGTGTAGGAGGGAAAACAACTGGGTGTGGAACAGCCAAACTCAGCTAACAAGGTGAGGTTGCTGAAGACAGTTTAATGTCAAAAGTCATATACAGTGGCAGGACTGAGCACAGCAAGGTAGTTATACTGCATCAGGAAGGTCTCTTCTAGGCAGAAATTTTAAGGCAGATGGGGTTTACAGATGTGCTGTCCAACCTCTTTAGAAGAAGCACAAAGAAACAGGCAACACTGAGGACCGTAAACGCAGTGGTCAGCCAAGGTAACTAAGTGCAGCAGATGAAAGACACATCATTCTTACCTCTCTTCACAATCAGAAGATGTCCAGCAGTGCCATCAGCTCAGAATTGAACACCGTAGGATCCTGGTACACCCATCAATAGTCTGGTGATGTCTGGTCAGAAGTTTTCTTCATGAAAGACTTGTGCCATACCTGCGACTTGGAAGCAAGGCCAAGTGGCAAAATCATGCACGAAAACACAGGAACTGGGTTGCAGAAAAATGGCAGCAGGTACTTTGAACTGATGAGTCAAAATTTCAAATATTTGTTGTAGCAGAAGGTGGTTTGTTCACTGAAGGACTGGACAGTGGTACAAGAATGAGTGTCTGCAGGCAACACTGAAGAATGGTGGAGGTTCCTTGCAAGTTTGGGGCTACATTTCTGCAAATGGAGTTGGGGATTTGGTCAGAATTAATGGTATCCTCAATGCTGAGAAGTGCAGGCAGATACTTATCCATTATGCAATACCATCAGGGACATCTGATTGTCCCCAAATTTGTTCTGCAGCATGACAATGACCCCAAACATACAGCCAAAGTAATTAAGAACTATTTTCAGCATAAACACTTAAAAGGAGTCCTGGAAGTGATGGTATGCCCCCCCCCCCACAGAGCTCAACACAATTGAGTCTGTCAGGGATTAAATGAAGAGAGAGAAGAAACTGAGGCTGCCTAAATCCACAGAAGAACTGTGGTTAGTTCTCCAAGATGTTTGGAACAACCTACCTGCTGAGTTCCTTATTAAACTGTGTGCAAGTTTACCTAGAAGAATTGATGCTGTTTTTAAAGTGGATCTATCATCACTTTACAAGTTATTCTTGTTAGGTAGATAACTTAGTGAATAACCTTAAAAGTTATTATTTAAAAAAAACTTTATTTGCCCAAAAATTAAAGTGTACCCTGAATGCTGCACTGCCTCAGCCCCGTCCCTCTACCCAGCATCCTCCGATGACGGAGGCTTTCTGTTAGTAAGCTGGAGAGATCTAATTGGCAGAGATCGATATCTAGCCAATGAGATCTCTCCAGCTTTTATGTCAAGCAATACATTCCGTACCACTCTGGCACTCAAAGGATTAAATTTGATTACCTATTTCTTCAAATTGTAATGATGGTTCTATTTATTTGCGGAATTTAAAAACTAAATAAATAAAATATGTGATATGTGCAGGTTTGGGCATCCTATAAGTCAGTACTTAGTAATACCCCCTTTGGCAGAAATCTAAGCCCCAAATGTTTCGTGTACCCAGTTAACATTCTTTTTATTCTTTCTTTAGGCTTTTTTTCCCCTTGCAGAATACATCTAATTAAGAAATATTTTTAGGTTGTCTTGTATACATTGCATGTTTGACATCTAATCACACATTTTCAATAATATTGTTGCCTGGGGTCTGTGAATTCCATTCCAAAACCTTAAGCTTTTGTTATTTGAAGTAATTCTTGGTTTGTTTTGGGTCATTGGGGGTTATGAACTAAGACATGATAAAGAGGTGATAATACGGAGATAACTTCTCCAGTTCATATGTTATTCTATAGAGCTTATGATCTAAGATCTCCAAAGCTGGAAAAAATCTTAGTGCATTGGCTCCATAGAACAACATAGGAACTGGAGAAGTGATATCACAGGAGAAGTCATCTCCGCTTTATCACCTATTTATCATGCCTTTGTGCATCTCCCTCATTGTCTTGTTTTAATATCCAACCTCTTTCCAGCTTCAGTTTCTGACTGTGTGGCATTCGCTTACAGAATGTGTTGATACTAGGTAGAATCCATTGTTCCATCTACCCACACAATATTTCCTGTGCCTTACCACCCTAAAGCATACCAGATCCTGACCAGTCTATGAGCAACATATTTCATGGACTTCCATATCTTGTCTTGACTTCAACAATTCCCTTTAACTTCCATTTCTTAAAGACATTTCGGACAGGGGAAACTGCAAGCAGGAAGCATTTTTAGATATCTTTTTATAGCCATCAGATGCTTTGTAAGAGCCAATTATCTTTATTTTGGATCCTCAGTCAGCTGCTAACAGGAGCCTGTGATGGTTGAATGTAAGCACATCTCCCCTAGAGGGACAGAGGAATTTATTAAGCCCTGAAATTGTCATAGATTAAGGCCTGATGAGTCAATTAAGCTCTGAGATCTTACAAAAAAATAACACTAGTGGATCAGATGAAAGGGTGTCAAAACTTTTGCACATGCCACATTTTCTTTTTTATTTTTTTGAGCTGTAAAATTCAGCAAATAAATGGTAACCGTACATTCCAGTTGCAGAGATACGTCAAGTATAAGTTTGTTCATTGCAGAAGTTGTGCTTACTTCTTTTCACTTAGAAAATCATCAAGGCATGTAATTTGGCCAGGGGTACCAAAACATTTGCATACAACTAGATGTAGTTATTCTTAGATTCTTTAATAGTGTAGGCATTAAAAACAGAATTACATCGATGTACGTCCTGTCTCTCAAACAGTTATGGTTTGAGAGATATAACTGCCTAAATTTCCCGCCTCCAGGTTGTTTCAGAGAAGTCTGCCCTCTAGCTGACAGCAGGAGATTCCGGTCCCGGGATTGGCTGGTGGCTCTTCAGCCGAGGCGAAATTGCTCTATTTAGAAATAAATCCTTAACTGGAACGATCTACAAAGTGTGCCTGGTTTGCAAGCACACTTGGTAGACTGTTCCAATGAAGTATTTATTTATAAATAGCGCAATTTCGGCTCTACTGAAGAGCCGCCGGACGGTCAAATGACTGGAATCTGCTGCTGTCTGCACTGACTTCTCTGAAACAGCCTGTAGGGGGGAACTTTAGCCAGTTATATCTCTCAAACCATAAAGGTTTGAGTGACAGGACGTACATCAATATAATTATTTTTTTAATGCCTACAATATTAAAATTAAACATTACTATCCCTTTAAGGTCATTATATTTAGTTGGTGGCATGTAGTCCTTCAGTCTCTATTCTTTGTTCAGTTTGACCCTTAGTGCAAAAAAAAGTTTGGCTACCTCAATTAAATGGCTTTTTGTACTGAGTCAATAAAACAAGGTTATTCCACTGCAGGGAAGATTCTGAATTACAAAGCTACAGCTCATCCTAAATTTATCTTTTGCAACAGCACCAATGGTATCCAAAAAGTAAATTATGATGCACTCTGTGGGAGAGCTGGGAGTCAGTGACTATGGTTTTTAATAGTAAGTGATAACAGAAACATCTGATCTCTGTTGGGTCTTGGCCATGTTTTCCTCCCTTGCTTCCTGAAAAATAAAGAGTATGTGCTTCCTCCACCTTTCAACCATTTCACTGGCAGGGGCTTGTGCTTTTGGCAGCCTCTTTCATGTCCAGCTTCCCAGCTGATGATCCTATGTCTGTGCCAGCCAGGAAGCCTGTGTAATGCAGGGCAATGATTAAACATTGGCATTCATCCCTGTGGCATGCTCTATGTTCTGCTATGTTCCTTGGCTGGTGATGCTGTGTCTGAGATGACCAAAGAGTGTCTGTAACCTTGTCTCATGGTTCACTCTGTTTCTTCCTATCAGCAAACCATGGAACAAAGGTACAGACTCTCCCTGGCTGGACCAGATGCAGAATCACCGGTTGGGGAATATAGCAGCAGGCAGACAGGCTGCCACAGTCACGGAGGGTTAGGATTAATCATTGCCTTGCCTTACACATGTTCCCCAACTGGTTCAGACATGGGATCACAGGTCAGGGAACAGGACATGAAAGTAATAGGGTGCCCCAGGTATGGCGGCTGGGAGACACATTGCGTTAACCATTTCATTGCAGGAAGGATGTCCGGCTCACTGCAGAGAAATGTGCTGGTAAATCCTTTGGCATTGAAAGGGTTGGAGGGCCATTCTGTCTTTATTTTCCAAAAAGTGGAGGAGGACACAACCAAACCCATTGAGGAATACCGTGTAATTTATGTGGAGCAGGTAAGTTCTGGAAAGGGTGATGGTTCCTGCAAGTGATTTGAGTGAGGCAGTGAGGGCATCACCTCCATTGCCTCACCCAAAGGCACTTATTCCTGGGGCTACAGCAGGTTCCAAGCTACGGTGGAAAGGAACTTGAATATCAGCTTCCCATTGCCAGCTCAGGGGCGTGCCCTGCACAGGTCCAGAAATGGATCACATGACTTGATTGGCCACGCTGCAGTCATGCACAGTACTGATTTCCCGAAAGTGCCTGGGCTGATAATGGTGCTGGCGGTCCAAATTCAGACCGTAGTCCTCTCTGCGCACCTTCCTGGGCGCAGCCGTCTCTACTGCGCATGACGGCTTCTGACAAACATACTTTTAGCGAATTACTATATAGGATAAATTGTCATCTCGCTTTTGCATTGTGACATTTGTGTCTGAAACCACTGGACCACCAGATATGGTTATTAATTTGAGCAATGGGGGTGGGGTTAGACTGTTTAAGATCCAGCATCTCAGACTCCTAGCTGTTATGGGGATACTACCAACATCTCCTCCTCCCACTAGTTTGTTAGCTGTCACAAGCAGGACCCTGTCTCCTGGTTTTGATCTATACATGGATGTCACGCTCTTTGTATATATTCTCCATGTCTTCAGTGACAAACAATATGATGATACTTAATAAAAAATATATACTAATAACATACATGCACTTACATATTTATGGTTGTATTGCATTTAATATTGACAGAATCTCTGAAATTAATTTTGATCTTTTTCAAGAATATACTTTCATCAAGTAATGTAGTTTTAAAGAGCATGAAAACATTTTGTGTGTATTTTGTTAACATCTCTTATTTTCTTGCTCTCATCAGTCTTTGTCACTTACAGGAAGTTCTTGGTGTCCAGGAGAAATGGAGGAGGAGCCTGAGGAGATGGGGCCTGAGATGGCTTTGGAAAAAGACCCCTTCCATTTGACAGTGGAGGATGTGTATGACATTTCACACGTAGTAGGCCAGGACTTGTTAAAGATCAGCAGAGAGGCACGAGGGGTGTCAGACTTGGTGTCCGATTTGCAGTTTAAAATAGTCAGAGTACTAGAGGTCCTGGAGGTCCTTGTGAACCAATCCAGTCTCGCAGCAGAAGAGCTGAAGATGGAAAGGGATAACTTGAAGGCCGAAGTTGAGAGGCTAATGAAAGATGGTTCCCAAACTGGGCAGGTAACCATTCAGGTGTTTCGAAATGAAGGCATAACTAGTTAACAGGTGTGGAGGTAAAATATGTGACCAGTGATGTGTTTGGAGGTGGAATCAGCACATGCTCTGCATTACAGTGCTAGTTAGGGGTGAGGAGACCTTAGTGACATATTAGGGTTTCCCTGTGATGTCACTTGTCTGTAGTAATACAATTTAGACAGGGAGATTGATGAACATCTTTACTGTATTTAAGGTGGCCTTTCTGAGGCCGTAGTGCAACATTCACACCAAGAGCTCAGTTATATTATTTGGGAATCCAGACTGAGCACAGCGATTTCGTCAGCCATCCACATAAAACACTTGTTTTTCCATTGAAAAAAAATATTTTTCCATCAGGGTGTTCTTTTTACCATGAAGGGCTCATTTTAAAATGTAAAATAATAAAAAAAAAAAAAAAAAAAAAAAAAAAAACTTTACAATTTTAAAAACACAATGCAAAACCTAACTACTTATTTTTGCCTAATAGTCTAAAGGTATTTTGTTTATTTTTTTCAAGTAGCAGGTACACTTTAGGGGTTATATCACAACGTTCTCAGAATCCGGTAATTTTTGAAACTTCCTAAGCTTGCATATTTTGAGTTTTTGAAATGCAAGTAACAGATGAGTTAGAATTATTGAATCAAATTAATTGTTTGGAGGTAGAGGTATGGTAGGGATCATGTAATGTCACATTGTAGAAGAAAAGCATCGGAAAAGTGAACATGGAGGCATGGTAACTGATAAAGTGGTTTGGAAATTGACCAGAGTGAATAACTGATGATATATTTCTAGGCACGCCAGGGTGGATAACTAGTAAGGTGTATGTAGGCGGGAGTATGACAAGGGAAAAGAGGTTATGAATAGTACAGGTTGATTAGGTGAGTGGAGTTTGAAACATGGCCACTGGTAAAATGTTTGGAGGTGGAGTTCATGCAGATAACAGATATGAGGTGTCTGGAGGCTGTGGTACTGCAGAAGAAGGTGAGGCGTTGAATAGTAGAGGCTGATCAAGTAACAGATTAGATGTTTGCAGAGTAGACACTGCATGGAACGAGTTTGGTGCTGAAGAGAAACCAGTACATAGAATGGGTGAGAGAGGACAGTGTGTGTGTGTGTGTGTGTGTGTGTGTGTGTGTGTGACAGATGTGGTGATGGTGAGTAGACAGTGCATGGAGCTATTGAGGTTATGATATGGCAGGAAATCAGATGAAGTGATGGGGGGAGAGTAGACCGTACATAAAACAGATGGTTTGTTGTAACGTGTTGTTGGAGACTAGACAGTGCATGGAAATTCTGAGGTTTTGGTATGGCAGGGAAATAGATGAGGAGTTGGATAGCAGACAAACCATAGAACGGATTTGGTGTTGGACATTGGATCATGAATGTAAATGATTACTCTCCAACAAGTCAACAGTGCAAGGGAGGTTGTGTTATGGTAGGGATATAGATGAGGTGTTGCAGACTCAACACTGCATGGAGCAGGTGAGGTGAAAGTAGGGCAGGGGACAGGTAAGTTGCTTGAGAGTAGATGGAACTGATGGGTTGTTCTGAGGTTTTGTATGGCAGCACATATGAGGAGATAAAAACAGATTATGTGTTTAGAGAAATTATGGCGGGATAACAAAGAGTTTGGAAGAGAAGGTACAGCAGAGGAACAGGCAAGCAGTGTGCAGATATGGCAAGAGAGTAGGCAAGATGATTGATAGTAGAAAACAGATGAGAGTGAAAGTATGTTACTACATCAGATCAGAGTACACATTTAAGAGGAGCCATCAGTTCTTTGAAATGGATGCTGTCTTCATATCTTTAAAAAAGATCTCCCATAATACAGTTGGTACTTGTTTTATAGACAGGTGTTGGACCAGACAAAATGGTTATAGATCTCACAGATCCAAACCGTCCCCGATTCACACTGCAGGAGCTGAGAGATGTGTTACAGGAACGAAACAAACTGAAAATTCAGCTCCTGTTTGCCCAAGACGAACTGCAATGTTTTAAAAGGTAATTATAATTCAAAAGAAAACAAACTTAGGAAACAGCAAACTTTAAACGCCCGTATCTCTTAAACCATAGCGGTTTTTTGCATTTAGATCAACTTTTTAAGCTCTTCTAAATGCAAAAAAGTGTTTTTTAGACATTACTAACACTTTAAAGAAGGTGGTATCAGGCTGTTATAAAGTGCAGTTAACCTGGAAAAAAATGACCGCAATCAAGATGTCTGACTAAATATATACTAGTATGAAAGCCCGTGTACACGGGCTAAAGTGCCACCCAGCGGCCCTGGCTTCTGCCCCGGAACCTGGAGCAGAGGCAGGCGGTGAGCCGTTTGGAGCTGACTGCATCGTTCCGGCAGTCTCTACTGCACGTGTGGTTACGCACACAGGGAGCTTCGCAGGCTAGCGCTTTATATTAGAAGATATATATATTTTATAAAGTATTATTACTATCCCTTGAAGACACTTATGGCCATATGTAAATAAGAGTGGATACATTCTGGAACGAACCAACTTCACCATAGGGGACACACAAAAATGGACATTTATTTTTATAGCCTCTTGAATGCTAGAGGTGTCCATGGCATTGCAGCTCTTCTCTTTGGTTAACATGGGTGGGGGGGTCTAGAACCACCTTTAATCTTTAATAACTTTTTTTTTTTTTTTTTTTTTTATGGGTTGAGGATTGTGGGCTCTAATACAGAATGTGTGTGACGGCTACAATGGGGGGCAGTGTAGTGGCTGATGCTTGTGATGGATGGAGGGGGCTGTGGTGATGGAAGGAGTTGGCTGAAGACTCTGATGGGTTTTGAGCTGTGATTATTATGGGGGACTGTAGGCTCTGATAGGGATATAGCTGTATTCCAGTCAACAATAACTAAAAGGCCACTCACTGCAGTTTTTTCCCCTTCTTTTTTTTTCTTTGAAATATTTTGATATTCTAAAAATCAATATGCGTGGTATGAAAATATCTTACTGTGTTGCAATAAATATTCATTAGGGTTGCACCGATACCGATACTGGCAAATGCGGCCAATGCCAGCACCGATACACTGTGTCAGGGTCGGTTCTGCAGAGATGGAGCCCGGGGAGCTGCTCACAATGCTCCCCGGTCTCCTCTCTCCCTCCCGCAGCGTTGGAGTGTTGCCGCGGGTTACCATGGCAACGCTCCGACGCTGACCTCTGCCGGGGCTCGCGAGAGAACAGCGAGCACCTGGCAGAGGAGGGTAAGGCAGATCAATAGAGGCAAGATGGGGTGAATAAAGAGGCAGAGAGGGGGTCAAGAGGGAGAAAGAGGCAAAATGGACTAAGGGAGAAAAAAGAGGCAAAAGGAGGAAGGATCAGGAGACAAAAGGAGGGGGGCCAAGAAGAGGCAAAAAGAGGGGGATCAGGAGGGAGAGAGAGAAAGAGGCAAAAGGGTGGGATCAAGAGTCAAGGAGGGGGAGAAAGGGGGACAAAAGGGTGAGAAAAAGCCAAGGCAAAAGGAGGGGACTCAAGATGAGGAGAATGAAGCAAAAGGTGGGAATAAAGAGGGGGAGAAAGAGGCAAAAGGGGAGAATCAAGAGATGGTGTATGTATGTAATTTAAAGTACTCGCCGATACCAATTACCGATACTTTTTTTGCGGTCATTTGCCAGTTTTCCAAGTACCTAAAGTGTGTGTATATTTTATATATATTATATAATCTAATATAAACTTTAGAAAACTGGCAAATGACAGCAAAAAAAAGTATCGGTAATTGGTATCAGTACTCATACTCGGTCTTCAAAAATTGGTATCAGTGCATCTCTAATATTCATTATTTAGCTGCAAAACACTGGTTTTGTGTTTTTGCCTCAGTCACCTTCCATTTAGACTGTTTTTATCATTAAAATCCTGTGTTTGGGGGGGGTTGCCTTGTATTTGAGCAAATACAGATACACTGTTAACCCTTTAAAGGGATAGTAATACTTCATTTTAACTTTATTTTATTTTGTAGGCATTAAAAAACATGAAGAATGATATAAGTCTTATCTCTCAAATCTTTATAGTTTAAGAGATATTCACAAGCAAAGTTTCCCCTCCCCGCCCCTTTTTCCTAGTGTAAGCCATCTCTTCTCAGATGTGAATCTGGTTGTAAGACCAGACAGATAACAGCAGAGGACAATCTTCTTTGTATGAAAAGAATGAAAGCACCCCCCCCCCCTTGACAAGTTTTTCAGCTTTTTCCCTTATCTTAATTGAAGATTGTCCCTCTCTGCAGTCTACCTGGGCACCTCTCTTCTGATCTGGCTTGTGAATATCTCTTAAACCATAAAGGTTTGAGAGATAAGACTTATATCGTTCTTCATGTTTTTTTAATGCCTACAAAATAAAATAAAGATAAAACGAAGTATTACTATCCCTTTAAGGACAAGAGGGTGTGCAACATTTTGTTGAGATAATCAAGGTATTCCGGCCAAGCACTTCCTGCACCATAGCAGACAAATAAAAAAATGGAATGGTCTTCAAAATTAAATTGCTCCCAAAATCATTATTAACATAGCAATACACATTTATTATTATGAATAAGTCAGGTATTATTGAGAAATACAACTCGGCCAACAGCGCAGACATCTTGCAGAAAAGGCATCTGTGTGCCTGTGCCGTCCATCCCGTTCACCTCCAGGATTGGTGAGGGGAAAGGAGAGTTCCTTTGTGCTTTAAAGTACAGGAAGTGACTGACGGCGCAGGAGCACAGAGCGGCTACAGTAAGATCTCTGGTACTGATGCCTGCTGAACAAGTTGTATTTATCAATAATGCTGACTTATTCAGCATAATCAAAGTATGTTTATGCATATCGCTAATGGGACATTACTGTCCCTTTAAAGCGGAACTACCACCCAATAAGTATATTGCCCCACATAATTGCAGGTAATAATTCTGGCGACTAGTGCTACAGAGCAGCTAGTCGCCAGATGTGCAGTTATGTGGGGCAATATACTTATTGGGTGGTAGTTCCGCTTTAAATAAAGTATAGTATGCCTTCCCAAATACAAAAGCCAACCTACCATGCCTAAGAGAACCAAAATAAATCTGAGTTAAGACAGACCAACTGAGCACTTTGTACCCATTGTAAAATCACTGTTGACTCTGTAAGAGGAAAGCTTTTAGAACAGAAAAAAATCTTCATCCTTTCTTTCAGTGGTATAATACCTCCCACCGAAGGGCACATTGTAACCTTAGAAAATGAGTCCATAATCAGCTCTCCTCGGGCAAATGAAGGAGCCAAAGATAAGTCAACAATTAAACGCTTGTGAGTATTACAACTGTCTACATGTCTCTGATCTATGTAAATTATGTGATGTTATTCAGGGAAACCCCATGCATTTTTTCATAAGAGACCTACACACTGATGCATAATATATCTTACATTTTTGTATTTTGTTGCTTGGGTAGGTACTCTAGGAGGAAGAATCCAGGTTACTCTGTCCCAGTGACAGGCAGCCTGATTCATCTCAAGGGCCGCATATGTGGCCTTCAAATCCACCAAAGGGCTGCATGTTATGGTTAAAAATGTTATATATGGGTTTTGCAGAAAAATAAATTAACCCCTTGCATGCTAGCAAGGTTTCCCCTGAATTTCTCCACAATGCTTTTGGAGAACTCTAGGACCCAAAGGCTTAAATTGGAACTATGAAAAATTAGCCAAAAATTGCAAGAACATTTGAGTAAACATTAATGAGGGCACATGAAAGGTAAAGAAATTGAAAATTATAATCGGGAATAGTATTTAAAACTTAAATATGTTTTATATTTTGCTTTTTAATAAATGTTATTAAAAATACATATTAACCCCAAACTGTGTGTAAATTGTAATGAGGGTTAAAAAGATGGTATAGAGTATTTGGAGCCATAGGAAAAAGTGTTACTAAGATGTGTTTGTAAGTGAAATAACTTTCATATGATACTAAATCCACAAAAAGGGTAAATTACCTGTTCACTACTACTATTTATTGAGATACTTTTCTAGTAATCTGCACAAATTGTATGATGTCTAACATATGACCTACCAGCAGTTAATTTAGTGATGATGTGTTTGTCCTTTTATAGACCCACTTTAAAGGTACTTTGCCTCTAGATTGAGTAAGTAGAGTGTTGCCACTCATACGCCATGATTTGGTTGAGGCCGAAGCCAAAAAAAAACACTCATTGCACAGGCACAAAGTCCCTTAACCCTCCGAGTGACAGAGGGGTACGCAATGCATTGCGTACCCCTCTGGCACTCGAAGGGTTAAAGTATCAGAAAACTGCCGACGCAGGAATTGAAAGTTAAAAAAAAGACATATGCCCCATATCCGTACATCCAAAGCACTCCCAAAATGTGTGAAATGTTTTTATTATTAACCCTATGAAGTATTCTTACCTCACTGGCATTCGCAGGGTTAATCAGACTAACTTAAAAACCAGCCCTGACAATAAACACATTAATCCTGATGTCCAGAGGCGTCTTCAGCACCCTGAACAGACTGGAGGCTTCAGTAAATGCTTCTGAGGGCCACATGCGGTTTGAGGGCTGGCTTCTTCCCATTACGGCTCTTTCTCATTGCAACTCCGATGCTTATGTGGGCATATGTTGACCACCACAGTGGTACTGGGGTTTGTGAAGAGCGGAAGAGAATGCTTTGCCTACAATATACTGAGCTACCACACTCAATGGCCCTCTCTGCCATTGAAAATAGAAGCAATTCTTGAACAAACTAACTGACCTGTAAAGGAGAAATAAAACATCACATTTATTTCAATGGAACTTTTAACGCCTTGAGTGCTAGAGATGTTTCTAACCTATTGTTTTGCAATTCGCAGAAGATCTCTAGTATTCAAGGGTTAAAAGCCCCATATAAATCAGTGGGCATTTGGGGAATTTTTATTATTCTTCTGTGGTGCCTAGCATTGCCACCCAGCCGGTATTTTACCGGCAGGCCGGTAAAAAATTGGCTTCTGTCCAATGTTAAGTCTATGGATGGAATGCCATGGCCGGTATTTTTTTGAAGAAAAGGTGGCAACCCTAGTGGTGCCGTCTTTGTGGATAAGGCCCTTAGGTCTGGATCTTATTCACACAGCTAAGGAGGGGGACTTTTGAAGCAAACCAACTGCACCTTTGAGGGAAAATGAAAATTCCACTGCTTTAAACAATGTTTTAACATCTTGAAAAAGGTCTCAGGCACTTTAAGCAAAGCACTGGAGGCCTCTTGCGCATTCAGGAGGCTAATCCTTGAGTGCCAGAAAGGTGTCCAATGCATTGCAACGCAAAGGGTTAAAAACCCCATTTAAATCAACAGAATTCTCATTTTTTAGATTTTCCCTATGGTGCAGTTGGTATGCGCCAGAATTTCACCTCTGTAGCTTGGTGAATAATGCCTTGTCGTTTTTTCAAAGCCCTGAAATATGGAAAGCTAATTCAACCTTTTTTGTTTTTTCTAATTATGATTTTTTTTTTTTTCCTTTCTCCAAATACAGGTTTTCCTTTAAACAAGAGAAGCAAACCTAGTAATGGAGCTACTGCTTTCTTGTAGGTCTCCTTTATCTTTTTGTGGAGGGGGGGGTTGGGAGGGCAGGGGAGATATTTGTATTCCTAAAATCAATGATTATAAGTGAATTTGTGGCTGGGTCATTCTAAAGCTCAGTTCTTTGCCGTGTCTGCCAGATCCCTAGCACTCAATTGTTCAAAACTGAATTTTTCAATCTTGTTTTTTAAATTTAGGATCTGAGCACACACTGCCCATCTCTACAGTAGTTTAGCATATGTCCAGTTTTGCAAACCAATGGTAACAAGCAAAGATAGGGTTTCTATTTATCAAGCAATGTATAGCTAACACAAGGTATTACTCATATACAGGTTAGTTATTTGCATATTTACAATGAAACTAGGCATACTTGTACTCCTCTCTAGTTATAGTCAATCTTTGGCCTTCTGAGACTACAATTGCCATCATCCCTCAACCAGACAACAATTGGTTAGGCATGGTGGGGTGGTGTGGTGGGTTGTAGGCGCCAACATTCGGCAGTCCAAAGAATGGCTACCCTGCTGTATAGAAATCTAGCTGGAGAATGTTAAATTGGTTGGTGGTGAGTGAATTAATACATACATATATACATACTGTAACCATTCGCTTTTTCACTTGCTAAAAGTCATACTATCTCAGATGTCCTTAATATGTCCTTCACTAAACATGGAGGAACAGCTTAGGGTCCATACAAGAGCCTTTTAAATGCTAGACTGTGCCCCAAGATCTGTGGGAATTTCATTGGGCTTCTACCATGAGTGTCTCACTCTGTGCTGATGTCACCCAGCCTGTTAATCACAGTGATTTTCAATGCCTACCAGAGAACAATGGCAGAGTTTAGAGCTAAGGTATCTCAGTTATCATAGCTTTTGGGGCGCAGTATATCATTTAAAAGGGTTGTGTATGGACCCTATACCTTAATGATTGCTTATGATTAATGGCAGAGAGTAGTGTATGAAAGGCGTTGTGTACAAAGCAAAGGATGCAAAGTTGTGGAGCATACCTGCTGCACCATAAGGGGGAGTTTCCATTGATTTAAAGGTATAGTAATGTCTGCAATCAAGTAAATCTCTGAGTCTTCTCTATTGTAAACATAATACTTTGTACTATGTTTAATAACTTACTTTTCTTTATTTCTGTAGTTAAATGTAAAAAGATATGCCGCCTCCACCTTAAGGCTGCAATCTGGTCCTCGGACCGGAAGGATGCACGAGGGACAAACTTAAATCAGTAAGTATAAGGAAAACCCTTGACACAGGAGGGCTGGATTTTCCTTTGCTTACTGAAGTTTGTCCCTCGCCGCTCTCCATCCGCACTGCAGTTACAGGAAGCATGACATGGCCATAAGGGGCGGGAGGTGGATCTTTTCACATTTAATATCTTTTGAACTGTTCTGTTTACAGTAGAAACGACTCAGAGATCTACTTTATTGTGGACATTACTATCCCTTTAAATGGTGATTTTTAACCTCTCGAAAGCTAGAATTGGCTCCAATGCATTGCAATGCACTGGAGACCTCTAGCATTTAAGGAGTTAAATCCACTTAAATAATTTGGAAGCTTTATTTCCCCTTTTTGGTTATGTTGGTCTACTGCAAAAGTGCACCTCTTTAGTTTTCTGCATAAAGCCTCAGATGTGCCTCTCAGCCCACCATTAGATACAGTAAATAGACTCCTTGTTGTCATATATATATACACATACTTTCTTCTTGCAGTATTAATGTCTAAAGTTCTACATTTGTAAAAAAAATTATTTATTTTGATCCATTGATTGTAAATTTGCCATAACTCACCTTGTAGTAAAGTAAGGGTGAGCTTGTGATAACTAAAAGAACCTGGGATTACTAAGAGAGAATGCCAATATTTTGGGAAAAGTAGGTTTTTAAGGTATGAAAATCATCTGTATTACAGGAGTCCTACTGTCCCAACAGCTAGATGTCCAAAGGTTGACTACTCCTGTCATAAAAAAAAACATGAATGCTATAATACAAGCTGGTTTTATATGAACGTATCAAATGTAACAATCACCAATATGTATGTAAATGTTTTCATTCCTTGATTGGAGCTCCTATTCTGTAATGTTGCGTGTACTATTTTCTCAGCAGACTGGGGAAGCAATTTCTTTTAACTTTTCACTTTCTTTTCAAAGACTGATCTACTACGTGAGTCACAGCAGGAAGTGATGATCACAAAGGAAAATAATTTGTCATTCTGCTGAAAAACTGCACTTACGATATTCTAGATCTGAAAGGATCCATAAAGATTTTTATTCTATATTCTAGATCTGAAAGGATCCATAAAGATTTTTATAATGGAAAACATTGTAGGGCTTTTCTTGCTGCGTAAAATATGGGTAGTCTCACTCCTGTCAGTTGCTTTATTCAAAGTCTATAACCATTCAAACAGTCACAGTCTATGAAGAATTGTAGCTAATGGTTCTCCTCTGTTATAAAATACGATTTAAAGATGAGAGTTGGTACCGTATTAGCCTTAGAAATGTAGGAGGCAAATATAGTCAACTTTATACCTTTATTGGCTAACTAAGCAGATTTTGAATGCAAGCTTTCAAGATCTCTCAGGTCTCTTCTTCAGGGATGTTATACCAGGTATAACCTGCCTGAGGAAGAGACCTAAGAAGTCTTGAAAGCTTGCATTCTAAATCTGCTTAGTTAGCCAATAAACATATCAACATGACTATAATTGCCTCCTATAAAACACAATAGAATGACTAACTGGACACCAGGGTCGAGATCCAGTAAGATGTGATAAAGAGGAGATAACCTGTCTATGAGAAACTCCAGTTCGTGTTTTCTATTAAAGGGATAGTAATGTTTCAAAATGAAAGCAGCTCTAATTAATCATCATAGTATTTGGGCATTGGAGAGTGTTATTTAAATACTGTCAACGTTGTAGTTCAAGAGTAATTGAATGATAAAGTACCCCTCTCCCACTCCTTTTACTGATGTAACACTGCTCAGCTCAGAGCAGCAGGGTGTGTCCAAGTGGATTGCAGAGAGGGACAATCTTCAATTAATATAAGAGAAAAACCTGTCGGGGGGGGGCAGGGTTTTCATTGTTCTCACAGTAAGAAGATTGTCCCTTGCTGAGAGCTGTCTGGTCTATGGACCAGATTCCACATCTGAGGTATGGAGGCTTACACTAGGTAAATGGGGTGGGAAGGGGAAACTTTATCATTTAATTACTCTTGAACTACAACTCTGACCGCATTGAAATAACACCCTCTATGGCTCAAATACTATGAAGATTATTTGGAGCTGCTGTTTTTGTGAAAAATTACTATCCCTTTAAGCCTGTCTACTGAGATGTCTCAAACTGGCGAGGTGGTTAGTTCATAGGCTCCATAGAACAACCTAGAATATGGAGAGTTTCTAACAGTGGAGCCCTTCTTTTACACTGCAGGAAAATCCCTACATTTTATGAGTTTTCATAATAAAAGTTTACTGTTGATTTAAGTCTTTGCAGCATGTACATAAACACCTGTGAGTGCTACAGACTTTAATGGAATAGATTGTTGTATTTTACCATTCATGTGCTTTTAACCCTTTGAGTGCCAGGGGATAAGCAGTGCATTGATTTGCAATTTGTTGCACACTCTTCTTGCACTCAAAGGGTTAAAGCAGGGTATAGTGGATCCGTATTGTTGCAGTTCTTTTTTGCACTTGATCTTATCTGAATTTGAAAATCTGTTTGGACCAGAAAATGTTAAATTACAATTATAAATAGCAAGCGTGTCATTTTTACTACCTTACCTAGACTTTAACCCTTTGAGTGCCAGAAGGGTACGCTACACATTGCTTTGCAACGCGTTGCATACCCCCTATGGCACTCAAAGGGTTAAAGTCTAGGTAAGGTAGTAAAAATGACACGCTTGCTATTTATAATTGTAATTTAACATTTTCTGGTCCAAACAGATTTTCAAATTCAGATAAGATCAAGTGCAAAAAAGAACTGCAACAATACGGATCCACTATACCCTGCTTTAACCCTTTGAGTGCAAGAAGAGTGTGCAACAAATTGCAAATCAATGCACTGCTTATCCCCTGGCACTCAAAGGGTTAAAAGCACATGAATGGTAAAATACAACAATCTATTCCATTAAAGTCTGTAGCACTCACAGGTGTTTATGTACATGCTGCAAAGACTTAAATCAACAGTAAACTTTTATTATGAAAACTCATAAAATGTAGGGTATAGTGGATCCGTATTGTTGCAGTTCTTTTTTGCACTTGATCTTATCTGAATTTGAAAATCTGTTTGGACCAGAAAATGTTAAATTACAATTATAAATAGCAAGCGTGTCATTTTTACTACCTTACCTAGACTTTAACCCTTTGAGTGCCAGAAGGGTACGCTACACATTGCTTTGCAACGCGTTGCATACCCCCTATGGCACTCAAAGGGTTAAGAAGAAACTAGCCTATTTTCATATAATTTTGTACTAAGTGATGTAATTTAAAAAGGAAACTATCATAACATTTTTGTTTGTGGCTGAAAACTCTGTATAGTGTTAAATAAAATAAAGCAGGGAATTTGAAGCAATGCCAATGTTTTATGGCCAAGCTTTTATCATATTGGCCCCCATTGTCAGTTGATCACTGTGGTAAATACACATGAATACTACTGTTTACATTAAAGGGATAGTGATGTTTCACAAAAACAGCAACTCCAATTAATCTTCATAGTACTTGAGCCATAGAGAGTGTTATTTCAAAACTTTCAACAGTAATTGAATGATAAAGTATCCCCCTCCCACCCCTTTTACCTAGTGTAACACTGCTCACCTCAGATGTGGAATCTGGTTGCTTGACCAGACAGATAACAGCAAGGAACAATCTTTTTACTGTGAGAACAATGAAAACCCTGGCCCCTTGACATGTTTTTCAGCTTTTTCCCTTATCTTAATTGAAGATTGTCCCTCTCTGCAATCTACCTGGGAACCTCCCTGCTGTTCTGAGCTGAGCAGTGTTATATCTGTAAAAGGGGCGGGAGGGGGATACTTTATCATTCAATTAATCTTGAACTACAACTCTGACAGACTTGCAATAACAGTCTCCAAGGCCCAAATACTATGATGATTAATTAGAGCTGCTTTTATTATGAAACATTACTATCCCTTTAAGGTCTGTAGAGTTTTAGAGTGATTAACTTAAATACACATAAATCAGTAATCCAATTGTTAACACATTTTATGCAAATTGTGAGTCATAAAGTAGAAAACTGCACTATTTGATAAATGTTATTTTACTCTTCTTTAATATACAGCTGAAAATAGCGTAGGACAAAGTTTAGATTATTAGTGCCAATTTGCTTAAAATCATTGTTTTCACTCTAAAATTTTTGTTAAAATAAAATCAGTAATGTTTTATTATTATAAATATAATATAGTGGTGGGTTTACTATTGACTGAAGGGGATACTTACACAGCTGAGATGATACATTCAAAAGTTATTCCAGCTAAATTTTTAGCTAAACACAAAAAAAAAATCATGTGGCTGACAGCAGTGCCACCTGGTGACCAGAGCACAAAACTGCATTTTTATTGCTATTATAGGGAGCTTTTGCTTACAGAAACATAAATATGTTTTGACTCTGGTAATAACCAACTGTTCCATCCAATCTGCCTATTTTTCTATCTAATGAAAATGCAGAATCTTCTCAGAACAGGCTTGCCTATCTCAAGCATTTTTTAATTCCCATACCACATTAGTCCCTACCATTTCTTCTGGGAAGCTATTGCATGAATCCATCACCCTTTCCATAAAGTAGTACTTAAAGGGATAGTAGTAGTGAAAGGGATAGTAATACTTAAAATGTAAAAAAAAAAATATGTTGTAGAGTTTATCCCCTGGAGTAAAACAATGGCACTCCCACTGCTCAAACTTGAATTTTTTGGTTACAGTATCACAGTGGCCTGAAAATGTACAGTGGCGCTGTTGCTACACCATCATATGGAGATTTATGGCCAGCTGACCAGAGCTGTTCATAGGATGGTGTAACAACAGTGCCACTGTGATACTGCACCTAAAAAAATTAAAGTTTGCACTGTTTTAACTTTTGACTAAAACAACTTTCAGCAGTGGGAGTACCCTTGTTTTGCTCAGGGGTATAAACACTACAATATATATTACTATCCCTTGAAGACACTTATGGCCATATGTAAAAAGAGAGTGGATACATTTTGGAACAAACCACCTTCACCACAGGGGGCAGCACCACTGTAAAATTTCAGGATATTGAGATATTGCACCTAAAAAATTCAACTTTGAGCTCTGATGACTTTTGAATAAAACACCTTTCAGCAGTGGGAGTTCCCTTGTTTTACGCTGGGGGATAAAAATGACTCTATATACACACATACATTTTGTTCTTTATCATTTTTTATAACATTTTAAGTATTACTATCCCTTTAACACACCATTACGCTCACTTGAGGTCATAGACTGAAGTTCTCTGTAGCAGCCATACCTCCTCTTGATTGCAGTACAAAGTTACTGTAAAGCATCTCGTAGCAGCGGGACCACTCTTGCTTTACTTAGCAGGAATAATCCTACAATTTTCTTTTCATAATAAAACATTCTTTTTTTCTTGCTCTTAGTATTTTATTTTCCACTCCGTCAATAAAACCTACGGAGATTTTTGCTTATGAATTTATGAAGACAAAGGAATGCATAAGGTTATTAAAAACTGTATCAGCTTCATGATAGACACACATTGAGCCAAATGTACTGAGGGGCATTGGAGTAATTATGGAACCCAATTGCACCATAGGGAACAAATAAATATTCGAGTGCCAGAGGGGTACGGAATGCATTGCCCTCTGGCACTCAAAGGGTTAAACAAATGGGAAGTTATGTGGAGTGCAGTTGGTTTGTTCCTTTGTACATCTGACTCTGACAGTCAGTGGTCATCTGGGGAGAAAATGATTAACAATCCTATATAATCGCTAAATGTTTGTTTGTTTGTTTGTCAGAAGCCGTCATGCACAGTAGAGACAGCTGTGCGCGCTGCAGTCATGCACGCT
This sequence comes from Rhinophrynus dorsalis, assembly GCA_037306005.1. Classification (NCBI taxonomy): domain Eukaryota; kingdom Metazoa; phylum Chordata; class Amphibia; order Anura; family Rhinophrynidae; genus Rhinophrynus; species Rhinophrynus dorsalis. Next base: position 520,145,478 of record CM074718.1, read on the forward strand.
ACACACTGCTTGTGCCGCAGCTGATAACGGATCGGGGCTCCAAATTTAGACCGTAGTTGGTGTGCAGAGAGAACTACGGTCTGAATTCAGAGCTCCCTTCTACGTATCAGCCGCGGCGGGCAGTCTTTACTGTGCATGACTGCACCGCGGCCATTGCTGGGTGGCACTGTGGCCCATGTACACGGGCTCTTCAACTAGTTCTACTCTAAAAGATCTCCACAGTTTAGCAGAGGAAGTCGGGTACTCATTGCAGGATTGCCTAAGAAGAAAACAAAAACATCCCCTTGTACACCAGAGAGGTGTGTAATGCATTGCTCTGCAGTGCATTGTTTAATTCTCTGCTCCTCAATTGGATACATTATACATGCTTTTTCATGATTGTTTCTTTTCTTTAACATTCCTAAACTGAATTAATGACTGTCAGGGTTTTATATTTTTTATATTAACATTTGAAATGTATGATTATTTTTCTTTACTAAAGCATACTGGAGACCATTTTACTTTTTCTACTGGTCTGTCTTATACTTCATATACTGCCAATAAAACTGGAATTCTATACATACGTGTGTATGTATGTATATCTTTATTTATATGGCGCCACACAGTGTATGCAGCATTTTGCACAATCCTCTGTTCCTTTAAACAAAAACAAAAAAAATCCCAAAGCATGAACGTTCTGACCTAAGACGTGGCACAAACTAAAAGAAAATCCATTTTGGTAACACTGGGTCCTTCCCTAACTAATGTTATTTTATTATAATAGAAATTAATACATGTCGTATAGTTATAATGGATATGCCACCACTCCCATTTAAAGCAGTAGTGATCCTTCATTATTGGGGGGAAAAAACAAAATGGAGGGCTTTTCCTGTTTAGTAAAACAAGGGCACTCACACTGTAGACAAGTGATAGCAAATGTTTTTGGGCCCAAGTACCCAGTTTTCTGCAGGGAGTCTAGGCTGGCGACATCAAAGTGCCAATACTGAAAATTTACTGTGGAAAGGTGGTTTCATTGGTGAATACACATGTGAAAAGACACATCCAATCTGTGCTTTCTTATAAGAATAAAAACACATAAAGCAAATTTCATAGAACGGGCATTGATGTTGTGAAGGCAAGTGATACCACAGAGCTTCCAACTAATAAGCAACTACACCAGTGATACCATGGAGCTTACAATTAAAATGTTGCTACAACAGTTATACCACCTAGCTTACAATTGAAAAGGACCTACAATGGTGATGCCACAGAGCTTACAACTGAAATGAAGCTACGCTAGTGACACCACAGAGTTTACAATTCTATGACTACCAATGTGTAGTCATAAAATTGCAAGCTCTGTGGTATCACTAGTATAGCTATATTTCAACTGGTGTAAAAGACAAAAGGCAAGGGGGGAGTCAAAGGGGTAGAAGAAAGATAAGAGGAAGGGTACAACAGAGATAGCAGCACCTTTTGACCCGGTGCTGCCTACTGGGTTAAGTATGTGTAAGAAAATATCTGGTTGTAGCCAATAATCTCCATGGAAATATGACATGGACCATAAGGCACAAAATATCACTTTTCTTAAGGTGTTAATCGCCTTAATAGCAACTGAAAATTTGGTTTGGGAAGGGTTAACATCTTTCTAACCTTGTATATAAACACAAACATACACTTACAACATAAACGGATCTTAAGTACAGTTAATCCTTTAGTTGTCAGATGAATGCTCCTGATTAACTATTTGACTGCCAGAGAACTCTGCAATGCTTTGGTACTCTCCAGATGTGAAAGGGTTGATATATTGACACCTCTGCTGGTGCTCAAAGGGTAACATCCAGGAATAGGTACCTTAATTGCAATAAACTTACTGGCACTGTGTACAACTGGAATGTGATCACAACTCCTTAGTCGCAGCCAATATCCACTAAGAGAGGGTGGTGGTACATATGGAGAGGATAACCGATAGAAAGACTTGTAGTATCTTTATAGGAGAGGATGGAGGAATGGGGTGGCAGAAAGAGGGAGAGTGGAATTGGGCAAAAAAGAGATTGTGGGGAGGGGAGAGGTAAGAGAGAATCAACAAAAAATAGGTCAAATAGACACCCCTATAACAGGAGTGTCTAATTTATTATAATAAACCCATTAATAGAGGTACTCCAAAGGAAACAACAAATATCAGAATCACCTTTATTAACCCCTTAAGGACTGGCCGCGCATGCGCAGGGCCGTCACTTAATGACCACGGAGCATTTTTTTTTTTTAATTTATTTATCTAATTTTTTTTTTTCCCCTCATCTGATTCCGGACTCCCCGAACGGCATGCAGCCACGCAGGGAGCCCGGAATTCCATGCTGTACATGTACATCCTTGATTCTTTAGGGACATCCTCCTCGTGACGTACATGTACATCATGGGTCGTTAAGGGGTTAAATACAACAGATCTATACATAATATATTGCTGTAAACACCATTAAAAACAAGTGGAGAGACAACATAAGTCACAAAGCAAACAACAATCCTCCCAACAAGCCAAAAAATAATTGATATCATAACATGAAGGTAAAGAGAACATATCCTATTTAATAAAAGGCCAGAAAGTTTGTCACAATGCAGTCATACGCAGTAGAGACTGCCCGCTTTCAGCCAGTCTCTCTACTGAGCATGATTGCATTGCATGAGTGAGGCAGCACAATCGTGTGGAGCAGTGAGGTAACGGCAGTACGCAGAGCAGGTCCGGGTAATGTTAACCTTTTGAGTGCCAGTGGGGTACGCAATGCGTTGCATGCCCCTCTGGCACTCAAAGGGTTAAGAGGCCGGTCCTGCTCTGCGTACTGCCGTTATCTCACTGCTCCACGGCCCGTGCACATGGGCTTTTTCACTAGTATAAATATATTCCCCGCAATGAGAAACTACAGAGGTATACTAGATAAGTAACCTGCCACTCATATCATCCTTAAGTGCTATAAACAAGCAGAAAAAGTTATAATACACTTAAGACACAGCAAAAAGAAAAGTACTTGATAAATGTGTACCAAATGTACATAAAGATATAAAAGTAGAATATACTCATCCAAAAGTCCACATGTAGAAAATAGGGCAGGGAGCAACAAAATAGTATAAAGAGGGACACCTATGAATATTTTTGTGCTTCTAATTTCTGTCCTTTGTTTAGGAGGGATAAAAGGGAGCTTAACAGCAGTGGGTGCCAGTATTCTTAACTTTGCACACTACTCACGACATTGGTAGGGCACATCAAGAAACTGCTGGCCTTCACTTTTAAAAGGTGCACATGGCCAGGGCAGTACTGGAGCTTGTCCAAAGGCAGGCTGCTCACATTACCCGTGCAGTATCCGATCATTAGAGTAGTGGGCTCCTTGTCACACACACTTCCTCTGTTTATGCATGTTGTTCATGTCAAGAGAGGAAGTGTGTAACGAGGGAAGGAGCGGCATTCTGTTCTATTCTTCACTGGTCATGTGAGCGGCCTTCTCCTGTGACAGATTCCAATTCTGCCCTGTCCGCTTAAGCGGCCTGCTCATCAAACACATTATGATGTTTCCTGGACGCATGTCACCAGAAAGACTTCTGCATGCCGCTGGTTCGCCATCCCTACTGTAGACATTTGTTTTAAGTTATAAGCTGTTAAGCTGTCCTGAAGTGGTGAAGCTGTTACTAGCGAATTCTATAGAGGCTTGTGGACGTTTTGACCTTTGTAAGTATCTTTGAGAGTCTGTCCTTTTTTTCCTGAAGGCAGAATATTGGCGAATAAGTCTTTGAGTGCCTTGGTCCACTATATGTCCTACTCTAAGCTATTTTAAACACTGTCTTCTATAAACTTATGCACTCATTCGTAGGTCTTCTTTTCCCCACTTCATTGAGTCTAGGAGTACAGATGGCTGCTGTATTTGTTGGTAGTGTAAACCTTCCTTTGATGCAGGTGCGTTTCTAGGTTCCAAAAAGATCTGGGGCTAGAGCCCATAGCAAAATTCAGAGTGCCTGCCACCCTCAGTAGTGATGATAACACTGTAGTGAGGAGTGGGTTATCCTTACACAACGTAAATGTTTATTTTACTAATCTAATTTTCTCTGTCGTCCAATACAGGTTACTGGTAACTTTGGGTAGGCGATCCACCCCTTTAAGTAGGCAGAAACAATTCTAGAAGTTAATTCAGGGGTGGAGCCTACTTTCCTTCCTTGGCTGCAGCTAGCAAATCCACTCCATTAAGATTTGTTCCTTGGTGAAGTCACAGGCAAGAGAACAGTTCTGCTATAGTTTTAGCTATTTTTTTTATTTTGCTGTTAGATATGGAATACCACCATTAGGCAGATTACCATAACTGACAATACCCTTAGATGTGGCTAGCTCGGTAACCAGGTGCTTTTTGTGGACTTTAAGCCCTGTGGGGGAAATCTTGGTTACAAGTTCTTTCCTCAGGAGTTGCCCACTGTGGCTTCTTCTTAAAGTGATAGTAATGTTTCATAATAAAAGCAGTTCTAATTAATCATCATAATATTTGGACCTTGGAGAGTGCTATTTCAATTCTGTCAAGAGTTGTAGTTCAAGAGTAATTGATTAATAAGGTATCCCCCTCCCACCCCTTTTACTGATGTAACCCTGCTCAGCCAGAGCAAAAGTGAGGTGCCCAGGTAGACTGCAGACAGGGACAATCTTCAATTAAAATAAGGGAAAAACCTGAAAAACTTGTCAAGGGGGGCAGGGCTTTCATTGTTCTCATGGGAAGAAGATTGTCCCCTGCTGTTATCTGTCTGGTCTTATAACCAGATTCCACATCTGAGAAGAGATGGCTTACAGTAGGTAAAAGAGGCGGGAGGGGGAAACGTTATCATTCAATTACTCTTGAACCACAACTCTGACAGTATTGAAATAACACTCTCTATGGCTCAAATACTATGAAGATTAATTGGAGATGCTGTTTTTGTGAAACATTAGTATCCCTTTAATACATGGTAATTTGAAGACCCAAGATCTGCTGGAAAGGTGAGCAACCCTTTGAGTGCTGCAGGTCCACATGTCCCACAGTGCCCCTCTGCACAGGGATTTTCCTTTGGAGTTCCTATTGCACACTCCTGCACTCACTGGGTTTATCTGTATGACTGTTGGGTGTTTTGGAGCTAGTTTCTGTGGTAACGTAACCCTTTAGCTGCTGGTTTTGCATCTTTTGGGGGGTTATTGGCACTTTCCCTACTGGGTTCAGTGGTTTTTGGCTCTGCTAACATGTTCTAGTGATGTTTCATGTAATTTTAATTCAACTTTGCAAAATCTGTGTTTGCGGGCTTTACCGCATAGACGCCATTGCTTCATTCACTCCTATCGGACTGTACAGTTTGGGACATATCTCTGCAACCGCTCAACGTAGCAACTTCAGAGATGGCTCATTTTAATTGTCTGCCCTTGCTCTGTCACCCGGTTAATGTTATCGTTAACGTTATCGTTAACCCGGTTAACATTTTATGTGTGTTGGGGGGCTCAGGGGGCTTCGGGCACTGTTGGGGTACTTTTTCTGAGAACTACATTTCCCATGAGTGCTTGCTGTGCACGCTCATTTCATATTGGCTCCTGCAGAGGCAGCCATTTTGTGCCCTTTCCTGAACGAGTATCTTATGCAGGGCTTGGACTCGCCTTCTCTCCTCTGCGGATTAACCCTTCGCCTGCCAGATAAGTGCGATTCTGGGGTGAAATTTTAATGTTACACACTGGATTTGGGTGATTCCTTATACTTTAAATGTTTTGACACTGTGAGAATGTCTAATCTGTTAGAGCTTGGGGCCAGGCCTAAGAGTAAGGATGCTGGGGTCTCTGTGTTCCCTGTTGCGCAGTGCTCCTCATGTCATTCAGGGTTACCTAGAGAATTCTCAGGTCATTTATGCCCAGCATGTTCTGGGCATAAACCTCTAGCCATGCATTAGAGCCAGGTTGGGTGCAAGAGTTCAAGGCTGCTACTAGAGAACTCCGGTCTACATCTACATTTCCATCCCAGTTACAGGGGGTCTTCCACTCCTGGCAGACCCCTTCCTCTGTCAGATCTTCCCTGAAGATCTTCCCTGCCAAAACCTCAGGGAGTACCTGACGTATCAGATTCCTCTGGAGGAACTGTTGGTGGATTCGAATGTTGCTCATATTGGTCCTGTTTTCAAGACTCCCGCTCCTCAGTGGGATCTTAACTTTGTTTTGGGCATCCTTCAGCTCCCTCCCTTTGAGTCCTTGGCTACTATTCCTCTACGCCTGCTGACGTGGAAAATGGCCTTTCTCCTGGTGATCGTGTCTGTTCGCCATGTCGCTGAGTTTCATGCTCTGTCTTGTAGACCACCCTTTTTGGTGTTTCACAAAGACAAGTCAGTGCTTTGCACTTCTCTGGAGTTTCTCCCGAAGGTGGTCTCTGAATATCACAATCAGGAGATTGCGGTGCCTGCTTTCTGCCCCGACCCTACCTCTGACAAGGAGAGGGATCTCCACTTGTTAGATGTGGTGCGTTGTCTCAAGTTTTATGTACATCGCACTGAGTCCATTAGACAGTCTGAAGCGCTTTTCATCATTCCTGAGGGCCCCAGGGCAGGGAGACCTGCATCCAAAGTGACTATTGCGTCTTGGATCAAGTCCACTATTCGTAAGGCTTATGAGCTAAGGAAGAAGCCTGTTCCCTTTTGGGTCACGGCTCATTCTACTAGATCTATTGGGGCTTCTTGGGCTTACAAGATTCAGGCCTCCGCTGATCAGTTGTGCAAGGCTTCCACTTGGTCGTCTGTGCACACCTTTTCGAGCACTACCGTGCTGATATCGGCTGATGCCAGTTTTGGGAGGAAGATCCTGGAGGCAGTCTTGCCTGTCTAGGATCTTCTTCGGTTCTTTGGTGCTTCCTTCACTTTTGAGCCCTGTTGGTTCTAGTTCAGTGTGCTGTTTAACAGTTTCTGGGGTGTTGTTACCCCTATTCAGTGTCCATTAACACTTCATTTGTTTTGTTGGGCTATCTATGGTTCATATCTGCTCTGATGACTTTGGGGGCCTTGCGCCTGGTCCTTGCTTTACTTTCTGCCTCTGGGAACCTCAATGGTTGGACATCCCAAAGTTACCAGTAACCTGTATTGGACGACAGAGAAAAGAGGATTTTAGTCTTACCTGTTAAATCCTTTTCTCTTAGTCCATGCAGGTTACTGGTCTCCCACCCTGTCAAGGGACCATGCTTGGCTCTCCTGTGGCAGACCGTGGGGGTCCTTCAGGATCATGCTCGCAGGAGTCTTCTTTCCCTTCCACTATCTAGTCAATAGTTAGTGTCTCAAGTTTTACTGGAGCTGATTGGATAGCTGCAACAAAGGAAGGAAGGAAGGTAGGCACCACCCCCTGCATTCACTTCTAGAATTGTTACTGCCTACTTAAAGGGGCAGATCGCCTACCCAAAGTTACCAGTAACCTGTATGGACTAAGAGAAAATAATTTAACAGGTAAGACTAAAATCCTCTTATAATGCAGTGCAAAGAGTTTAGAAGTATGCCATTTTATGTTCAACTCATGCCATTGTTTTTCTTGAACTGAAGTTATTTTGGAGTAAACCAACTTTACCACAGTGAACAAATCAAAATTAAAATAGGGGTTTTAGCTCCTTGAATACTAGATGGGTCTCCAATACATTGCAAAGCAATGCACTGGAGATCTCTCTAGCATTCAAGAGGTTAAAAATCTCTATTCAAGTGCAGTGGAATTTAGGATTTTTTTTTGTCCCCTATTGTGCAGTTGGTTTACTCCAGAACAAAACCAGCTTTAATACATACGGGCCATTGATATATACTCTGTGTTGCAGAGTATTTAGCTCTGTGTTGATAATATAAAGCACACAAATATAATTACCTTGTAGCTGAAACTCATTGTATTAAAATGTTCTATTTAGTGACAGCTGAAATGTGAATACATACGTCCTGAACTACATTTACAATGCAATATACTGATTTCTCTATGTTAAGTGCATTACACTGTAAAACATTTTTCTTTTTTTTATATCACAGAGCTTACAATTGAAGTGGTGCTACACTAGTGGTACCACAGAGCTTACCAAGGGACCACCAATTTTATTTATTTGTTGATAATTGTATTTGATGATCAAAATAATGACCAGAGATTACAAGCCAAAAAGAGCTGCTTCAGTGGGTTTGCATTCTGTATAGCAGAGGTGACCAGACTTTAGGGTTCTACTTTTTTGTTAGTCATCCTAAACCATATACTACTTTACCAACATGAAGTCCTTTCCAACAACTTTTTGGTCAGTACAGCTTAAGCCCCTCTCAACACACACACCACTCCTTTTTTGTACATCCATTTCGGACTTCCTGCCTTATCCATTCCTGCCACCCCTGTACCAATATTCTTTCCCATCCTTCCTGCCACACTCTCTCTGTCTCTTTCCTTTCCATCTTACACTGTTTCTCTGCTGTTATTCTGCAAACTGGGCACAATGCACACCTGTATATCCACATGTCCTATGCTGGTTTACAGGATAACAGCAGGGAGACAGGGAATGGGAAGGTAAGAGTCCGTGAAACAGGGAAGGCTATGTAGGTAGGTGCTGGAACCACATACATTAACTGCTGGGATAAAAGGAAAAGAACATTGCAGGGAAAGTGTGTTGCAGGAAGGATGGGTGGTACTGCAGTGACTATTACTTCTATGGTTTTAGACTACAACTCATCATCCTCATCAGCAAATAGCTGGCTCATAATTATTAGAGGCGTAGTCCATTAACAGTAGGAGGGCCTCAGGCTGCTCAGCTTTACCTAGAGACATGTTTGTATAATATAAACCTCCCAGGGCACCTCGTACTGACACATTCATACCCCAGGCCATTCACACACACAAACATTCACACCCCAGGGAACTTCACACATGTAAACACACATTTGTGTTTTTCTTCCACAGATGCACAGACATATTTCTAACAATAAAATTATTGAGATATTATTACTACTTACCATATAGCAGTAGTGTCTGCAGATAGATGAACTACAGATACACTGCCTGATACCCCAGCCTTGTTCCATTGGTAGCCCAGAACCACACATACAAAGTGTGATACCCCCAGCCTTTTTCCACTGGCCAATGACAGACACAGAACCACAAACATATACACTTTATGTACCCTGCCTTGTTTCACTGGAAGTCAGAACCACACAAACACTGTCTGATAACCCAGAACTGTGCAACTGGTAACATTATAATCACACACATACACTGTCTGATACATACCTCCCAATATTTCAAATGCCTCAGGCACACCTCCAAACAGCAGGAGGAATGAGTCTCTGTATATGTATTTGCTGATGGCCTGACATTCGGGGTTGCCCACTGATACACTCAGGGCTTCAGCCCCCTTAGCCCACCCCTAATGACACCCCTTCTTTGATGTCTATGAAGTGTTGGTTCATTGTGGGTGTATATTGGGCTAGGGTGCTTGGTGGGCTTTTTTTTTTTTTTTTTTCCTCCTATACCCCACTACTAGGACAGATGTGTTTTGGTTTTTTTTCCACTCCCCCAGGGTTCCCAGGGGGTTTTGGAGTATTTCCTTTATATTTGATTTTTATGCAATAGCTCCTTTACAGGCTAACCATATGTACCGGTTTTCTCATTTTTCCAGACTGTCCCATAGACTTGGTAACCATCTTTGTGAGGGAATTTAGCTCTCCCTATTTGGGTGCAGCTTCCACTAGTGTGTTTCATTTGTTGGTGTGGGGAGGTCTTAGGCTTCGCCCTTTGTTTGCCACCTGGACTGTACCTCAATAACAATATATTTTTAGCTATAGCTTCGGTCCATCAAACCCCAGTTGATGGTTTACGGTTAGGGGCAGGTGGTTGGGTGGTCCGGGGGGTGGGACTGGGATGTTTATAATAGGAAGACCTGTTTGCTGGTTCTTTATCTGTTCACTTGAGTTGGTCCCGTATCTATAGTTGCAGGACCACTGTTCATGCTTGTATTTCTATTGCTTTCAGATTGCACTATTCTCATGTGTTTCTAATGCATAGGTTATGGAGGGAAGATGGGGACCTCACTTTTCTATTTTTGTATTTCACTCCTCCATACCTTGACGTTCTGGGGAGGTTCCTTTCTTCCTTCGGTTGACACCTTCCCCATATATATCAAAGCCTATCTACGTTGGTGTGATTGGGACCCTTGCCCCTTCATGGTGGGTTGTCCCACTCGTTCGCCAATCAGCGCTCCAGAGTATACTCTATTTTCCCTAGTCCACCTTTTTTCTTCCCTTCCTTTTTTCCCTCTCGCATCTCTCCCCTTCTTCCTTTTCTTCTCTGTCTTTCCCTCATTCTCCCCTTTCTTTCTTTGCCCCCCTCCCTCCGCTGCCTCTTGCATTGATGGTCCCAGTAGTTTATTGCCGTGGTTTCGGAACAAGGACTGGACCCACCTCTTTTGTGTCTACTGATTTGAAGGTGCTGACACTAAATCTGAAGGGTTTAAATATCCCAGAGAATAGGTCTCACCTTTTGCGTGACCTTAAGTCACATAATGTTTCAATAGCCTTTCTACAGGAAACCCACTTCTGTGGAGCATCTCCACCACGGCTGACTACTTGTGACTACCCTCTCTGCTACTATAGTAATGACCCATGCTCTAAACGCAAGGGCATTGCCATTCTCATATCAAAACATACCCCTTTTGTGGAGCTTGCTCAGATCCTAACATGTGACAACATTCCCAGTTTGCTGCAATGTTGGCTGCTCTGCATCCTTTCCAGGAGGGCCTTCTCATTCTTGGGGGCGATTTTAATGTGGCGTTTGATACATCACTTGAAACATCCATGGGTTCAGCCCACACGCTGCATCATGTCCTGAGGGAATATTAAGAAATCGTTCTTTGTCATTTGGTTGATTGCTGAAGGGCTCTCCATCCTGATGACAGGGATTCTAGCTTCTACTCTGCTCCTCATTCCCATTACTCTCGCATCGATTACTTGTTTATTACTCATTATCACTTGCCTCTGTTGCGCTCTCTGCTGCGTACGGGATCACGACTTGGTCGGATCATGCCCCTTTGATTGAGACGTTGAGCTCCCCTCTTAGTTGTCCAGCACAATGTTCTCTTAGGCTCAGTGATTCCCTCTTAAGTGATCCACCTATTTTGGCCTCTACTCGCTCCCTCTTGGTAGACTATTTTGCTCTCAATGATGTCCAAGCTCTCACAGTCTGGGAGGCCCACAAATGTGTTGTTTGTGGTCACTTTATCAAGGTAGCTGTGGCAAGGAAGAGGGCTCGCTCCACCAAGCTACACTAGCTGTACGGCCAGATTGCCGTCTTAGAGCGGACGCATAAAGAGAAGCTAGACAACGTGGACTTCCAGCATTTTCTGACCTTGCATCATGAAGTGGTCTCTATCCGTAATGACCTTGCACAGCAACACTTTACCTGGCTCTGGGAACTTTACTTTGAACATGGCAACAAACCTGGAAAATACATTGCTTGGGCCCTCCGGAAACTCCGCCAACTCACGTATATCCCTAGGATCTGGGAATCTGGTGGTACTATCTGGCAGCTCCCATCAGATATCGCTCGATAATTTGTGAATTATTGCTCTAAGTTGTATAACCTGGCGCCGGATGGGGATGACCCTGCTCAGGGCCACTGGCTACAAGATAAAATCTCTGCCTACCTGAATTCACACTTGAAACGTAAGTTAACTGCATCTGACTGAGCTCTTGGATCGCCCAATTTCTTTGGACAAATTTACCTTAGCCTTATGCAACTCCATGACAGGCAAATGTCCCGTCCCAGATGGCTTTTCGCTTTTACACTATAAACAGTTTCAGGAGATCCTTGGGCCTCGCTTAGTCTCAGCCTTTAACTCCATCTTGGAGGGACATGATATTCACCCTCATACTCCGCCACAATCTCATTGATCCCGAAGGAGGGGAAGGACCTAGACCACTGTGGCAGCTACAGGCCCATTTCACTACTTAATGTGGACTTGAAGCTGTTTTTGAAGATTTTGGCCTCTAGTATCTCTCCCCTCATGCCAAACCTGGTCCATCCTGACCAGGCAGGTTTGTCCCAGGGCGGTAATCCCGTAACTGTACGGTTCAGGCCATTGACTTGATTCATAGTGCCCGCTCTACCTCCTCCCCTTCTTTGTTGCTATCAACAGACGCCGAAAAGGCGTTCGGCCGGTTGGTCTTTTCTACTAGAGGTCTTTCGCCACATGGGTTTTGGTCCACATATGATGGCCTGGATTTCGGCCTTGTACTCTCGCCCCCTTGGCCAGAAAACGTGTCGGTGGTGCCCTCTCTGAGTCATTTGGGATTTTGAATGGAATGAGGCAAAGTTGCCCCCTTTCCCCACTTTTATTTGTGCTTTCCCTTGAACCTTTTATGGAGGCAGTTCGTAATAATCCAGATCTTGGTGGTTTGCTTATGGTGGGTGTTCATCACAAGGTTCTGGACTTCGCCGATGCCCTTCTCTTCATGTTAACCAAGCCAAGGATCTCTCTTCCTGTCCTTCTTAGAGAGTTTCAGGACTTCAGAGATCTGTCCAACTTGAAGCTTAACTCTTCGAAGTCTGAGATCTTGAATATTAATTTACCTTCATCTGAAGTGGAACTTCCTCCTTTCCCTTTAGGTAGTGCCGACACAAACTCAAGTACCTAGGGATTTGGCTGAGTGGAGACCCTTCACAACTTTATGCCCATAATTTCTTAACTACTCTCCAGAGACACCTGAGTGCTTGGGGGGCCACTCCACAGGTCCTGGCTGAACATGAACGTTCTCCTGCACATGCTCTATTTGCTTCAGACGATCACCATCCACATCCCGCGGACTTTCTTCTCTTCTTTGCACGCCATGTGGCTGCGATTCCTTTGGGTGGGGAAGAAGTCCAAACTTCACTTTGATGTCTTGACACTGCCAAAGTCACATGGCGGTCTGGCATTGCCGTGCCCTTGGACATATTATCGGGTTTGTCATCTCTTACAACTCCTGGAATGGGTCTTTCGACCGCCACAGAAGTTGTGGGTGGGGATGGAGGTGGCGGAAGTCGGTGTCCCGCTCCATTCCCTTCCATGGTTATCACCAAAACATGCCAGATCGCTCTCTGGGGGGGCCATCCTCTGATCTCTGCTACTCTTTCGGTTTTCCATGGAGCTTGTGCTCCACTCAGGCTTACCACCTACCCTTCCTCAATGACTCCATTACATCGTAATTCCGACTTTGTTCCCGGGCAGACCTCTGGACCCTTTTTGGGCACCTCTATTGCAGATGACACTCTGATAGCGTCCCTCTTGCCTGCTGACTGCAAGTTGGAGCCACTGGTGGATATCCTGTCTCATTGTCACCAGATGCCTTTGGACTGGTTTCAATTTACCCAGTTTGGGTATTTCTTCCACTGTCTCCCTCAGAAACATAATCTCCTTAGCCCTCTTACCCCATTTGAGGCTTTATGCTCTAGAGATGCCTTACCTCCCCCCCCCCCCAAGGTATTTCTCTCCTATACCGGCTTCTTTGCTCCTCTGGCAACTTTGGCTTGCCAGCCTATGTTGGGAAATGGGAAAACGCCCTACAGATTTCTCTGAGCGAGCCAGAGTGGGAAAAGATATTCATTTGGCACATAAATTCTCCCTGGCCAACAAGACCCAGAAGATGTCCTACAAACTCTTGACTCAATGGTATTGCACCCCGGTTCGTTTACATACCTACTCACCTGGAGAGGTCCGACGTGTGTTGGAGATGTGGGCTGGCTCCTGGTACTTGGTTACACATAGGGTGGGACCGTCCCCTTATTTCACCATTCTGGCGGATGTGTCGATTTCGCAATACAAAAAGTCTGTGATACGACATCTTCTGGAAGAAGCAAAGGCACTTATTCCCCTTAATTGGGGCAAATCTTCAACTCTGAACTTCTGTGACTGGGTCTCGTGGGTGGAGAACACACGCTGCCTGGAGGAACTCCTCCTTACAGTGGATAATCAGAGAGATTGCTATTCCAACACTTGGTTTGCCTGGATGCAGTTTCTGGAGTACCCACTGATGCAGCCCCTACTGGGAGATACAGCTGACCAGTGACTGTAGAGGTCGCCTCTCATTTCACTCCATGTTGCTTGGTGCTGAACCTTTGGTGCGGGAGGTGGAGGATTTCCTCGCTCCTCTTTCCTCCTTCTCATCTTTTCTCTTTCCCTCTATTTTTACTTGTTCCCTTTTCCCATCCCTTCTCCCCCCCCTCTTTTTTTTCCCCTTCAATAGAACTTTTTGAAGCCGGGCAGCCAAATTTCACGGCTCTTCTTTTTTCCTTTGGTAGGCAGGATTGCTGGTTTCTCAGGCTTCTTGTGCTACATCTACCTTGCCTTTAGCTTTACGATGTGTATGTTTTTACCCTTATAAAATGGAGATTGTTCCCCCCCGCTTTTTTTTTTTTTTCTTTCTACTTTCTGTACCCCTTCTCCTCGTATTGCAGTTTCAAAACTCAATAAAACTTGATTTGAAGAAAGAAAAAAAAAAAAAAGGTTAAGAACACTAAAATCCTATTTTCTGTGTCGTCCTATATAGGTTACTGGTAACTTTGGGAAGGCGACCACCCCTTTATGTAGGCAGGAACAATTCTGGTAAAAAATGCTGGGTGGAGCCTTCCTTCCCTCCTTAGCTGTGCACCAGCCAATCCCCTCCAGTAAAATTTGTTCCTTGATGACGCAAGGCAAGAGAACAGTTCTGCTGTAGTTTTATTTATTGTTTTCTGTTAGATATGGAATACCAACCATTAGGCGATTACCATTACTGACATTCCCAATTTGGATAGCTCAGTTTCCAGGTCCTGTTGTGGTGAGCAACCATTTCATTGCTGAAGTCCACATGTCCCACACTTTCTCCACACAGGGGTCTCCTTTGGAGTTCCTGTTACATACTCCTGCAGTCATTGGGTTTATCTGTATATCTGTTAGGGTCTGGACCTATGGGTTTCTGAGGTAAATGTACCCTTTGTTTGCCTTTTTGGGCACTGTTTGCGGGTTTATTACATTTTTCCTACTGGGTCTAGTGTTTATTCCTTTATTATAGTGTTTTCTGATATGTTGTTCTACTATTCAGACACATTTTGATTTTTTTTTTTTTTACTTTGAGTTCCACTTTACCGCATAGACCCCATGCTCCGTTCACATCTATAGGACTTTACAGTTTGGAACATCTCTCTGCAACTGCTCAATGTAGTGACTTCAGAGATGGCTCAGTTTGTTTGTCTACCCTTATTCGATCATCCAGTTTATGTTGTAAATGGTTTGTGGGTTTTTTTGGGGTGGGGGGGCTCAGGGGGCATCGAGCACTGTTTATATAGTTTTCCCTTAAAAGTACTACAATCGCTTCATGCACTCATTTATGATTGGCTGCTGTCACGGATGCCACTTTGTTTTCCTTTAACGAGTATCTGACGCAGGGCTTGGACTCTCCTTCACTCCTCAGAAGATTAATCCTAAGGATGCTTCTGATGTGTTTCATTAGCCTAAGAACCAGAGTGCCTTCTTTCCACATAATCCCACTCTTGATCACCTTGTGTTAGAGGAGTGGAAGAACCCGATAAGAAATCTACTGTGTCTAGGAAGTTTGCTAATTTATATACCTTCTCTGAAGCGGCCCTGGCACAGTGGGCTCGGTCCTTTCAGGTGGACACTCCAATTTCTAGACTTTAAGTCCACGGCTCTGCCTGCAGCAGATGTGACTGTCCTTAAGATTGGACTGACAGGAAACTTGAGGCCTTTCTGAAGGCCATCCTTGCTACTGCAGGTACCTCGTATCCCTCTTTTGCTGCTGCTTGGTTGAACAGGGCCATCGCCATCTGGTTTGAACAGCTAGCAGCAGCTGTCCGTCAGGGTGCTCCCACTGCCACGGATTCTGGCCAACATATCTGAGGCTCAGCATTATGTGTCCGCATCTATCTTTGATGCCGTCTGATTGGTGGCTAGGGTTTCTGCCAGACACGCTCTCTGGCTCCAGATCTGGTCTACGGACACTACCTCTAAGAAAGCCTTACTTTTGTTGCCTTCCCTGGGAACTTCCTTGTTTGGCCCTGAGCTTAAGGACCTCATCAGTGAGTCCACTGTGGGTAAGTGCACCCTGTTGCCCTTAGTTCCCAGGAAGGAGCCTCAGGCCAAACGGCATTGGCTTTTTCTTCCGTTTCAGGCTGAGACGCGAGCCACAAACCAGCTGGTTCCCCAGGCCCCACGTTCTTCCACCAAGCCCACCAAACCTCCTTTGACAGGACTCGCCAAACCCTGGACCCCACTCTCCAGTGGGTGGCTGTCTGCGCCATTTCCTTATTGTCTGGTCATACACCGTGGCAGATCCGTGGGTTTTCCAGGTTGTCTCAGAGGGGGTCAGGATGCTTTTCACCTCTATTCCTCCATTCAGGTTCTTCCTTTCTCACACTCCTCAGGGAGTAGGGAAGCACCATCTCTTCAACGGCACCCTCCAGACCCTTTTGGGCAAAGGAGGTCCTGGAACCGGTTCCCAAGCTGGAAGTAGGTTTGGGTTTCTTTTCCATCCTATTTGTGGTCCTATCACCAGGAGTCCCTAAGGGCGGTGATTGCAGCTATGTCTTCTGGAGAACTTCTCTGGACCTTCAGGATGCCTACCTGCATATAGCCATCGATCTGGAGAGCCACCAGTACCTCAGGTTTGCTTGTGAAAGGGCATTTTCAGTTTTCTACTCTCCCCTTTGGTCTGCCTACAGCCCCCCAGGTCTTCAATCATGTCCTGGGTGCCTTAGTGTCGGTCCTAGACAGGGACAGAATCAGAGTCACTCCATACATGGACGACTTGCTCTTGAAGGCCCCCTCTCCAGACCTCCTCCATCAGCAAGTCAAGACTGCATTCATGCATCCACCCATCATGGATGGATCCTCAACATGGACAAGTCTGATTTGACACCATCCCAGAGACTGGCGTTTCTGGGTCTTCTCTTTGACACCAAGCAGGGCAAGGTGTTTCTCACATACGAGGTGGCTCAACAAATCACCAAAGTGTCCACGGTCCTGGCTTCCGATCCAGTTCCAGCCAAGAAGTTGACCTCTCTAGTGGGGAAGTTCATATCCACCATAGAGACGGTTCCATTTGCCATGGCTCACACACGGGGGTGGGGGGTGGGGGGGGGAGCTGAGTCTGTTGTGGTGGCTCAACCTCTCCAATGTCCTGAAGGGCAGACCCTATTTGATATACTTCTGGACAACTGATGACGGATGCCAGCCTATCCGCCTGGTGTGTTGTCCTGGGGCACATATATGCCCAGGGTGAGTGGTCTCCGGAGGAGGTTCTCCTTCCCATCAACGTCCAGGAGCTTTGAGAGATGTTTCATGCTTTCCAGTACTGCACGTTCCAGCTGTAGGACTGCCCAGGTTTAGTCCAGTCTGACAATGTCGACAAACAAGGCGGAACAAGTCATCTTGCAGCTTGATTGGAAGTAAGGCTATTTTGTCTTGGGCAGAAGAACATGTTCCTACCATATCCACAGTTCATGTTCCTGATGTTGACAACGTTCTGGCAGACTTCCTAAGTCGACACACAGTGGACAGAAGAGTGGGAACTGCATCAAGAAGTGTCATCAAGAAGTGTTCAACCTCATTGTTTAGAGGTGGGGACTTCCTTGTATCGATCTGATGGCGACAAGGCATAATCAGAAAGTTCTGTTCTGTTCCCACTGGAGGGACCCTCTAGCTCTTGCAGTGGATGCCATGTCGATCCCATGGCACTTCCCTCTGGTGTGCATCTTGAGGAAACTGTCACAGTTTAGTAAGAACACTAGGCAATTAGGTAAGGTTAAAATCAGCTTTATTGAGAATAATAAGTCAACAAGTAAGAATCACCCTACTCAGGTCCAGATAAGGACAGTACCGTGGTACTTCCCAAATCTGACAATTATCAGGATGAACAGAAATGATAGGCAAGCAAAATATACAGTAAGAACTAAGTAGGCTTGATCCATCGACTGGTAACTGGAACAGAGTAAACTACAGCAGTACCAAACCGCGGAAAGGCCCTCCAATACTGGTGGTAGGTAACTGCAGGGCAATTCCCTAGAAGACTAGGGGTGGCAGAGGCAACACAGAACGGTCACTGGCAAGTGACAGAGTCCCTAGAAAGCTAGGGATAGTGGAGGCAACCCAGATAGGACCCTGGCAAGTGACAGAGTCCCTAGAACGCTAAGGATAGAGGCAGCACAGATTAGGATACTGGCAAGCAACCGGAGCTACTCGCAAGCAAAATATACAGTAAGAACTAAGTAGGCTTGATCTGTCGACTGGTAACTGGAACAGAGTAAACCACAGCAGTACCAAACCATGGAAAGGCTCTCCTATACTGGCGATAGGTAATTGCAGGGCAATTCCCTAGAAGACTAGGGGTAGCAGAGGCAACCCAGATAGGACACTGGCAAGTGACAGAGTCCCTAGAACGCTAGGGATAGCAGAGGCAGCACAGATAGGATACTGGCAACACAGTCTCCCAAGTGACAAAGGGAATGGCAGGTGCTGTAGTGAAGTCACTGTGTAGCGACAGCAAGAGTAACGGAGCACAGGGTATGCAACCAGATGGGTCAGAATGCCAGATTGGTACACACAGAGGTAGTCAGCAATGGAAAGCAATAACACAGGAGCGAAGTCAGGCAAGCTGGGTCATACGCATAGGTACAGGTACACCACGAAAGGGCACTGAAAAGATGACAGGAGAGAGTTTAAAAAGGCTAGCCCTGGGTGGAGCCAGATCCCAATAACCAATAAGAACCATGCAAGGAGAAACCCAGAAGTAAAAATGTCGCCCTGCCGCTAGGATCACGAGCGCCGTGATAGTAACTCTCTCTCAATGATCCCCCCCCTTCCCCGCAGGAGGACCAGGCTTCAGTGGGAATTTAGCTTGGAATCTGCGCAACAGGAGCGGAGCATGGATGTCAGTGTGGTTCGACCATGAGCGTTCCTCTGGACCATATCCCTTCCGGTGCACCAAGTACTGGATCTGCCCACGGGATCTACGTGAATCCAGAATAATCTGCACCTCATATTCATCGTGCTCTTGAATACGAACAAGGCCAGGGACTGCAGGAGTGGATGTGTATCAATTACATACCAAAGGTTTTAGTAGCGATACATGGAACACGTTGTGTATACGCATAGATGCAGGCAACTCTAAAGGCATAGGAAAAAGGGTTGACTCTACGGAGTACCCGGAATGGACCCACAAATCATGGAGCCAACTTATTGCATGGAACTTGCAACTTAAGGTTCCTGGAGGATAACCATACCTGGTCCCCCACCTGGAATACAGGGGCAGGCAACCTTCTATTATTGGCATGCCGCTTATATTGTTGAAAGGAGTCATGTAGGGAATTCTGAACTTGTGCCCAAGTGGAGCGAAGTTGCCCAATGTGCTCACCCAGAGCCGGAATCTGCTGTGCTTGGAAAGTATCCGGGAGCAAGCATGGTTGGAACCCATAGTTGATAAGAAAGGGTGAACTCCCAGAAGAAGCATTGACAGCGCAGTTCCTGGCAAACTCTGCCCACGGCAACAAGTCAGCCCAGTTGTTGGGATGATTGGAAACAAAACAACGTCGAAATTGCTCCAATACCTGATTGGAGCGTCCAGCTCCCCCGTTGTCCTGGGGATGGTACGCAGATGAGAACAAAAATTGAATACCCATTTGATCCAGAACACCCTCCAGAACCTGGACACTAATTGGCTCCCGCAATCGGAGACCAGGACCTGGGGGACTCCATGGAGCCGAAACACCTCCTTCGCGAACACCATGGCCAATACCTTAGCTGATGGCAAGCCAGGGAGCGGCACAAAGTGGGCCATTTTCGAAAATATATCAACCACCATAAGTATAACTGTGTAGCCATTAGAGACAGGCAGTTCTCCCATGAAATCAATAGATACATGTGACCATGGGCGGTCACCATTGGTAACAGCTTGTAAAGCCCAACTAGAAGGTGTCTTGGGGACTTGGAGCGAGCACAAGTTGCAGTAAATGTGACACACTCCGTCCTCAACGTAGGCCACCAGAACACTCAGGACAAGGACCAAATCAATTGATTTTTACCCATGTGACCGGCCGCACGAGAGGTATGATAAATCTCCATTAACCTGACCCAGAATGGTTCAGCCACGAAACACTTGCCCATGGGTTTCTCCGGAGGCGCATTGGTCTGGGATGCCAAGATCTCCTTGCCCAATGGGGTTGTGATACTAGTACGTAGTGTGGCTAGGATACAATCCGGAGGTATAATAATTGGTACAGGTGCTGTTTCGGAATCTGGATCAGAACCAAATTGTTTGGACAGGGCGTCAGCCCTCATATACTTGGTACCAGGTAAGTAGGAAACAATGAAATTGAAACGCGAAAGGAATACAGCCTATCTGGCTTGTGTGGGAAACAACCTTTTTGCCTCAGAGAGGTATGTAAGATTCTTACGGTCAGTCAGAATCAAAATCAGCACCCTGGTACCCTCCAGCAAATGGCGCTACTCACGTAGTGCCAAAATGATTGCCAGTAGTTTGTGATCTCTATTGTCACTTTGGGCCTTAGTCATCTTTTTCGAGAAAAATCTGCATGGCATTAGTGTCTTCCCAGGCCCCGGCCTTTGTGATAGCACTGCCCCTACACCTGTCTCTGAAGCATCAACCTCCAAGGTAAATGGCAAACCAGGTATTAGATGAGACAGTACTGGTGCAGTGGAAAATGCAGATTTTAAGGATTCAAAACTCCCTCTGTGCCTCTGGAGACCACACAGAGGCATTAGCTCCTTTAGGAGTCATGTCGGTTAATGGTTTAACAATCATGGAATAGCCACAAATTTCCTATAATAATTTGCAAAGCCCAAGAAACGCTGTAAGGGTTTGAGACCAATGGGGCGCAACCATTGCAACACTGCAGAGAGTTTCTTTGTCCATCGCAATGCCTTCATTGGAAATGACATAGCCCAGGAACGGCACCCTGGACTTATGAAAGTTGCACTTCAACTTGCAGAATAATTTAATTTATTCTCTCTCAGCCTCTGCAACACCGCGGTGACATACTTACAGTGCGTCTCAGGAGAATAAATCAAAATGTTGTCCAAGTAGACCACTACACAGGACTTTAACATGTCCTAAGAACATTGTTTATAAACTCCTGAAATACTGCCAGAGCATTGTATAGCCCAAAGGGCATCACTAAATACTTGTAGTGACCCATCCGAGTATTGAAAGCAGATTTCCACTCATCACCCTCTCATCCTTATTAGGTTATATGCTGCCCTTAAATCCAGTTTGGTGAAAATGAAAGCACCCTTCAGTCGATCAAACTCCTCGCTAATGAGTTGGGGGTAAGCATTCTTAATCATTATCTTATTCAAACCCCTATAAATCGATACAGGGTTTGAGTTCACCATTTTTCTTTGACAAAAAAAGAATCCAGCCCCTGAGGGCAAGGAAGACTTGTAAATTATACCGCAAGCCAGAGCATCAGAGATGTTCTCCATTGCCCGATTCTCCTCACAAGACAATGGGTATGTTCTGCCCTTAGGAGGCATGGTGCAAGGCACATTATTAATAGCACAATCATATGGCCGATGTTTTGGCAAAGTGCTAGCCTCTCCCTTACTGAGCACATTGCTGAATGACTGGTATTCAAGCAGCAATGAGGGAGAGGTACACAAAATCTTGGTAGGTTGCCGTAAGAAATGTTCCATACAGTAATCAGAGCAAGCCAGAATCTCACAAGACCTCCAGTCCACTCTGGGATTATGTGTATGCAGCCATGGAAATCCCAGAATGACTGCATAGTGAGGAGACTGAATGATCTGGAACCTCAAAGTCTCTGTGTGAAGCGCTCCAATACGGATCAACAACGGACATGTCTCCTGACTAACCTGGGGAGGCACCAAAGGTCTTCAGTCAATGGCCTCAATGTCCAGTGGGGATTCCATATCAACCAATGGAATATTATGCAGGGCAGCAAATGCATTATCCATAAAATAGCCAGCCGCTTCAGAATTGATCAAGGCAGGAGCAGTAAATGAGGAACCTGCCCAGGATGCCAAGACATGCAACACGGGTTTAAGTTGTGTGCCTTCTGGGGACTGATATACACCACTTAGAGCCTGTCCCCCACTGGACCCTAGGTGTGTTAGTTTCCTGGCCGCACAGGACATGTCCGGAACAAGTGTCCAGCTTTCCCACAGTACAGGCACAAGCCTTGCCTGCGGCAGAAGAACCGCTCTTCCTTAGACAATCATGTAAAACCCAGCTGCATAGGCTCAATACTACTGCTTGTGGCACCAGGAGGCACTGGTGGGAAACAAAGACTGGGCAACGACCCAGTTGAAGGCCTCTGCTTACAGTCTTTATAAAGGTTCCTTTCCCTTATAAGAGTGTCAATCAGGGTAGCAAATTCTATGAATGTGTCCAGCTCCTCCAGCAATTCATGAGCTGCGATTTCAGCTTTTATCAGAGACCTTGTGCAAAGGCTGCCACGAGTGCCTCATCGTTCCAACCAACCTCTGCAGTAAGAGTGCGAAATTCAATCTCAGTCTGCAACCGTATGTGCCCCCTGTTGGATTCTCATTAATTGTTTTACTGCAAAGGTGGCGCACCCAGGAACCTCATATACACTATGGAAGGCACTTACGAACTTGGAAAAGTTTGTAGTAATCGGTTTGGCCATCTCCCAGATCGGATTAGCCCAGGCCAGATCTTTGCCCGTCAACAAGGATATCATGAATCCCACCTTGCTTCTCTCACTCGGAAAAGCATGTGGTACCAGTTCCAAAATTGTTTTTTAGCTGGTTCAGGAAGCCACTGCATAAAGTAGGTTCCCCATCATATCTCAATGGGAGTGGAGCGGTTGTGGACAACCATCCACATGGATGACTCAGAGCCTGAGCTTGTGCCTCAAGGTGTGCGGTACGCTCCAGAATAGTCTGCAAGGCCAGTAACAACTGATCCAAGCATTGCTCATGTGAATCCATTCTCCAATGGATATTTTGAGAGCTACCTTCACCTGTATTGTCTGAGGTCATAGCCCTTTCGTACTGTCACAGTTTAGTAAGAATACTCAGGCAAATAGGTAAGGTTAAAATCCGCTTTACTGAGAATAAAAACAACAAGTAAGAATCACCCTACTCAGGTCCAGATAAGGACTGTACCATGGTACTTCCCAAATCTGACACAGGTCAGGATGAACAGAAATGATAGGCAAGCAAAATATACAGTAAGAACTAAGTAGGCTTGATCCATCGACTGGTGACTGGAACAGAGTAAACTACAGTAGTACCAAACCGCAGAAAGGCCCTCCAATACTGGTGGTAGGTAACTGCAGGGCAATTCCCTAGAAGACTAGGGGTGGCAGAGGCAACACAGAACGGTCACTGGCAAGTGACAGAGTCCCTAGAAAGCTAGGGATAGTGGAGGCAACCCAGATAGGACCCTGGCAAGTGACAGAGTCCCTAGAACGCCAAGGATAGATGCAGCACAGATAGGATACTGGCAAGCGACCGGAGCTACTCGCAACACAGTCTCCCAGGTGGCCTAGGAAGTGACAGGTCAAGCAGGCGCTGTAGCCACTGCGAGAGCAAGAGTAACGGAGCACAGGGTACGCACCCAGATGGGTCAGAAGCCAGAATGGTACACACAGAGGTGGTAGCCAGTCCTAGTCAGCAGTGGAGTCAGATACTCAGCCAAAGCCAGGTTGGTACACACGGAGGTAGTCAGCCAGTCCTAATCAGTAACAGACAGCAATAACACAGGAGCGAAGTCAGGCAAGCCAGGTCATACACGGAGCAGGAACAAGCAGCAACTCAAACGCAACATACAGGTACACCACGAAAGGGCACTGAAAAGATGACAGGAGAGAGTTTAAAAAGGCTACCCTGGGCGGAGCCAGAGCCCAATAGCCAATAAGAACCGTGCAAGGAGAAACTCTGAAGTAACAATGTCGCCCTGCCACTAGGATCACGGGAACCGTGATAGAAACTGCGTCTGGTGGGTTCTCCAGTCTGATTGTATCCGTACTGACCTCATCAGGCTTGGTTTCCGGAGTTTCTAGATCTCTCTGTGGCAGAGCTCTTCTGGCTTCCCCACCGTCCGGATCTTGTTCTGCAGGGGTACCTGTGGAAGGTGGATGTAGACAGTCTGGGTTTGATGGCATGGAAATTGAATTTTCAATATTGCAGAAGAAGGGTTTCTCTTCAGGTGTGGTGGCCACTATGCTTAGTGCCCGCAAGCCTGTTTCTTCTAGGGTGTACCATATAATTTGGTTCACTTTTCTCTCCTGGTGTGCTGATGGGGATCTTTCCCTTGACTTATCTTCCTACTCTCCTGTCTTTCCTGCAGGACAGGGTGGATAAGGGACTCTGCTTCAGTTCCCTGAAGGTTCAGACGTCTGAGCTGTTTTCTTTGTGGCTGGCTCATTGCCATCCTTCTGGATGTCAAGGTGGCATCTTACCTTTGTTTTGGGAGTTCGTCAGCACCCTCCATTTGAGTTCTTGGCTACTATTCCTCTGCGTCTGCCGACTTGGAAGAAGGCTTTTCCCGTGTCGAGCGTGTCTGTTAGCCAGGTCGCTGAGTTACATGCTCCGTCTTGTAGGCCACCCTTTTTGATGTTTCACATGGCGGTTCTTCGCACTTCCCAGTAGTTTATCCCGAAGGTGGTCTCTGAATTCCAATTTAACCAGGAAATCGTGGCGCCCTCTTTCTGAAGGGATCTTCACTTGCTGGATGTGGTGCGATGCCTTAAATTCTATGTGCACCGCACAATCTGACACGCTTTCGTCATTCCTGAGGGTCCCAGGGCAGGTAGACCGGCATCCAAGGTTACCATTGGTTCCTGGTTTGAGTCTACTGTTCGCAACGCCTGCAAACTGAGGCTCATGGCTCAGTCCACCAGGTCTGTTGGGGCCTCTTGGGCCTATGAAAATCAGGCCTCAGCTGATCAGTTGATCAAGGCTGCCACTTGGTAGTCTGTGCACACCTTCTCTAAAGTCTTCCTGTCTAGGAACTTCTCTTATCTTTGCTACTGCTTTACGGTTGAGCCTAGGTGGCTCGTATTCTGTGTGCTGTGTCACAGTTCCTGGTGTGTGTGTGTGTGTGTGTTATACTCCAGTTTCGTGACTGTTGACACTTTCATCGTATGGCTGTCAATGATCTGTATGGTTCATATATGCTCTGGTGACTATGGGGGGACCTATGCCTGGTCCTTGCCTTCATTCCCACCTCTGGGAAACTCAATGTTTGGACATCCCAAAGTTACCAGTAACCAATATTGAAGGACAGAGAAAAGATGATTTTAGTCTTGCCTGTTAAATCCTTTTCTGTTCACCCATATAGGCTACTGGTCTCCCACCCTGTCAAGGGTCCACGCTTTGTTCTCCTGTGACCAAACGTGGGAGTCCTTTTGGGTTCATGCTCACAGGGGTCTTTTCCCTTCTTAGTACCTAGTCGATAGCATTTCAAATCTTACTGGAGAGGATTGGTTGGTGTACAGCTAAGGAGGGAAGGAAGGCTCCACCCAGCATTTCTTACCAGAATTGTTCCTGCCTACTTAAAGGCATGGTCATTCCCAAAGTTATCAGTAACATATGTGGACGAAGAGAAAAGGATTTAACAGGTAAGACTAAAATCCTCTTTTCTATTACGTCCAATATGGAACATGGGTACAATGGGATTGAGTCCCTCTTTGGAGGGCAGGACATCTCTCAAAAAGACAGTCTTGTGGGTGGAGACTTTCAGCCACTGCTTTAGCTCAACCCTTGCCCCCTGCATTCCCCAGTTATGATGTGTCTTCTGAGGTAAAAACATGGCCAGCAACACTTCTGTTTTTAGATTTTTTTTTAATTTTTTTTTTCTGATAGATATGGGGCTGTCAAAATTCCCCCATTAGGTGGGTTACCATTACTGGGCTTCCCCTGGAGTGGATTGACCAGTGTGCAGGTGCTGTTCGGACCTTTGCACCCCTGCGGAGGGACTCTTGCAGCCAAAGATTTCCATCAGAGTCCATTGAGGCTCTAATTCCTTAACAAATGGTAACCTGAAGAAAGTTTGGCGAGTTACCCTTTGAGTGTCTTTGTTCACATTGTCCCTACGTTATGCTTTTACATACAGAGGTTTTCTCTGAGCCCCTTGGATCCTGCGCTCATGTTGGGTCTCTTTTCTCCTATGAGTTTTGGAGCAAGGATGGCTGCATTTGGAATAGTTAACCAACCCCTTCCCTGCTATTATATCCAGGTTGAGGGTCTTTCCTGGGCTTTTCCTTTTAGTGGGCTGTCTGTTGGATGCCCCTACATGTTCCTTGGGGGGGGGGGGGGGGGGGGGGGGGGGGGTCAATTTTTTTTTTGTAGCTTTGTAAATTTGCCCATTTTTTGGGTGTGCGGTCCCTTTAAGAAGGGGTTCCTGCGCCGCTGCCATTTTTGCTCCATTGACTTCTATGGTGAACTTCATTGGGACATATCTCCTAATACATTTCATCCGGTTCATGTTCTGAGTGTCTTGGGATCTATGGCGATTCCAGAGACTGCGTTGTAGGCAGAGGCACAATTAGACGGCAGTGCCCCCCCCCCCCCCAGCCACATTGCACCCCCATCTCCACATTGGGACCACGCTGCCCCCCCATCTCCACATTGCCCATCTCCTACCTCCCTGGTGGTCCAGTGGCATGGCAGGAGTCAGGAGAGGTCTGTGCCTTCTTCCGCACAGACCTCTATGCAGATGGATCTCCCACACAGTCCTCTCATAATACAGAGCGCTGGAAGAGGTCATCTCCCAGCACTCTGCATTACTAGAATGCTGGAGGGACATCAGAATGTTGCAGGTGCCAGGCAGTGGGGTTGCAGGGAGCAGCGGGGCCCCTGGAGTGACAGGAACAGTTGCATGTGCGACCCCTATTGTTACATCATGGGTTGTAGGCATTGCCAAGCAACAGAGAAGACTACGTTTCCCAGAATGTGTGTCACAGGATTTCTTCCGATTGGCTGCTAGTTTTGCAGTCACCATTTTACTTCTTTCTTCCTTATCCTATGCAGAGGAAGATTCTCCTTGCTCTCCTCCTCCAGATTAATCCTTCGTCTGCCAGATAAGTACAGTAAAAGCCAAAAAGTTACTTATTTGAGATTGAGAAAGTGTCTCTAGAGTATGCCTTCATATCCATGGTGGTGGATATTAAGTAATTTTTGGTTGATTGGTCTCTTGGCCCACTGTGGACTTACCATGTGCGATGGTGGCTCACAGTTTTCACACCCGTTGGGCCAGATGGGGCATAGAGTGTCACGTACTGGGAGATCTTGTTGAATTGGGGTTGTTATATTAGACTTTGTTCTCATGCTCACTTGGCACCCTCTAGGCAGAAAGGTTGGTGGGTCTCTAACACTGCCTTGATGACCCCCTCAAAAGCAGGAACTGGATCAGCCTCATAGGAATCTCCATAAGACTGCACTCACTGGAATCCCTGTGAGAACCTGGGAAAATGGAGAGCCAGGTAAATCACCATCAGCTCCAGAATGTCGATGGACAGCAGAATCTACTCACCTGTCCAAGTGCCCTGGTCACTTAGGTACCCCAGAACTGCACCCCGACCCCTCAGGCTATCATCCATCATTACCAAAGCCCACTCTGGAACCACAAACTGTCTCCCTCTCTACAGGTTTAGCCGATTGACACACCACTGAAGGTCCTCTGTAGACAGTTATCTGATGATATTGATGTTCCGGATTAATGGACCAAAACCTGAGAATGTCTCTCTAAAGCTCCCTGAGAGAGTAAGGAAGAGTTTCCAGAGCAGATATCAAACAACCCATGACACGCATGTAATCTTTGATTGTGGCTAACAGACACTCCAGTGGCTGAGGCATGATTTGGAATAGAATCTGAATCTTCTCCTCAGAGTGAAAGACTCATGTTCAGGAACACCAGAACCTGGGATGGGATTGGAGAAGACTTCTTGAGACTGAGAATCCAGCTGTGATGCACCAGAATGTTGGTGCATTCTTGGATACGGTGATCCAATAGCTCTCCGGAGCTGCCGTGAGCTTTCTGAAGATTGTGGATACCAAGCCCAGGAAAAATGGTAGAGCCATGAAGTGGTATTGATTGGATCCGAAAGCAAA
Source organism: Rhinophrynus dorsalis (assembly GCA_037306005.1). NCBI lineage: Eukaryota > Metazoa > Chordata > Amphibia > Anura > Rhinophrynidae > Rhinophrynus > Rhinophrynus dorsalis. Next base: position 520,173,566 of record CM074718.1, read on the forward strand.
AATGGGCACATCGCTGCAATCACCGACCTTAAGATCTTCGGTTGGTAACGAGTCTTGACCACAAAGGAATTAAGACCCTTGGGATCCAGAATAGGACAGCAGCCACCATCCTTCTTGGAGACCACAAATAGGTTGGAATAGAAACCCAAAACCAATTTCTGGGTTGGGGACCGGTTCCAGAACTTTGTCCAAGAGTCTGGATGGCTCCATTGAAGAGACAGTTTTTCCAGTCCCTGAAGTGAATGAGAATGGAAAAACCTGAAGGGAAGAAGCGAAGTGAAGGGAATCCTGTACCCTTCAGAAAAAAACCCAGGGATTCACCATGGTGTCTGTCCAGACATTGAGAATATGGTGCAAGCACATGTGGTCTGGCGAGTCATGCCGAAGGAGGTTTGGTGGGTTTGGGCTTGGTGGAGGACTGCTTGGGCCTCCACTGTTTGCTCTTGGAGGAGCCTGAGGAACCACTGGGGTCGTGCCACTCACTTCACCCTGGTAGGCACGAAAAAAAGACTGTGCCTACGAAGAGGAGGCTTCTTCTTGGGAACCAAGGTGCTCTTGCCTCCAGTAGCCTCACTGATGAGAGTGTTCAACTCTGGGCCAAAGAGGGAAGTGCCCAAAAAGGGAGAGAAACCAATGATTTCTTGGAAATTGAATCATCAGACCAGATTTTAAGCCACAAGGAACGCCTGGCATTCGCAGATAGGGCAGAAGGCTTAGCCTTTAGTCTGATAATGTCAAAGATAGCCTCAGTGACATAATGCTGAGCTTCAGAAATGTTAGCCAAAAGCTGCAGCAGGTCAGCTGTGGGGGCACCCTGACAAACAGCATCAGTATGTTGTTCCATCCATACAGCAATGGCCCTCCTCACCCAAGCTGAAAGTAGGTCGCAGAGAGGCACCTATGGTCGCAAATGTGACCTTCAGAATAGCCTCAAGCTTCCAGTCAATCGAATCTTTGAGAGCAGAAGCATCCTCCACAGGCAAAGCTGTGGATTTGGAAAGCCTAGAGATAGGGGCATCAGCCTTAGGAGGGAAGGCCCACTAAGTCGAGGCCACCTCCAAGAAGGGGTGCAACTTAGCAAAAATGTTCCCCAAAGCACCAAACATGGCAAAAAAAGGGGGTAAATTACCACAGAGAACCCAAATGCTCCAAAGAACTCCAAACAGACAAACCCAAATGAGTGCAGGAGTATGTGTAGGAACTCCTAAAGGAGACCCCTGTGCGGAGAGGAAGCAGTGGGACAAGTGGACCTCTGCACTCAAATGGTTGCTCACCTTTTTTTGCAGGTCTTCAGTCTTCAGATTATCAGTGAGAAAATAAAAAGCCTCAGTGGGCTTCTCCTAGGTAAAAAGACATAGCACGCAAGGTTTCCCCTGTGGGGCTGGAAGTTCCACAAACAGCACCTGTCATCTGAGCAATCCACCACTGGGAAGTCAGGAGTGGTAATCCTCCTAATGATTTCTACACCCCATACCCAACATAAAACAATTAAAAAAAAAAAAAAAAAAAAACTAAAAACTAAGCAGAAGTGTTCTCTTGCCTTGTCTGATCAAGGAACAAACCTAACTGGTTGGGAATTGGCTGGTACCCAGCATTCTTTCCAAGAATTGTTCCTGCCTACTTAAAGAGACGATCCCCTTCCCGGATTTACCTGTAAGCTATACTGGACGACAGAAAAAAAAGTGTCCTTGCAAACCAAGATCTTTTTAAATAAATCGCTTTTTCAGCTCTGCTTAAGAGCCGTCTGCCCGCTCTGGTACTAGGGTTTCCTGCTGTCAGCTTACAGCTGACGACAGGGAAAGGGAACTTTAAAACATTCTCTCTCTCAAACCATAGAGGTTTGAGAGATAAGAATGGCATTAATGGATTGCTTTTTTATTCTCTACAATATTACTTTTTATATATCGGAGACATTACATCCCCTTTAAGTCTGTCCTGTGACTGCTGTAAGCAATTGTTGAGATCCAATTTTTTAATCTCTAGTTTCTTTTATGAAATGGCAAATGTGACAAAACCTCTGAAACCAGGTTTATTATCAACTTCATTCAATAGCACTTATAGGCAAGTTAAAACATTTTAAATGTACATGTGTAAGATTGTACAACTGGAAAAAGGTCAGTTAGATGTGCAATTATTTACAAATCAACTGCAAGTTATAATTGATGTATTGGGGCTTTTAATACAAATCAACAGTAGATTGTTCTCCAACACATTGCAGTTGGAGAAGTATATCGTTCAGATGATCCACCCCATTTGCCTGTATGTCATTACATAAAGAAGGCCACACTATAGTTTAGCAATAAATATTTTATTCCACACAGTCATTTCTTTGTATATAAAAAGTTATTTAACATGATAAATTCTATACTGCCCACATTAAAATGTTTTTTTTGTTTTTTTTTTTATACTACAACAATTTATTACAGTAACAGTATGCATGACAGTTTACAACAGGTCCCTTAAATATCCCTGTAGAAAAGTCAAACATTAATTCTCAAGCAAAGTTCTGCCATGGTAGGAGAACATGCTAATTAAAATGTATTCATACTAAAAAGAGGATACCTTTTTGATTACTGTTACTCACAAAAATAGAATAAAGGACACTACAGTATACTAGGTGGCAACACTCAGCTTCCATACCTTTAGTTATGTGCACCAAGAAGCCAAGGTGAATGATCCGTAGCAGTGGTAGGCAAACTGTAGCTCTGGAACTACTGTTGGACTACGCCGGAGTCATAGTTTAAAACACATGAGAAGCCACAGGATGACCATTCGTTAATCTATTTATAGGGTTTTTGGTTTTGTTTTTTTACAAAAATGTTTCAAACACCCTCATTTGCCCCCTTTAAACAGGGTGAAGAGGCCAGCCACTGGGTTCCTTTAGGCAAATGTTTACATACAATGTTCAAAAGCAAAGTGGAGCAATTCCGAAGCAAGCAGTCTGCACCAATGGGGATAAATACAAATTCCCATTGACTTTAATAGTGCTTTTAACCTACTGAGAAACTAGAGGTCTCCAACACACTGAAGTGATGCACCGGGGGGGGGTCATTATGGGGTTAAAAGTCCCAGGCAAAAATCAGTGGGCGTTCATTTTTCTCCACGTTTGTTGGATTGGCCAATAATTATTCCACTTTTCTTTTAGGTGCAAGGTTCTTGAGGGCTTTACTGCGCAAGCAGTTATTAAAATTATCCAATGATTAAAATGGGGCTTTTAACCCTTTGAATGCTAGAGGTTAAAGCAAAGCACAGATCTGTAAGGCATTCATGGGGTTAAAAGCCCATTTTGATAACTGGGAATGTTCTTCCTTATGGTACAGAGGATTTGAGTCTCTTAAAGTGACAGTAATACTTCAAATTTAAATATCTCCATCTTGTAGGCATTAAAAAAAAATAAACAAAATGCCCTCCTTGCCACCTCTCAAACCTTTATGGTTTTAGAGATAATCGTATTTAAAGTTCCCCCTTCCCCTGATGTCAGCGCTCTAGCTGACTGCAGTGGAATCCGGTTCCGGGACCAGCGGAGGCTCTTAAGCAGAGCAGAGATTGCGTTATTGTAAAAGAAATCCTTCAACGGAATGGTCTTCTGAGTATGCTTGCAAGCCAAACATACTTAGAAGACCGTTCCAGTGAAGGATCTCTTTTACAATAACACAATCTCGGCTCTGCTGAAGAATCTCCGCTGGTTCCGGGACTGGATTCCCCTGAGCGCTGACATCGGGGAAAGGGGGGGGGGGGCTTTAAATACGTTTATCTCTCAATCACTGGGAGCATTTTATTTTTTTAATGCCTACAAGATACAGGTATTTAAAATTGAAGTATTACTACCCCTTTAACTTAATGAATCATACCCTTATTTCAAACAAAAATGGGTAATTTAGGAGCACTGCAGAGGACATACTAATTACCACTGGAGTTGCCAAGAAGGGGACCCCAACACATCACATTCAAGTGGATAAAAGACAAGTTTAAATTTAAAGGAATTTTTCTTTGTCCCCATGCTGTAATTGATTGGTCCCCAGAATTACCCGCTTTTCCTTTGAAAGAAAGGTCCTAAAATGAAAAATTCTGTCCATCCACAAGTCCTTTATAAAGGCTAGGAATAGTGAAGGACTTAGAGAGACACTAAAGTCTCAGAATAAATGAAGCTACGATCATTCCTAATACTTAGTAACTAGTGTAAAAGCCTGTGAGCAGTGAGGTGAGGCAGTACACAGAGAGCAGGACTGGCCTCTTCACCCTTTGAGTGCCAGAGGGGTATGCAACGCATTGAAAAGCAATGCATTGTGTACCCCTCTGGCACTCAAAGGGGTTAACATTACCCAAACCTGCTCTGCATACTGCTGTTACCTCACTGCTCCACACCATTGCGCCGCCACACTCACGCGATGCAATTATGAACAGTAGAGACTGGCCGAATGCGGGCAGTCTCTACTGCGCATGACTGCACCGTAAAACTTTCTGGCTTTTTATTATATAGGCTAACGATCTCCACCATTGTCAAAGTTCTGATCAGTAATTAGATTATAAAAGTCCCCCCCCTCCCCTTTTACAGATTTCAATCTTCTTCCCTCAGGTCTGAAATCCAGTAGCTTGACTGGACAGATCGCAAAGAGGGACAATCTTCAGTCCATGTATAAAGGAAAACCCTGCCCTCCTTCCTTATACTGACAGAAGATTGCCCCTCATCATGATCCATCAAGACCGGCTTTCTCATCTGAAGTGAAGAGCGACATATGTAAAAGGGGTGGCAAGGGGAAAATTTAAAATCTACTTACTCATCAACTAGACTAATATGAACTTTGACAAAAGGTGTAGAATATTCTAAGTATTAAGAATGATTGTAGCTTTAGTTACACTGACATTACAATCTCTTTAAATACATGGACACCCCTGCTTTCCATGAATACAGAGGCAGGTGACTTGTGGTTTTCCCAGTTTATAAATCCAAATCATACTTTGGGCTGGCTTTTGGGAGGCTGATGATGGTACTTTTATAGTCCAAAAGCAGTAGTTGGGAGAACTACAGATTCACCTGCCTCTATGCTAATGAAAATGCAAGAGCTGTCAGTCCCCTACTGAAATGATCCAGGCTTCTAGACCAGCTGTGCATTGGGGTCTAGCTGTACCACAGTTTAACAAAGATGGATATCCATTATTTTTCACTATTATTGCCCTCATGCATTGCTTCAACTCCAGTATGTATCAGGTAGAGAAAAAAAAAAAAAATATATAAAAATAATAATAATAGTGTATGGAGAAGAATATTTACATTTGTTATATAGTACACTGATTCATAACTATGTCCAGTCCTGCAATTTCTACAGCTGACAATTTATGGAAAGAATATTTCTGTATTTGCTATGAATTCACTATCCAGTCACACTATTGCGAATGGAAGCATTATTCGTTTAAGGACCAGAAGGGTGTGCAACATATTGCCAAGCTATGCAATGCAAATTCATCTGGTCCTTAAAGGGTTAAAGACATTCAATGACATCAGGACAATTTTTCTCTACGCACAGGAAAAAAAAAAAAAAAAAAAAAAAAAAAAGTATATTATTTCATTGCATGCTTTGGAAGCACCGACCTACCTCTGTGAAACACACAAAAACTGAATATAAAACTTTTAGGAATCCAAGACAGCCTGCACTTAAATCCATGTCACTTGCATATTCTATTGTAAAAGGGATTTAAAAACCAGAAGCAGCTCACAAAGCAAAGTGTAAAATCAGTCGTGTCCAGCTGAAAAGATCAGTTTTTAAGCCAGGGATGTGCTTCAATGGAAGACTTGCTTCTGTCTCCATAATCGTACAGTAATTCTTCTCCAGCTTTGATGTCCCGTGATGCAATTAGTATAAGATGAGGTACACTGTTGATGTTGTGCAGTTTGGTGTGACAGTTTCCAGTCTTGCTGTGGTTTATCAGTCTTCCTAAACGGCTGGTCTCTTTTGTGGCATCAACACTAAAACAGAAAGCAAGAGAGGTTGGTTTCACATTTTCATGCACTGCATCAAAGCTCACTTGTTTCCACATGTCAAGCAGACATGGCTGTATTTTGGATAAACAAAAATAGTGCAGCCCCCATTCACTTGTTCTCACTGACTGATTTCCTTTAAAGGGAATCACCCCAATAAGGGAATCACCCCAATAGTGCCACATCAGAAGATGATCTGCTCCCAAGGGGGGGGGGGGGGGGACTGCTGGAGCTGCATCGTGAGCCAGGGCAAAAATTGGGGAGCAAAGCAAAGTTCTAAACAAAAACACCACATCCCCCTCCCCCTGTGACATTCTATTGGTCTAGTATGTGACAGCCATTCTGGGGCTGGACATAAGAGTAGACATAGAAAAGTGGATTTTTGTTTACTTACAGATACATCCTTTTCTCTTAGTCCATGTGGAGCACAGAAACCATCGGGTGAAGTCCTCCTTCAGGAGGGCAAGGCACTTGCAAAATATATAATAAAATAAATACAAGCTCTGAGGTGGAGACGCTCATCTTCACCCACCCAGGCAAGCACAGTCTGAAGTATAGTGGAACAAAACAAGAAATTCCTTGAACAGAAAACTCGAGGAACAATAAAAGAGACTGCCAGTGAGAGCTTGGGAAGGTATTCTGGAGGGAAGCAGTGGATTGATTGATGTGAGGAGGATGTGACCGGCCAGCTAGCCTTCTGAGACACAAAATCCAGCCAGGCTGCCATGCATAGGCTCAGGAATTTTCTTCTTAATCATCAGGCACCAATTTGATCTACCAAGAGATAACTGTTCCAGAACAGAGCCTGACCCCGACCTCCAGTGGAAGTAGCCCACTACATTGCCCCCAGGATTAGACAAGTATAAACTGTATCGCACTCTCCCTCTGCTTTATTTTTTGTACAATATAGGTTTCCAGGAAAAAACACCCCAGTAACCAACATATATCGTTTTTGTTATAATTGTTGCATATTGTTATATTTGCACTGCAGTAAGTGTCTAGTTAGTATTATTAGGCGTTTAGCTAGAATATTTTTGATAATATACAGTGTATTGTTTTTATTATAATATTGTTATTAAATATTATTGCTAGTACTGGGGTGTTGTGTTAATTGTGGTATTGGTCATTAGAACAAACTTCTTTGGGTATTTGTGGGGGCGTGAGCCACGCATTGTGCAAGTGCCATTTTGGGCTGCATCCGTGTGGACTTACGCACATAATAAATCAGTTGGCTTATGGGGTATTATGCAGTTGCATTTGTTTCCAATAACTATTAGTGTTTGTTAGTGTGATCATACTGTAGGCCACTCTGCTTGTGCCAGACCCCAACCTGTGTCGCTTCATAGACTCCATCTTGGAGCAAACTCATGGTCTGTCTCCATCTTGGAAATCTCAAGCCACATGGTTAAATACTCAGTTTTGGAATTAAGCACATGGTATATGGGTTTGCAGTTATTTTTAACTTTAAAAACACAGCTGTTATTGTGAAACCCTTTGCACTCTTGCACCCAAAGCCACGAACTGCAAAACTCGTCCTCGGTGCTGTTCCTGGGATCAAGGCAGCTTCAATCCCACCTTGGGTCTGAACAAAAGATTTGCAGAAAGTACGACACCTTGCTCTTCACCTGAGAGGCCATTAGGTCCACCACTGGAAGACCTCATATATGAACTATGGAGTTGAATATGCCAGTTTCATTTTCAATTGACAGGATCCAGATGCAGGCGACTGAGAAAGTCTGCTACAACATTCTCTGCCCCTGGAATGTAAATAGCGGTGATAGCTGGCATGTGATCCTCTCTCCACATGAGAATCAACCGAATTTTGGCCCATGCTGCCACACTCCTGGTCCCTCCCTGGAGGTTAATGTAAGCCACAGCCATCACATTATCTGGCTGGATCTGCACAGAGATCCCTGGAGGAAGTCCAATGCCGCAAGGCTAGGTGAATCGCCCAAAGTGCTAGAATATTTATGCACAGAACGCTCTCCACCTTGGTCCAAAATCCCTATGCCACCTGGTGGCCCAGAGTGGCACCTCAGCCAGTTAGACTGGCTCCCGTCAAAACTACAAGCAAATCAGATAACCAGTGGCCTTCCCAAAGACAGGAGATCTCTGAAGCAGTCATTGAAGGTTCACCTTCATTCTGTCTGACAGATGTGACATGGGAAAGGTGGAACTGTTGCCTGGATCAAGTCCTGAGAATTTCTACATGGAGCTCCCCCGCATATGAAATTGAGCAAACCGGACTGCTTACAGAGCAGAGACTAGGTTGCATAGAACCTTCATGACCTCCTGCATCATAGCAGATGCCAGAGATACTGCTTGTTGTCCGGTAGAAACTTTACGTTGAGGGTTGAATTCCATACCAAATAAGGGGAAGACCTGGGACAGAAGCAGAAAAGATTTGATACTGAAAGCCCAACCGTGTTGCTCAAAAATGGAATGTGAAAACATACCCCACAAAGCCCCAGAAGCACCCAAAAGGCATCCTTACTCCAAAGCCCTCTACACAGATATAAAAAAAAAAAAAAAAAAAAAAAAAAATACCCAAATGAGTACAAGAGGCTGACAAATCTCAGGACACCTCTGTATGGAGAGGTACATTGACTGGGACAAAAGGTGGACCAAGTCACTCAAAGGGTTACTCACCAGTCTTCACCAGCCCAAGAAACTGCTGGGAAGGAAAATCTGGCAGCAAGAGTCCAACCACCAGGGATGCAAACGGTCCACACAGCACAATCCACTCCAGGGAAGCCCAGTAATGGTAACCCACCTAACAGGGGATAATACAACATTGAGGAGAGGACTTTAAGTCTATGATGTACCTATCCAAAATTAACACAACCACCTTGTACTTTCCTGGCCAAAGAGCTGTTGCCTAACCAGAGATCTCAGAGGACTGGTCAACTGACCAAATCTTTAAGCCACAAAGTTCAATGAGTGGCCACAGAGAAACCCAGTATCCAGTAAGTTTAGCAACATCAAAGTCCTATTCAGTAAAGTAAGCATTAAGCCTCTGAGTGCTAGAGAGGTATCCAACATATTGCAGCACACAGGGTTACCTTTGAGGATCCTGGAATAAGGAACACCAGGCCCTCCTTGGGTGGCTCCACTTAACTTCCAAAAGCACATACTCCCCAGACAGCCATAGCCCTAGTGACCCAATGACAAAAGGAGGACTGAGGAAAACCTGAGGCTGCAAAATTAGTCTTCAAAGAAGAATCCAGGTGACAGCATCAGCAAAGCAATGTTCTAGGAAAGGGGTCTTCCCCTGCACAAAAACCTCAGTAGAAAGGTTAGAACAGATACACACCAATTAAGAAATAAACTCCAAATGAAGAGGAAAGTGCACAGAGCAAGCAATGATCACAAATAGACAGCATAGGGGTTTAAAAGACATTAATTCTAGTCAATAGGATCATAGAAGTTCAGGTTACCGAACCCCACAGAAATGTCTGCCAGATAGTGAAGTAGGAATATACTCCCAGGACTCAACAAAAAAATCCACTTCAGTCTCCTATTTTAACGGAGGTTTCACATGTACCATGAGGAAACTGGCTGGAGAGAAAATAAATAAATAATAATAAAAAAAAATAATAAAAAAGCAGCCTTCCTCTGCAGACCTGGTCCTGAAAGCCTGTGCACTGGGCCAAGAATAAGAGCCCCCCTCCCCCATATCCTACAACAGAAAATTAAAAGCTTTGCCAGTGCTGCCATCTCAGGAAGAGCGCTGTCCAAACTGAGCATGTTTAGGCAGATGCAAAGTGGAGCTGGATGGGAACCTCCACCTCAGGGATTAGAGAGCCCTTTTGTCAGTGCCCTGTCATCCTGAAGGAGGGGACTTCACTCCATGGTTCCTGAATTTCACATAGGACGTAAGAGAAATAAAGCTAAATCTCTCATTATTATTTTAAAGTTAAATACATAGGTTCATTTGAAAGATCTTTCAACACTACCAAAATTTGCCATAAGATGCTACTTCTACTTTTAGTTCACTGTTCAAAAGGAGCATGTGTAGTTTGAAATATAGGCATTCTAACCAAAATCCTGGATTCCACTGCAATTCATAACTATCAGGAGGTTTATCCACAAATTTCTCCATAGACTTGAATGGGAATCTTAGATAAAGTCAATCAGCTGAAATGTAACGTATGCTTGAGATTAAACTACAGGGGACCCACAGGGTCAGTGACTAGAAATACCAGGGTATGTCATTGGACAAGTGGAATTAAAATAGATGTTTCTCTACTTGTATAATGGCATTTTCAGTTCTCAGAGTGTAAAATTTTAACTTTCAGAGACAGAATAGAAAGACTTCACTCACCAATAGGTCTTGTTCAGATACTGAAAATAATACATATAGCAGCCAGTTGATGAATCTTGTGCATAAAATGCCTCTCTTCTTTTAGCATCCGTTATCTCGATTAGGTCACCATGGTATTCTACCACAAACTCCCCACGCTGAAAGTTACGAGTTGCTATCACTCCTCTACCTTTCCCAGTGATTATGTCGATCTGTGCAGAAAGGATAAGAATTAAAGACAATGTTCCAGACGTTTATCAACAATTACTGTATTAATATCATAAGCCTCTCTAGTATCTAAAGGGGGGGGGTTAAAAAGCAGTATATTTTCCTATTGGCAATAGACACATGGAGGGGCTGTGTATTATTTGTAAGCAGTGTGGATAGTTTTTAGTCCGCCTCAATTCCACAGGCCATCCAACCCCTTCCTTTAAGAGGAATATGCAAATGGAGGTGGCTCATTTTCCCATGCTTTTAACTGCATGCTAATTCATGGTTTTAATAGAGACATTTTAAAGGGATAGTAATACTTCATTTTAACTTTATTTTATTTTGTAGGCATTAAAAAAACATGAAGAATGATATAAGTCTTATCTCTGAAACCTTTATGGTTTAAGAGATATTCACAAACAAAGTATCCCCCCCCCGTTCAACCGGATCAGAAGGGAGATGCCCAGGTAGACTGCAGAGAGGGACAATCTTCAATTAAGATAATGGAAAAAGCTGAAAAACTTGTCAAGGGGGGGGAAGGGCTTTCATTGTTTTCATACAAAGAAAATTGTCCCCTTCTGTTATCTGTACTGTCATACAACCAGACTCACATCTGAGAACAGATGGCTTACAGTAGGTAAAAGGGGCGGGGAGGGTAACTTTGCTTGTGAATATCTCATAAACCATAAAGGTTTGAGAGATAAGACTTATATCATTCTTCATGTTTTTTTTAATGCCTACAAAATAAAATAAAGTTAAAACGAAGTGTTACTATCCCTTTAAGACCAGTATTCCCTGCTCAAAGCATTTAAACAATGCCTACAAGTTAATTTACAAGCTTAAGTTAATAATTAGTAGATGCTACTTTAACAGTAACCCATTTCAATTACAGTGCCTGCTTTAAAGTTATACAAGGAAAACAAAATGCCCCATTTATTTTAAAAATAATACCAGGAGGACCAAGCCTTCTAAAATCATCCTCTTTATTGATGAAAACAGGGACAGATGCATCACAATGATAAGCCACTCCAATGAAACCCCTCTCCAGTCACTTATTTTATGGAATCTATGCATCCCCTCCTCTCCACTTTGTACATAGCTCTCCAGGAGTTCTCATGTTTATCCGGACTAATCTAAGACATGAATATAAGCGCCTTCTATTTTTCAAATTCCAGCATGAAAACAATGTTATATCATGCTTCTATAAGAGTCAAAGACATTATACAAGCAATGTTGCATTTTAAAAAGGGGGATTTGCGTGTACTTCCTGATAAATCCTCTCTCGTAGTCCATGTGCAACACACAGAACCATGGGGTAATGCATTTTCCTGCCTAGAGGGCAGGACACTTGCCTTAAAAAGGATCTCCGATGGTGGCAACTCCCTCCCTACGTTACCCACACCAGACAGGCTCAGTTTTAAAACATCAAAACCAAACGTGAGACAGGAAAGGGCATCACCTGAACCAGAGAACACAAAGGACTCATCTGCCCAGAACACAAAGTCACTGTTTTTTCTCCAAGAGAGAAGTCCCTCGTTCCACATCAACTAAGGGAAAATTATTTATTATTAAATACACAAAATCTCCTTTCCTTGACTATGGAACAAAGGAGAGAAAAAAAAAAAAATCCCTCAAACACAGGCCACAGAACTGGGACACCAGGTGTCAACAGGAGCCTACCTAGTAAACCAAGAAGTTGGAAACAAGTTACTTGAAAGGGAACACAAGAAGGATACATTGGCCTGAAGGGACTTCTAAACAAACATGGTAGTGTTTAACAAAAGCATGAAGTGAGCACTTCACCGCTTTCCACAAATGAGGGCTGGATCGGGTGGAACAAGATGTAACCCAAGAAGTGGACTGGTAATTTTCTGAGGGATTATTTCTAGAGAAAGGACACTAACCCAGTAAACACACGTTGCCAAAAACAAAAAAAACACATGGCCCACACAAGGGCCCTTAGAAAGGAAGTTAAGAAGGTGTGGAATCCAAAAAGGCCCAGACAAGACAGAGAACCAGGCTCAAGGCCAGAATGGGGAGAGAGAAATGACAAGAATTGCTTAAGCCCCTGGGAATCCAAGCTTATAGGGGAAACACGTTCATCAGTGGAAAACTGCCACTGAATGACCAACATTTCCACAGGAAAAACAAGTTCTGGAACAGAACCAAGGAACCTTGAAGTTCAACCAAGAGGCCAAAAGGTACCATGGCTAGAAGACCACACAGACACCATGGAGGAAAAAAAAAAAAAAAAAAAAAAAAAAAAAAAAAGCACATCGAGTTGATGTCCCAATATCCAGGCTTCAGTAGCAGATGTATGGGAGAGAAAAAAAAACAAAAAAAAAAACAAAAACAAAAAAAAAAAAAAAAAAAACACAGAATCATCTACCCATGGAATGCTAACAACGGAGAAATCCGGAATGAGAAATTCTACCAAAAACGTGAGAGAGACTCAGCCAGGTTTCTGACCTTGCAGTTGCAACTCCTTGTTCCTCCTTGGCGGTTGAAGAAAGCCACCATCACATTGTAAGAATGCATCTGCATGGGTAATCTCTGGAGAAACAGACAAATCTCCAGAAGCTCAATCACAAAGACTGTCCGAAATACCCCTCCCCCAAATGCTCACTAGGTCCAAAAGGCACAGAGATGGCTGAGGGCCTCCAATCCCCAACCTATCTAGCTGGCAGTCATCATAACTAGTACCCAAAATAGAACTATCAAAGGGACAATGGAATTCAGCAAGAAGATCAGTTTTCATATGGTCGGCTAGAAACAAGACATGGGACTGGCTCAATCAAAAAAAATAAATAAAATATACAGGTAAAGAATCCAAGGGGGGTGTCAAACAAAAGGGGCAGCCACCAAGGCAGGGATCAGATATCAGAGCATGGCTAATGTGCGAGGGTGGCATTTGCCAAGGCAACAATCAGATCTCTCCTCCACTGGCTCTGCAGCCCCTCCACTGGCTCTGCAGCCCCATCACTGGATAGCATCAAAGCTCATGTTAAAAAGGACAACCTGGGAAGGAAACAGGAATACTAAAAGGACTACCCAAATCAAACTGGTCCAAAGTGAACATGCAAGTCTGAGCATTAAGGCTCAGAAAAGCCCTAAAAAGGAGTCTCAAATCAAAAGGTCTTCCAGAAAAAGGAGGAGTAAAGCCTAATAGAGGAGACTGCCAAAGTAGCAAATGCTACCCTGTAGAGCCACCAGACCAACAAGAAAGGTGGAAAAGCAGAGTGATTTTCCTGAAAGACCAGCCCAAGGGAGTATACAAGTAACTGCACTGATTAGACGTGACAAGAGTCCCATGTGTCCAGGGAAAGAGAACAGAATTTTTTCATGCCCATCTAGAAAGCACATAAGGGAATAAATGGTCTCGGGCCAGATTCCAAAGGAAATTGGGCATAAAGAAGTGGAAGAGGAGACATGTAAACAGACAATACCCTTCGGAGAGCATCCAAAACACCCAGTAATACCAACAAAGAGGGGCCATACATGCAGAAAGGGACCCAGATGACTCTAGAGGCAGACTAAACCTCTCCAAGTCATACAGAGGAAGATTCTAAGATTGTGGCCTCTGGGCAGACTCATCACCCACTAAGGCATCAGTGAAGGGCAAGCCTGCATTAAAGCAGATGCCCTGGCCAAAAACCAACACTGGCGCAGATGAGAATTGCTGTCCTTACACAAAGATGGCCTTGGAATAGACGAAGACAACCCAGCACTCCTTCCCATGGCAGATTGAGAAAGAATTTTCCAAAAGCTGGACAACAAAAAGGGGGATGACATGAGCATGCAAACAGAAGAGACCAGAGACTGCTTAGCCAATTGGCTATAAAGGATCTGGTGCATGGCAACTTAAAGAGGACATCTCAGTGAGCCTTGCCAAGTCTAAAGCCATCACAGAAAGATACACAGACTTGAAGATTCTAGAAGCAGCAAGGACATAATCCTCTCTATACACATCAGCATTTAGGACTTGCTCAACCCATATAGCAATGGCTCCCCTAACCCTAGTAATAGCAAAGGTTTGTTACAATTCATCCCCAGAGGCTGCAAAAAGAGGATTTTAGTCTTACCTGTTAAATGATTTTCTCCATACAAGTTACTGGTAACTTTGGGTAGGCGATCCACCCCTTTAACTAGGCAGGAACAATTCTAGAAATGACTGCAGTGGGTGGAGCCTACCTTCCCTCCTTGGCTGCAGCTAGCCAACCATCTCCAGAAAGATTTGAGACACTGACTAGATAGTAGAAGGCAAAGAAGACTTCTGTGAGCATGACCCCGAAGGACCCCCACGATCTGCCACAGGAGAGCCAAGCATGGTCCCTTGACAGGGTGGGAGACCAGTAACCTGTATGGACTAAGAGAAAAGGATTTAACAGGTAAGATTAAAATCCTCTTTTCTCTGTCGTCCATTACAGGTTACTGTTAACTCTGGGATGTCCAACCATTGAGTTTCCCAGAGGCGGCAAGTAAGGCAAGGACCAGGCGCAAGGCCCCCAAAGTCACCAGAGCAGATATGAACCATCATATCAGAGATAGCCCAACAAAACTGAAGTGTCAACGGACACTGAACAGGGGTAACACCACCCCAACTGTTACACAGCACACTGAACTAGAGCCAACGGGGCTCTAAAGTGAAGGAAGCACCAAGAAACAAAGAAAATCCTAGACAGGCAAGACTACCTCCAGGAGTTTCCTCCCAAAGCTGGAGTCAGCCGATGCCAGCACATAAACACTACAGTGCTTCGAAAAGGTGTGCACAGACGACCAAGTGGCAACCTTGCACAACTGATCAGCAGAGGCCTGATTCTTGTAAGCCCAAGAGGCCTCAATAGATCGAGTAGAATGAGCCATGACCCTGAAAGGAACAGGCTTCTTCCTCAGAAGCCTTACGAATAGTGGACTTGATCCAAGATGCAATAGTCACTTTGGGTGCAGGTCTTCCTGCCCTGGAACCCTCAAGAATGACCAACAGCATGTCAGACTGCCTGATAGTGCGATGCACATAAAACTTGAGACAACGCACCACGTCTAACAAGTGGAGATCCCTCTCCTTGCACCCAAAACTCTTGCACCCAAAACTCTTGCACCCAAAACTCTTGCACCCAAACTCTAATGCATGGCTGGAGGTCTCTGGGAGACTCTCAGGGACATCAGAACATGCTGGGCATAATGACCTGAGAATTTTCTAGGTAACCCTGAATGACAGGAAGAGCAATGCGCAATGGGGGATACAGAGACCCCAGCATCCTTAGTCTTAGGTCTGGCCCCAAGCTCCAACGGATTAGACATTCTCACAGTGTCAAATAACCTTACAGTTAGGGTTGCACCGATACCGATACTGGTATCTGTATCGGTGCCGATACCAGCATTTGCGTGAGTACTTGTACTCGCGCAAATGCGGCCGATGCCAGCACCGATACCCTGTGTCAGAGTCGGTGCTGCAGAGAGGGAGCCCGGGGAGCTGCTCACAATGTTCCCCGGTCACCTCTATCCTTCCTGCAGCGTCGGAGCGTTGCCGCGGGTTACCATGGCAACGCTCCGACGCTGACCTCTGCCGGGGCTCGCGAGAGAACAGTGAGCACCCGGCAGAGGACAGTAAGGGAGGCAAGATGGGGCAGCTGGTGGTGAAAGAGGCAGAGAGGGGGGCCAAGAAAGGAGCAAAAGGAGGAAGGATCAGGAGAGAGTGAGAGAGGCAAAAGGGTGAGTCAAGGAGAAGGAGGGGGATCAAAAGGGAGAGAAAAAGCAAAGGCAAAAGAAGGGGGCTCAAGAGGGGTAAAATGAAGCAAAAAGGTAGGAATCAAGAGGGGGAGAAAGATATAATTTTTTTTTTCCCCAAGTACTCACCAATACCAATACTTTTCTTTGCGGTCATTTGCCAGTTTTCCAAGTACCTAAAGCATATAGGTACTTAGAAAACTGGCAAATGACTGCAAAAAAAAAAAAAAAAAAAAAAAAAAAGGTATCGGTAATTGGTATCGGTGAGTACTTACAAAGTATCGGTACTCGTACTCTGTCTTAAAAAATTGGTATCGGTGCATCTCTACTTACAGTATAAGAAATCACTCAAGTATAGTGTGTAGGATTAAAGATTCACCCCATAAAATTGCTAAACTAGCCTTACCTGGCAGGCAAAGGGTTAATCAGCAGAGGAGAGAATCCCTGCGTAGGATACTCGCTCTGGAAATTGCACAAAAAATGGCTGCCGCGGCAGGAGCCAACCAGAAATGAGCGCGCGAAGCAAGCGCTCATGGGAAATGTAGTTTTCCCAGAAAAAGTACCCAAAACAGTGCCCGTAGCCCCCCCCAACACACTAGAAACATGAACCAGATGATAGAGCAAGGGCAGACCAAAAAAAATAAAAAAATAAAAAAAAAAAAAATTCTGAAGTCGCTGGGTTAAGCGGTTGCAGAGATATGTCCCAAACTGTACAGTCCCATAGGAGAGAATGGAGCAATGGAACCTATGCGGAACTCAAATTTTTACAAAATTGACATAGAAAAATAAAATTCATGAATCATCACTAGAACATGTTAGGATACCCAAAAATCACTGAACCAGTAGGAAAAGTGTCAGAAACCCCCCACCCCAAAAGATGCAAAACCAGCAGCTAAAGGGTTAAAGTACCACATAAACCTGCTCAAACAGACATACAGATAGACCCAATGAGTGCAGGAGTGTGCAATAGGAACTCCAAAGGCAAACATCTGTGTGGAGGGGCACTGTGGGACATGTGGACCTGTAGCACTCTAAGGGTTGCTCACCTTTCCTGCAGACCTTCTGTCTCCAGACTACCATGTATTAAGAAGCAGCCTCGGTGGGCAACTCATGAGGAAAGAACTTGTAGCCAAGATTTCCCCCAGGGCTTAAGGTCCATAAAAAGCACCTGGTCACAGAGCCACATCTAAGAGCATTGGCAGTTATGGTAATCCGTCTAATGGTGGTATTCCATTTCTAACAAAAATAAAGTTTCTAAAACTATAGCAGAACTGTTCTCTTGCCTGTGTCTTCACCAAGGAACAAATCTTTCTGGGGCTGGTTGGCTAGCTGCAGCCAAGGAAGGAAGGTAGGCTCCACCCCCTGCATACAATTCTAGAATTGTTCCTGCCTACAATTAAAGGGGACGATTGCCTACCCAAAGTTACCTGTATTGGACGACAGAGAAATTAGCCTTAATGAGAAGTTACAGGTGTCCAACCACTGGACCTGTAATCAAAGAATGATGAAAAGTAAGGTAGACTACCATCTTGGGGTAGCCCAACGCTGGAGGATGGCCTGGAAGGAAAAAGGTTAACGGACAAAACCGCCATCTGGAATCAATTCATCATCAGGCACTCCCATTGCATATAAACAAAAACAGTCTAAGGAATGTTAAGGAATGAAAGACAGCCTCCCTGCCTGGGGAAGGGACTGAAGCAGAAGCCTCTGAAGCCATCAGGGTCTCCAAAACAGCCCTGAGAAAATACATAAAGAGATAGTAATACTTAAACCCTACAACACATTTTTTTTTACATTTTATCCCCTGAGTAAAACAAGGGTACTCCCACTGCTGAGAGATTATTTTTTTAAATAAATATTTATAAACAGCCCAGACTTTAATTTTTTTTAGGTGCAATATCACAGTGGCCTGAAAATTTACAGTGGCTGTTGCTACAACATCCTATGGACTGCTCTGGTCTGTAGACCATAAATCTCCATAGGATGGTGCAGAAACAGCGCCACTTTACAGTTTCAGGCTACTGTGATATTGCACCTAAAAAAAAAAAATTAAAGTTTGAGCTGTTATTTTTTAATAAAATGTCTCTCAGCAGTGGGAGCACCCTTGGTTTATTCAGGTATATAAAACCTATAACATATTTTTAACATCTTAAGTATTACTATCCCTTTAACCGAGGATGGGATCAAGCCACAGGAGAGAGGCCCTCCTCCCCCCACAAGAAGCCTCAAAACCCCCCCAAAGAGAAAAAAAAAAAAAAAAAAAAAAAAAACCCAACACTGCCAAGCAAGCTGTAAGGAAGGAAGGGTCCCAAAATAAGAGGAGCACACCAAATCACAACCAGGAGAGGGGTGGAGCAGTAGGGGGCCACAGATAAGATTATGGAGGGCCTTATAGTTTAAATCATGCAAGTCTATAGCAACACTTAATAAGGAGTTAAATATGAGACTCATGAGGTACTGATGTTATTAGACTCCCTCATGTCTCCCTTGTGCTCAAAACACAGCCAGGAGACCCTGAAAGAACAGAATGTGTTAAAAAGGTATTTGGTGCCCCGATGCCACCCCATGAGGTCTGATTTCTAGCTACCAACACCTTCCCTCCCATGTGCAAATGTCTTCAGTTTTCATTTAGCAGAGGCAGGAAGGGAACAGCAGTAACTCATCTCTGCCAGAAAAAGGAAGTATATCCTCAATCAAGTTTTAAATGTGGGACAGAAGCTCTGCATCCTTCAGTGCACCAAGAGAAAAGGATTTCAGTTGGGAAGTACACCTGTAAACCTTTATGGCCAAAACTAGCATCTTGTGATGCAAAAATGTTAACCTTGTAAAATTTAGTGAAAGTGTGAACAGATGACCGGGCAGCTGCTTTGCACAACTGGTCAACAGTAGCTTGATTCTTCAAGGCCCAAGAAGTATTGATGGACCTGGTAGAATAAGCTGTTATTCAGAGTAGAATTAGAATAGACTTTAGGCTGTAAGATTGTCCGACTGTTTAAGCCATGTCTAAAAAGTTGGTGTGCCCTTTCTAGGGCCTTATGGAATCTCTAAGTGTCTGAAGTCCTAAAATATTGGGTGACTTGGACACTTCACTACATCTAAAAGTATGAAGATTTTTTTCTTTAGCGTTAAAAGGATTAGGACACAAGGAAGGGAGTACCACTTCCTGATTTATATGGAAAGCAGAAACTACTTTAGTCTGGAACGGTTCTTAAAACCACTTTAGCATGATGAAAGATATAAGAGCGAGCACCAAGCACAAACTCTTCTTGCAGATACAATCGCCGTTAGAAAGACTTTTTTAAAAGGAGGTCTTATAGAGGCTGATTACAAAGGCTCAAATGGGGAGGACTGAAGATCCTCTAACAAATTCAAATCCCATGGTGAAATAAGATGTCTGTATAGGGGAACTTTCCTGTTGACCCCTTGAAGGACAGTTTGAATTTCTGGGAAAGAAGCAATCTCTCTCTGGAAAAGCACAGAAAAAGCCAAAATCTGGACTTCAGGGAGTTAACCCTTAGACCTTTATCTAAACCTGATTGTAAGAACCTTGAAGGGAGGGAAAATGGAAAGAAACGGTATCTATACCTTCCCCAGCACAGAAAGAGAAAAAAAATTCTCCAAACACCAGTATTCATGCCCTCATGGTTTGAATCACAGTAGAACTGAAGATCTGGGCTTCAATTACCACTCCGTCAAAGCAAGGTTGTATAAGTTGTGGTGGAGAATTGGGCCTTGAGAGAAGAGGTCTGGAATCTGAGGTAGACACTATGGCTCTCTCAATGACATGTGGTGACAAGGTGGTGAAACCAAGACTGCTCCCAGCCCCCAGGGGCAAAATTGAACTATGAGGATGGTGTGCACCATCTCCTCCTTTATACTGTGGTGTAACCTGAAAGTCATAACTAGTGGAGGGAAGACATACTCTAGTCTGTAATTCCAAAGAATTGTTAGAGCATCTACTGCTATTGCTTGCGAATCCCTTGCTGTTGCACAGAATGTTGGTAGTTTTCGGTTTCTTCTTGACACCATCATGTCTATGTCTGGAACTCCCCATCAGAAAGTTATTTGAAAGAAATAGTTCCCGATTTTGTGCCCATTCCTCTGGGTCTATGGTCTGACTGCTGAGGTAATCTGCCTCTCAGTTTGCCACTCATGGAATGTGAATGACAATGTTGAAACATGGTTCTCTGCTGAGAGAATATATTTTCTTTACTTCCATATAGGCAGCATTGCTTTTTGTCCCTCCTTGATGGTTTGTGTATGCCACTGCAGTGGCACTGTCTGACTGAATCAGAATCTGAATAGGTGCATGCCAATAGTGCACTGTAAATTGCATGCAACTCCAAGAGGTTTATGGGAATACCGAACACCGATAGCGTCCACTCACCATGAATGGAGAGATGTTTGTACACCGCTCCCCATCCAAACTGACTGGAGTCTGTTGTGACCACCTCCTTCTCTGTGATGGAGAAATGTTTGCCTGCAAGATGATTTGAACTTATGTGGAAAGATTGGATTTTTGGACCAACTGTGAATCAGATCCAGGTGAAGAGGCCTCAGGTAAAACTGAGAAAAGGGAACTGCTTCTATTGTGGCCACCATTTTTCACCACAATCTCCATGCAGTGTCTTACAGAAACTTGTGGTAGGTAGAGAAAGGATTGGACACCTTTTGAAGGCTGGTGTTGAATCATAAGCCTAGAAACAATATCTGTGGAAATGGTACTATCCAACCATGATTCATAGTTAACCGAGTAAGATGAAGAGGTTGTTGAATTAGCTCCCGAGATGGAGTCTTTAGCAACAGATCGTCCACATAAGGAGTCATATTTACTCCCATGGATCTGAGGTACACCATAAGAGGAGCCACCAGCTTGGTGAAAACTGATCTGTGGCTAGGTCAAAAGGCAGAACCACAAGTTTAAAGTGTTTGTTTTGGTAAGCAGACCTGAGATATGCCAAGTGTTTGGGCCAAACAGGGATGTGTAGGTAGATAGGCATCTTTGATTTCCAAAGATGTGACATTACTCTGGTTGCATGGCTACCATCACTGACTTTATAGACTCCATTTTTAATCTGGGAAGTTTGAGAAACTGGTTTAGGTTTTTCAGGTCCAGTATAGGACTGTCGTTTTTGGGTAACAAATAGATTGGAATAAAGCCTTTGAAATTTTGGTACTGGAACTATTAAACCATTGTCTAGTAACTGAAGGGTAGCCTGATGAAAGGCTTCCTGTAACTCTCTCTCTCTCTCTCTCTCTTTTGGTACCCTAGACATGAAAGAGACAAGGAAGAAGAGTTGTGAAAGGAAATCTGTACATTTCTTGAATGCACTGCAGAACCCATTCGCCAAAAAACAGACAGACATCCTCCATTTTGTGTGAAGTGATTGAGTCCTCCCCTTCAAGAAGAGGGTTTGAAGGAGACACCATACTCCAAATCTCATGCTGTAAAGGGCTCTGAAGCCTTGGGCAGTTTTCTTGTGTGTCCAGGTAGGTTTTGCTCCATGAAGACTAAAGGAGCCTCCAGAATATTAAAAGGTT
The DNA here is from genome assembly GCA_037306005.1 of Rhinophrynus dorsalis. Lineage (NCBI taxonomy): Eukaryota > Metazoa > Chordata > Amphibia > Anura > Rhinophrynidae > Rhinophrynus > Rhinophrynus dorsalis. The sequence goes on from CM074718.1 coordinate 520,195,324, forward strand.
GCCTGGACACATTTTACCGCTAAGTAAAAGTCCTTTTATGGTAGTCAAACCTCAGGTTTATTTTGAGGCAGAAAGGTGCTTTTACCTCCAGTGGCGTGGCTGACAAAAAGGAGGGATCCTTTGAAAGGTAAAGGAAATTAGAGATTGTTTGGAAGCAGAATCTAGATGCCAGTTTAGCCATCCCCAAGGCAGTTTCCCCAGTACAGTAGATGGACTCTTAGATGTAGCCTATGAGAGGAGAAAGATCCTGAAAAGCTTGAATAATGGGATCCTACCAGGCCTCAGCAGGTCTGCATGTCCATGCATCAAAGGATAATCTCCCAGGAACACACTTAAAGGGATAGTAACACTTCGTTTTAACTTTATTTTATTTTGTAGGCATTAAAAAAACATGAAGAATGATATAAGTCTTATCTCTCAAACCTTTATGGTTTATGAGATATTCACAAGCAAAGTTCCCCTCCCCGCCCCTTTTACCTAGTGTAAGCCATCTCTTCTCAGATGTGAGTCTGGTTGTATAACAGTACAGATAACAGAAGGGGACAATTTTCTTTGTATGAAAACAATGAAAGCCCTTCCCCCCTTGACAAGTTTTTCAGCTTTTTCCATTATCTTAATAGAAGATTGTCCCTCTCTGCAGTCTATCTGGGCATCTCCCTTCTTATCTGGCTGAACAGGGGGGGGATACTTTGTGAATATCTCTTAAACCATAAAGGTTTCAGAGATAAGACTTATATCATTCTTCATGTTTTTTTAATGCCTACAAAATAAAATAAAGTTAAAATGAAGTATTACTATCCCTTTAAACTCATGGGAGCCTGAAAAGACTAAACATTTAAGTGGCAAGATGCCCCCCAGACACATATGAAGACTGCAGGATCATCCCAACACACCACCCCCCACAAAGCAGCCCAGCCCCAGAGCCATTATGAAATCCTCCCTCCCACCCCCCCCCCCACCCCCAGTTCGTAACACAAGTATGTAAGCATACTGCAGGGAGCATCCACCCACAAAAAGGGGCAAAGATACCCCACAGTGATACCACATCCCAGGCCATCCCCCCCCCCCGAGACTGCACACCCAATAGTTAGGGACATATTGTAGCGTATATAGGGTACTCACACTGCTGGAAGTGTACTACTCCTTCAAAGTGGATTCAGAGAGAGGAGCATGGAATGGATATATGAAAAGCTCCAAGGATAGAAGGAAATTATGAATTTTAAAACATACTTAAGACACAGTAAGTGAGCAACCCAATACAGAAGAACTAGATAACGTTTTAAATCACTACTGCATATCCCTAAGCAACACCCTTATCTCCCTATATACATAGACCTGAACATAAAAATTACCTTCATCCCTTCTTCTTTACCAGTTTTTATCAGCTCATCAATTCTCTTCTTTTCTTCTGACTACAGGAATAAAGATAAAAGTTACTATATGGTTTTATAAACTGAAATGTATACAGTTTGCATACCAAGCAAGATTTACCTCTAGTTCTGTTTTACTCTTCCTACAGCTTCTTCGAACAGGGAAATAATCAGTAACTTTTCTGTTGGGAGAACTCTTTCCTTGAACCCTGTATGGGGGAGAGAAAAAAATTATAATGAGATTATACATACACACTTTTTTCCTATTAAAAAAAAAAAAAAAAAAAAAAAAAAAAAGTTTTCAGGTAGTATGCATTAAATACAATTGTAAATTATATATATATATATAACTGGATGGAATCCAATAGGATAAATGTTTTAGTGAGGAGGAGGGTGGAGGGAACCAAATTGAGAGGAAAGAAGGAAATCCCCTGAACAAAGACCCCAAGAGACCCCCTCAGCCCTGAGATAAACTACATGGTTTTCTTCTCCACTGTAGACCAGTATTACACAGGTCTTACTGGTACCATATAAACCTCAGGTGTCAACGGACACAGAACTTGCACAGCAGACAACTAAATGAAGACCTAGTGTGAGATGTTCAAAAAGTGGTGGTAACTGAAACAGTCTGTAATCAGAAAAAAAAAAAAAAAAAAAATTATTTTGCTATGGTCCGTCAACCCTGCGACATGTTGCCATCTCTGTCAAAGGGAAAAAGCAGTCTTAAGTCTGTTTCTTTGAACATTTTCTTTTGAAAGACATTTTACCATCAGAATTTTAAGGGCAATGTTCATCAAGATTAAGAAATCAAGAAATAAGAGCCTTAACCCATACTGGATTCTGCTCAACAGATGAGCGCCATGGAGGTGGACTGCAGAGTACAGTGCAAAAGGGACATAGAGCACCAGAATACTCCATAGGAAGCCCCATATTCCATGAGGAGACGCCTCACACTGTATAATAAAATATGAGGGTTTTAGTCTTCCCTGTTAAATCCTTTTCTCTTAGTCCATACAGGTTACTGGTAACTTTGGGTAGGCTATCAGCCCCTTTAATAGGCAGGAACAATTCTGAGAAGTGATTGCTGGGTGGAGCCTGCCTCCTCTCCCTAGCTTGCAGCTAGCCAATCCCCAACCAGTAAGATTTGCAGACTATTGACTAGGTAGTAAGAAGGTAAAGGAAGACTCCTGTGAGCATGAACCCGAAAGGACCCCCACATTCTGCCACAGGAGAGCCAAGCATGGTCCCTTGACAGGGTGGAAGACCAGTAACCTGTATGGACTAAGAGAAAAGGATTTAACAGGTAAGACTAAAAACAGGATTTTAGTCTTCCCTGTTAAATCCTTTTCTTAGTCCATACAGGGTACTATTACTTTGGGATGTCCATCCATTAAGTTCCCCAGGGCGGGAAGAAAGGCAAGGACCAGGCGCAGGCTCCTAGAGTCACCAGAGCACCAATGAACATACAGATCATAAATAGCTCCACACCAACAGCAAAGTGTCAACAGACACTGAACAGGGGTAAAAACAAACCCCATGAACTGTTGCACAGCACACTGAACTAGAGCCAACAGGGCTCAAAAGTGAAAGAGTACTGAGAGACTAAAGAGATCCTAGACAGGCAAGACTGCCTCCAGGATCTTCCTCCCAAAACTGGCATCAGCCGATGCCAGCACATCCACACGATAATGTTTAGAAAAAGTGTGCAGAGATGACCAAGTGGCCGCCTTGCACAACTGATCAGCCGAGGCCTGGTTCTTGTAGGCCCAAGAAGCCCCAATAGACCTCGCAGAATTAGCCAAGACCCTGAAGGGAACAGGCTTCTTCTGAAGTTCGTAAGCTTTACAAATTGTGGACTTAATACAAGAAGTTATGGTTACCTTGGAAGCAGGCTTCCCTGCCCTAGGACCCTCAGGAATGACAAAGAGAGTGTCAGACTGTCGTCGCAAGGACTCCGTGCGATGCACATAGAACTTGAGACAACAAACATCCCACAGATGAAGATCCCTTTCTTTGTCAGAAGCAGGGTTAGGACAGAAAGAAGGGACCACAATCTTTTTTTTTTCCCCCTCTCTTTCAAATTACAATGCTTTATTCAAGATCCAAATCATGTACAAACATAATAGAAAACCATGGGTTCAGTCCCCGGTAAGCATATAACAGAGCTTAGGTTGAACAAGGTCAATTATTAGCATAAAAATGTTACAAAAAAAAATTTACACTTATGCCTAGTTCAGCACTTGAAAATGATCCTCAACTCCAGGTTAAACAATTAGAAGAAGAAAGGAAGAGAGGGAGAGACACACACCGTCACACCAACAAGATGCAGAGACCGTGGTGGAAAATATATGATGATGAAGTGGTCGTGGGGTATGGTATCACCTTGACAGACGTTTGAAATTACATTCCTGTGTACCCACATCTTTCGCAGAACTCAGAAGTCTGCAGAGTAATTTAAACCATTCATCTCTAGGGAGAGATAGAGTTCTTCTTCCCATGCACGGGAGAAATGAAGTTTGGTCCCGGTAGGATGAGATCAAAGTCTGAAACTAGACGCTCAAAGGGGAGAATCTCTACACCATTCAGCAAATCCCCCATCCTGGTCAAGCTTTGTACTCGCCATAAACTGGCTGACGCATTTGACTGTCCAGGCAGAGCGGTTGGGTTCAAGAACAAGGGGGTTCGACGAGCAGGGTACGACAGCAAAGAATGCTGTCAGTTAAGTGATGACCAAAAGGACAGGAGATTCCCCACACTCTCCTGATTAATGTGGAACCAGGACACCAACTTCAGGAGAAACTCTTGGGAGGCTAGAAGCACCGCCTTGTCCTTGTGAAAGACTAAAAAAGGGCGGTCTACAAGACAGGGCATGCAGCTCTGCTACACGGCGAACAGAAAATCGCCAGGAGAAAGGCCATCTTCCACATCAGCAGAGGGGCCCCCTGACGGGCAGCAGAAGTGAGCTGTTCAATCCAAACAGCCACAGCCCTATTCACGCACGCTGCAGCAAAGGCAGGGCGGACGGCAGAGCCAGTCGTCGCAAAAATAGCCTTGAGAGAGGTCTCAAGCTTAGAAACATAGAATTTGACGGCAGATAAGAACCATTCGGCCCATCTAGTCTGCCCAATTTCCTACTGTGTATAAAAAAAAAATAAATAAATAAAAAAAAAAAAATAAACCCACCTCAAACCTTTTTTGGTCCTTGGTCTTTTCTTATGTTAAGGACCGCCTTATTCCTATCCCATGCATGCTTAAATTATGTCACTGTATTAACATCTACCACTTCTGCTGGTAGGCTATGCCACTTATCTACTACCCTCTCAGTGAAGTAAAACTTTCTTACATTACATTTAAACCTGTGTCCCTCTAGTTTTAGACTATGGCCTCTTGTCCTAACGTTTTTACTCTTTTGAAATATACTTCCATCCTGTACTTTGTTGAATCCCTTCATGTATTTGAATGTTTCTATCATATCCCCTCTCTCTCTTCTCTCCTCCAAGCTATACATATTCAGATCCTTTAGTCTATCCTGATATTTCTTTTCCTGTAGACCAGTCACCATTTTAGTAACCCTTCTTTGAATTTTCTCTAGAGTATCAATATCCTTCTGGAGATGGGGTCTCCAGTACTGTACACAATATTCTAGGTGAGGTCTAACTAGAGATCTGTACAGTGGCATGACTACTTCCCTTTTTCTGCTACTAATGCCCCTAGCTATACAACCCAGTGCCCTGCTTGCATTCCCCATCGCTTTATTACATTGCCTGCTTACCTTTAAGTCATTAGAAATAATTACTCCCAAATCCCTTTCCTCTGTTGTCTCTGACAGCACAGTACCCTTAATGGTATATTTTTCCTTTGGATTTTTATGTCCCAAGTGCATTATTTTACATTTATCAACGTTAAAGTGCATCTGCCACACTCTTGACCATTCTTCTAATTTACCTAAATCATTCACCATTTGGCTTTTTCCCCCTGGAATGTCTACCCTATTGCAGATCTTTGCATCATCTGCAAAAAGGCATACCTTTCCTTGAAGACCTTTTGCAATATCAGTCCAGTCTTTGAGAGCAGAGGAGTCAGCCACCGGCAAAGCAGTGAACTTAGAAAACCTGGAAACTGGAGCATCCACCTGGGGGGGGGGGGGGGGAATGGACCCACTGCTTGAGGGCCATTTCAGAGAATGGGTAAAGCTTAGCAAACTTCCTAGACACGGATGGTTTCTTGTCGGGAAATTTCCACTCCTCAGACACCAAAACGGTCAAGCGTGGGGTGAGGTGGAAAACGAGCATGGGGCCGAACAGGCTCCTGAAACACATCAGAGTGGTCAGAGGATGCCTCCTGTACCAAGGAAATGTTCAGGGTGGTAAGCAAAGACCTGATCAGGCCCTCAGCCTAGGGAATGGGGTCAGCCTCAAAGGGGTCCCCAAAAATCTGAGATGAAGGAAAAGCTGAACAGTCATCATCAGAGTCCACCAATAATTCCTCCTCAGAGGAATTAGACACATCATGTACACCCGGCGGTTTAGGCAGGGAAGATCTGATAGGGGTGGGGGCCTGCCATGAGTGGAAGACCCCCTGTAAAGTAGATGGAAGGAGTTTAAGGGTGACCGGGGGTCCCTGGTAGCAGCCTTAAACTCTTACATCCATACTGGCTCTAGTGCATGGCTGGAGGCCCCTGCAGGGGATTCAGGGGCAGCAGCGCACGCTGGGCAACCATGACCTGTGTATTCTCTAGGTAACCCTGAGTGACATGAGGAGCAATGAGTGACACAGACACCCCAGTATCCTTAGTCTTAGGTTTAGCCCCAAGGTCTAATGGAGTAGACATTCTCAGAGAGTCAAACGGTCAAAGTATCAACACACCCACAAAGCAGTGTGTACGATAAATAAATGCACCCCAGAAACGCCAAATAAGATTCATCTGGTAGGCGAAGGGTTAAACTGCGGAGGAGAGGCGAGTCCAAGCTCTGTGTAGGATACTTGATCTGCGAATACACAAAATGGCTGCGGCAACAGGAGCCAAATCAGAAACAATCGTGCGAAGAGAGTGCTCACGGGAAACGTGGTTTCGCTAACGGAGAACCCCAACAGTGTCCGAAGCCCCCTAAAACCTCCAACATGCCCAAAATGTTTACTGGATGACAGAGCAAGCGCAAACCTACAAAATGAGCCAACTCTGACCTCGCTGGCGCGGATGCAGAGATATGTCCAAAACTGTAAAGTCCCATAGAAGTGAATGGAGCAATGAAGTCTATGTGGTAAACGCGCGCCTTAAAAAAAGGCATGGACCAAAGTTAACGACGTAAATACCAAATGTTAAACCACTCAAAAGCCCACTAGAATAAAACAGTAGACCCAATAAACACTGGTCCCAGTAAGGAAAGTGCCCAAAAACCCACCAAAAGGTGCTAACCAGCAGCAAAGGGGTTAAGTTACCCAAGAAACTTGCTCCAAACACCTTACAGACATACAGATAAACCCAATGAGTGCATGAGTATGTAATAGAAACTCCAAATGAGACCCCTGTGCGGAGGGGAAGCATGGGCCATGTGGACCTCAGCACTCAAAGGGTGCTTACCTTTTTAGAAGGTCTTCAGATTACCATATATCAAGAAGTCGTCTCAGTGGGCAACTCCTGGGGAAAGAACTTGCTGCCAAGATTTTCTCCCCAGGGCTTAGGTCCACAAAAGCACCTGGTAAACTAAGCTATCCACATTTGGGTGATGGGAATTGTCAGTGATGGTAATCCGCCTAATGGTGGTATTCCATATCTAATAGAAAAATAAAGAAGCTAAAACTATAGCAGAACTGTTCTCTTGCCTTGTGTCTTGACCAAGGAACAAATCTTACTGGTTGGGGATTGGCTAGCTGCAAGCTAAGGAGAGGAGGTAGGCTCCACCCAGCAGTCACTTCTCAGAATTGTTCCTCCCTATTAAAGGGACTGATTGACTACCCAAAGTTACCAGTAACCTGTATTGGACGACAGAGAAAAGGAAATAGGCATGCATTACAGGCAAATACACACCAGAGTCTAGTGTGTGCCAGTAGAAGTGAAAAAAAACAGGCCCATAGCACTCGAGAGGTTAACTCACCTGCAGCGCCAGTCTTCCACTTGGAAATGGGGTAAATAAGAGTTACAGAGAAACACAGTGAGGTAAAAACTAGAGATTTAAGTCAACCACAGGTTTAAAGTCCCGGAAATTAACCTGTGACATTGCCAATACATGAATAAGTAAGCCAGTTAACAGGCGCTTTTATTTGAAGAAAATAGTGAACTGGGTTTTCCTCTGAATTGTCCCACATTTATTTATGCAAGCAACTTGCTACTCACTTCCTCCTGGGAGGTTTGGCCTTGGCCATCTTCTGAGGTTCAGGTTTCTTGTCAGCAGGTGGCAGCACCAAGTTTTTTAGGGTCTCTGGCAGTTGTGTTTTTTGGTCAGTAGCCACTCCAGAAGAATTACACTCAATATCCTTTAGCTCTCTCGATTCCACTGTCAGTTCTGTTGCAGTAACAAATTTTCTTTTCTCAACTGGTAAAGACAAAAAAAAAAATTATATATACACACACCCCTCTCTCCAATATAAATTGTACACACACACACACACACACACACACACACACACACACACACACACACTAGCAGATGGTGCATGGCCTTGCCCATGCGTTGAACCGCTCGCTGTTTTATAACCCTTTAAGTGCCAGAGGTATCTAAAATTTGTTGGTATGCCTTTGAGTGGCACAGGTATCCAAGTGGGGGACTCCTTCTGATGCCGCCCCCCTCCCCCGAAAAAGCCTCCCACAATAACGTAAACATTTTTCAATCCTGCCCAAACCTATCCAGTACTTCGAGGAGGATGCTCCCCTGCTTCCTCTCTATTGATCTTCTTATGTAAAGCAGCGGTTGGTTGAGGCAGCGCTCTTCAATTATCACGACCGCTGGCAGTGGACCAGAAATGCGTGTGTGTATATATTATATAAAACAAATGTTATTCATTTCTTTTTACATACTAGCTGATTGTGCATGGCTTTGCCTGTGCAGTGAACCCGTGAGTTGCAGTGACTCAATGCTTTGAATGCATGGCTTTGGATTCCTGTGTGGCACAAAGGGTTATTTATGGTTTTAAGTTTAGACCTTATGGTGTGGCATCAGGACACCTCTTAATGCCCCCAGCTACTGATGATCTATCCGAATAGAGATTATGCAGAGGAGCAAGGAGGGCTCCCCTGCTTCCATCCTACCCTAAGTACCAGGTAGGTTTGATGTGATAGGGTTTCCCAATTCTGCCCACTCCTACCCGGTACTTCAAGTAGGATGGAAGCAGGGGAGCTCTCCTTGCTCCCCTGCGTCACCTCTATTGATCTCCCAGGCGACAACACTCACAGCTGCAGAGCTCCATCGGGTACCCAACGGGCCCAACTGAACAGGCACTAGTCTAACAATGGACATTAAAAAAAAAAAAAAAAAAAAAAAAAAAAAATGGGAATTATCAATGGTCCCCTACAGTGCAGTTGACTTAAGGCAGAATTGCTCCAATTGGCCTCTATACACAAAGCCAACGTCCCTCTAAAATGCACCTCAAATGCACCAATTATGTTTAATGAACTAGAAAGCCAGAACTTAACCATGTAGAGCCACATATGTCTCCAACACATTGTGTTGTAATGTGCTGGATACCCATCTGGCACTCAAAGGGTTAAGTTTTCAACAGCGTTGCTAACTAAAACAAGCTTTGATCTGTAATAACTTTTGAACAAAAAACATCTACTAGCAGTGGGAGAACCCTTTCTTTATTCAGCAGCAAAAGCACTACAATTAAACCCTTTTCCTTTCTAGCAAACATTCTTTGAAATTAAAAGTAAAAACGGCTGCACCATTGTTTGGTTGTGCCGCAAAACAAGAGCAGCAGCAGGAGAGTTTGCATACAATTTTATAATGCTGTTTGATATAGATTTCATTAAATATTATGTTTCCCCAGGGGCCTTTAGTACATGATGAATGTTGAGCAAATGCAGCCTTATGAAACCAGTTGTTCTCAGTAGTTCTGTTCACATGAGTTATTTCAGCTTTGGGTAACAACCCCCCAACGCAATATGCTACAGCTTGGCAAACTAATGTGTTGGCTAAAACTAGGCTTCAGCATGCCTGAAGCCTTACAAGTTATTCACACTAGCCATGTTGGAGGTTGCAGTGCTGATCACAAATTAAACTAGATTATCCACATTAGCATGTGGGGGATGATGGGATTTGCCGTTCACAAGCAGCTCTAGAGCCTTGCTTTGCCCACACATGGCATAGAGAAAGAGGCTTTATAGGTGGCACCCTGCTAGAGTAAAAACAAGATGCCCCCCCTACCACCAATGGAAAACCAATATGCTGCAGTACAAAAAAAAAAAAAAAAAAAAAAACACAATCTTCTGCATCAGTAACACTGCACTGCGAGGCTACAGATAAAAGGCTTTAGAATAATAAAATTATAGCCAAGCGATAGATAACTAAAATAGCCCAGATAAAATGGACGTAAGTCAAACCCATTACATCAAGGTGGCCAGCTTGTGACCCACCAGCAATTGTAGTACAACTCCCATCATCCTCAGCCAGCCAATAGATTGCAATGATGGAAACTGTAATCCAGCAATAGCTGGAAATGGGGAGAGTCCGACACGTTGCTTTAGAGATCTAAGGCAACAAAATGTGCATTAGTTATTACATTAACTATTTACCTAGAGAGATAAGGAGTGCAAAACTTTCAATAAATGGCAAGCATGTGTTTTGTGCTAAAGGAGAGGAATGAGACAGCAATCTACCTTCAGCTTTTTTGCGTGCCTCTCCAGATGTTTTCCCAAAACACTTGCCCTCATGGTGCGTGACGGAATTTTCTTCCTGAAGGGGAGGGCGGGTGCTGAGGAATTTAGTAGGGCTCATATAGGAGTAGATTCTGGACTGGCCTATAAGTAATACATCCTGCAAAGAAGACAGGTTTGGCAACATTCAATAGTGGTTAATTTAGACATATACACAAGACTGAAAAATGTGCCAGCCACATTATTATTTTGAGCACTGTGTGTAGGATAGCAGTACAGAGATCGCTTTCAACAACATACAGGCCTATTTATATCTGCACACATGAAGGTGACAGGAAAAGAAGAACAGTCTGGAGGGAGCATTTATCAGAGAACACGCAATACAGTTACAGGTTTATTAACCCCTTATAAATGCTTTACAGGCACACATGATTAGATATGCATTCATAAGAGAAGTCATTTAGTTAAAAGGTAACCTATAAACGGATGTTATCACTTTGAGTGACAGAGGGGTACGCAACGCATTGCATTTAAAGGGTTAAACCATTCCAAGGTTCTCAAGTTTGTCTCCAGCAACAGGGCAATATTAAGGAAACTAGCTGCACCATGGGTGACAATGAAAACTTCCAGTATTTTAAACTAGGATTATAAGTCACCAACACATTTAAAGGGGCCAAAGCAAAGAAGTGTTTGATACAAGCCTGGTTCTGCTGGTACTCACCAAGCCCAGCTTGGGGGTGGGACAGAGTGACCTCAAAAGCCTTGTTACCCTGGCCACTTTGTAGTCACAAGTCCCCATGTACATTGTCCGACCCACTCTCCTAGTCATTCTCATGGGTTGCTACAGATCCCCATGTACACTGGCTGACACCCAACATTTCTGACTTGCCCACTGGAAGTCACAGAGCCCTAGGCTGGTTTCACTGCACACACAGCCACAGATCCCCCATATGCACTGTGACCCCCCAAGCCTGGTTCCACTGCACACATAGCCACTGATCCCAGTATGCACTTTCAACACACACACACACACACACACCTGGTTCCATTGCACACATAGCCACAGTACCACACTGACAGTCCAGCCTTGTTCCAGCACAGCCAAAGAATCTCTGAAACACACACACACACACAGTCTGCTTCCCCACCCTTGCTCCACTAGGCTCCTAGGGAAGGTTCTTCTTAATGATGCAAAGTCTGGCTCCTTGAGTCAAACCAAAATTTTTCAAGACCTGACAGAATGCATCAGAGTCTATACTGAATGCACCATCCCAACAGTGCTAGTACACTTGTATAATCAGGCTTTCATAATACTGGTTTAAATCTTCATGTAAAGTTCCCATGTTCAAAATGTGGCTATTTTAAATCAGATCTTTAAACACATATTTCGGAGATTTAAAAAAAAAAAAAAAAAAAAAAAAAAAAAAAAAAAAAAAAACTTGAAAATTGACATTATCCATGGTACTTGCATACATTTAACCATTTTCATGGTAAAACAGAAGTTGGTCTAATTTGCTTTGATGTTATGTTTGAGCACACCTACTTTTAAAGGGATAGTAATACCTGAATTTAAGAAGGTCTAATATTGCCTGCCTCCCAGGCACACTTTGTAGATAACGCTATTTCGACTCTGCTGAAGAGCTGTCCGATCTGTCAGCTAGACCATGGACGTGAGTAAAAGGGGTGGGGGACTTTAAAAGCTTCTAAATCTTAAAATATACATCTTTAAGCAAACGAGATTTACTGCATTTCATTTTTTTTTTCCATATGAACAATATTAAACCCAGGTATTACTATCTTTTTAAAAGGGAGCAGTAAAACCATTTCAGTCAAACACGGGTTTTGTCTCCATCTCCCAGCTGGCTAGGACAGAACACATGTTAAAAGGGGTATTCTAGGAGATTGCTAAAGTTTACCTTTTGAGTTTTAAGAAAAATATTAATGGTTGGGCGTGCCACAGAAGAAGATACATTTACCAATTTTCTAATTTCTTCTGTGTTTTCTATCCTTAGCAAATTAGCATATTACTTACAAAAGCAAAAAAAATGAAAGAGGTAGGAGATTTAAAAAAAGGAAAATAAAGTCCCAACCCCAGTCTGGCCCCATGGAAGCCATGCACTGTTTGATAACCACCTCCAAGGCCACCTTGTTCACAGGGAGCCACAGATCCCCACATACACTTCATGGACCCCTAGCCCCTGGTGGACGTAGATCCTCCATATACACTGTCTGACCCCCACCTGGTTACACTGGTAGTCAGAGCCCTGCATACAGTGACCCCCCTAGCCTGGCTCCACTGCCCCTGGTAGCCACAGACCCCCCCACACAGACACACACCTGGTTCCACTGACAGCCAGAAGAGAACAAGTGACTTGAATGTACTTCATATAAGTTTGGTTTATACGGTCAACTTAACCCTCTGAGTGAGTGACACATAGCTTAGCAATATTTGCATCCCCTCTAGCACAAGAGAACCCCTTTGAGTGTCTATGGGTTGCAATGCATTTTGCACCCTTTTGGCGCTGAAAGGGTAAAGAGCAATTATGCCAATGGCAGTGTTCTAAATTTCAATAGCTATCCCTCTATACGCCAGGAGAATTTTTTTTAACCCTTATAGCACCAGAGGGGAGCCAAACACTGCAAAACAGCATGCTGGGCAGCCCTCTGGCACCACAATGGTTAAGTTCAGCAAGGACACTTTAGCCTACATATCATATATAGTATGCTCCATTTAAGTTGTTTCACCTCTCCAGTGGGCAAAATAATGTATCAGTAGAACAAGATATATTTGCATTGTATTAAAATAAATAAATCAAATGAACTTCTGGCTTTAATGTAATTGGTGCATAGGAGCAGTAGAGAACATTCACTATCTGGGCATAGGCTATATACTGCCTAAGCTGCCACTCATTGTCCGGTAAATACACAGTATGAGCTACAGAATAGATAACCAAGCTTAATCCATGTATCAAAAATTTGCTAACACATGTATGGGAGAACAACATGGCTGTAACTCATTCAATACTTATGAAAATAAGGACACTTTTTAATCTAGTTCTGATGACTGCAAACACAATGAGCATTAAAACTCAAATTATATGGATAAGGGGAAAGGGTTATCAAACAAACAAACAAACATCACTGAAATCGTAAAGAGAGAGATAATTATAAGAAGGATTAATTTGGTCTGTAGATCTAATTTCCAAAGGAAATAAAAAACAAACATTTACATGAGTCAACTAACCCCATTCATTTTTGGATTATTCTCATTGGTACCCCCGGTCCGGCCGGTTTCTGGTGCCTCCCCGCTCCTTCCATCACTGGGTTTGTTCATTTTCTTTCCTAGGAAACAGACAGTGTCGGTTTGTTTTTGTTGGGTGCAGTAAGAGGCTGTAGTGGCTAGATTCTAGTGTGTTAAAGGACCTATGCTGACATCACCAGTCATGTGACTGTAGTGTGTATGGGAGGAGGGGCACAAGGAGATAGAAAGGGGCAGACTGGAGAGAGAGAGCAGTAATGGAAGCTGTGGAGGTTTTGGTTATTAGTCCCCCGGATAATGTGGGTTTAAGGAGTTGAACCTGTTAAAACAGCTTGTATTACAGAACTTATCTTTAAAATCTTGTTTTGCAATGCTGGCTTGCTCCTAATCTATTTTCTTTTCTAAGTATATAACTATTGTGCTTGTTAATCCCGTTGTGCTTTGTAAAGGAATTTTACCACTTCAAATGCGGTATGATTATGCAGTGCAGTAGGGTATTTTAACCCTTTAAGAACCAGCAAGGTGTGCAACACATAGTAAAGAAATGTGTTGCACACCACTTTTACCTAAAGAGTTAATCAGCAAGCAGATCTTTATAGCAGTGTGCAGAGAACTGCACAATTGACAGTGAATACTTAAGTCACACACTAGGGCTAACGTACTAAGAAAATGGTGCATTTCTGGTGCAAACCATGTGCACCACAGGGAATACATTTCCATGCATTTAACTGAATGCCAGGGAGGTATCCAACTCCTGCCACTAAAAGGGTTAAATGGTGTTTAACTCCTTGAACTCTGGTCTCTGGCGCATTGCATATCCCACATTTAGTGGCCATACATGTTAACCTGTTCACTGCCATAGAAAATTAATCAGCTTTTGTTGATTAACCCCTCAAGTGCTACAGATGCATGTGTTCAAAAATGCCTCACTGTCAAAACAATGCATTTGACACCCCTACATAGAAGGGCTGAAGTGCTAAGAAAAAGTAGGGAAATTTTGGGCAAACCAACAGCTACATATTAAAAAAAAAATCCCATTGTTTTAAAATGTGCATTTAACCCCTTGAAAAAGAGTATCCAACACATTACAAGAATTCAAGAAGTTAAATGTTCTATTTACATTTTAGAGGTAAAGTAGAGAATTGGAATAGTCTACTGTCAGAAGCAGTAGAGGTGTATACAGTGAGGGGATTTAACCCTTCGAGTGCCAGAGGGGTACGCAATGCATTGTTTGGCACTCAAATGGTATGTATGTATGGTTCTTAGCAGCCTTCAAATTCTAGGTTTAAATTAACAGCAGTCTGGGGAGTTTTCCCCAATAAATTGTTAGTAATGTCCAAAAAAAAAAAAAAAAAAGGGGGGTTTCCATTTAGAAGAGCTTCAAAAGCTGAGCTAGATGCAAAAAACCATCTCTCTCAAACCACTATGGTTTAAGAGATACAGGCGTTTAAAGTTCGCTTTTTCCTACTGACAGCTGTAAAGCTGTCAGCAGGAGATCGGTGTCGGTCGACACGGAGGCGCTTGAGAAGTGCCGAGATTTCGTTACTTACACGGAATCCCTTCACTGGAATGGTCTAAAAACGTGTGCCTGGTGTTCAGCTCTCAGTTGGAAACAGCGAACTTTAAACGCCTGTATCTCTTAAACCATAGCAGTTTGAAAGATACTTTTTTGCATTTAGCTCAGCTTTTGAAGCTCTTCTAAATGCAAAAAAAAAACAACTTTTTTTTTGGACATTACTAACACTTTAAGGCTTCCACCAGAAATGCACCAATTTTCATAGCACATCAGCCCTAGTACGTTGCTAACTTTTTCACTGCCACAGAAGTGCAAAATGTTCAGCATTCGTTGCACACCAATACAAGTTTGTGTTTGCCAATTAACCCTTTGAAAACAAGCAATAAGTAACTCATTGCTTCACAATGTCTTGTACAACCCTCTGAGGCTTAAATGGTAAAATGCACTGCACACTAACTTAAGCTGGAAGAATGTCCTTAAGCAGCACCATGGGCTTGAACACAATAGAACTACATTAGATTAATGAGAAAGCTTGTATTGCAAAGTAAGATTTTAAAAATAAAATACACCCCTTGCAACAGGTAGAACTCCACAACACACTATTCAGGGAAACTGCATACACCTCTGCAACTTCCACTCCTTCCTTCTCCAGTCAGCAACTTTCCATATTACTGTGCATTTCCTCTCACTACACACTATGGTCACATGACTGGTGATGTCAGCAAAGGTCCTTTAGCTCAAAAGAACCTGGCTACTACCAGAGCTAAAATCTGATGGGAGAAAGGGACATATCAGCACAGACTAACAGTAAACCATAAACTAGATAGTTGACAAACAATTTGAACAATTAATTTGGCCTACTTCCTTGTGGTCTGGTGACAAGTCATTTTACCCACTAGAATCTAGCTTGGGGATGGGAAAGGTGAGGCACTCCAACTGCTGCCAGAGTGTAACTACCATAATTCACCTGGCAGCAGTTAGAGGACCTAGCTTTACACCCACCACTGATCTTGCTTATTAATTATAAGGAAAGCTGGAATCTATTAGAAGAAAAAGGACCTTGGTAACTAGTACAAGAGCAGTGATCACTAACCCTGTGTCTGTGGGTTCCAGGAACCTACAATTTCTTTGGTGAGATTTATGAAAGTATGTGGTAGAATGCATATGTAATGGCATGTTCCATGCAAATACAAGACATGTACCAAGATAAAAAGTGGAGCAGTTCTGGAGACTACCAACTGCAATGAACAAATCAATATCAGAAGTTCCAGCTGCCTTAAATAGGGATTTTAACCCAGTGAATGTGAGAGGTATCAAACTATCTAAAATTCAAAGAGTTATAATGGCCATTTAAAACAATGGTAATTTGTATCCCCCCTCAATACATACACAGGTTAGCTGGTTTGCCCCAGAATAGCACCACTTTTCTTAGTTCATCAGCCGCTATATGTGCTTTTAGCGCCTAGTATATTTTTTTACTCACAATATATGTATTTTTAAACACTGAAACATCACCCCACACCTCTCCCTCACCATAAATAAAAGTCATAATCATGACTGAGCTTGTCAGCTGTATCAGTGGTTGTCAACCTGAGACCCTTCAGCCATACAAACACTTTTGTGCCACACAGTTGTGGGGCATTCAACGAGGAATTCCGACAGCGCAGCAAATTCAAAGCTGCAATAAGTGGATTTACTGTTCTGTCGGTCCATTATTCTTTGAAAAAAGGATCATCTAAAAGGAGGCAATGCGTAAAGTCCATGCAAATCCATATGGGGGGCACTGTGTAAGAACACGCATGTTTTTTTTTTTTTTTTGCCGGACCACAGCCTCTTTTCTCTCCTGGGCTAACAGCCCCCCTTTTTCCCACTTAGCAGTAGCAGCCCTGTCTTAACCCCTTGAATGTCAAGAGTTGAAGACATAGTATGCTACTTGTGCCTTTGCAGGAGAAAGTTTCCATATTCTAGAGAATAATGCATTTGTTCTCAGTATGCATTTTCCCCACATCCTTTGTTTGTCCTTCTCCCTAAGTGGAATAGTATCACAGGTATGTGCCCTTGATCACCTTCTGCCTAGAAATATTAAGCTACACCTCCAAAGACAAAACATTAATCTGATATGTTGCCATTTCCTCTATGCAGAGAAGATTTACCTGACATTTCCAGCAAATTTTTTTGGCACGGACGACAACACCTGTTTTAGATGGAGCTGTGAACTTTGCACCTTATGCAGCTATTACACATCCATAAGTTGCCAAAGTATGCAAAAACATTCTGGTGACTAGCAATGGAGCCACCATACAAACCGGAGATTGCAGGGTTTTTTTGTTTTCTTTTTCGTAACATTGGAAGGCCTACAAGGCCATCAAACAATTCTGTATGGCCTGGCCAATATGCACGTGACAGAACTCTGTTTGCACTGCCTACATCTAACTAGTGAAATAAAATTCAATGTGGACAGTGCTGTAATATTTGAGGCACTCATATGAATATACTTTATCAGGGCTCAAAATTTCCACTCTCCACTAGCCAATGGGGAGTGAAAATTTTGCCCTGGCGGGTATGTTTTGGCTTGCAGTGTCGAGTAACTTTTTAGGTCTGGCTAGTAGCAAAGGACTTAAAATTTTAAGCCCTGCTTTATGCTGCTATAGTGAGCTGGGACAAGCGTTAGCATACTGCCTACCTGTCTACAGATGTTTGTCTTACCACTCATCTGCAACCACAGTTTTCCTCCTGGTTTATGCCCTAGGGGTCTCATTAACTGGCAGTCAGTCAAAGAGAAAGTTGTTGATTGCCCACTGTTTGCAGAATGAGAGAGAGTCTCGTGCCACTTCAGCAGCTACAAACCAAATTCCCCCTATAGTTTTGCGACCAATGGCATTATAAGCAGATTCACATGCTTTATTCAATCCCACCTGATATTACGATAACCTGGTCCGACAACCCTCACCCTTCATGAAACTATGCATTATGAAATAACTGCCCAAAAGCATTTTAGCTAAAATCCAATCTTTGAGAACACAAAGTGGGAAACTGCCCTCCAGACATTTCCTGATACAGAGTGGTCATCTTTCATATCCAACACAATCTGATACACAAGAATGCCACATGAGACTAATAAGATTTACACCCATTACTACCGCATCCCAGCTTTGCTACACTATCTGCCTGGATTTCCAGCATCAATGCTGGGGATGTGGGCACGCTGAGTGTTCTTTAACATTTATATGGTGGGATTGTCCCAAGTTGCAACCTTTCTGGTCCACAGCATTGACTGATATGGATCGAATTCTTAGGGTTCAGCTCAACATATCACCCCTCTTTTACTTAACGTCCCACAACCTTCTTTAAGGATGAATCAGCATAAACGCAAATTGTACTTTACCCTACTCAATTCTGCCAAACTGTGTATCCTGGTTACATGGGGGCATGAGAACTTACATTTGCTCTGATTTGATTGTCAAATCCACTAATTATTAGGACACCTTAGAAATGTGTTGCTTTTCTTTGGAAAAACCACACCTATTCTGGCCCATGGGGTCTCCATGGCTGGAAAATTGTAAACACCCTGACTCTCCACAGCCATTAAGCCACACAATTTGAACGACTGATGATTTTTAGTAATTCCTTGCATTTCTAGCGTCTCTTGGCCTTCTCAAACCCATGCTGTATGAGTGATGGGATTTGATAACATTGATGAACTTCCCACTGTTATAATGAACTGTTCCCCCTCTTCTTTAGTTTCCCAATAAACAATACAAAAATACAAATAAATAAAATGCAAACCACATTCACTAGACTGGCACAGTCATGTTTTTGGATATACTGTAAAGTCTCTGATATAATGAACACAATTTTGCCACCTTCACCTTACATGAAGTGGAGGGTGCGTATTATAGATGAGAAAATAAAAGGCACTCAAAACCTTCTCTTACAACCTTTCAATGTCCTCCCAGGGCAACACCATAGCTCGATACATCTCTGTGCAATGGATCAATGTTGTTGCCCTGGGAGGACCTTGAGGTCCTCAAAGGGCATTACCATTGGCTTACATTGAAAAGTCCTGACAGCACATTGCTGGAAGAAGGAGGCAAATGCAAGCATGTTGCCTGCTGTGAAGCTGTCACAGAGGAATCCGGAAGGTGTGAATGGAGATAAGTGAAGGTGCTGAGAGTGGATTGGGGTGAGGAGATCACAGAAAAACCAGGATGGGGTGAATGGAAGTAAGTGAGAAAGGGGGAAAAACAAGAGTGCGTATCATACATAGGCACTCATTTTCCCCTAAACTCTTGGGTATAATTTATACCTGCGTTTTACACACAGGTGCACAATTTACCTGAGATTTTATGGTACTCTCTAACAGGGGTGCTCAAACTTGTCCTCAAGCCCCTCCTTCCAGTATATCCTAAAATAAAGGGGTGGTGCAAACAATATTTTTTCCTTTTTTGGCCTTTCCTAAACACCACTAAATGGCTTCCAAAATGTTAAGGGCACAGTTACAATAAAGGGATAAATGTAAAAGTAATTCTTTGGATGCCAGAGGAGTACCAAACGCATTGCAAAGCAATACACTGAATACCTGCCTGATTACAACACAAGTGAATGACAATTTAGACAAGGTCTCCTGATCTGCAGCAGTGACTAAGGTTGGGTGGTCTGCTCCAGAACTGCTCGGGTTTTCTTAGGGCATAAGACTCTATATCAGAGCTTCCCCAAAACGCTTTCATACCAATAACGTATTTTTTGTTTCTGCCAGACATTGATGTCCCCAACAGATTTTCTTCTGAAATACATATAACCCATTGCACACTTTTCATGTTGCAATTCATTCTAAAATAAACCTCTACGTTTCAGGTTTTTTTGCAACATAACGTTCTACAAATATCCATATGCACTCTGATTAATTTACCCGGAGCACAAGCATGGTAGACCCCAGCACCAACATATAAATACTATTTTTATGTTCTACGACAACGTGAATTCTCGGTGCTAAAATAAAGCAGTTCTTTGGGTACTGCTATTATATATTTTGATTTGTAGAAATATCTGCAGCGAAGAAGAGGATGTGCAACACATTGACTTCGTAACCCTTCGAGTGCCAGATAGGTAGACAACGCGTTGTGTTGCAATGCGTTGGATAACTCTGGCACTCGACGAATACGTGCGCGAGGGGTTATAATTATTCTAATTAAAGGCTATGAGAAACAGGGTTTGATTAAGGCAAATATACAATTTCAAGTTTAGCAACCAGTGCCGCATAGTTAAGAGATTACTACAGGCAAAAGCATTACCACTATTTGAAAATAAGAGGTTAACGTTCAACATTTAAAATTGCAGTCAACGATAAAAGTGGTAGGACGTTAACTCGTTTCCCAATCAGTTACTTCTTTCTTAGATTCATCTATGTTTTTAGTCTGATATCAAAATTATCTAAATTGAGATGAGTCTATAAGTGGAAAATGCTTAGCAATAAATAAGAATTGGTTGCATTAATAAAATATGCAATTACCTCGTCCCATGGCGTCTCAGGATCGGACTCTAGCAGAGTTCCAGGAAAGTTACATCCAAGAAAAAACTACACCAATTACAGCATGTAATGTTATTAGATATAGCTATATAAAGCACGCCGCTCAAAAGTTTTAAAGCCCCAGACGCCGGATAACAAAAAAGACGCTACACAGTAAAAGTCTTAGCCCATCTCTTCGGTGATTGACCTGCACCACTGTCCATTAAAAAATAAAAGAATTCTATTGGCAAGTAACTAAGCTCTCTAACACACCCACAACATTAACACGCCCCCTTCCTCACTAGTGGATTTTTAAATTTCCCTGCCCAGATATCTGATTGGGTACTGCTGAAATGCTTCTCATACATAATTGGTCGGTATTGCCAAGAAGCAGAATCGGGCACTACATAGTAAAGTATATATAGGAAGTGGCATTGGGCGCTCCGTTTGTTATTGGACTACAATGCCAATCGCCCATGATAGTTGTAGCCCAACAGCCGGAGAGCTAGGGTGCTCTACACCAGTGCTCTCAGTGGCTACTAACAGGCCGGGATTTGAGAATTTTCTTTTAAGAGCGCATGTGAGTTAATCATGATCTTCCTGTTCTACACATCTGATTGTACTATTTAATACCTCTGTATGTCTATTCCCCAATTGTACAGCGCTGCGGAATTAGTTGGCGCTATATAAATAAAGAATAATAATAATAATAATATGACAGCTTCTGATCAACACAGTTGTGTTCTAGCAGGGAACCAGTGAGGACACCATTGAGAACCTCTGCTCTACACATTAAAAGCTAACGAATAAACCATTGATAAATATATGGACTATTTCTTCTACTGATGTAAAGAACTGTATTACAGTAATAGTAAACGCCTGCTATGGAAGAATCCCTATACATTTTCTTGCTTAGTAAAACAGGGGTACTGCCACTGTTAGGAGATTCTTCATTTTAAAGTTATTGAAGTTCAGTTTATAATAGAGCCATTTGATGTACATTCAGTTCACCCACAGTTCAGTTACTGTCAAGATAGTTATTCTATTTTATTATATGGGAAAGGTGCACTACTGGCTATAGTATTCAATAGAATGTGATGGAACAACTACACCACTTTGCAACATTTTTAACTTTTATAACCTTTGAAAAAAAGCAACTGCAAGCAATGGGAGTACCCTTATTGCACACAACAGGAAAAGCCATTTAAGTTGTGTTTTCATAATAATATTTTACTGATCCTTTAAATCCAGTTTTTAGAACTTGTGTAACTTTTGAATTAAATGATCAGTGTGAAATTTTGGAATATACTTCACCAATTACAACACCTTTGTTCTGAGTTTTTCAAGACTGATGAACATACAAATAGCGGTTTCCCATGTCAAATTTTCTGCTGACACACAAAAATCTCTGTAAAGAAAATCTACCAAATTTGACACACAACAAATCTTATGGAGTTCTAGGGGCCATAGTGGAATTCTGGGAAAATCCATCTGTTCCACGAGGGACAAATAAAAATCCCATTAATTTAAAAAAAAGCCTTTTAATCTGTTTAATGCATTGGGGTCTCACTAGCATTCAAATGGTTTAAAGGAGATCTATCACCCCAATACAATTTAGTCTTATTAGTTAGATTATTTAGCGACTATGTTTAAAACTGTATTCATTTGTTTTTTAAACAGTGTTTGGGTGAAAATTAATATTTAAAGAGTGCCCTCACCCTAATTCCGGACAGACTGTGGTTACCTGCTCTGTACCGCAATTTGTCACTCTTCCTCTGCTCCCCTCCCTCTAACCAGCCTCCTCCGATGACAGGCTTTCTGTCTGTAAACTGGAGCTGTCTCACTGGCAGAGATCGATATCTAGCCAATGAGATCACTCCAGCTTACAGACAGAAAACCTCTGTCATCGGAGGAGGCTGGATAGAGTGAGAGGAGCAGAGTGACAGACTGCAGTTACAGAGCTGGGAACCGCAGTCTGTCTGGAAGTAGGGTGCAGGGCACTCTTTAAACATTAATTTTTGCCCAAATAGCGTTTTAAAAAAACAAATGAATACAGTTTTAAAAAAATTTTGCTAAATAATCTAACTAATAAGACTAACGTGTATAGGGGTGATAGATTCCCTTTAAACTTTCATTTAAATGATTAAGAAATTTAATTTATCCCCTATGGTCATACCTGGGAACTTCTTCCCCTTGAGCCCCGGCGAGACTTATGTGCTGCGAACCAGTGGGTTGTCAATTATGCGATTTGTTTCACAATGGAGGTGGGACTTAATCAGCTGGGTGGGGCTTGCTTATCTCTGGTCATAAAGTAGGTGGGAAGTAGGCAGAACAGGGTGGGAAGGAGGAGGAGTGGGAGGAACAGGGTGGGAAGGAGAAGAAACTCACCACTGCAGGAGAATCAGACCCAGGAATTCAGTCTGAAAACCAGAGTCTCTGGGGCAAACCCAGAGAGTTCCCAGGTATGCCTATGGTGCTATGGGATAAATGAAAATTTGTAATGATTTAAATGAAACTTTTAACCATTTAAAAATTAGCGAGATCCCAACGCATTCAAGGGTGCTGTTATTTAAAGTGAAACAGTTGTCTTTATCCTTGATATATAGGTTTAAAGATATGATTCTTTGCATGCACATCACATTACATACAGTAAAGTTCTTAATTCCTAAGCATGCACAGAAAATATTTTAACTAAAAAAAGAACAGCTATAAACTCTGAGGTACTATAGAGGACCCTGGACCTACCTCATTTTAAGAGCTGACACTCCAAAATTGCTTTTGGAAGGTCAGACACTCAAAATCTCTTACACGTCGCATGTACATGGGACTTACTAGAGATAAAAGGTCCAGTTGATGACCTCCCACTTGAACATGAAAAAGCCTCATGATTGATTATTTCTAAACCATCAATAAAAGAAAAATGTGTTCAGTTCAAACTAATAAGCATAATACAATTTAACCACACTCCCTTATCTATGTGGATATATAAAGTCCAAAACAGTGCAGGCATCAATTAGAGCACCTATAATACTTGGTGTGCTAAGCAACTATGTACAAGAACATCAGAAAAGCTACGTAACCTCCTGACTTGAGTGTTTTATAACAATAAGAGAACTATACAAGGAGAAATCAAGGTCCTAAATGACCCACTGGAAGGAAGTGACACAAAGGATTTAAAACACAGGCTACATAAAACTAAAAAAACTCCACAGAGGTTCAAAGCAGATCTCCATACTTCAACAACAACAAAAAATCACAGCCACAAAGGGAATACAGGGCAGCCTGCATTATGAACAGTGATATCTGTAGAATTCTTTCCGGGAGGGGGGGGGCAAAGCCATAATATCACGCCAAGGCCACTCCATCCAGCACTTTTGTTTACATGGAGGGGGTAATTGTAGGGGGAATGATTGTGAACCTTCCACAACACACCCTAAGTAAGGAAGAGCACCGTGTACTATTTCAAGGACTGAATTTCTGCCCTACAAAATCCTTAGACAAAACTAAGCTCTGCAGTGACATAGGAGAATTCAGGAGGATTACACCTTAAGGAATTCTTCCATGAAAGCATCATCTATGAAACCTGCAACACAGTACAACCTAAACATATCTCAAACAGCAAATCTAACTGGAATCCCCCATTAGGACTCAAGCCCAAACTGGATGAGTACATACACTCCTTAAGACAGAGAGTTATATCCACCATTCTGGATAAATAAAGGAAAGAACTGTGCAACTTTAATACCCAGTAAAGGAGGGCCATTAAGATCAGACCAGAAGATAAATGGGTCATAATTAACACAACAGACTACATTGGGGAAGCACAGATACAACTTTCTGATCCAAGACATTACTGCAAACTACAAGAGGATCACACACACATACACACACTTGGAACTGAGATGTGAGCTTCAAGAGCCTGGGGGTTGGGAGTCCCGATCTGAATTTGGTTAAATGAGTACAGTATGTGTGGGGATAATTATTTTTGGAAAATTTTATAAGAAACAGGGAATCCATCCAGACCAGGACTGTTGCCCTAAGGGGTGCGAGAAGTTTGTCTAAAGTAAAGGGAATCTCCAGTTCATGTGACTCTGAGGGAGATAAAGAGGGAACTTTAGAATTACATAGGAAGGAGCATATCCTATTAGCAATGGAGATGTTGTTGCAGTTGAGTTTAGATTATAGAAGTAGGAATAATATTGACAAAAAGCTTTTGATGTATCAGAAAATTTCATAATTAAAGAACTTTTTTTGTTTACAAATATGTGAAGAATTTTGTTTAACTTTAATCTTACCAATGCTTATTACCATTGAGACTGGATCCTACTTTTATAAATAAGGGCTGGTTCCTGTATTGCCTCTCTCAGTCTAGCAAGATCACAGTCGGAATGGGAACATTGTGATTCGAAGGTAGGGATTGTGAGATCATTGATTTCTATTTTCTTTTTTATAAAAATCTAGTTTATTTAGTTTTTAACAAATCACAAACGTATGCTCGTCCACGGGGCCGGATTCTTTGTTGTTGCAGTTAGTCTGGAAATAAGAAAAGATTTTCTCTTTCAACATCACCACATCAGACCCAGATTCTAAAAAGAGTTGATTCAGCCACCATGAGGGGAAGCCTATCAGACAAGAGTGTAGGGAGAAATTGATAGAAACACGAGCATGATATGACCAAGTGACTGCATGGATTAGAGGCAGAGATTATTGTACAAAAAGTATATTGATGCAGGGACATGTAATCAATGCAAAGTAAGAATTGTGTAGTGCAGAGTAGTGGGTAAAGTCCTTATTTGAAAGGTATGTAGAGCATCAAGTGCCTATCAAGTGGCATTGTAAATGCAAGGCCCTAAGCCTCTGATGGTAACTATACTGAAAATAAGATTTCCCAGATGAGTAATCTAGATGTGGATCAAGGGCTATGTTAAAGTTTCCTCCAAGGTGGGTACAACCAGGCCGGTCCAAGACATTGTGCTGACTGGCTCCAAGGATGAAATGCTGCCCCCCCCAAACCGCACCCACTAAACAAGCAGACCTCACACCCACGAGAGAGCCTAACCTCCAATCGCGGGACACAAAGTGAGGGAAAAATATATTGCTGGGTATGCCTCAGTTCACAGCACCTTATCTTTTCCTCATAGTGTGTCAAAACAAAGTATATTGCCTGGTATTCAGCAGTTCACTGTTAAATGTGGCATACCAGGCAAAATACTTTATTTTGCTACACTTTGAGGGAAAGACAAGGTGTTCACATCCAGTCCAACAGGAACGCCATACAGACACTGTGGTCTCATGACAGCAGCTGAGAGATACTCCGCAGGCCAGAGTTCACCACTCTTATCTTGGGCAAATAGCTCCGGCAACACTCCTGGTATATACCTTTCCTCTACCCAGACTGTTCCTACCCCACCAAAAAACAAGTATATGTCTTCCTAGTGCCAAGTCTCTTGCACCTGAGAAAGGTTCTTCCCCAGAACACATGTGACCCTCCTCCATGAGATTTCTCCTGACTAAGTAATCCTTCTATTAAAGACAGCAATTATATAGATATATCTGACTGCTGTATGATGGACTCCTACTTAGGTAAGTGCTTCTGTTATCCATAATAATTATATAGGTTCCGTTAAGAGCCTTGATACTTGCAGAGCATTTCTCATTCCTGCTAAGCTGATTCCTACGAGCTGCTTAACCTGTTCAGTGCTGGCATACTTCTTGTGAACCGTTATACTTCTAGCTGAGCCTATTCCTGGTTACCACTACTACTGCCGAGCTGGCCGCTTGTACGCTCATTTAGACGGCAGCTCCATCCTCCAACTAGCAGAGTAGTCGGTATTGATTACCGCGTCCTGTGTGGCGCTATTGGCTTCAGTATTGTCTCCGGTTTACGCCTGTGGGGGCTATTGGTTCACCTCTTGTGCAGCACAGAGTGGCCTCTGGTGTACGCCCGTGGGGGCTATTGGCCATCTCCAGCGTTTCAGCAGTCTCAGTATAACGCCCGTGGGGGCTTTTGGCTTAAGCTCTTGCAGGTTTCTCTGGTATACGCCCGTGGGGACTAAAGGCTTGAAGCACTGTATTGCTGGTTTCCTCTATTACGCCCGTGGGGGCTATTGGCCAGTTCTTGTGATCTAGCAGTCTCCATTAGGAACGCCCGTGGGGGCTACCGACTCTGCACTAACTTCCATTGTGGTCTTCATCGCTACGCCCGGAGGGGCTATGCGCCGCTATCATCTAAGGCAGTACTGATTGTGCATTCAGCCTCCTGTGCATTACCATCTGCAGATATATCACCACCTTGGGCATGCCAAACTCCATTATTGAGACTGACTTAGTTGTATTAACCCTTGAGTAGCCTGGCTACTGTTTCCTATCAGTAAAGTTACCATTACTTTCCTGTTCACCTACTGCTTTGTTATTGCTATTGCTCGCTTTCCCTATTGTCGCCTGTAGAGGGCGTTCCTTGTTATTTCTTTTTATTTAATAAACTGTGTTTTATTTTACCGGTTGGTCTGAGTGTCTTGAAAACCGTTACAGTTCACTAGGTTGACCAAGGAGGAGAGGGCTCATCGTCGCAGACAGGGCCTCTGTCTGTGTTGTGGTCAAGCTGGGCATGTGTTGCATTCCTGCCCTACACGGCTGGGAAACGAACGCACCTAGGGTACCTTGGGGAACAGGCCCTAGATGGCGTCCAGACGTCCCTAGATCCCGCTAATCAGAAACCCACTATCCAAGCTGTGATTTCCTGGGCAGAAATCTCGGTGGAGGTTCTGGCCCTAGTGGATTCCGGCACAGCTGGGTACTTTATGGACAGCTCTTTAGCTGAGTTACACAAGATTCCACTGGTTAAGAAGGAAGCTTCCTTGGCTATTGAAGCCATTGATGGCAGGCCATTAGTACCAGCTCTTATTACTATGGAAACCATACCACTGTCTATGTGCACTGGGGCGCTCCACACCGAGAAACTACGATTTCAGATCATCCAGTCTGCCCACCATACAGTAATCCTGGGTTTCCCATGGCTCCATTTGCACAATCCTAGGTTTAATTGGCGAAATTGTGAAATTATGGCCTGGTCTGAATACTGTAAGATGCATTGCATTTCCCACCCTATCAAGATTATGTGTACCTCCCCCTCTGTGCCAGCTGAGTACCAACAATTCAGTGACGTTTTTAGCAAGGGGGAGGCTAGTGCTTTGCCGGTTCATAGGTTCTACAATTGCGCTATTGATCTGCCTCCTGGCGCCGTTCCTCCTCCGGGCAGGACATATCCGTTGTCCTGTGAGGAGAATAGGGCCATGGAGGAATACATTTCAGATGCCCTTGAGAGGGGTATTATCAGAAAGTCATCCTTGCCCGCGGGGGCTGTTTTTTTCTTCATCAAATAGAAGAATGGCGAGTTACGACCCTGTATCGATTATCGTGGCTTGAATAAGCTCATGGCCAAAAACGCATACCCGATACCACTCATCACAGAACTGTTTAACAGGTTAAAGGGCTCCTCCATTTTCACCAAATTGGACTTACGTGCAGCATATAACCTGATTAGGATAAGAGCCGGTGATGAGTGGAAAACAGCGTTTAATACTAAATCCAGACACAATGAATACCTGGTAATGCCACTTGGGCTGTGTAACGCTCCCTCAGTGTTCCAGGAGTTTATTAATGACATTTTACGTGACTTGCTTGTGGTTTATCTCGATGATATTCTTATACACTCATCCAACCTGTCGCAACACATCAAAGATGTGTCTACAGTTCTGCTTAGACTCAGAGAAAACAAACTTTACTGTAAGATCGAGAAGTGCGAGTTTCACAAGCCTATGGTCCCTTTTCTAGGCTTTGTGATCTCCAAAGATGGCATTGCAATGGACAAGGAGAAGCTGGCAGTGGTCCTGGAGTGGACTGAGGCCTTGTGGGTTTTTCTCCAAAAAATTATCCAGAGCACAGAGCCATTACGAGACTGGGGACAGAGAGCTGTTGGCAATCATTCTAGCCCTTAAGGAATGGCGACACCTGCTTGAGGGTACTAGAATGCCAGTATTGATTTTGACTGACCGTAAAAATTTAATATACCTTTCTGAGGCTAAGAGATTGTCCTCTCGACAGGGTAGATGGGCCCTGTTTCTGTCCCGTTTTAATTTTATTGTATCCTACTTACCTGGTTCCAAGAACGCTAGAGCAGATGCTCTGTCCAGGCAATTTTGTCCTGAAACTGAGGTTGATGAAGCTCCAGTACCCATTATTCAACCAGATCGCATTTTGGCCACCGTGCGTACTAGCATTACCTCACCATTGGGGGAGGAGATTCTTGCTACCCAGGCTACCACACCCCCTGATACCCCGGTGGGCAAGTGTTTTGTGGCCGAACCGTTCCGTACCCGCCTACTCGAAACATACCATGCATCTCGGGCAGCTGGGCATGTAGGCAGGGACCAGTTGATCTGGTCCCTTTCTCAGTTATTTTCGCGGCCTTCCTTACGCGCTTATACGGCAGCTTGCACTATTTGTGCCCAGGCAAAATCCCCTAGGCACCTCCCGGTTGGCCTACTTCAACCAGTACCTAATGGCGAGCATCCCTGGTCCTATGTCTCGATTGACTTTCTGGAAGATTTGCCGGTGTCTAGGGGATATTAATTTATTCTGATGGTGGTCGACAGATTCTCTAAGATGGCACACTTTGTGCCCCTTCCTGGCCTTCCCTCTGCCCGGGAATTGGCTATTGTCTTTGCCCGTGAAGTATTTCGGTTGCATGGTGTACCCAGGGTGCTGGTGTCAGACCGAGGGAGCCAGTTTGTGTCCAGGTTTTGAAGGGCATTCTGTGATCAGATAGGCATACAACTATCCTTTTCTTCTGCCTACCATCCCCAGACCAATGGGGCCGCCGATCGTGCCAATCAAGGATTGGAACAATTTCTACGCTGTTTTGTGTCCGATCATCATGACAATTGGGCCGACCTGTTGCCGTGGGCAGAGTTCACCAGGAATTGTGCGGTTAATTCATCGTCCGGGAGCTCCCTGTTTCTCATCAATTATGGGTTTCAACCATGCCTGCTCCCGGACTCATTTCAGACACAGCAAATTCCAGCTCTACATGAGCATATGGAGCAGCTCCGATCCACTTGGGCATAGGTACAGAGGACCCTCAGTGCTTCGTTCCAGCGTTATCAGCTGTCACGGTTTGTTATGACTCTCAGACACAAAGTTAGGTAAAAACACAACTTTATTGAAAATAATTTAAAAAATGATCCCTTAGGATTCCAACATGACATACAACATACAATAATTGAGAGATACGGATTACAGGCTCTACCGGTCTTGCCAATATACCGGGCAAGACAGCCAGTTAATCTAATACAATAGGCTCTACCGGCCTTGCCAATACCGGGTAAGGCAACCTGCAGATGGAATATGTACCAGGTTCTACCGGCCTTACCAATACCGGGTAAGGCAGCCCAAAGGAGCTTGCGTAGGCTCTACCGGTCTTGCCAATACACAGGGCAAGACAGCCAGATATACTAAACAATAGGCTCTACCGGCCTTGCCAATACCAGGTAAGGCAACCTGCAGATGGAATATGTACCAGGTTCTACCGGCCTTACCAATACCGGGCAAGGCAGCCCAAAAGAGCTTTGCGAAGGCTCTACTGGCCTTACCAATACCGGGCAAGGCAGCCCAAAGGAACTCACTCTAGGAACTCCCAACAGAGAGTACGTTTTTAATGCTCTTCGAGCAAACCAGCGTCCACACGCTGGAACCAACAGTAATGTGTGTAACCGCAAGGCTTTGAAGCAAACTAGTGTCCGTACGCTGAAACCAACAGTAATTCGTATAGCCGCAAGACTTTGGAGCAAACCAGCGTCCGCACGCTGGAACCAACAGAAAACGTATAGCCACAAGGCTTTGGAGCAAACCAACGTCCGCACGCTGGAACCAACAGTAATTCGTATAGCCGCAAGGCTTTGGAGCAAACCAGCGTCCGCACGCTGGAACCAACAGTAATGTGGATAGCCGCAAGGCTTTGGAGCAAACCAGCGTCCGCACGCTGGAACCAACAGTAATGTGTATAGCCGCAAGGCTTAGGAGCAAACCAGCGTCCGCACGCTGGAACCAACAGTAATGTGTATAGCCGCAAGGCTTTGGAGCAAACCAGCGTCCGCACGCTGGAACCAACAGTAATGTGGATAGCCGCAAGGCTTTGGAGCAAACCAGCGTCCGCACGCTGGAACCAACAGTAATGTGTATAGCCGCAAGGCTTTGGAGCAAACCAGCGCCAGCACGCTGGGACCAACAGTTGTTCGTGAAGCTACAAAGCTGGAATAAACCCGCGTCCGCATGCTGGGGCTAAGAATATCGCCAAAGCGACCAGGCGTCAGGGATACATCTGGCTGGACAAGAGACAACAGGAACTCGCAGGAAACCAAGCAATCAGGAAGTCTCAGTGAAGGCGATCAGCAGGAAACATCAACCTCTCAATACTAAGCCGGAACCACTCTGGAACAACTCTGCAGACAGGAGACTCAGGAACAAGTTGTATTCTGGAACTCAGGAACACAGCTACAGGTAATAACGAATACTGGAACATGGCCAAGGCTAAAGTGGTCAGAGACACCACGAAAGGGCCACCAGGTTTAAAAAGACAGACTGAGGCGGGATAAGGACAGACAACCAATAGGAGCCCCCTAATGGTGACTGACAAGGAAGTGCAACAATCACGGGCACCGTGATATCAGCGTCACGCTAATCGCAGACAGCTGCCGGCGGTCTCCTTCCAGGTTGGGGACAGGGTATGGCTTTCCTCCAGAAACCTTAAGCTGCAAGTTCCATGTAATAAGTTGGCTCCTCGGTTTATCGGTCCCTTTAAGGTTATCCGCAAGATTAACCCAGTTTCTTATGCCTTGGATCTACCAGCATCTCTGCAATTCATAATGTGTTCCATGTAACCCTGCTGAAGCCTCTGGTTTGCAACCGTTACACTACTACTCTTGTGGTTCCCGGGCCTGTGCAGGTACAAGGTCGGGACGAATACGAAGTACAAAACATAACTGATTCCAGGAGATTTAGAGGAAAGTTGCAATATTTGGTTCACTGGAAGGGCTATGGCCCTGAAGAACGTTCCTGGGTTGACCAGAGTGACCTCCATGCTCCCAGATTGTTGCACGGATTTCATGCTAAGTACCCTCAGAAGCCGGCTCCCTCCTCTCGGAGGGGGGGGGTCTTTGAGAAGGGTGTACTATCACGGTGCCCGTGTATTTTGGCGACATTTTGACACTAGATGCCTGATGCTTTCTTATTGACTAAGTGTTATGGCTCCACCCAGTGGTAGCCTTTAAGTACTGTGCTTTGTCACTAATGCAGGGCCCTTTCGTGGTGTTTCCATTTCTTTGTGCTTGCTGCCGTTATCGTGTGATTTCCAGTGTATGACCCGGACTGCCTGACTACTCTCTCTCTGATCCTGTTCCTGCTCCGTGTACCGACCCGGCCTGGCTGACGTTCCTGCTCTGTGATTCAACTTGGATGGGCTGACGTTCCTGCTCCGTGTACCGACCCAGCCTGGCTGACATTTCTGCTCCGTGTATCGACTTGGATTGGCTGACATTCCTGCTCCGTGTTCCGACCTGGCCTGGCTGACGTTCCTGTCCGTGCTTTGACCGTAGTGGCTTCCATTCCTGCTCCTGTGCCTCCAGTCTGTTGTACTACCATGTCCGGTAGTGAGTTACTACTGTGCTCTGCCTTGAGCGTATTGACCCAGTTGGTTGCCTCGTGTACTGCATTACCGTTCCGTGACTGCGACCCATTAGTGCCTTGCTGCCTCCTTGCTCCATACCCAGGGTTACGCTCAGCTCGTTGCACCCTATACGCCTGCCTTGTTATCAGTTGTCACTGGGGTTGGTCTCCCGGGCACCTCAGTTAGTCTCCGCTCCTGTTTACCGTTTAACAGCCAAGTGCCTGTTACCAGTGCCTTCAGGTACTCACCCGGGTAGGAGCTTTACTATTGGCACTACATACGCTGGCTTGTCAATCCACCATATCGAGGTTGGTCTCTTGGGCTCCTCAGTCGGCTCTGTCACCCAGCAGTTGCCATCAAGCCTGGCGTATTAACATCATTGTCCGGTACCGTTACAGTGGGTCGCAGTGTGTGTATATACAGGGCGTTTCGTTGTTCCTCCGGTTGCAGTATCACTATAATCTGTGTTATCTGTGTTCCCTCCAGGGCCTCATTCAACCTTCCTGAGCTAGTCGCTATTTTGGCACTTATCAGCATTTGAGTGCTTCCTGGGCCTCGCTATTAGGGCCTCCCAGTGTCCTGGCCTAACAGCATTAACCATTTGTGTCTCACTGAATCACACGAACTGTTCCCGACCTGTGTCAGTATATTTACTACTTGTGATATATGTATACTGGACCCGTGTTGGCTATTGTGTTTTAGTAACCTGTCCTGTGTCAGTTCCGTTTGTACTACTACTGGACCCGCGAGGGTTACTTTATTCTGCTAATTCAATAAAACTGTGTTTTACCAAATTGCCTGTCTCTGAGTGTACTGAAAACTGTTACAAAAGTCTATTGAGAAATGAGACCAAGGACGTTCACCATTGGGTATAGGTTGGAGCAGGCCCACCGGAAGGTGTCTAGGGGACTTGGCATGGGCACACGTCGAACAAGCTGCTGTGAATGAGGTGCAGTCAGCACGCAAGGAAGGCCACCAGAACAACTGTAAGAGAGAACAGATCAACTGATTCTT
The DNA here is from genome assembly GCA_037306005.1 of Rhinophrynus dorsalis. Lineage (NCBI taxonomy): Eukaryota > Metazoa > Chordata > Amphibia > Anura > Rhinophrynidae > Rhinophrynus > Rhinophrynus dorsalis. The sequence goes on from CM074718.1 coordinate 520,228,520, forward strand.
GCCAACGTGACCAGCAGCCTCAGATGCGTGATAGGTTTCAAGTAGACAGGTATGGAAGAGTTCGGCTACGAAACATTTGCCTACTGGGGTATCAGGTGGTGCAGCAGCTTGGTTAACGAGAATCTCCTCCCCCAGAGGTGAAATAATGCTGGTTCGTAAGGTGGCTAAAATGTGATCAGGCTGAATGATAGGTACTGGAGTCTCATCTCTCTCAGTGTCTGGGTTGAATTGCCTAGACAGGGCATCTGCCCTAACATTCTTGGAACCGGGCAAATAGGATACATTAAAATTAAAGCGGGACAAAAACAAAGCCCATCTAGCCTGACGAGAGGACAATCTCTTAGCCTCAGAAAGGTACATTAAGTTTTTATGATCAGTCAAGATCAGTACCGGGGTTCTGGTAAACTCAAGCAGGTGTCGCCATTCTTTGAGGGCAAGGATAATTGCCAAAAGCTCTCTGTCCCCAATCTCTGAGCGCTAGACAATTTCTTTGAGAAAAATCCACAAGGCCTTAACATACTCCCAGGGTCCAGACGCTGAGACAATACAAAAACAAAGCCCATCTAGCCTGACGAGAGGACAATCTCTTAGCCTCAGAAAGGTACATTAAGTTTTTATGATCAGTCAAGATCAGTACCGGGGTTCTGGTAAACTCAAGCAGGTGTCGCCATTCTTTGAGGGCAAGGATAATTGCCAAAAGCTCTCTGTCCCCAATCTCTGAGCGCTAGACAATTTCTTTGAGAAAAATCCACAAGGCCTTAACATACTCCCAGGGTCCAGGCGCTGAGACAATACTGCCCCTACCCCGGACTCAGAGGCATCGACCTCCAGAGTGAATGGAAGGGAGGGATTGGGGTGGGACAGTACAGGAGCAGAAGCAAATGCGGATTTTAGTGTTACAAAAGCTTGTTCAGCTTCCTGAAACCATTGGGAGGGATCTGCACCCTTGTGCATCAAATCAGACAGTGGTTTCACAATCGTGGAAAAGTTCCTAATGAATTTCCTATAATAATTGGCAAAACCGATAAAACGTTGAATAGCCTTGAGCCTCTTAGGACGTGGCCACTGCAGGACTGCTGCCAGCTTATCCTTGTCCATCGCAATGTCATCTTTAGAAATAACGAAGCCCAGAAATGGCACCATGGGCTTATGGAATTCGCATTTCTGTGCGAGACCCTTGCTGGATCTCCATACGTTTTTTGCAGCAGAGGCGACTCTCCCAGGACCTTCAAATACCCTACGAAATGCCCTTAAAAACTCACTGAAGTTCCTTGTACATGGTTTTGCAGCCTCCCACAGTGGATTTGCCCACGCCAGGGCTCTGCCCGTCAGCAATGAAATCATGAAGCCCACCTTACTGCGGTCGCTAGGAAAGGCTTGAGGGGTTAATTCTAGGAAGATTTCCAACTGATTAATGAACCCTCTGTACAGGGTGGGTTCGCCATCGTACCTTAGAGGTAGTGGGGCTGTAGCAGCCAACCCTCTGTTCGAGTTAGTTTGCAACAAGGACTGAGCTCCCGGTGTCGAAACGGGGGAGACTACTGGGGCTGGTACTGGTTTATCCAAGTGTGCCGTGAGCTCAAGAATTGTTTGAACTAGACTTGTGCACGGGCAAAATTTTCGGTAAAATTCAAATTCAGACTAATTTTTTTTTTCTAATTTGGATGATCCTAATTTCGGACCGGGCCTATTCGATTCGAACGAAATTCTGATCCATTCCGAATTATTCGGCCGAATTTAACATGGGTTAAATTATAGTACTGCGCCTCCGTGCACACTGCTATCATTCTTTGCAGACAGGGTGTGCATTTAGAAAAAGATCCATCCCAAAAACGGACGTTGTCGTACATTGCCATTCTGTGCATGTCATCTCTACTCCAGCATGGGATGCCAGTCACAATGCAAACGTCGAACATCGAGAACCCATGCCTGTCATTCAATTTAGCATGTTCGAACATCGAAACCACATGCCTGTCCTTCAATATAGCATATGTTCGAACATCAAAAACCCATGCCTGTCATTCAATTTAGCATATGCTCGAACATCGAAAACCCATGCCTGTCACATCCTACTCAACATAAGTGGTCGACTCGAACATGGACAAACTACATATCACATTCTATGTTAGTACATGGATAAAGATTAAGGTTTCAATTTCTGGTACCAGCCTCCTACCCTACTGTCCCTCTTTAGTACCCAAATTCCTCTCTCGTTTTCCTATCCTGATTTCCCCTCATATCAGATAAGTCTATGTGTATATACATTGTAGTGTTTCATACTACATCAAGAATAAACATCAATGATTGTAATGTGATAGATGTAATGTGTTAAAAAGAAAAATTGAGACATTCTGTTGTGAACAAACTGCAACACAGGAGAGAAATTTAAAAAAAAATGCTTGACATCTATACAGCATTGTCTTAGTATAGCAATATCACCGTTTTCCATGAGTGTGCACTACAGGGCTCTACGGTAATTGCTGGGCATTTCCCAACGTCATAATCAGGGGATGATGGGAGTTGTATTCTAACTACTGTTAGGAAACACATAAGTGATGCACATTCATCTCCCACCTAGAAATTATTTACACACGAGGCAACTCCCCCAAGTAATACCTAGCCCCTTTCCAAGTGAAAGGACTTCCGGAAAGGCTTCAGATCTCTTAGTGACTCACCTGTTATTGCCAGTCAGCGGGACCCGGAGAGTAGGAGGGGGTGATGCTATGGCTGCAGATTAAGTCTGGCACAGTGCTCTTAGTTGGCCACTTGTCACAATGTTGAAGCTCAGCCCGGCCAGCACCTTCCAGGTGGAGACACCTCACAGCAATCCTGTTCAGGACACATCATGCACTGTCGTGCACTCATACTAGGGATCCCAAATGTTTAGACTCATTTTGTACAGGGGGCACCCTCCTGTATTTGTAAAACCTCTCTAGCAAATCTGGGACGGTAGACCTATTTACTCAAGTCTTGACTTTAGGTGGGCGATAAACAATACAAAATAGGCATAATGTTTGACTATCACATAATTCACGTCACTGAGGCAGCCAACAGGCATCGCCACTGAGTGAGCATAGGGCTGCCCGGCTGCTGACAGTCACAATGATGGGACACCCTGCAACACAGAACTGGCGGAAGCGCACAAAATAAACATGCTATGGGACGGCAAATTGCCGCCCCTGTCAAAGTGCCGCCTGGGACCATGGACCCACTGGGACCCATGTAAGGGCCGTATCACAGTGCCTGTGATTCCTGTCACTCTCAGTTGTGGCTGGCACTGATTTGCTAACTGAGTTTGACCCGCCTCCTGATGACCTTTTTATACCTGGCTATCACATCTGTCAGATGCCCTTTCGTGGTGTTCCTGAGCCAGTAGTGCTGTTGCTGTGTTCCTGTATTCTGAGTTCCTGTGTACCGATTCGGCTTGTCCTGACAATTCTCCAGTGTACCTGCTTGTGTATGACCCAGCTCGTCTGCGTACCACCCTTGGATCCTGACCCGGCTAGACTGACGTTCCTGCTCGTGTATGACCCGGCTTGTATGACTGCCTCCTACGTGCTCCGACCCGGCCCGGCTGACTTCCTGCTCCGAAGATCGACTTCCAGCTTGTTCCAGTGACCTGCGTTTCAGTTGTCGCTGCCGCGACATTTCCAGTCTCTGCTGCCCGCGTCAGAGTGACTGCCTTGCCTGGTGCTTCCCTTGATTTAGTGCTGTGCCTCGTTCTTTGCGCAGAGTTGTGTGTATGCTGTGGGTCTTCCTCCCTGTGCAGAGCCTTGCAGTAGCACTGAAGCCTCGAGTAAACGTGCATTTTAACTCTTGCAGTGCTGCCTCGAATTCACTCTCGCTATCTCCTGTACGAGCCTCGTTACCCGTGATACTGCTGCTGAGTTGGCCGCTCTCCGTCAGCAACTCTAGTCCACCATTGCAGAGTGTTCACATAGTTGGGCCGTTTGGGCGCTTAAGGCTCTCCGGTATTGGCTACCGACGATATCATTTGACACAGAGTGTTGGCAGAAAGGCTTCAGTGTTGGCTTATCCGGTACTACGCCCGAGGGGGCTAGTGGCTCTTGCTCTCTTACTCCAGCATTCGATTACACTTCAGGAGGCTGTTAGCTCTTGCACCGCCGGCCGGTTTCCGTTACGCCCGTGGGGGCTATTGGCACTTGCAGAAACGAAAGCAGTTCCTGTAACTACGCCCGTGGGGGCTAAGTTGTTTCCCTTCCTGCTTACTATCCAACACCTTGGCAAGGCAGCTCTATTCTCAGCACTTGATGAACTTTGTCTATACAGCACAGCCCTTTTAACATCCAGGGCGTGTCAAACCTCCACATCTGAGACAGACTGTTATATGGACATTAACCCCTTGGGGGTCAATATCATCCTAGTGCATACTGTTTTGCATTTATGTCTTTTGTGCTATTACCATTGTAAATATCTCAGTTTACTTACCTGTGTATTACCTACCGCCCCTAGAGGACGTACTTGTGCCTTATTCACTTTAATAAAGTGTGTTTTATTTTCACTTATTTGGTCTGAGAGTCCTAAAAAACCGTGACAGTCCGGCCCTGTATTCGAACAAATACCTAACATTTTTTTATATTTTGCACAGGAACAAATATTACTCGCTCTTGCAGTGGCAATAACTGGAACTAATGCTGGCTGCCTACCTATGCCTAGCCTAATGCTACCTGCCTGCCTACACAACAACTGGACACTCTCTAATCTCTTCTTCTCTCTCTGAGCTCCAACAACACAATGAGGAAATGCAGGCTGTCTGTCTGTGTGACTGTGTCATTAGTCCAACCCCCATCATGAAACGAAGAAGACAAAAGAGGGAAGTAGTGCATGAAACGGAGAATGGAATTGGACTAGAGACATGGAGGGAAAATTATGGAGGGAAAGTAATTGAGCGCGCACAGGAAGTACAAAAAAGTCCTGGTCAAAAGTAGTCAAAACTTTTGGAAATGTGTCGATTGCTGAAACTTCCGAAAATTTCGACGAATTTTGGCCCTGGGCTGTTCGGAGTCGGATCATTGACCCTTGAGTTTCGGATTGGCCGAATGTCTCCGAAAGACCCCATTTTCGACGAAATCCGAATGTCTCCGAATTAATTCGCACAAGTCTAGTTTGAACAGCCAACGCCAACTGGTCCAAACACTGCTCATGTAAATCCATCCTCCAAAGGATACTTTATGCATTACCGTCACCTGTACCGTCTGAGGTCATGGCCCTTTCGTACTGTTATGGTTCAGTACACTCAGAAACGGAAGGTCTTGGTAAAACACTATTTTATTTGCACACAATGAATAACAGTTACCCTCGCGGGTCCAGCATACAGAAAAACGGTGAACTGACACAGGACAGGTTACAATGGTATGATTAACCCACACGGGTCCAGTATGTAGAACAAATATACAATACTGACACAGGTCAGGTAAATCACATATGATACAGTGTAAATATGACAAAGTGATACTTATTAGGCCAATGACAGAATTGGTCCTGATGTTGGGAGGCCCAATGTAACTCTCTATGCAGAGAGTAACAACAGCGACTGGCAAGTATGCAACAGCTTAAGCCAGTGTAGATCTGGCTAAGGCAACATAGGAGGAAGGCTGCCAACGTGAACGCCCACCGGAGACTTCAAACGTGAGTCAGTGCTAGTGCCATAGGATAACGTCCACCCAACTGAGACTTCAAATACATATACGAATGCCCAGCACCACCCCTGAAGGGGTTAACGAATGCTCCGGTCTGCAGATGGGAAGTAACCTGAGGTGCCCAACTGAACCCAACCTCAGGAAAGGCAGAAACAGACCAAGCGAACGTGGTGCAAATTGGAATCAACAGGAGGATAACACAGGCACTATGAGTAAGAGGGTCACAGACTGAACTACGTATGTGGAAGTGGACAACCGGAGCTCTGGCAAGACCACTGAAGCATGACCAACAGTAAGAACAGAGAGACTGGCAAGCAGGAACAGTACAGGAACAGGAACTTCAGCCCAGCTGGGTCAGTACACGGAGCAGGAACATCAACCAAGCCGATTCGATACACGGAGCAGGATCGCCAAACAAGCCGGGTCGGTACACGGAGCAGGATCACCAGTCAAGCCGAGTCGGTACACTGAGCAGGAACGACAGCCAGGCCAGGTCAATACAGGAAGCAGGAACGTCAGCCAATCCGGGTCGGTACACAGAGCAGGAACAGTAAACCGGCAGAGTAGTCAAACAGTCCGGGTCATACACTGGTATCAACGAGAGTACACGGAACAAGCGCTAGGCAACGGATACACCACGAAAGGGCAACCCATAAGTGCCAGCCCAATGTATTTAAAGGCTGTCCCTGGGAGGAGCTAGACAGCGCAGCCAATAAAAAGGCATCAGGAAGTAAACATGTCAAAATGTAGTTGATATCACAGGCACGTGATACTCCTTCCATTCGAAACAGGATGTAATGCCATCCCCCTTTGTGGCATGAATTGCAGGATCAACAAATATAGGGACCTTGAGAAAGTGCCTGCATGGAGAATGTCCCACCAGCAGAAACTTTGGTAAATTTGGACTCACTGGGATGTCTCGAGGTATACCTCCTAAGAGACGCGCTGTCTCCCACACTACCTCACCTCCTTCTCATAACGCACTCTGTTGATTGGTAGAATTCCTCCCCACACAGTGGTTCTATGCTGACCCCCCTAATTGAGAGACATTCAACGGAAAAGGTGCATACGATGATTACTTGAAGTGCAGCTGTCCCCACCATGTACTTTATACCCTTCTATTTCTTTACTACCTGTTCTTGTTTTCTCTTACTCCTCTCTCAGGAGGACCTCATACTTCACTTCTTACTTTCTCATAGTGGACCGAGTGGTAGGTGTGATCCCTTCACATACCATGTCCAGCATTTGATACTTCCCTCGTCATTGTTTTAAGCCCACGAGAGGATGCTTTGAGGACCACCTCACTCACATTTGTAGGAATCTTCTGGTTTTTCTTTATATGCTTCTGAAAGATGTTTGGTTACTGTTTCTCAGACGTCAGTACTCATATGAGATTTAAAGCAGGACTACCACCCGGCACAATCTTTAGCTTCACTATAGGTCCCCATCTGGCGACTAGCTGCTTAGTAGCGCTAGTCGCCAGAATAATTACCTTATTTAAAAGATTTCTGCTCTCTTCCATGGGTGACAGGCAGGACGGAGCGCGGACATCTTGCCATTGTGACGTCCGCGTGCCTGTGCTGTCTGTTCCAGCCGGAGCCAAATGGCTCCTAGCAATGCCTCTTAGACCCCGCTGGGACTGACAGCGCAGGCACGCGGATGTCACAATGGCAAGATGTCCGTGCTCCGTCCTGCCTGTCACCCATGGAAGAGAGCACAAATCTATTAAATAAGGTAATTATTCTGGCGACTAGCGCTACTAAGCAGCTAGTCACCAGATGGGGACTTAGTGAAGCTAAAGATTATGTCGGGTGGTAGTTACGCTTTAATAGTCTACAACCATCCCTTTATATTGACCGTCTTGTCTCGTTATAGTATTCCATCACTGTAACGTTTTTTTAAGACACTCAGACCAGGGGTGAGATAAAACACAGTTTTATTAAAAAGAAAAATAAGGCAAATGATCGCCCTCTACAGGCAACACAAAATAATAACAAGACAATAATAGATATGCCCCCACAGGCCCAGTATACAGAAATAAGAGTATTACATATACTGTCTCAGGACAGGCACATGAGAGAAACCCCGAGAGGGGTTAAAAGTACAAATGAACAGTCTCAGTTGTGGAGTCTGGCACGCCCAAGGTGTTAATTGGAAGCAGTAAGTGTAGCTGGAATCACATTTATAGTACTGAGAGATGCTACTGCTAGGCCATGCGTGACCAGAGGTAATATCAGCAACGCAGTACCCAGAATAGCCCCCACGGGCGTAACCAAGGGTACGACTGACACTGCAAGTGCTTGAGCAGTTAGCTGCCACGGGCGTCACCACAGTTTGACCTGAACTGCAAGAGCTGCAAATAGCCCCCACGGGCGTACAACGGAGACCAGCGGAACGGAGGTAATGAGCCAATAGCCCCCACGGGCGTAACCTAGTCAACCTGCAAGAACTTTTGAGCCAATAGCCCCCACGGGCGTAACAACGGGCCATATATGCTGCAACGGAGAAGCCAATAGCCCTTCACCCTCAGTACATTAGCTTGTGCCTTCAGCCTCAATGGTGTTAATGTCAACGTTAGAGCCTACTAGCGCCCTACCGGAACCGTTACCGACAGCACTACTCCGCAATGGTGTATTGAGCCGTCGACCAACCAGAGCATAAGCGACCAGCTCAGCAGAAGTAATGCAAGAGAGAGGCTCTATACCAGTGAAAGAGGCTAGCGAAAGGTAATGCGGCACAGCTAGGGTTAAATGCAGCTTTTACGGATCGGAGGCTCAGAGAAGCGTGTAAATTCTGCAAGCGATACGGAGGCTCAGGGCAGCAACAAAACTCTGCAGTCAGGTAATACTCAGCACTGGGAGCAAGCAAGCCCGGACAGGAGCAGGTCACACAATCAGCCAGGCAAGCGGCAGTGGCAGGAGTCACAATGTCGCCACAGCGACAACCGGAGAGGAGAGCAGGAACTAGCTGGATACCGGAACAGTCCGTTAACAGGTCACGTAGCAGGAAGTCAGCCAAGCCGGGTCGGATCATGGAGAGGGTACTCATACAAGCCAGGTCAATCACGAGCAGGAACGTCAGCCAAGCCGGGTCGGATCACGGAGCGGGTAGTCAGACGAGCTGGGTCAATCACGAGCAGGAACACAGGAACGTAGTCAAGATGGGCCAAATCGGTACACGGAAAACCAGAACACAGGAACTCAGCAACAGCAACACTGGCTCTGAAACACCACGAAAGGGCACCTGACAAGTGTCACGGTCGGGCATAAAAAGGTCACCAGGGGCGGGCCAAACCAGTATAGCAAATCAGCATACAACACAAGCAAGAGTGACAGAAAGGATCACAGGCACTGTGATGTTACCCCCATCTCAAAGACCCCCTCTCCCCGCAGGAGGTCTGGGTTTCTGAGGATATTTAGAGTGGAAGTTGCGCAAAAGTCTAGGCGCATGGAGGTCCTTTTGGTCAACCCAAGAACGTTCCTCAGGACCACAGCCCTTCCAGTGGACCAAATATTGCAACTTTCCTCTAAATCTCCTGGAGTCAATGATACTCTGAACCTCATACTCCTCTTGGCCCTGAACGTCCACCGGCCCAGGAATCACTGGTGCAGTAGTGTAACGGTTGCAGACCAATGGTTTCAAAAGAGACACATGGAACACATTATGAATATGCATAGAGGATGGAAGTTCCAATGCATAAGAAACCGGATTAACCTTGCGGATGATCTTAAAGGGCCCAATGACCCGGGGAGCCAACTTATTGGAGGGCACCTGCAAATTGAGGTTTCTGGAGGAGAGCCATACCCTATCCCCTACCTGAAATGAGACCGCTGGTAGCCGTCTGCGATTAGCGTGCCGCGGATGACGCTGAAATGACTGACTGAGGGACCTCTGAACCTGTGCCCATGTGGAACGAAGTTGCGCCATATGCTCATCTAGCACAGGAATCTGTTGTGCCTGAAATTAGTCCGGAAGCAGGCAAGGCTGGAACCCATAATGAATGAGAAATGGGGAGCTCCCGGACGATGAATTAACCGCACAGTTCCTGGCAAACTCTGCCCATGGCAACAGGTCGGCCCAATTATCATGATGATCGGTAACAAAGCAACGCAGGAACTGTTCTAGTCCCTGATTGGCATGCTCAGCGGCCCCATTGGTCTGGAGATGGTAGGCAGAGGAGCAGGACAATTGGATGCCCATCTGACCACAAAATGCCCTCCAAAACCTGGATACAAACTGGCTCCCACGGTCAGAAACAATCACTCTGGGCACCCCGTGCAGGCGGAACACCTCCCTGGCAAAGACTACAGCCAATTCCTGAGCCGATGGAAGACCATTGAGAGGCACGAAATGAGCCATTTTAGAGAACCTATCGACCACCATAAGGATGAACGTATACCCCCTAGAGACTGGTAATTCTCCCAAAAAGTCGATAGATATGTGAGACCATGGACGTTCGCCATTAGGCACTGGTTGAAGTAAGCCCACTGGGAGATGTCTTGGGGTCTTGGTACGGGCACAGGTGGTACAGGCGGCAGTAAAGTCGGAGCAATCGGCTCTAAGGGTAGGCCACCAAAACAACTGCGAAAGAGACCATATAAGTTGATCCCTCCCGATGTGCCTTAGATGAGTGGTACGTCTCCAATAGACGGGTACGCAACGGCTCTTCCACAAAGCATTTGCCAGCTGGGGTCTCAGACGGAGCCCTAGATTGAGAAGCCAAGATTTCCTCCCCCAGTGGCGAAGTTATGCAAGTACGGATATTAGCCAGGATACGATCTGGCTGAATGATAGGTACAGGGTCTTCCTCCCTCTCAGTGTCTGAAGCAAACTGTCTGGATAGAGCGTCTGCCCTAACATTCTTAGAGCCCGGAAGGTAGGACACTACAAAATTAAATCGGGACAAAAAGAGCGCCCACCTAGCTTGTCGCGAGGACAATCTCTTTGCCTCAGAGAGGTATGTCAAATTCTTGTGATCAGTAAGGATTAATACCGGGTTCTTAGTACCTTCCAATAGGTGGCACCACTCCTTAAGCGCCAAAATAATGACCAACAACTCCCTGTCGCCAATCTCATAATTGTCGGCGTTCGGCGGGGTTGCGGCGCTTCAGTGCGGGCCGTCGCGACGTAGGTCTCCGTCGGCGCCCGCCGGGAATGCGGAAGCATCGGAGCGGGCCGTCGTGACGTCAGACGTCGCCGCGTCATCCATGACGCGGAGGGGGAACTCCTCTATATAACCAAGCGTCTCAGTCTAGTCGACGCTTGGTTATTCACAGCTCCTTGCTGCTATCATTGCAAGCTGTCTCTACAGATTTGTTTCCTGCCTATAACTGACCCTTTGGCTATCCACCTGACAATTCCAAGAACTCTGCCTGTGTTTGACCCTTTGGCTATCCACCTGACCATTCTAAGAACTCTGCCTGCATTTGACCCTTTGGCTACCCACCTGACCATTCTAAGAACTCTGCCTGCATTTGACCCTTTGGCTATCCTCCTGACCATCCATTCGGAAGCTATCAGCTCTGACCTTTGGCATCCCTCCTGACTAGTCTTCTGGCTGTCCGTCCACCTTCTCCTTCCTGTTCCTTTTTGAGCCTGTGACTCAGGGGGGTCCTCAGTTTCCTGTCTGGGGCTCTCCCTCTGTCTGGGCTCTTAGTTTGGGCTCCTCCTGCTATTGGGTTCCTACTCTGCCTGAGTCCTTTCCCTCATCTGTCTACTCTCTGACTATCTGGCTTTCTGCTAGTTCTTTGTGGGGTAATTGTTTCCCATAGAGTACGGTTCAGCAAGCGTACATACCAAACCCTTTTTCTTCTTGGTACCTACAACAGTTTTCTGACAGACCATTTGGCCTCTGCAACGCCCCGGCTACCTTTCAACACTTCATTAACGATGTTTTTAAGGACCTGTTGGATGTTTTTGTTATTATCTATCTGGATGATATCCTGATTTACTCTTCAACCCTTACAGAACACAGGGAACATGTCAAGACCGTATTGACACGCCTGCGGGAGCATCGGCTTTTTGCTAAGCTAGAAAAATGCCTCTTTGAGGTCCCGGAGGTGTCATTTCTTGGTTTCATTGTGTCTCCAGGTCGTGTTACCATGGACCCTCAAAAAGTGGCAGCCATTGTACAGTGGCCAATTCCCGACTCAAAGAAGGCAGTGCAGAGGTTCGTGGGGTTTTCTAACTTCTACAGAAGGTTTATCAGAGGGTTCTCACGAATTATAGCACCTATCACGGCCCTTACTAAGCTAAATATACGTTTCCGGTGGACCGAGGCCGCTCAGAAGGCTTTCGACCGATTGAAACACATGTTCACACAGGCTCCCATCCTCCGTCAGCCCGATGTGCAGAGACCATTTATAGTTGAGGTGGATGCGTCTGACACTGCTGTGGGGGCTATTTTGTCCCAACGTTCTGGTCCCAAAGACCTTTTACACCCTGTAGCTTTCTATTCTCGGAAGCTTACCCCAGCCGAGCATAACTATGACGTCAGCAACAAGGAACTGTTGGCTATTAAGTGTGCATTAGAGGAATGGCAACATCTCTTAGAAGGGGCCTTACATCCCATAACAGTGTTCACCGACCACCGGAACCTCGAGTATCTGAGATCTGCCAGACGGCTTTGTCCTCGACAGGCTAGGTGGGCCTTGTTCTTTTCCCGGTTTTCCTTGCATATCACCTACCGGGCAGGCTCGAAGAATGGTAAGGCTGATGCCTTATCACGGATCTACCCAGAGGTCCCTTCACGGCATCAATCATCGCCTGACACCGTGCTACACCCCAGTCATTTTATGCTACTTACAGATAGCCTTCTGGACCGCATTCGCCAAAACATTGTTGATAGTCCGAACCCGGAGGGATCTGAAGACCTGACCCTATCTGGGGGCCTGCTTTTCCGGCACCAACAAGTCTTCGTGCCCAGACCCTTTCGCCAGGAAGTCCTACAGCTTTTTCACGATCACCCTACAGCAGGACACGGAGGGTATGCCAAGACCATGGACAACATACGCCGTTATTTCTGGTGGCCCAGTATGGGGAGAGACGTCCTTAACTATGTATCCACCTGTGATACTTGCGCTAGGATGAAAGACAGTCACAGCAAACCATCAGGACTACTACATCCCTTACCGGTCCCAGCAGGCCCATGGCAGGATGTCACACTGGACTTTATTTCAGATCTACCCCCGTCCAACCAACAGAACACCATACTGGTTGTGGTGGACCGTTTCACAAAGATGGCTCATTTTCTACCTACCAAAGGACTACCTACTGCTGCTCATACCGCCACTTTATTCTTGAGAGAGGTGTTCCGTCTCCACGGAGTACCTTTGTCGGTCACCTCAGATCGAGGACCCCAGTTTGTCTCAAAGTTCTGGCGTTCCTTCTGCTCCAACTTGTCCATCTCCTGTAATTTGTCTTCCGGATACCACCCAGAGACTAATGGACAAACGGAACGTACCAATCAAACTTTGGAGCAATATCTCCGCTGTTACACTACACACCTCCAGGATGATTGGTGTAGTTTCCTTCCCTTGGCAGAATTTGCATATAACTATCAAAGACACCGTTCCATCCGTTCCTCACCGTTTCATGCCCTCTATGGCTTCCATCCACGGGCTATCCCCGGGTTGCCCCCGGACCCCACTGTCCCCGATTCAGCTCTCCGTGTGCAACGATTGCAAGTCTGTCAAACCTTACTGTCCAACATACTAACGGTGGCACAAGCTTCCAACAAACGGCAGGCTGATGCTCATCGAGTGCCGAGCCCTATCTACTCAGTGGGTGACAAGGTCTGGTTATCCTCTTCCCATCTACGGCTGTCTTGCCCCACTCGGAAACTGGGTCCCCGGTTTCTTGGTCCATTTGTTGTTACCCGGATCATCAATCCTGTGGCTGTCCGGCTCGCTTTACCCGCCTCGGTAAGGGTACACCCTACCTTTCATGTGTCTCAACTAAAACCATGGAGGCCCAGCCCATTTCCGGGACGTTGCCCAGTCCGGTCCCCGCCTGTGTCTGTTCAGGGGCAGGACGAATGTGAAGTACAGAAGATCCTGGACTCCCGCTTCCGAAGAGGTAAACTCGAGTACCTGATACATTGGTCTGGTTATGGCCCGGAGGATAGATCCTGGGAACCATTGGAGAATGTACACGCTCCAGCTCTGTTGCGTTCCTTTCATCGGACTCATCCGTCTCGGCCTCGTCCCCCTTGCGTCCGGAGGCCGCTCGTTGGGGGTGGGCTATGTCGGCGTTCGGCGGGGTTGCAGCGCTTCAGTGCGGGCCGTCGCGACGTAGGTCTCCGTCGGCGCCCGCCGGGAATGCGGAAGCATCGGAGCGGGCCGTCGTGACGTCAGACGTCGCCGCGTCATCCATGACTCGGAGGGGGAACTCCTCTATATAACCAAGCGTCTCAGTCTAGTCGACACTTGGTTATTCACAGCTCCTTGCTGCTATCATTGCAAGCTGTCTCTACAGATTTGTTTCCTGCCTATAACTGACCCTTTGGCTATCCACCTGACAATTCCAAGAACTCTGCCTGTGTTTGACCCTTTGGCTATCCACCTGACCATTCTAAGAACTCTGCCTGCATTTGACCCTTTGGCTACCCACCTGACCATTCTAAGAACTCTGCCTGCATTTGACCCTTTGGCTATCCTCCTGACCATCCATTCGGAAGCTATCAGCTCTGACCTTTGGCATCCCTCCTGACTAGTCTTCTGGCTGTCCGTCCACCTTCTCCTTCCTGTTCCTTTTTGAGCCTGTGACTCAGGGGGGTCCTCAGTTTCCTGTCTGGGGCTCTCCCTCTGTCTGGGCTCTTAGTTTGGGCTCCTCCTGCTATTGGGTTCCTACTCTGCCTGAGTCCTTTCCCTCATCTGTCTACTCTCTGACTATCTGGCTTTCTGCTAGTTCTTTGTGGGGTAATTGTTTCCCATAGAGTACGGTTCAGCAAGCGTACATACCAAACCCTTTTTCTTCTTGGTACCTACAACAGTTTTCTGACAATAATGACTCTGTGCACTGGAAAGTTTCTTAGAGAAAAATCCACAGGGTCTAAGGGTGCCACCTCCCACAGGGCGCTGGGAGAGCACTGCCCCTACCCCAACCTCCGAGGCGTCAACTTCCAGGGTAAATGGCAGGGAGGGATTAGGATGGGACAGCACTGGAGCGGATGCAAAGGGAGCTTTCAAGGACTCAAACGCATTCTCGGCTGCCTCAGACCACTGAGAGGGAGTAGCCCCTTTGTGTGTCAAATCAGACAAAGGTTTCACTATCGTAGAAAAGTTCTGGATGAACTTCCTATAGTAGCTGGCAAAGCCCAAGAACCGCTGAATAGCTTTTAACCCCTTAGGGCGAGGCCACAGTAAGACTGCTGCCAACTTAGCCTGGTCCATGGCGATGCCATCCTTAGAGATTACGAACCCCAAAAATGGTACTTGAGACGTATGAAATTCGCATTTCTCCAATTTACAGTACAATTTATTCTTGAAAAGTCGGAGTAAGACTTCAGAAACATCCTTAACATGCTGTGTGAGGTTGGCAGAGTGAATCAATATATCGTCGAGATATGCCACCACACAGGATTGGAGCAAGTCACGCAGGATGTCATTAATAAACTCCTGGAATACGGCAGGTGCATTACATAGGCCAAATGGCATCACCAAATATTCGTAGTGCCCTGTTCTGGTATTAAATGCCGTCTTCCACTCATCTCCGGCCTTAATTCTGATCAAGTTATAGGCCGCCCGCAAATCAAGTTAGTAAAGATGGAAGAGCCCTTCAACCTGTCAAACAATTCAGTAATGAGTGGAATAGGGTAGGCATTCTTAGGCATCAGTTTATTCAGGCCCCGGTAGTCAATACAAGGTCTCAATTCGCCATTTTTCTTTTTTACAAAGAAGAATCTGGCACCAGCCGGGGAGGTAGATTTGCGAATGATACCTCTACTGAGAGCGTCCTCAATGTACTCCTCCATTGCCCTGGTCTCATCACAAGACAGTGGATAGGTGCGGCCCCTAGGAGGCACCACACCCGAGGGCAGATCAATAGCGCAATCATAAGGTCTATGCTCAGGCAGTGCGCTGGCCTCTCCCTTGCTGAATACGTCACTGAATTCCCCATATTCCACTGGCACAGAGGGAGAGGTACATAAAATCTTAATCAGGTGAGATAGACATCTCCTAGAACAATTTTCAGACCAGGAATTAACCTCACATCTCTTCCAATCAAACTGAGGGTTATGTAGAAGTAGCCAGGGATACCCTAGAATGACTGTGTGGTGAGGAGAATGGATTATTTGGAAGCGTACTTCCTCTTTGTGGAGAGCGCCCACTGACATTGTAATAGGAGTCGTTTCCATAGTAATAAATGCAGGTTCCAGAGGTCTGCCATCAATGGCTTCGATCGCCAAGGGAGAATCCCTTTGACATAACGGAATATTGTGCAATTCGGCAAAGGATTGATCCATGAAGTACCCGGCTGCACCAGAATCTACTAGTGCCAAGACCTCCACGAGACCGTCAGCCCACGAGAATACCACCTGAATGGTGGGGTTCAATGTATTAGTATCAAGGGACTGCTGTACGCCACCTAGGGCCTGTCCCCCAAGGTAACCTAGGTGCGTCCGTTTCCCGGCCTTACCGGACAAGTGCGTAAAATGTGCCCAGGTTTGCCACAATACAAGCAAAGGCCTTGCTTCCTACGGTGAGCCCTCTCCTCCTTAGTCAGTCTGGTGAACCCAAGCTGCATTGGTTCTCCAGCCTCGGGTAGGCATTCAGGAGGAATGGGTGGACAGGGTGGGTTAAGAAAACTGCCATGGCCCTGGTTTCTGGATCTCGCCCTTTTAGCCAACCGTCTCTCACGAATGCAGGAGTCTGTCACGGTTTTTGAAGACTCTCAGACTTAAGGTTTGGTAAAATTTAACTTTATTAAAAGTTAAAGGCAGTCACCGTAGGGTAAACATACATAATAATATAACATCAATAGAACATACAAAAGGTTCTACCGGCCTTGCCTAAATACCGGGCAAGGCAACCCAAGTGACAATATTAATGACAGGCTCTACCGGACTTACCTATACCGGGTAAGGCAACCGTGAAATGAAAATTCCGGTTCTTCCGGCCTTACCAATACCGGGCAAGGCAGCCCAATGGGATGCTGAATGTAGGCTTTGCCGGCCCTGCCAATACCGGGTAAGGCAACCTTTAAGATGGTGAGTTACAAGGTTCTACCGGCCTTACCAATACCGGGCAGGGCAACCCAAGGAGGTACTGTAGTAGGCTCTACCGGCCCTGCCAATACCGGGTGAGGCAACCTACAGGATGGTAACGTCAAGGTTCTACCGGCCTCACCAATACAGGGCAGGGCAGCCTGAGCAAATAGACCAGCTGTTAGGTGACTAAGACAGCAGAGAGCATAAGTCTAGAGGTCTTACTCAGCAGAAGTCTATAGCCAGGGATAATCAGACAACTGCAAGGAAGTGGACAGAGACTGACCACAGTACTGGATGTTCAGGAGCAAACCAACGTCCGCACGTTGGGACTAATGGTAAATAGCGCCACCAGGTTTAAGGAGTAAACCAGCGTCCACACGCTGGAACCAACAATGTATATTGCAACCAGGTTTAGTGGAGCAGACCAGCGACCGCACGCTGGAACCAACAATGCATATCGCAACCAGGTTTAGTGGAGCAAACCAGCGTCCGCACGCTGGAACCAACAATATATATCGCAACCAGGTTTAGTGGAGCAAACCAGCGTCCGCACGCTGGAACCAACAATGTATATCACAACCAGGTTAGTGAAGCAAACCAGCGAACGCACGGTGGAACCAACAATGTATATCGCAACCAGGTTTAGTGGAGCAAACCAGCGTCCGCACGCTGGAACCAACAATGTATATCGCAACCAGGTTTTGTGGAGCAAACCAGCGTCTGCACACTGGAACCAACAATGTGTATGCAATAGCGAGGAGAACAATGTCGCCAGAGCGACAGCTGGAGCGCGAGACTCAGGAACTCGTACAGGTTAA
This sequence comes from Rhinophrynus dorsalis, assembly GCA_037306005.1. NCBI lineage: Eukaryota > Metazoa > Chordata > Amphibia > Anura > Rhinophrynidae > Rhinophrynus > Rhinophrynus dorsalis. The sequence continues at coordinate 520,246,207 of CM074718.1, forward strand.
CCTGCGCGGTGCTGGAGCACAGGAACCCCGGAATACAGGCACGCCGGAATGCTGGAACACTGGAACGTTAGCATGCAGGAACACTGGAAGACTGGAACACCGGAACATTAACGTACAGGAACACTGGAACACCGGGACACCGGAAAGTTAATGTACAGGAACACTGGAAACAGGCCCAGAGATCTGACAAGCAGGTCAGGCAGAGTGGAGTCAGAGACACCCCGAAAGGGCCACCTGGAAGTGCTCACCCTGGGTTTAAAAAGGCTGTATGAGGAGGGCTAAAGACAGACAGCCAATCACGTATACTAGCAAGTGACAGACAGAGAGCAGCACGAATCACGGGCACCGTGATAGAGTCAATGAGAATGACATAGTCAATGTACTCATCCAAATCCCCAGGTACATCTTGTGCAGCTATTTCGTCCTTAATGGATACGGATAGACCTTGGGCGAAGGCTGCAACTAATGCCTCATTATTCCATCCCACCTCTGCTGCCAAGGTTCGAAATTCAATAGCATAATCGCCCAGCGTACGCTCACCCTGTTGTATCTCCATTAACCTTTTGGCAGCAGAGGCAGTCCTGCCAGGAACCTCAAACACTCTGCGGAACTTTCTTACAAACTCATTGAAGTTTAGAGTGCAGGGTTTGGCATTCTCCCACAAGGTATTCGCCCAAGCCAGGGCCTTGCCCGTCAATAGTGAAATCATAAATCCGACCTTACTCCGATCGTTAGGGAATGCCTGGGGCGTCAACTCCAAAAAAATTTCCAACTGCTTAATAAAGCCCCTGCATTGTGAAGGTTCGCCATCATATCTCAAGGGTAACGGCGCCGCCGCCGTTAAACCTCTAGTTACGGTAAGAGGAGCTACAGGCAGATTATCCGGTGTTGGAGCTGGGGGGACCATCGGATTCTGATTAGGCTTGTCAAGGTGTACCGTACGCTCAAGTAACGTTTGTAATACCAGTGCCAACTGGTCTAGGCGCTGCTCATGGACATCCATCCTCCAGTGGATGTTTTGGGTGTTACTTTCACCCTTACTGTCTGAGGTCATGGCCCTTTCACACTGTACCGGTTTTTTAAGACACTCAGACCAGGGGTGAGATAAAACACAGTTTTATTAAAAAGAAAAATAAGTCAAATGATCGCCCTCTACAGGCAACACAAAATAATAGCAAGACAATAATAGATATGCCCCCACAGGCCCAGTATACAGAAATAAGAGTATTACATATACTGTCTCAGGACAGGCACATGAGAGAAACCCCGAGAGGGGTTAAAAGTACAAATGAACAGTCTCAGTTGTGGAGTTTGGTACGCCCAAGGTGTTAATTGGAAGCAGTAAGTGTAGCTGTAATCACATTTATAGTACTGAGAGATGCTACTGCTAGGCCATGCGTGACTAGAGGTAATATCAGCAAAGCAGTACCCAGAATAGCCCCCATGGGCGTAACCAAGGGTACGACTGACACTGCAAGTGCTTGAGCAGTTAGCCCCCACGGGCGTCACCACAGTTTGACCTGAATTGCAAAAGCTGCAAATAGCCCCCACGGGTGTACAACGGAGACCAGTGGAACGGAGGTAATGAGCCAATAGCCCCCACGGGCGTAACCTAGTCAACCTGCAAGAACTTTTGAGCCAATAGCCCCCACGGGCGTAACAACGGACCATATATGCTGCAACGGAGAAGCCAATAGCCCTTCACCCTCAGTACATTAGCTTGTGCCTTCAGACTCAATGGTGTTAATGTCATTGTTAGAGCCTACTAGCGCCCTACCGGAACCGTTACCGACAGCACTACTCCGCAATGGTGTATTGAGCCGTCGACCAACCAGAGCATAAGCGACCAGCTCAGGAGAAGTAATGCAAGAGAGAGGCTCTATACCAATGAAAGAAGCTAGCGAAAGGTAATGCGGCACAGCTAGGGTTAAATGCAGCTTTTACGGATCGGAGGCTCAGAGAAGCGTGTAAATTCTGCAAGCGATACGGAGGCTCAGGGCAGCAACACAACTCTGCAGTCAGGTAATACTCAGCACTGGGAGCAAGCAAGCCCGGACAGGAGAAGGTCACACGATCAGCCAGGCAAGCGGCAGTGGCAGGAGTCACAATGTCGCCACAGCGACAACCAGAGAGGAGAGCAGGAACTAGCTGGATACCGGAACAGTCCGTTAACAGGTCATGTAGCAGGAAGTCAGCCAAGCCGGGTCGGATCACAGAGAGGGTACTCATACAAGCCGGGTCAATCACGAGCAGGAACGTCAGCCAAGTCGTATCGGATTATGGAGCGGGTAGTCAGACGAGCTGGGTCAATCACAAGCAGGAACACAGGAACGTAGTCAAGATGGGCCAAATCGGTACATGGAAAACCGGAACACAGGAACTCAGGAACAGCAACACTGGCTCTGAAACACCATCAAAGGGCACCTGACAAGTGTCACGGTCAGGCATAAAAAGGTCACCAGGGGCGGGCCAAACCAGTATAGCGAATCAACATACAACACAAGCGAGAGTGACAGAAAGGATCACAGGCACTGTGATAATCTTGTCTTGTTTATTCTTATGTAATGCCTTTGAGTTTACAATAAAGCATAACAAAAAAAAAAAAAAAGAAGAGATTGCACATTTGTATATTGATTGATTGTCAAGGACACTAAGGGTGAGATGTTCAAAAAGTCGTCATAATGAAAAACTTGTCGGATCATGAGTTGGTGGTAAAAGAAGGACAATATTTTCCGAAGTAAATCTGTCACGTTTGAAAATTCATCTAAAGAACTAAAAATGAAGGTAAGAAGATCTCATTGAACATTGCCGTTAAAAATTCTGATCTTAAAAACTGTCTTTGAAATTTTCAGAGAAACAAAGACTTTTTTTTGTCTTTGAAATGAAAATTTTCAAAGAAACAAAGTTTTTTTTTCCTTTGAAACGAAAAAATGCTTCTCAGTACTTTAATTTGTCTTCTCCAAGTTAATGATGTTAATCAGACAAAAAAATGATGTTCAAATGAATATTTTTTCTGAAAATACCTTACATTATGACTGAAGATTAAACTATGCCCACTTTTAAGACGGCTTTTTCCCTTTGACGGAGATGGCGAAATTGGATGCAAAAAATGACTGAAACATGTCTGAGAATTGACGCAACATGGCGTAAGAACTTTTTTATTCTGATTACGGACAGTTTCAGTTACCACTTTCTGAACATCTCGCCCTAAAACAGAATTCCTCTGCTCTGATTTTCCCTTCTCTAGGTGACGCTGGCTAAGAAAACCTAACGTTTTCAGGGGAAACCATAAGAGGATCCAGTTAACAAAAAAACTGATACATAACAGAGGACTCCTGTACCCTCATTTGAAAGAAGGCTCATCTCTATTTATTTAGTTCTCTGCATTGCCCTGTTTGGCTCATTGGTACATCAATGATGTGTCAGATTGAAGGGCTGTTTATTTATCTAGCTCCATTATCATGCTGACCAATGGTGTTAATATTCTGTATATTTAAACTTCCTTTTTGAGAGGCTGCCGCCATACATACCTAACTATAAGCTTTGATAAAGTGGTGTTTACACTGCAAAATGTGTAAGAAGGCTAATTGTATTGTGATTGTACTCATATATTGGTGTATTTTAAAGTTTTTTATATATTTTATTAAACTGTATTGGATATTTATAAAATGGGAGTGGGTCCCTCCTTCTACTGTTTGGTGCAGTAGTTGTAGCTTATCATGCATTCCAGAAAGGAGAAGGAAGAGATCTCCGCATGCATTGTAAGTCAGCGTTTGTAATAATCTCCCGCTGACCACCATACCATTGTAATTATTTTTCTATTTGGATTGGTGCAATATAACACTATTGTGGCACCCTCCTCCCTATCTTTTTTGAAGTATTGGTTTTATAGAGGAGGAGCAGCTTTTGATAATTAGATGATGAATATTCAGTATAGTGCCCTGGGTCAGTTCTAGTACCCACTAGTTTGAAAGTTGACGGCTGCACTCCAAATGATTAGAGCAACAATGTTGCAACACATAAATAAAACATAGATCCTTTATTGAAAAAAAATATATATTTTATTTTTTGCAATAAAGGATCTATGTTTTATTTATGTGTTGCAACATTGTTGCTCTAATCATTTGGAGTGCAGCCTTCAACTTTCAAACTAGTCTATTACATTGTAACGGTTGTGGGAAGACCGGGACAGCTGAGCACCCATGGTCCCTTTCGAAGCGCTGTGAGGACGCCCTGGTATGGATTGATTGCGTCCCGGATGTGTGTAGCACATACTTCTCTGCTTGGAATCAGTTCTAGTACCCAGACCAACGTGTTTGCTGTCTATCATAAATTTGATTGTCAGATGCTCTTTTTTTGTAAGCATGTGGAGTGTTTTGTGGCTGTGGAGCTTATTGAAGATTCATTGCAGTCCCTTGTGCTTTCTTTTGTATGTTTCAAGGGCTGATATAAGTGCTCTGAAAGTACTCAGCCCCTGCTCTTCCATTTATATGGGTATCTTTTAAAGCAGAACTTTTATCAAACTTACATTTAGCCATAAATCATTAATACGTTAGCATTATACATATAAATACTTATATTTTGCATCATAAGTCCGGCATTAGAGAAAAATAGAACTGGTTCCGCAGAGCAGACATCTTGCAGAGACAGCATCATTGAGTCTGTGCAGTCCGTCCCCTTCACCTCCACGACTGGTGAGTTGGAAGCATTGTGCGTTAAAGGGATAGTAATACTTCGTTTTAGCTTTATTTTATTTTGTAGGCATTGAAAAAACATGAAGAACGATATAAGTCTTATCTCTCAAACCTTTATGGTTTAAGAGATATTCACAAGCAAAGTTTCCCCTCCCGCCCCTTTTACCTAGGGTAAGCCATCTCTTCTCAGATGTGGAATCTGGTTGCTAGACCAGACAGATAACAGCAGGGGACAATCTTCTTCATATGAGAACAATGAAGGACCTGCACCCCTTGACAAGTTTTTCAGGTTTTTTCCTTATCTTAATTGAAGATTGTCCCTCTCTGCCGGCTGAACAGTGTTGCATCAGTAAAAGGGGCAGGAGGGGGATATTTTGTCATTGAATTACTCTTGAACTACAACACTGACAGAATTGAAATAACACTCTCCATGGCCCAAATACTATGATGATTAATTAGAGCTGCTTTTATTATGAAACATTACTATCCCTTTAAGGCACTGGAAGGGATTGACAGTGCAGGCGCAAAGAGCGCCTACAGCAAGATCCCAGCCGGTGCCTGTCTGCCGAAAAAGTTCTATTTCTTACTTATGCCGGACTTATACTGCAAATTATAATTATTTATGTGTATATCACTAACATATTTGTGATAGCAATGTTTCACAAAAACAGCAGCTCCAATTAATCTTCATAGTATTTGAGCCATAGAGAGTGTTATTTCATTACTGTGAGAGTTGTAGTTCAAGAGTAATTGAATGATAAAGTTTCCCCTCCCGCCCCTTTTACCTAGCCCCCACTCCTCAGGTGTGGAATCCAGTCCATAGACCAGTCAGCTCACATCAAGGGTCAAAATTCTTACTGTGAGAACAATGAAAACCCTGCCCCCTTGACAAGTTTTTCAGCTTTTTCCCTTATCTTAATTGAAGATTGTCCCTCTCTGCAATCTACCTGGGCACTCCCTGCTGCTCTAAACTGAGCAGTATTACATCAGTAAATGGGTCTGGAGGGGATACTTTAATTTAATCATTCTTGAGCTACAACTCTGACAGAATTGAAATAACACTCTCCAAGGCCCAAATACTATGAATATTAATTAGAGCTGCTTTTATTATGAAATATTACTATTCCTTTAAGGATTGGAGGCTAAATGTAACTCTGATGCAAGTTCCGCTTTAATGTACATACATGCAGTGTGATAGATGGATTACCAAGAATGTAACCTGTAGTGGATGACATAATTTGAAAGGGGATACGCTCCCCTTTCTAGCAATGCCAAGATCATGTTCCTATTTCTATTGGGAACTGAGCACATATGTAGTATGGAGGACCCATCAGTGGATGCCACGTACATACCTAAAAATACCCCCAAAAGCTTCAGTTTTCTCCCTTGAGTACACTCAACACAACTCCTGCCCTACTAACCTACCTAGTCAATCCTACATCAAAGATACAATAACACACAGAATCAATATAAAAGTCCAGTTTGCTAAACTGGAGATTATTTCTTGATTGAGATCGTAGCTTCCACCTCTCCTTTAAAGCGGTAACGGGACCAATCTCTTCACACTCTGTATAGTATCTCCGCTGCCCCACTAAAAGAGAGAGTCACAGATAGTGCAGTATCTTCCAAACCAGGGACCCCCCCGTCCCTTTCACTGTACTCACACTTTAATCTTCAATACACAAGCTTATCTTAATGTCTTTCCAACAAATCAGCTCTTAGATGGAGGTTTGACACAAACGTATTCTTTATTCACTTCCTCTGCAGACTGGATAACCAGGAAACGACAGACAGATTGGAGATGTCCCAGCATGCCCCGCGGCCTCCCTTGAGTACAATGACATCTTGGGAGCTGTCATCCTCACTTCTACAAACAAGACAGGATGCAAAGTATTGGTCAGAGATACTCAACTAGGGATGATCCTGGTATAGATTTTAGTAGGATCTATAGGAATTTTGTCCTACCAAGGTGCAATCTCTTTTAGCTCACTAGTGCCTTACACAGAAAGGAGCATATCATACTTATACTGCCATGACTTCATTAAGAGAAGCCAATGTAGTAGCCATCTAGTTATGTAGAGGCAATGGTGTTTCCACTTAATCCTTCTAGGACCAGATGGATGTGCAACATTTTGATTTGCAATGCATTGTGGAAACCTCTGGTTCTAAAAAGGTTTAACCTTAGAAAATGAAGCCTCGTTATGGCAACTGTTATTTCTTCCCATTAGGCAGACATGGATAGTGGCTTGGCCGGGCCCAGGACACGAGGCATACTGGGAATCTTCTGGTGTCTCTGAAGGCTAGCATGGCCCAGCCTACAGGCCAACTGCATCAAAAAAGAGACCCCTGGTGAGTCCCCATTTGATCCTGCAGGAAGAATTTGAGCATGACACTTAAGGCTTTCAGTTCAGTTTACTATTGTGTGTGATACAGGCCCCATAGTCTTCTATATCTGGCATGAAAGCCTGGCACAGAGGGTCTATAGTTTCTGCACTCACAACCAGCCAAGTTTGTGGCTGAGCACCACATACTTCCAGGTTGAGCTCTGTCTGTAGAAGATCAGTTTTCTTAACCTCTGAATGGATTTTAGAAGCTGTTTAGTGGGTGCTCAGTGCCGCTAAGTCTGTTTCCATAGGAGACGAAGTAAAACTTAATAACTGCCCTTTAAAGCTTTTAACTGTTGAGAACAGCAATTCCATCTTATTTCCACACAGTAATTCTCTTCATTATCTTTTACAGGTGAGCCACTGATTACAGTATCCATAAAATGTCATAGGAATGGCAACTCCAGTTGGTGACATCAAACACTGTAATAACCTGTGAATTGAAACTGCCAGTTTTACGAGTACCATTTCTGTACACAACATGAAAAACCCTAGCACACATATTTTTTTCTTCATGAGAAAACTTAACTACCTTTTAAACCATTGGTTCTAAACCTGGGTATCCTGGCATTTTGGTGTGCTGCAAGCTCCAGTCTTCCATGACAAAATGTGAATAATGAATTTAAAATGTACTGTATATTTAAGGAAATTGCTATGTACAATATGCTTGCAGTTCTCTTTATAGTTGTAAAACAAAATTATGAGTACTTTGGTATTTGATGATACCTTTTGATTGGACTAACAGTTTTATATATATATATATATATATATATATATATATATATATATATATATAAAATGGCAGATTGGGGGGCAAACAAATGGAATATGAAGTTTAATGTGGGGAAGTGTAAAGTCATGCATTTAGGAGGAAGTAATCCCAATGCTACTTATAAACTTAATGGAATCATTATAGGGGACTCGTTGCTAGAGAAAGACCTGGGTATCCTTGTCAACTACAAACTTGGAAACAGTGACCAGTGTCAAACAGCAGTAGCAAAGGCAAACAAAATCCTGTCTTGCATAAAAAGAGGTATTGAAGCAAGAGTGGATAATATTATTTTGCCTTTATACAAATCATTGGTAAAACGTCACCTTGAGTATGCTGTGCAGTTTTGGGCACCAGTTCTGAAAAAGGATATACTAGAACTAGAGAGGGTTCAGAGAAGAGCAACAAAATTAATTAACGGAATGGAGGACTTGACGTATGAGGAACGACTAGACAAACTTGGTTTATTTACTCTAGAGAAAAGACGACTAAGAGGAGACCTTATCACATTGTACAAGTATATGAGAGGTCAATACAAGGATCTCTGTGGTGAGCTATTTATTCCAAGGCCTGATCAGATGACCAGGGGACACCCCTTGAGATTAGAGGAAAGGAGGTTTAGACTTTAGCAGAGGAAGGGTTTTTTTACAGTAAGGTCTCTTAAATTGTGGAATTCCTTGTCCAAGGAGGTGGTTATGGCAGATACAATGGATACATTCAAGAGAAGATTAGATACATTTCTTTCCAAAGGGAACATACAGAGTTATACTGTTTATTAGTAGGCAGATCAGGAAGGTCTGATAAAGACTAACTTATTTGGTAGCAGGAAAGCTATACAATTACTGGGGTATGAGGAGAAGGTTGAACTTGATGGACTTGTGTCTTTATTCAACCTAGTTTACTATGTTACTATATTTTAAGACAAGCTTTTGAGAGATCAATTCACTTCCTCAGGTCAAGCACTACTGAATCACAAAGACTGTTCATTATAATATTTGTATCTGGCCAAGTGGCACATGTGGGAGCTCTGCAATGTTTTGAACAGACTTCACTGCAAATTAAAAAATCTCTTCACTCACTGAATTTGCTGGAGCTGTTAACCCATCAAGAGGGAAATAAATATTTTATCAGGTGGCCAACTACAAATATTACAATGAACAAACTTTATGATTCAGTATTGCTTGACCTGAGAAAGAGAGTTGATATCTCACAAGCTTGCCTTAGTTAGTCCAATAAAAAGGTATCACCAAATATCAAAGTACTCATATCTTTGTATTGCCAATACTGGACTAATATGGCTACTACAAATTGTAAAAGCTAAGAATAGCTGTATATTTAAGTATATGTCACCTTGATTACCTCCTTGAAAATTACCAATAAATGCCAGGGGTGACTTGAAAATTCTAGACTGCATATTAGGGGTTCCTTGAGTGAAATGTTTGAGAGTGTCTACTTTAAACCCACCAGCGACTGGTGAGCAAATTTGTCATGTACTAGGCAAAAAGTGGAACTAACTCCTTATGATAACTTTGGTTAATTTGAAAGGGATTTCAGATTTTCCTATATTATATTAACCATTTTTATTTAAAGTAATAATTTGAGATGTTTTACGTTATTTGTATGGCTATGCAAATTTAGCAGTTTTGGCTGTCACAGCTGTGCATCAAATGCTAAGATTCCACATTTGTCTGCCTCCCAACTGCCAGTTTGTGTCATGTTCTGTCTTCCTCGTCCCTTATTTTAGTAACTTGAAACAGGAGATTTTCTAATTTTCAATAAATCCTTTTCTCTTAGTCAGCTGAGAGATGCAGGGTTACGGGTTCCTCATCCATGAGGCAGGGCACTCATACTGAACCTCCTCCCACTGCTCACCCCATATACACCCTTCACACCCCCAGCCAGATCAGTTTACAACTAGCAGAGAAGAGGTAAAGATACCATGGCAGAGAAGCCAAGACATGGCAGGGCACCTCAATCCAGCTCAAGGAAAAGAACCATTTTATTAGGGCGAGATGCCCTGCATCTATCAATCGACCAAGAGATAAGGGTTTATCTGTAAGTATAAAAAGCCCCTTTTCTCTAGCATCTGTTGACAGATAAAGGGATATACCAAAAATACAGGGAGGGTTTGAAAACTAAAGGACAATGCCTTAAAACTTTGAGTCCAGTACTTGAATCTTGAGATGCAAAAATACTAACTTTGTAGAACTTCATGAAGATATAAACAGATGAACAAGTAGCAGCTTTGTAGAGTGTAACGCTCTGGTTGATGGAGCACTGGAATGGAAGAATCCATCTGAGTGATCTACTAGATGTTGGGGAGCACAGGATTGGGAGTGACGATAGAGACAGTGAAGGCAGTGTGTACAGTTGCTCAACACCTGTCATGATTGCTGTTTGAGAACTTTTGGCCCTTTTAGGACCTACTTTTTTCTCCTTCCGATTGGAGGATTAGGGTTTATTTGCTCTGAATTGGAGTTCCATCCTTAAATAAATAGTCTAGGTACTGACTTTGGATCCCCTGCTCTTGCACAAAATAATGGTAGCTATGTGCTGTACCATGATGCCATTAAGTTTATGTCTGGCAGTCCCAAGAGAGTTGCAAGTTGGAGAGAGATATCTTGCTTCAACTCCCATTCACTGGATCTATAGTTTTGCTACTGATATTGTCTGTTTCCCAGTTCTCCACATGTGGGATGTAAACAGCTGAGAAAGATGTAATGTGGTCTTCTTCCCACTATAAGGTTTGTTGTACTTTTGTCCAGGTGGCTTTGCTCCTAGTGCCTCCTCAATGATTGATGTAAGCCACTGCAGTGGCTTTGTTGGATTGGATCTGAACAGGAAGTCCCATCACAAAGGTCATCCATGCTGTAGAAGCAATGAAGATAGCTCTTTCATCTAGAATGTTTATTTAAAGATATGTCTCTGTCATGGCCCATTGGCACGGAATGGAATAAGGAACTCATACACCAGGGTCAGGAATGCGGAGGTCAGCGATGTCAGGAACAAGCCAGGAGTCAGGAGCCAGAAGGGACATCAGAGTAAGCCAGGTCATGTACGGATAATCAGAAACACAGGAGAACGCACTTGTAGCCATAAACAACATAAAGGCAAGGAGGAAATGAGCCTAGCTGCTTTAAATAGCCTGGAAGGCGTTAGGTGAGTCACCCTGGAAACAGAGACTGAAAGGCAGTTCATTAATCATCATCTGACACAGGGAAGGAAAGGCAGCTAGCATACAAGAGCAGTGTGTTAGAGCAGTTCAGCCACCTGGTAAGGAATTTATAATTGCATTCCTTGGTGGTCGAGTCAGGAGCAGAATCCAAAATCTTTCTAAGAAGTAGTGCCATTTCCGGAGAGGAAGAAAAATTTCCAATTCCAACTCCCAGTCTATGAAGAATTGCTATTTAGCCAAGAGCTCCGAATCTAAAAGAAAGGAGTACCAGCAGCCCAAAGAATGAGAATGAATTCTCGATGAAAGGAGCAAGTCTTCAAATGGAGTCGAACCGGTCTCGGAGGTCTGACCAGAAAGAATAGAGTGTACAAAGTGAGCCAATTGCTGATATTGCCAGAGGTATGTAGCAGGATCGCCCTTCTCTCTGACCAAATCCTCGAAGGACAACAAACTGGAAGGCGACAGCACATCATCTAAGAGCTGCAATGATAGATGAGACCAAGAGGCACAGGAACCACCAGGAAGTCCAGCTGGGAATGCAGGGTTCCCCATCAGAGGCAAACGCCTAGAAGGGTAAGGCAGGAAACGAGAGTCAGCACTGATAGTCTTCCAAGCAGAAGGCAAGTGACCCAGAATCACATGATCTTTACAGGAAGTGGGAAACCGACTGGGGTCAAACAAGCATATGAGGGAGAGCATGAAACCTGGACAAAATAGAGCCGCACAGTCAACCCACAGTTTTGTGGGAGTCACCATGCAGTCTAGGATGGTGATCAAGGCAGCGGCTTTATAATACAGTAAGATATCCAGGATTGCCAACCCACCTTTGTGTCCCCGCTGTTTTAAGAGTCGAAATGGCAGTCTTGGTTTCTTATATTTCCATATAAAGGAGTTAATAAGGCATTGCAGCACAGTAAGAAGGTGGATGGGAATTTTAAGAGGTATAGAATTGAGGGCATAAAGGATCTTGGGTAAAACCATCATTTTTACCACATTAACCCAGCCCATCCAGGACAAAAACAAAGGAGTCCAGCGCTTCAGATCGGAGTCCACTGAACTTAGTAATGGTGTTATATTTGCCAGAGCTAGAGAGTTAAGAGAAGAGGTAAGGGTGATACCCAGATACTTAATGCCCACTGGAGGCCAAGTGAACGGATATCTAGATTTAATTCGGGCAACTTCAGTACCTGCCAAGTTCAGATTCAAAATAGTTGATTTAGATGCGTTAATCTTGAACAAGGAAAGGGCGTCTATCACGGTGCCCCCTGATTGCCTGTTGCTGGATGTTGCCCTGGAGCGACATTGTTTACTTCCTAGCTGTCTCTCTCGCTGAGTTGCTATTCTTATAGGGCACCATGCTGATGAGGTCATTGCTCCACCTACCTGTCAGGGTTTTTAAACCTAAGCCTGTGTCATTTCCAGTGCCCTTTCGTGGTGTACCTGAGCTTATTGCTGTGTTGGTCCATTACCGTTCCTGTGTATTACCTGGCTACATCTGACTACCCGTTCCAGTTCTGACTCCTGGCTCGTCTGACTACCCGTTCCGGTTTGGACTCCTGGCTACGTCTGACTACCCGTTCCGGTTCTGACTTCTGGCTACGACTGACTACCCGTTCCGGCTAAAACTACTGGCGACGTCTGACTACCGGATCCGGTTTTGACCATTGGCTGCCTCCTGGTTTACTCTCCGTGTTGCACTCCATGACCATTCCGTGCCACAGTTTGGTTCCCGTGCTGCCTGTGTCTTCCGATCTGTGCTCGCTTCCGTTAGCGGCGCTTGTCGGTCACTCCGTGTGTCTGACTTCCTGTGATCGTACCGGTTTATGCTGCCTATCCTATCCTCCATCTGGCTACCCGCCTAGTGTATCCCCTGTCGGGATATTGGTCTGCTCCATATCTCTGCCGACTATGTGTTTGGCAGTGCTCAGCACTATCCCCACATCTACCGTGTAGTCCCAGGGCCATTCCATTTCTGACCACCTGTCCAGTGAAGGGTGAGGAAAGTGCCTACACTGTTCCTCTCTGGTCTTGTGAAGGTGTGCCATTCTATCTGTGTATGGGAGTGTTCTGCATGCCTGGTGAAGGGTAAGGAAAGTGACTCCACTGTTCCTTCCTGGTCTCGTGAAGGTGTACCGCTATCTACTGCCACTTTGTGTCATTACCATACTACTGTTGTGTCATTTGTTGCCATCAGCCTGTTGCCTTATCTCCTGCCATTCACTGTATTTAATAAAGTTTTATATTGAGTTCATCTGTACTTGTCAGTGTGTTAATTTCCTAGTCACAACGTGACAGCGTTGAAGTTGTCAAATAATGACATCAATGGAGGTAAAGATTTACACGGGTAGGGAATAAATAAAAGCAAGTCATCTGCATAGCAGGCCAATTTTGCTTGCGAAGTAGATGTAGGAAGGCCATGGATATTAGAATGCAGTCGGATCGAATTCAGGAGGGGTTCCATTGCCAAAATGAAGAGAAGGGGGGAGAGAGAGGACATCCCTGCCGGGTACCATTACGTATAGCAAAGGAGTCAGAGTGGAAGCCATTAACTACTACCTTAGCTGTAGGCATTGAATATAGACTCATAATAGAGGTGAGAAACCAGGGGCCAATACCTATAAATTGCAACACATATCTCTGATAAACCCAGCTGACCCGGGCAAAGGCTTTCTCTGCATCCGCAGAGAGGAGCAGAGTAGGAATGCGTTTCTTAATGGCAGTATACATCAATGAAATAGCCATTGAGATGTCATCCCTAGGAACTCTTCCAGGGGTGAAGCCAGCCTGGTCTGGGTGTATGAGGGATGGCAGAAACCCTTTAAGCCTATTCACCATCACTTTTGCGAACAGCTTAACATCGAAGTTGAGTAGCGAGATAGGCCTGTAGCTAAAGGAGAGCAAAGGAGAGTATCTTTACCTGGTTCCACCAGAACTGCAATATTAGCTTCCAAGGATTGGGGAGGTATAGTTGCACCCAAGGCTAATTGATTATAGGAAGAGCAGAGGTGGGGAACAAGCTGGGGGGCAAATTTCTTATAATACGCAGCTGTAAAGCCATCAAGGCCCGGACTCTTACCCAGAGGGGCCTGCCTGATTGCTGTATGGATCTCCTGTTCTGTGAAGGATTCATCGAGAAAAGCACTATTGGATACATTGATAGAGGGGATTTTGGAAGCTTCTAGGAACTGCCGAATCTTGGCTGACCTAGTTAAAGAGGAACTTTCACCTAAGCACAAGTTTGCTTTAATCCATTTATTATACTGATTATAACTGTGCTGGATTTTGTTTTCTTTAAACAAATAGAAATGAAGTTTAAGGGTTTACCTTGTCCCTCTTGACGTCTTCTCATTCTGCTTGACACAATTGTGCTTCCTGCTCCTGTGAGCCTCGGAGAAACGGCAAAAACTTTGGAACCAGGTAATATTTCTGGCGACTAGCGCTACTAAGCAGCTAGTGGCCAGATGAAGACTGCATTCATGTACAGTTATTGCGGGGTGGTAGTTCCCCTTTAAACAAAACCCAGCACAGTTAGAATCGGTATAATAAATGGATTAAAGCAAACCTGTGCTTAGTTGAAAGTTCCGCTTTAAGGCGGCTGCCTCAGTTTCAGCGGTCCCAAATTATACAAGTCGGAGTAGAACTGTCGAAAGGCCGCCGCCATGGCAGGAAAGGAGTGGCAGATCGTGCCAGAGTGATCCTTCACACAGAGATGTACCTGTCCCTTTGTTTGATTTTGACCAGATTAACTATCAGTTTCCCACATTTGTTACCTTGCATACAGTGTTTAAATTTTTGAGCAAGGAATGTCTTTTGAGTTTGGGCCTTAAGAAGTGCAGCCAAGGCTGCCCTTTTTTCATACAGTGATGAGAGCACTGAATCAGACATGGACCTCTTGTGCAACAGCTCTAGCGCCGCTATCTTGTTTAATAGTGTTTGGGATTTGTGCATAAAGCGTTTTTTGCGTGCCTCCCCAAATTTGATCAGTAGACCCCTAATATAGCACTTGTGCATCTCCCAGATCACAGGGGCAGACACATCAGGGGTATTATTGTGGTCGAAGTGGAGTAGAATTTGAGACAGGAGTGAATCGTGAGTACTCTAATACATTATGAGAGCATCGTTTAGTCGCCATTGTGGGCTGCCAGTAACCATAGAGGGCAAAACCAGTTGTATATCAACTGGACTATGGTCTGAAATCGCGAGCGGGTGTATAGTTGCGGCAGTCACATTATGTAATTGGAATTGTTCAACAAATATATAGTCCAGTCTAGAATAGGAGGTGTGAGGTGGCGAGAAGTATAATCTTTAGAAGAATGATGGATAATACGCAAACATCCACCAAATAGAGATTCAGAATGCTTTGTTTGATCGACCTCAAGGCTTTGATGAGATTTTCGCAAGGAGGAATCCAAGGGCACATCCAGAGCCACATTCAGGTTACCTCCCAAAACCAACCGCCCCTCCTTGAAATCCTCCAACTGAAACAGAGTCTTGGCCAGAAACTGCGGGACCCCTGTGTTGAGAGCATAAATGCATGCTAGAGTAAAGGGAGTGTTAAAGAGCTTCCCCTTTAAAAACAGGTATCACCCATCAGGGTCGCATAGTTCCCCGTCCAGGGACCAAGGGGTATATCTGTCAATCAATATAGCCACACCTCTTTTCTTTTCAGGGGCCGAAGCTTGCCTAGAGAATGGGTAGAAAGAGCTAGTAAAGGTTACTATCACGGTGCCCGTGATTGCTGCATTTCAGTGTCTATCACCTGTGGGGGGCTCCCATTGGCTGTCTGCCGTCAGCCCGCCTCACATTGCCTTTTTAAACTCAATCTGGGCACCCTCTGGTTGCCCTTTCGTGGTGTCTCTGACAGCATCCAATTCGTTCTGTCTGCTGTAGCTGATTGGGCCTGTTCCTGAGTTCCTGCGTCGACTTGTTCCTGTGTTCCTGCCTGCTTGTCAGTTCCAGTCCGGTTCCGGCTGTTCTCTTCGGTTGCTGATGTTCCGGTTGCCAGTCGGCTTAGCGGTGCTTGACCCAGTTGATCCTCTGCCTGGTTCCTGTGGTTTCCTGTTTCCAGTTGCTGAGGAGACATTGCTCTCCTTTCGCTCCGGCGACATTACTGTCTGTTGGTTCCAGCGTGCGGACGCTGGTTTACTCCATTAGCCTTGCGGCTCACATTACTGTCTGTTGGTTCCAGCGTGCGGACGCTGGATTACTCCATTAGCCTTGTGGCTCGCATTACTGTTGTTGGTCCCAGTGTGCGGACGCTGGATTACTCCATTAGCCTTGTGGCTCGCATTACTGTTGTTGGTCCCAGTGTGCGGACGCTGGTTTACTCCATTAGCCTTGCGGCTCACATTACTGTCAGTTGGTCCCAGCGTGCGGACGCTGGTTTACTCCATTAGCCTTGCGGCTCACATTACTGTCAGTTGGTCCCAGCGTGCGGACGCTGGTTTACTCCATTAGCCTTGCGGCTCACATTACTGTCAGTTGGTCCCAGCGTGCGGACGCTGGTTTACTCCATTAGCCTTGCGGCTCACATTACTGTCAGTTGGTCCCAGCGTGCGGTCGCTGGTTCACTCCATTAGCCTTGCGGCTCACATTACTGTTTGTTGGTCCCAGCGTGTGGACGCTGGTTTACTCCATTAGCCTTGCGGCTCACATTACTGTCTGTTGGTTCCAGCGTGCGGACGATGGTTTACTCCAAGTGCCTAGTGGCTCTTATCATAGACTGTTGGTTCCACTGTGCGGACGCTGGTTTGCTCCACTAGCCTTGAGGCTCACATTACTGTCTGTTGGTCCCAGCGTGCGGACGCTGGGTTGATCCGTTTGCCTTATAAGTCACATCTTGCCTGTATGTTCCTAACGTAGGGTGCTGGTTTACTCCCTGACTTGCAGTCAGGTACTTGGAGGTTCCAAGTGTGCTGTCCAGTCCTAACAGCATTTAGTCCTGCAGTTTACGGGCACAAGACTTTCTGCTTGAGTGAGACCGCTTGACTGAGTACTCTATTTTTCATCCTACTGTCATTGTCATCTGACAGTCATTCGGTCTCAGTGGTGTCACCCTTCTTGGGCTGCCCGGTATTGGTAAGGCCGGTAGAACCTTTCACGTTGTCACCCTTAGGTTGCCTTACCCGGTATTGGCAGGGGCGGTAGACCCTACTCCTTGTGTTTCCCTCAGGCTGCCTTGCCCGGTATTGGTAAGGCCGGTAGAACCGGTACGTTGCCATCTTACGGTTGCCTTACCCAGTATTGGCAGGGCCGGTAGAGCCTACTCCTTTGATTCCCTCAGGCTGCCTTGCCCGGTATTGGTAAGGCCGGTAGAACCGGTACGTTGCCATCTTACGGTTGCCTTACCCGGTATTGGCAAGGCCGGTAGAGCCTACTTCCTACTATTCCGTTAGAGTCACCTGGGTTGCTTTGCCCGGTATTATTGGCAAGGCCGGTAGAACCTATATCTATTGTCATTTGCTTCTATGTATTGTTTGTATGTGTATGAAAACCCTATGGGATTGCCTTAACTTTTCAATAAAGTTATGTTTTTACCTAAACCTTACGTCTGAGAGTCTTAACAAACCGTGACAGTTACAGTCTGAGTGGAGAGGAAATGGGTCTCTTAGACAAAACAGATATTAGCCTTCCTTCAGTACCATAGATCTTATTTCTGGTGAATTCAGCCCTTTAGCATTGAGAGACACTAGCGTGATCTCTCTGTCTGACATAATGAGGGAGCTCCTAGAGTTCTAGCTGTTAACACAAAAAGGTAATGATGAGCCCAGAGAGTCACATCCCTGAGGAAGTATATTAGCAGCCAACTCTCGGTGCTGGGAAGGGAGGAGACAAGGGACACACAAGGAAGGGAGAGTGATAAGGTAGAAAGAGATAAAGAAGACCCTCTTAACTGTGGAAACAGAGAATACCATGAGGTCCTGTAACGGTTTTGTAGGACACTCAGACCAGCAGGTTAGAATAAAACACCAATTACACTGCAAGAGCTTAGCTGTATAGAGCCAATGGCACCCACCCGGTGCATTTAACGGAGACCAAGGACACTGCGAGAGCTAAGGATAATAGAGCCAATAGCCCCCACGGGCGTTGTAACGGAGACCAATTACACTGCAGGAGCTTAGTTGTATGGAGCCAATGGCACCTCCACGGGCGCTGTAACGGAGACCAACTACACTGCAAGCGTTTAGCTGGATAGAGCCAATGGCACCCCCACGGGCGCTGTACGGAGACCCAAGGCTCAGCAAGTGTAGCGGAAGGCTCAGGGTAGCGGAAGCAACGGCTCTGCAAGTGTTAACGGAGGCTCAGTGAACGGAAACAACTGCTCTGCAAGTGTTAATGGAGGCTCAGTGAACGGAGGCAACTGCTCTGCAAGTGTTAACGGAGGCTCAGTGAACGGAGGCACGGCTCTGCAAGTGTTAACTGAAGGCACAGTGCTCTGTAAGAGTAAACGGAGGCCCAGTGTAACGGAGGCAGCAGCTCAGCAAGAGTAAACGGAAAGGCCCAGTACACAGGAGGCAACGACACAGTCAGCCCTGCCACAAGCACAGCGGAAGTCAGAATGTCGCCCAGGCGACACTGGAGCAGCACACAGCAGGAACACAGGCAGGGTCAGCAACGTAGCCGGGTCAGGTCACGGAGCAGGAATGTCAGCCAGGCCGGGTCAAATCATGGAGCAGGATCATCAGACAAGCCGGGTCAAATCACGGAGCAGGAACGTCAGCCAGGTCGGGTCAAATCACGGAGCAGGAACTAAGAAGCGTAGTCAGATGGGCCAAGTCGGTACAAAGGAAGCAGGAACACTGGAACACAGCTACACAGCAACACTGGCTCAGAAACACCACAAAAGGGCACCTGACAGGTGCCAAAGGCCGGGTATAAAAAGGCCATACTGGCGGGCCAAACAAGCTCAGCCAATGGGAGCGCACCACAGCAAAGAATGACAGAGGAAGATCACGGGCACCGTGATAGTACCCCCCTCTCAAAGACCCCCTCTCCCAGCAGGAGGTCTAGGTTTCTGGGGATATTTAGAGTGGAAATTGCGCAATAATCTAGGAGCATGGAGGTCCTTCTGATCAACCCAAGAACGTTCTTCAGGGCCATAGCCCTTCCAATGGACCAAATATTGCAATTTCCCTCTAAATCTCCTAGAATCAATAATACTCTGGACTTCGTACTCCTCTTGGCCTTGAACATCCACCGGCCCAGGGACCACCGGAGTGGTAGTGTAGCGGTTGCAAACCAAGGGTTTTAACAGAGACACATGGAACAAATTATGTATGCGCATAGAAGCTGGGAGTTCCAATGCGTACGAGACAGGGTTCACTTTGCGGATAACTTTGAACGGACCAATGAACCCGGGGAGCCAAATTACTGGAAGGTACTTGCAAATTGAGATTTCTGGAGGAGAGCCATACCCTGTCCCCAACCTGGAAGGAGACTGCTGGCAGCCGTCTACGATTGGCATGCCGTCGATGTTGCTGGAATGACTGACTGAGGGTCCTCTGAACCTGTGCCCAAGTGGAGCGGAGCTGCTCAATATGCTTGATGAGAAACGGCGAGCTCCCAGACGATGAATTAACTGCACAATTCCTGCTGAACTCTGCCCATGGCAACAGGTCGGCCCAATTGTCATGATGATTGGTCACAAAGCATCACAGGAACTGCTCCAGTCCCTGATTGGCATGCTCAGCGGCCCCATTGGTCTGGGGATGGTAGGCGGAGGAAAAGGACAATTGAATGCCCATCTGGCTACAGAATGCCCTCCAGAATCTGGACACGAACTGGCTCCCACGGTCAGACACCACCACTCTGGGTACCCCATGCAAGCGGAACACTTCTCTGGCAAAAACTATCATCAACTCCTGGGCCGAAGGAAGGCCAGAGACGGGCATGAAATGAGCCATCTTGGAGAACCTGTCGACCACCATTAGGATAAACTTGTACCCCCTTGACACTGGCAGTTCTCCCAGGAAGTCAATAGATATATGGGACCATGGATGTTCGCCATTAGGCACAGGTTGGAGTAGGCCCACTGGGAGGTGTCTGGGGGTCTTGGCACGAGCACAAGTGGCACAGACTGCACTAAAAGCAGAGCAATCGGCTCTAAGGGAGGGCAACCAAAATACTTGTGATAGAGACCATATTAACTGATCCCTCCCGATGTGCCCAGCAGCCTTAGAAGAGTGGTATGTCTCCAGCAGACGGGTACGGAATGGCTCATCCACAAAACACTTGCCAACTCGGGTTTCTGGGGGAGCCCTTGCCTGAGATGCCAAAATCTCCTCCCCCAGTGGCGAGTGATGCTAGTACGTACCGTAGCCAGGATACGATCTGGCTGAATAATAGGTACGGGTTCTTCATCCCTCTCAATGTTCGAACTGTCTGGACAGGGCATAACGTTCTTTGAGCCTGGTAGATAGGACACTACAAAATTGAATGGAGACAGAAAAAGTGCCCACCTAGCTTGTCAGGAGGACAGCCTTTTTGCTTCAGCGAGATATGTCAAATTTTTATGGTCAGTTAGGATTAACACCGGGGTTCTGGTACCTTCCATTAGGTGACGCCATTCTTTTAATGCAAGAATAATAGCCAGAAGTTCTCTGTCACCAATTTCATAATGGCTTTGGGCACTAGAGAGTTTTTTAGAAAAGAACCCACAAGGTCTCAAGGTGCCACCTCCTACAGGACGCTGGGAAAGTACTGCTCCAACCCCGACTTTGGAGGCATCAACTTCCAAGGTGAACGGCAGGGCGGGATTGGGGTGGGACAGTATAGGAGCAGAAGCAAAGGCGGATTTCAGACTCTCAAAACCATTTTCAGCTGCCTCGGACCATTGAGAGGGATTAGCGCCCTTATGCGTAAGGTCAGACAGAGGTTTAACAATAGTAGAAAAGTTCTGGATACATTTCCTATAATAATTGGCAAAGCCCAAAAAGCGCTGGATAGCTTTTAACTCCTTGGGGTGAGGCCATTGTAGGACTGCTGCAAGTTTCTCCTGGTCCATAGCAATGCCATCTCTAGAAATTACGAACCCCAGGAAGGGTACTTGGGGCATGTGAAACTCGCATTTTTCTAATTTGCAGAACAGTTTATTTTTGCATAATCGAAGCAAGACCTCAGAGACAACCTTAATATGCTTAGTTAGGTTAGCAGAGTGAATAAATATATCATCGAGGTATAAGACCACACAAGACTGAAGAATGTCACGGAGGATGTCATTAATGAACTCTTGAAATACCGCAGGTGCATTACATAGACCAAATGGCATCACTAGATATTCATAATGCCCTGACCTGGTATTAAATGCCGTCTTCCACTCATCCCCAGCCTTAATTCTGATCAGGTTATAAGTGGCCCACAGATCAAGTTTCATAAAAATGGAAGCGCCCTTCAACCGTCTATAGCTTCAATGGCTAAGGGAGTGTCCCTTTTGACCAAAGGAATGTTGTGCAACTAGGCAAAAGAGTGATCCATGAAGTACCTGACCGCACCGGAGTCTACCAGGCCCATCACCTCCACAGACTGATCAGCCCAAGAGAATACCACCTGGATGGTGGGTTTCTGTGTACTTGAGTCTAGGGACTGCTGTACGCCACCTAGGGCCTGTCCCCCAAGGTACCCTAGGTGCGTCCGTTTCCCGGCCGTACCTGACATGTGCGTAATAAGTGCCCAGATTTTGCCACAATATAAACATAGGCCCTGCCTTTTACGGTGCGCCCGTTCCTCCTTTGTGAGTTTGGTGAACCCAAGCTGCATTGGTTCGACAGGTTCGGGTGACCATTCAGGAGGAATGGGAGGCGAGGGTGGGTTTAAAAGACTGCCATGCCCATAATTTCTGGATCTTGCCCTTTTAGCAAAACGCCTTTCACGAATGCGGGAGTCAATAAGCATGACATAATCAATGTATTCATACAGGTCACTGGGTACATCTCTGGCAGCTATTTCATCTTTGATGGAGTCAGACAAGCCTTGAGCAAAAGCTGCCACTAATGCTTCATTATTCCATCCCACTTCTGCTGCTAATGTTCGAAATTCAATGGCATAATCACCCAAGGTACGGACACCCTGTTGTATCTCCATCAACCTTTTGGCAGCAGAGGCAGCTCTACCAGGAACCTCAAACACTCTGCGGAACCTTCTTACGAACTCACTGAAGTTCTGAGTGCAGGGTTTGGCATTCTCCCATAGGGAATTGGCCCATGCAAGAGCTTTGCCCGTTAACAAGGATATCATAAACCCGACCTTGCTCCGGGCATTAGGAAACGCATGAGGCGTCAGTTCCAGAAATATCTCTACTTGATTAATAAACCCCCTGCATAGGGTAGGTTCGCCATCATATCTCAACGGTAACGGCGCCACCGCCGTTAGGCCTCTGGTAGGTGCAGCAGTAACCACAGAATGGTTATCCGGTGTCGAAACTGGGGAGACCACTGGATTCTGGTTAGGTTTGTCAAGGTGTACCGTACGTTCAAGTAATGTCTGTAAGGCCAGTGCCAACTGGTCCAAACGCTGCTCATGAACATCCATTCTCCAGTGGATGTTTTGTGTATTACCTTCACCTTTACTGTCTGAGGTCATGGCCCTTTCGTACTGTAACGGTTTTGTAGGACACTCAGACCAGCAGGTTAGAATAAAACACAGTTTTATTAAAAGACAAGAAAGACTGCCCTCTATAGGCAATACAGAATAATTGAAATGAACAGTAAAGTACAGATGCCCTCTCAGGCCCAGTATACGGAGAAATAAATATATACTGTCACAGGACAGGCATAAGTAACATACAGGGTACTCAATGGTTAAAGTCCATAGAAATCAATCAGTCTCTGTTGTGGTGTGTTTGACACGCCCATAAGATGGTAAAGGAGCGATAAGTGGTGCTAGATGAGAAAACACCAGTAACAGAGCAGGACAGAGACTACTGCTTATGCTGAGCAGGGAACTGAGGCCAGAATACTCTGCAAGAGCTTAATGAACTAGAGCCACTAGCACCCCAACCGCAAGAGCTGAGGTATCACGGTGCAGTTTCTCCCCTCATGTCACTCTCGCTTGTGCTGCGCTCCGATTGGTTGAGCCTGTTTGGCCCGCCCCTGGTGACCTTTTTATACTGGGCCAGTGGCACCTGTCAGGTGCCCTTTCGTGGTGTTCCCGAGCCAGTTTTGCTGTGCTGTGTTCCTGCGTTCCTGATTTCCGGTGTACCGGCTTGGCTTGCTCTGACTACGTTCCCGTGTTCCTGCTCCGTGATTCGACCCAGCCTGGCTGACGTTCCTGCTTGCATCCTGATCTGACTTGTCTGAGAAACTGCTCCGTGATTTGACCCGGCCTGGCTGACGTTCCTGCTAGTATCCTGACCCGGCTCGTCTGAGAACCTGCTCCGTGATTCGACCCTTGTTGACGTTCCTGTTCCGTGACCTGCACCAGTTACTTCTGCCCAGCCAACGTTCCAGCGTCCTCTGTCGCCTCAGCGACATTTTGACTGCCTCCATTTACTGTCCTGAGCGGTTGCAGTGGTTAACCTGTGCTGTGCTAGATCCTGCTACTGAGCCGCTTCCTGCAGAGCTGTGTTCCAACTATCAAGCCTTTAACCATGCAGAGCTGTGTTCCAACTATCGAGCTATTGACCCGTGCAGAGCTGTGTTCCAACTATCGAGCCGTTAACCCGTGCAGGGCTGTGTCCCGGTTCTGAGCCTCCAGTCTGGTACAGAATGTTGCTTTGGTACTGAGCCGTTTCTCTCCTTGCAGTACAGTGAAGTTCGTTACCGCGCCCGGTAGGCGCACAGCTCTGGCTGGTACTATGCACGTCTCTGTGGTTACTCCCGTGGGGGCTATTGGCTCAAGCCCTTGCAATTCAGTTGCTTCCATTACGCCCGTGGGGGCTATTGGCTCAAGCTCTTGCAATCCAGTTCCTTCCATTACGCCCGTGGGGGCTATTGGCTCAAACTCTTGTAATTCAGTTGCTTCCATTACGCCCGTGGGGGCTATTGGCTCTAGCTCTTGCAATCCAGTTGCTTCCGTTACGCCCGTGGGGGCTATTGGCTCAAGCTCTTGCAATCCAGTCACTCCCTTTACGCCCATGGGGGCTATTGGCTCAAGCTCTGGCAGTCTATTTGCTCCGTTAATACGCACGTGGGGGCTACTGTTCAAGTGCAGCAGGTTCTGGGTGGCAGGTTCCTCTTTGCTGGACGGTTTTCTCAGTATTACGAACTTTTGCTGTTGAGTCCTCTCCACCTTTCACTGCCTTTATCACCTTGGGCGTGCCAAACATCACAACTGAGATGGACTGATTCTTGTATTAACCCTTGTATCTCCGTACTCAGTATCTGCCAATTGCCTGTGCTATTTTATGCTATACTTGTATATTGGTCACATTATTGCTTTCCTGATGCTATGCAGTGCTGCCTATAGGGGGCGATCTTTGTCCTTTATTTTGTTCTTAATAAAACTGCATTTTATTTCACCTACTGGTCTGAATGTCTTGAAAACCGTGACATGAGGATAATAGAGCCCAGCGGAGACCAATTACACTGCAAGTGCTTAGATGTATAGAGCCAATGGCACCCACCCGGTGCGTTTAACGGAGACCAAGGACACTGCGAGAGCTAAGGATAATAGAGCCAATAGCCCCCATGGGCGTTGTAACGGAGACCAACTACACTGCAAGTGTTTAGCTGGATAGAGCCAATGGCACCCTCACGGGCACTGTACGGAGACCCAAGGCTCAGCAAGTGTAGCGGAAGGCTCAGGGTAGCGGAAGCAATGGCTCTGCAAGTGTTAATGGAGGCAAAGTGAACGGAAACAACTGCTCTGCAAGTGTTAACGGAGGCTCAGTGAATGGAGGCAACTGCTCTGCAAGTGTTAACGGAGGCTCAGTGAACGGAGGCACGGCTCTGCAAGAGTAAACGGAAAGGCCCAGTATACAGGAGGCAACGACACAGTCAGCCCTGCCACAAGCACAGCGGAAGTCAGAATGTCGCCCAGGCAACACTAGAGCAGCACACAGCAGGAACACAGGCAGGGTCAGCAACGTAGCCGGGTCAGGTCATGGAACAGGAACGTCAGCCAGGCCGGGTCAAATCACGGAGCAGGATCGTCAGACAAGCCGGGTCAAATCACGGAGCAGGAATGACAGCCAGGCCGGGTCAAATCACGGAGCAGGAACTAAGGAGCGTAGTCAGACGGGCCAAGTCGGTACACAGGAAGCAGGAACACTGGAACACAGCTACACAGCAACACTGGCTCAGAAACACCACGAAAGGGCCGGGTATAAAAAGGCCATACTGGGCGGGCCAAACAAGCTCAGCCAATGGGAGTGCACCACAGCAAAGAGTGACAGAGGAAGATCACGGGCACCGTGATAGGTCCCCCTCAGGCGTTACAACGCGACAGAGGGGGAGACTTACATGGAATTGCCCAAAAGGGCAGGGAGGGAGAGAGTAATCTCAAAGGCAAGCAAGTGTTGCCACAAGAGATAACAAGTAAGTCAGGATGTAGAACAGGACTCGCAATAAAGACTAGGAGAAACCGAACCTTATCTAGAGCAGAATAGGAGGAAATAGCTAATGTGTGGGTGGAAGATGGCAAGAGTCTAAATCAAATGGCATGGAAGGGAATCAACTGATGTTAGGACACAGTGGTCTGTGGGACTAGGATTGTTAGCACGCCAGAGGACGTGTCCGCAAAGGAAAGCGGATCCAGCATTCAGACGTCATATCTACATAGTTTGTCCCCAAATAAACGACCAGCACACCCACCGCGCCACCGTCCAAGCTATGCAAAGCAAATGCCCCAGGATTCAGCATGCAGGGCAACCCCAGGAGGATGAGGAAGTGGAGAAGGTCGCCGCAAGGCAGATATTAGATGTATGGGGACATGCGGGAGGCTAGGACTGTAAATGGGGCACACCAGAAAAGAAGAAGCAAAGTAGATTCTTAAGCATAACAGCACATAGAGCTGTGGACCATGTTGAATTAAAACAGAATTCCATATTAAGCAAATAAATAGCAGAAGAGGTACAGATTAACCGTGTATCGCCGAACCAGCTGCTCCGCATGGGGGTCCATTCCTATATCAAACAGTCCCATTGTGAGCAGGTGAGTCATCAACCAGCGGGCGCCACTGTCCATCACTAAATGTCCCTCCAAGAAGCCTATATTACATTCACATGTCAGTACCCTCCGGCCAGGTCTGCACGTCCATATGTCCCCAGGAAGGAAGAGAGACAGAGAGAGAGCAGACCAAGGGAGACAAAAATGTCCTGGGAGAAGAAACCAGGTCAGGAGTGACAGAGGGGGCGATCAAAACAAAACAAAAAAAAAAGAAAAATAAACAAGCCACTCCAATGTCAGAGTAGGACAAAAAGTCCATTGTAGGCTAGGCCCCGAGATGAATCAGGCTGAGTAAACAGCAGGTGTAAATGAAGAGGCATAAGCATCCCAGGATATTTCAGTTCGACAAACAACACAATAATTTATTGAGCCTGAGGACACACGATGACCCACCCCAGATAAGACATTGCACTGTTGTGCATAATCAAATAACAATATTTGAATAGACAAAACTACCAACATGGATGTAAGCAAACAGTATAAATAGAAGAAGTGAGAACACACTATCCCCTATGACTGCACTGGATCAATTGCTCCATGAGGGGAACCCGACAGTCAGTCGGACTACCCCAAAGGGAGCAAGCGATACCGACCACATCAGCTGAAACAGACAGCAACATAATCAGATCCCCATGACTCCCCTAGTCAAGCCATCATAAGGCCTGAGCGGGTCAAAAATGTGGATAGCAAAATGGGAGTAATATTGTCCGTAGGTGGCTTTAAGTATAAAGAGGGTAGTCCCCTGAAGTCCCCAGCCGCTCTACTATGAATCAAAAACTGTAAAACAGGTATAAGGTAAGATAAACACAGAAAGGTTGGCAACCATAACCTGAGTAAAGCTCAAAAGTACAGGTAACTCTGTCCGTCCCGGCAAAGTTGACCAGGTACGATCGTCAGTGAAGCTGTCCACCATCAATTCAGAAAAATTAAGGGATCAAGTCCATGCACAATGAACAGGTAGGCACAGGGAAGTATAGGTCCCAGGGGGGATATACAGGTGTCATACGGCAGCAGAGAACAGTCAATAGGTATCAGGTAGTGTCCATCTAGGTGGAGAAGTATCCGCTGAGGCAGCTGCAGACACCCAGACTTTTTTGAAGGAGGGATCTGCACTGACATTCCACTTCTCCCTCCTCTCCTTAGGCAATGTCAGTTCTCCAGGAGGCGCCCCACCATGCCCGGCTGGTAGTGTAGGACAAGTGATGTTAAGTGCCGAACAAAATGCTGGAATATCTGAAGGAGACCGTATCTGTGCAGAGGCACCGTTGTGGAGTGCGGAGAGGGAAAAGGGGAAGCCACAACGATACCTCACCCCTAAATTCCTCAAATGATCCCTAAGAGGTCAGAGAGCCCATCTCTTCTGAAGTGTTGTGGGTGACAGATCATTTAACAGTTGGACCAGCCAGTGAAGCGTACGCAATCCATGGCCCTAGCTTTCATCATTATCCAGTCCTTATCCGTGAAATTATGCAGACAGACAATCACGTCCTGGGGTTTAGATCCAGGAGGGCCTCTAGGCCTCAAAGCACGATGCGCTCTGTCCATCTTGGGAGCTGGCCCTTCTGTGTCACTCAGTATATCTTTAAATAATGACTGTACCCAGTGCAGTAAGTCCTTAGGTGGTACCATCTCAGGAAGGTCCTTAATGTGAATATTACACCTTCTGGAATGGTTATTCAGGTCATCTAATCTGGAGGACAGAAGACCAATCGTGTCATCTTGTTGTAAGACGTTTTGCTCAAGGTTATGCAATTGGGACCATGAGGCCTCATGATCATCCTCCAAAGTATGGATCCTCTGTCCCAGTTGGGCCAAATTGTTCTTTAGTTCAGCTAACTCAGCTTTGACCGTGGATATCATGCCTATGCGCATCTCTGCCATGAACTGTTTCATATCGGCCTTCGTTAAGAAGGGCGCCAGATCATCTCTGGTAATCGCAGGTCAGCGAGCAGCCATGCTCTGGTCTACATGGTCCAGCCTGGTAAAAAAGTGGATTGCCTGCGCCTTCTGGGTTCATGGCCCTTGTATAATGTTAGGGACCAGGAACCAGACCGACACAAAAATGTGAAGTGCAGGAACCAGACAGACACAAAAATGTGAAGTGCAAAACACCTTTACTGAAATAACCAAAGCAAACAAAGCAAAATTGTGATCCAGCAGTGTAAACCAAAAGACAAGCCGGGGTCAGGAACCAAGACGGGTACTTAGATAAGCAGGGGTAAGGAATATGGAGGTCAGCGATGTCAGGAACAAGCCAGAATTCAGAAGCCAGAAGGGATGTCAGAGGAACCAGGTCATGCACGGATAATCAGGAACAAAGCAGAACACACTTGCAGCCATAAACACGACAAGGGCAAGGAGGAAATGAGCCTAGCTGCTTTAAATAGCCTGGAAGGGGTTGGCTGATCACAATCAGGTGAGTAACTCTGGAAACAGAGCGGTATATGCAGTTTGTTAATCATCAGCTGGGTCATCCTGACACAGGGAAGGAAAGTATCACGGTGCCCGTGATCTATGTCCCGTGGTGTTACCTGTCTTACCCCTATTGTGGTTCGGCAGCAGCATGTCTGGTCGCTACCTATCTGATGGCATTCCTCTTTGCATACGTGCATCACTACAGCGCGCTCTCTATTTTGTACCCAGGGCCTAATTGGCCGATTGATGTCCCGCCTCTCCGGTAGGCCTTATATGTGGCCTTCAGACCTAGCTTCAGTGCCCTTTCGTGGTGTATCTGTGCATTGCTAGTATTCCGCTTTCTGTTGTGACCCATGCTTGGCTGCTGATTCTGATCCATGTATGACCCCTGGCTTGTCTGACTATCCGATTCGTGCCTGAACCTTGGCCTTGTCTGACTACTCAATCCGTGCTCGATGCTTGGCTCTGACTACCCAGTTCATGTATGACCCCTGGCCTTGCTGACTATCTGCTCCGTGCTTGTACTGTGGCTCTGTCTGACTGCCCGATATGTGTATGACTTTGGCCTTGTCTGACTCTGCTTGTGTATGTACCTTGGGCCTGGCTACGCTCTCCGTGCAGGTACTTGGTCCTGGTCTCTGTCTACCGTGCTGCCCCGGGTTTGTCTGCTGTCTATAGGCCTTGCAGCGCTCTGGTCTTACCGAGGGTACTTGCCTTGGACCCTAGCATTCTAGGGTATTTGTGTACAGACTGCTTAGGACCCTAGAGTTCTAGGGTATAGTGCCCGTAATCCTTGAGCGACATTGTTACTTCCTGGTTTACACTGGCTGCGTTCTTATTGGCTTTGGGTTATTGCTCCTCCCAGGGCTTGCCTTTAAATAGGCCCTCCTGTCACTATACTGGTGCCCTTTCGTGGCTGAGGGTTCTTTGGAGCCCTGGCCACGAAAAGTCAGAAGGAGGTATTGTGATGGAAACCAGAGAAAAGCAGAGTACCATGTCCCTCTATTAGGAAACAGTCATAAATGAGCCAGTGCTAAAATAAATATGATATAAAACTGTTTTTTATTTATTTATTTATTTTTTATTTAATTATTTTTATTTAGTATGACAGCAAAGAAACAAATATATCAATGTTATGAAAGTTATCTTCAGCGAGACAAATCAAACGTACACGTATAGTCTACAATACAAATTTGTATAGCAATGATTGTTACAGATACTTCTCAAGCAGAGAGAGGATTATAGGTCAATAGCAAAGACCCTCTCTCTCTCTCTCTCTATATATATATATATATATATATATATATATATATATATATATATAGTAAGGAGGTGTAGGGATAGCCAAAGTGAAAAGGGGAAGTATAAGGAAATGGACAGAAGAAGCAGAGAGAGAAAATTTGAAAGTATTGAAAGTACAGAAGCCAAAGAATGGGGATTCTCTATGGGACCTGTCAATCTATGCGACCGGGTACAACTCTAAGAGTCATATACATCTCTCTGCTTCTCCCTCTTGTGGGAGGGCCAGCTGCACACCTGAAAACTATGTCCCCTCATCCCAGCATGACCATGGGAGAGACCGTCACTCTTGCTGCGAGTGGACAGAGAAATTCCAGTGCAACTAGATATCCCTATATGGAAACAGCTGAAACAGCAGAAACGTCAGCCAAGCTGGGTCGGTACACAGAGCAGGAACGTCAGCCAATCTGGGTCTGTACACAGAGAAGGAACGTAAACAGGCAGAGTAGTCAGGCAGTCCGGGTCATACACTGGAATCATACGAAGTAACGGAACGAGTGCTAGCAATGGGAACACCACGAAAGGGCACTGCAGAAGTGACAGGACTGGGTATTTAAGGGCTGTCATTGGGAAGAGCAACATCACTTTAGCCAATAAAAAGGTATCAGGAAGTAGCACTTGTCAAAATGTTGCTAGCATAGCACGGGCACCGTGATAGTACCCCCCTCTCAAAGACCCCCTCCCCGAGAAGAGGGGCCTGGCTTCTGTGGATACTTGGCATGAAATCTGCGCTGCAACCTGGAAGCATGGAGGTCCTTCTGATTAACCCAGGAACGCTCTTCAGGGCCATAGCCCTTCCAATTAACCAAATATTGCAATCTCCCTCTGAATCTACAGGAGTCAAAAATATTTTGGACTTCGTACTGTTCCTGACCTTGCACCTGAATAGGACCAGGGACCGCAGGAGTGGTAGTATAACGGTTGCATACCAAAGGCTTCAGCAGGGATTCATGGAACACATTATGAATCCGCATGGATGCTGAGAGATCTAGAGCATACGAAACTGGGTTAATCTTGCGGATAACTTTAAAGGGACCGACAAACCGAGGAGCCAATTTATTACATGGAACCTGCAGATTAAGGTTTCTGGAGGATAGCCATACCCTGTCCCCAACCTGGAAGGAGACCGCTGGCAACCGTCTGCGATTAGCGTGACACTGATAACGCTGGAAGGAAGCACTGAGGGTTCTCTGTACCTGTGCCCAAGTGGAGTGGAGTTGCTCGATGTGCTCATCCAGAGCTGGAATTTGCTGCATCTGAAATGAGTCCGGGAGCAAACATGGTTGGAATCCGTAATTGATGAGAAACGGGTTGCTCCTGGACGATGAATTAACCGCACAATTCCTGGCGAACTCTGCCCACAGCAACAGGTCGGCCCAATTGTCGTGATGATCGGACACAAAACAGTGTAGAAATTGTTCCAATCCTTGATTGGCATGCTCGGCGGCCCCGTTGGTCTGGGGATGGTAGGCAGAAGAAAAGGATAACTGTATGCCCATCTGATCACAGAATGCCCTCCAGAACTTGGACACAAATTGGCTCCCTCGATCTGACACCAGCACTCTGGGTACACCATGCAACCGAAATACTTCTCTGGCAAAAACAACAGCCAACTCCTGGGCAGAGGGAAGGCCTGGAAGAGGCACAAAGTGTGCCATCTTAGAGAATCTGTCGACCACCATCAGAATAAATGAATTTCCCCTAGATGCTGGCAATTCTCACAGGAAATCAATCGAGACATGAGACCAAGGACACTCGCCATTAGGTACTGGTTGAAGCAGGCCCACTGGGAAGTGCCTAGGAGATTTGGCACGGGCACAAGTAGTGCATGCTGCCGTGAAGGTGGTACAATTAGCACGCAAGGAAGGCCACCAGAATAACTGTGAGAGAGACCAGATCAATTGGTCCCTGTCTACATGCCCAGCTGCCCGAGATGCATGATAGGTTTCGAGTAGGCGGGTACGGAAAGGCTCAGCTACAAAACACTTGCCTACTGGGGCATCAGGGGGTGCAGTAGCCTGGGTAGCAAGAATCTCCTCCCCCAGAGGCGAAGAGATGCTGGTCCGCAAGGTAGCCAAAATGCGATCTGGCTGAATAATGGGTACTGGAGTCTCATCTTTTTCCATTTCTGGACCAAATTGCCTGGACAGGGCATCAGCCCTAATATTCTTGGAACCGGGCAGGTAGGATACAATAAAATTAAAACAGGACAGAAACAAGGCCTATCTGGCCTGTCGAGAGGACAATCTCTTTGCTTCAGAAAGGTACGTTAGATTTTTATGATCTGTCAAGATCAATACCGGGGTTCTAGTACCCTCAAGTAGGTGTCGCCATTCTTTAAGAGCTAGAATAATCGATAAAAGTTCTCTGTCCCCAATCTCGTAGTGCCTCTGAGCACTAGACAACTCTTTGAGAAAAAGCCACATGGTCTTAACATACTCCCTGGGTCCAGGCGCTGTGACAACACTGCCCCTACCCCAGTTTCAGAGGCATCGACCTCCAAAGTGAATGGAAGGGAGAGGTTGGGGTGGGACAGTACAGGAGCAGAAGCAAATGCGGAGTCACAGAGGCTTGTTGACCATTGGGAGGGATTGGCACCCTTGTACGTAAGTTCAGACAGTGGCTTTACAATCATGGAAAAGTCTCGAATGAATTTCCTATAATAGTTGGCAAAGCCAAGAAAGCATTGGATAGCCTTGAGCCCCTTGGAACGTGGCCATTGCAGGACTGCTGCGAGCTTATCCTTGTCCATCGCAATGCCATCTTTAGAGATCACAAAGCCCAGAAAAGGCACCATAGGCTTGTGGAACTCGCATTTCTCAATTTTGCAGTAAAGTTTGTTCTCACGGAGTTTGAGCAAAACTGCGGTCACATAGGATGTCATAGGATGTCATTAATAAATTCCTGAAATACTGCGGGGGCGTTACATAGCCCAAAAGGCATCACCAGATATTCATAGTGTCCCGATCTGGTATTGAACCCCAAAATTAAACCTCTTACCAGCAAAACAGGGGAAAAAGAAAACCTGGGCTTTAAACAGCTGCATCGATTCTAGCATGCGTTCAACTGTGGAACTCATGTAAATTGACCTCCCTTCCTGTTCTGCTAGAAGGGAGGAGAAAAAGGGATGTGGTGGTGCTGAATTCAGAAGGTGGGGGTCACCAACTGTAGAGCTGCAGAAAGCGGTGGGCCTCTGCGTGTGTTCTAGAAAGGAATGCAGGAAGCCTCTTCATGAACAAAGCATGCTTCTCTGAAGAAGAGACTCGTTATATGGCAGATAACCTTGCACTTATCTAATGCAGAAGCAGAGGGAAGCACTATAAAAAGCTACTGCCGAAGGAAATCAAGAATGCAGCCAAGGAACAAAAAGACCCACTTAATATCAAGGCAAGGTAAAGAAAAATAAAAGTGGAATGGAGGACCAAAGCCTCCGTCTTTCCAGCTGGTAGGACCAAAATAAATGAGGATATACCAGGAAGCAGCCTATTTATGAAGTCAATATTCCTACAAGCTGTGAGGCAAAGACAACCCACTCTATTGCCATAGAGAAGGACACAGAAGTAAGGAATATTATTAATACTAGAAATAAAGTCTTTAATAATCATAGATTAAGCACGCTACATAGCACAAAATGTGTAAGACCATACCCATTAGGGGTCTTGTTGCGATCATGTCTCCCACTTCCCTAGAAGTCTATGTTGCCGATTTTTAAGAAGCAATAAAAAAAGGATACCAGCAGGGAGAGTTAACCATCTGAATGGAAAGCTGAAAAACTGTCTCATAGATCATTTGTTGCAGAGAAAACGAGGTGGAGAGGCACAGCACTTCCATTTCAATCCATAAATGAAAACATTTTCCCTCCAAAAGTCATGAACGGTGACATGGTTCTCTAGCTGTCACTTCTGTTCATCGCCGCGGCAGCATGGGGCTCCCTCATGTTTGTCAAAAGTTAGTGGTATTAATCCCTTCCTGTGCACAGGGGCTCACCCAGTGCTACAGGAGATTGAGATAAAGCAGCCAATACCCATGAATAAGGCCACCACAAGCTCCTGGATCATAAAGGTGCTGCCCAATAAAAAATAACACAGAAAAAGTAAACTAAAACAATATAAAGGCAAGAGACCACCTGAGTGGGGTGGGTCAACAGGGGCTGAAATAATGAGGAACCAGAGTGCCAAACTAGCCAAATCACCAAAGACCTCAGAATGTGGCTGCTAGATATATAGACGGGGAGAGGGATATACTCAAAGGACCCGTGCTCTCTGAGAACTGGAATCCTCTTCAGTTTTCAGGCTCCCATATGAAATGGAAGAAAGGGCAGTGTAACTAAGTGAAAGTCAGAAAGCAACCCTCTAGCACGCCAAGGTCCATTAAAAGTCTGCTCCCTGATTAATTTTCATCTAGAAGGAACAGGCATAGAAGCTTGTCTAATGGGTATCTGAACAGCCCCATGTAAGTTATAAAGATTAAAAAAAAACAAAAACAAAGGAAACTTTGCCCTGACAATCTCTTCTGAGGTAATTTTTAAAGCTGAGCATGTCTGGGTGGTATACAGTGGAGTAGGGAGAAAGTCTCTGTCTCCAGAGAGCTGGTTTTATGCAAGTGCCCTTTCCTCCCTTGGGACGATATTTTACTCCATGGTTCCTGTGTTATACAGTGGACAAAAGAGAAAAACTGAACTGGCAGGGTAGTGGCAGGGGGTATATTGGGCAGCAAGTGGGCAGAGTTTCAGTTTGAGTGCTTCAATAAAGGTTCAGGATGGCGATGTTCTGTTGAATCTGCGTCAGAGGCACAACACCAATATGCACTAACGAGCTTCAATCTGTCACAAGTCCTCCCTCATCTCCATCAGTCTGCCATGCCTTCATTAAGTTTATGATTTTACACTTAACATTAACTACAATGGCTCATTTCCATATGGCAATGTACATTAATGAGCAATTGTCATATTCATGTGGGTGTGTTTATATGTTAATGTGGCTGTTTGCCACATGCACTAAAGTTCGATAAGGGCTCAGAATGGCGATGTTGTGTTGGATCTGTGTCGAAAGCACAACACTAATATACACTAACAGGCTTCAATCTGCCACCAATTCTCTCTCATCTCCATATCCAAACATCATGTCCCGTCTTGCTACTGTAACTCTTTACTAATTGGCCTTCCTCTCACCCGACTAACCCCGCTACAGTCCATAATTCTGGTGCTAAGTTATAGAGCCCTCACTAACACCGCACCCCCCTATATTTCATCTCTCATTTCCAAATATACTCCCGCCCGCCATCTTCGCTCTGCACACGACCTTCTGCTCTCCACAGCTCTTATCACATCCTCCGACTCCCGCTTGCAGGACTTCTCCTGTGCTGCACCACCCCATCAGACTCTCCCCCAGCCTTCAAATCTTCAGACGCTCCCTGAAGACTCACCTCTTCAGGGAAGCCTATCAACTGCCGCCATAAACACGATCACCAAGATTCACCCCTTCCCTGAACCACTGCACTCAACAGCACTTCTCACTCCCACCCACTGACTGGCAGTTCATGTTGCAGGAGGCACTTAAACACTATAGCACTTACTCCCTCTGTGTCATACCTACCTTCCTCTAGACTGTAAGCTCTCACGAGCAGGGCCCTCTGATCCTTCTGTTCTCCACATCTGATTGTACTATTTAATACCTCTGTATGTCTATTCCCAATTGTACAGCGCTGCGGAATTAGTTGGCACTATATAAATAAATAATAATAATAATAATAATAATCTCCATCAATCTGCCATGCCTTCAAAAACTTTATGATTCTACACTTAACATTATTGACAATGGCTCATTTCCATATGGAAATGCAGATTAATGAGCAATTGTCATATTCATGTGGGTGTGTTTATATATTAATGTGGCTGTTTGCCACATGCACTAAAATTCGATAAGGGCTCAGAATGGCGATACTGTGTTGGATCGGTGTTGAAAGCACAACACTAATATACACTAACAGGCTTCAATCTGCCACCAATCCTCTCTCATCTCCATCAGTCTGCCATGCCTTCAACAACTTTATGATTCTACACTTAAAGGGATAGTAATGTTTCATAATAAAAGCAGCTCTAATTAATCATCATAGTATTTGGACTTTGGAGAGTGTTATTTCAATTCTGTCAGAGTTGTAGTTCAAGAGTAATTCAATGACAAAGTGTCCCCCTCCCGCCCCTTTTACTGATGTTACACTGTTCAGCCAGATCAGAAGGGAGGTGCCGAGGTAGACCGCAGAGAGGGACAATCTTCAATTAAGATAAGGGAAAAACCTGAAAAGCTTGTCAAGGGGGGCAGGGCTTTCATAGTTTTCATTGTAAGAAGATTGTCCTCTGCTGTTATCTGTCTGGTCTTACAACCAGATTCCCCATCTGAGAAGAGATGGCTTACACTAGGTAAAAGGGGAGGGAGGGGAAATTTTGCTTGTGAATATCTCTTAAACCATAAAGGTTTGAGAGCTAAGATTATATTGTTCTTCATGTTTTTTTAATGCCTACAAAATAAAATAACGTTAAAACGAAGTATTACTATCCCTTTAACATTATTGACAATGGCTCATTTCCATATGGAAATGCAGATTAATGAGCAATTGTCATATTCATGTGGGTGTGTTTATATGTTAACGTGACTGTTTGCCACATGCACTAAAGTTCGATAAGGGCCCAGAATGGCGATTTTGTGTCGGAACGGTGTTGAAAGCACAACACTAATATACACTAACAGGCTTCAATCTGCCACCAATCCACTCTCATATCCATCAATCTGCCATGCCTTCAACAATGTTATGATTCTACACTTAACATTATTGACAATGGCTCATTTCCATATGGAAATGCAGATTAATAAGCCAATGTCATATTCATGCGGGTGTGTTTATATGTTAATGTGACTGTTGGCCACATGCACTAAACTCCAATAACAGGCTCTGTTGTTGGAGTTCATGTATGGTTACCCTAAGAGTAATAGGGGAATCTAGATGTAGACCCCTTGCTCACAAGTACCAAGAAAGATCAGATGCACCTCACTGACAAGACCCAATAAGGCCAAAACGTAAGTCTAGGGTATCACGCACTTGGCGGGTAGGGACCTGTGTGTGTGCCGGCTCTGGTATAGATGCTTGTGTGAGTAGCTGGAGTGCGGAGCTGGTGAGCGGTGATGGCGTGCCAGGCACTCCCTTGCTGCAGCCGAAGCTGGTTAGAGATGCTGGTCGCGAAACCGGATTGTTCCACCCCAGTTGAGATGGGGTGCAACCAGGACGGGAGTACCTGGGAACCGTTGGAAACCAGGCCGGCAAGACAGACTGGATACAGAGCTGAGAGGGGTAGGCAAAAGGAATGGTACGGAGAAGCCAAGGGTCAAACCAGGAGCTGAGGTCAAGCGTAGCCAAGCGAAGCCAAAGGTCAAACCAGGAGCACAGATCAGGCGTAGTCAGGAGGAGCCAAGGGTCAAACCAGGAGTATAGATCAGGCGTAGTCAAGTGGAGCCAAGGGTCAGACCAGGAGAGCAGATCAATAAACACAGCAGCAGAAGCAAACTAACGTTCAGAAGCCCAGAACAAAGCCTAGAGCAAGTTCGTGGAACAGGCACCCTAAGCCTGGGGTAGCCCGATTAAATACAGAAGGCAGCCAATGGAAGGAGCAGAGAGGGAGGCTCGCCTGGGAGCCACGCGTGTTTGGAGAAGCCGGACGAATGGAACACCAGACCGGACGTATGCGCATCTGCCAAGCTGAATGCAGATGCGCACTGCGTGTGCGCGGCCTGACTGAGCCGCGAACCAGAAGAACCACCGTCGGCGCTGCGAGAGAGACGAGGCCAGGGGAACACAGGCAAGAGGTGACATAGGGTTGGCTGATTCTCTCGCTCAGAGTAGAATTTTCAGGCATTTCATAGCTGGAATGTAGTTTGGGCAGGACCAGTATGATATGCTTCAGAATATTTCTTCTCTGTGTATGGAACTTGTGAGCTACAAGAGATTGCACCTAGGCGTAGGCTCATTAGCCTAGCTGAGCATCTTTGACCTATACTTCTCACTAATCCTACCTTTACTTCCTAGAGATTCTGCGTCTCAGCCTTTTTCCATCTGTCTTTGTCCTACTGCTTGACCTCGGTCCATAACAACTAAAAATAATATTCTCACATTTCATCTTTTCTTCGAGGTGTTGCAAGCCTCATTAAAATCAATTATAGTTTTAACTTTCACCACTCTGCCACCCCTCCTCCGTTCCATTTGATGCCTTCCCTAGCCTTCTCTCTCTTTTTCAGATGCCCAAGAATTTTCTTCCACTCTGCATGGAGCAAATGTGATCTGCTCATGTAGTGTGGAAGAAAGTGCTTGGGCAGATGACAGAGGGAGAGAAGGATAGGTAGGGAAGATGGCGAATGGCACTAAGGAGGGGTGGCAGAGTGGAGAATGGACCAAAGAGGGTGGCAAATCAATGGCAATTGTATGACAAGTGAGAATATTATTTTTAGTTGTTGGTATGGGCTGATGTCAATCAGTAGGATGAGGACAGATAGAAACAAAGCTGCGAGGAAGAATGGCTAAGAAGTAAGGGCAGAATTAGGGTGCATGAGGAGAAATGTGGAAACAGGACAATCAGTGATGGCATAAGTAAAACTGTAGAGCCCAGATACACATTTTTTCAAGACAGCAAAAGGTCTATTTTACATCTCAGGTGCTGAAGTCTGAGAGAATCCTATCTGCTCCCCTACTGAGCAAGTGGGGAAGCAAAGAGGATGTTGTCAGACCTCAGGGTTGTTAGACTGCTGGCAATGTGTAAGGGACAGCATCCCTTACATATCACCAGCAGTTTGTTAATCCTGTATGCTGATGGGAATATTCTTCCCCTTCCATCCCTAATTCTTATTTAGTGTGACCACACATCCATTCTGGAATTCAGGGACACAGTGGAGATGATAGCAGCAGAGTACTTGTCCTCAGCTCTAGTTCAACTATACGGGAGGGGTCACTATACATTCACTGGGCATCAGAGCACAACCTGTTCTTTCTCTGGCACACCACCGAGTTCTAAAAACTAGAAAGGGACCTGCCCATTGACTGCTATGATTGAAAGCAATGCCTGTGTTAGCTACAAGATCAAGTATATCATGCCCAAAGCCTTAAAGTAGCATTACGCTACAACAAAATTGCACTGCAGCTCCTGTTTGATGTCAGGATCAAGGCCCAGTTCTCATTCTAGTGTTTAGAGCACTGTATGAAAGGCATTTTTTGTAGCCCTGCAGAGAAATCAATTTGTGTTCCAGTAGGTAACGGGTAGTTCTCCTTCTAATATTTAGATCTCTGTGGTCTGGAGTCTTAATTCTGGAACTTTGTATTGTCCCAGAAGGTGAATGCCCAGGACATGAGACAACCATTAAAATCAGGGACTGATGTAGTTAACCATTAGTGAATATGGCTATACAAGCCTCCACCACCAAGGCGATGTGCTTGTCACATATTGCCATGGCATATGACTTTAGAGCACCTCCCCCAGGAGGAGGACTCAAAACCCCCATGGCCTCTGCATCCCTTAATAGACGTTAGAGATAAGAGGTATATAAGACACCGCTCTACAATCAAAAAACATTAAAACTAAATTTCTTTTTTGAGTGTGAGAAAAATCACCAGGGCTGCCAAAGCAGTGCTGAGTGTTATTATATGGCATCCAGCACTGTCTAAAATGCATTACCTAACACAAAAACATACCTCCCAACATTTCAAAGGGCCAAAGAGGGACACTTGTGTTTTAGGGGGTGTAGCTGGGGCGTGGCTAGTAGGCGGGGCATTACCGAGTATTTTTAGGTTATTTTGTGACCTATTGACACCTCTTTGTGGAACTGAATAAATGATTTAGAACAAGACCAAAGTGTTTTAATCACACAGACAAATTTATATACACATATACTTAAGTATATACAAACATATATATGAGTTTTATTGCTGTGGAGCAATTTAATACTCTAATATACACACACCACACAGTCTGATTTCCTAAAAAGAGGGACACCAGGGTAAAGAGGGATTTGTTTCAAAAATAGGGACTGTCCCACCTAAAGAGGGACACTTGGGATGTATGTAAAAAATTGCCAACACAGAGATGATTTTAAAAGTAATTTCAATGAACATAAGTTGTCATAAGGTATCAGTTCCAGCTGAATGAAAGCACACAGTCACCTGATGCGCGCGCACCCAACTGCACATATCCTTCTAATGTGACCTTCTCAAGATGGGAGATTACATTGGTCAGGTGCATTGCCTTGGTCGCCTACTGACATCATTTCCTACAAGGAGGGGTTACTATGCGTCACGTGACTCCAACCGCCTCCCGCTCCTCGTAACCGAAAAAAATAATAACAGTAATGGAATTTAAAGAAAGTGCAAGTAACGGTTGCCGGACTATGGTTGGTGGCTTAGGAGGCAGAAGATGCTCGAAGAGGAGGCTGTCGTGGGTGAAAGCTGGTGAAGGAGCTGCGCAGAGTGTTTGGGGGAGGAGAGGCTGAGGCCTGTGTGGGTCACGTGGTGCTGCGCTGTGGTGGTTCCCCGGTAAAGATGGCGGCAGTGAGGTAGAAATCGTCAGCTCCGTGGAACAGAAGCAGTTTCATTTTGACAGTGCGGTTAACGAGAGGACCAACTGGAATAACACAGTGAGTGATGGTGGTAATTTGAGAATAAGGCTGAGGAGGATGGATGGCGGCGTAGAAACAGAGTAAAGCGGGTGGTGTTTGTTTAATATTGAGCTGATGAAGGGCTCTGTGTGTCTCCGCCAGGCCTTATACCGGCTGCTGTAGTCACTGCTGACACGGTGGGAGCCACGTGAACTGTTACTTCCCTGTTAAAATCGTCGTTGTTGCCTTCACTTTTCATTGCTGATGTATTGTCTGACACGGGGGATGCATACATATGGATAATTTATCGCAATCGATAGATGTACATTGGGTTGTTAAATTTTACTGCTTCTTATATTCCCTGTAACGGCACTGAAGGGAGTGGTTGCCCCGGGCCTTGTTTACTTCTTTTCTGTCACCAGCATAGCGTAACTAAGCGGTAGCGTTATCTGCTGAAGTAGTAGGCTCCAGTATTGTGCAACGTGCTTCATTATTTGTTGAGCTATAATTTTCGTCTTCTTTAGTCTAGTAAACAGTGACTGGAATGCTAATTCATTAAAAACTGGGGAGACATTGGATACATTTCACTGTAATTTCACGACTGCTTCCTGGTGTAATTTGTATCTATATAAAGATGTCACTTGCATCGTTGTTCTGTTAAGTTACCAGCTTGGACACATCCGCGTGTCATCTTTAACTGGCATTAAAGTACTTTATGCCTTGTATCTAATCATCATTGTACATTGGATTAGTCATCTTGGCCCAACCCGGAAGTTTATATTCTTAACACGTGGTAAGAGGAAGGTTAGGAAGCTCGTGGGTATCTCTTTGCCGCTGACCTTTAAATAGTGGAGGTTGTGATTTTTAATATGAGCTTACATTAATGTTGTGGTGTGCGTTAGGCTATCTGGTTTTTGCAATACAATACATTATTCGCTATTTATACACTCAGATATTGTCCTGATTGTCCACCACGTGTTTTATTTCCCACCCTTGCCATGAGGAGTGCAAGCACTGTTACAGTATGTGGAACAGTTTTTGCAATGTTTCAGATTTAACAGTAAATAGAAACACCTTAAAAGTATACAGCCAAAATACCATTATGTTTTATACATAGTGTCCCACAAACATTTTGTATTTGAATCGACATGTTTAGACCTGCACATTTGCTATCTGTGATTACACATTTTATTTGAATAGTAGAATTAGCAGTGTCCATGGAATATATTTGGACTGAGGTCATAGTTGTTTTCTTGTCACTTTGTAAATGCAGATTTACCAGCTGAAAATCAATATTTGTATTCTGGAAGCTTACTAATATTGTTGCATTTTTCTGGTAGTATATTATCATAAGGAAGACCTAACCCTTATCATTTTAAAAATTCTGCAAAAATCCTAATGACCTTTTATGGGTTTTGATATTCATATTTTATTCAAGAAATTACTTCTTCAGTTGGTTCTCCATATCTTCAGTGGATACAAATGTAACAGTT
Source organism: Rhinophrynus dorsalis (assembly GCA_037306005.1). Lineage (NCBI taxonomy): Eukaryota > Metazoa > Chordata > Amphibia > Anura > Rhinophrynidae > Rhinophrynus > Rhinophrynus dorsalis. The sequence continues at coordinate 520,288,165 of CM074718.1, forward strand.
GCTAACAAGACACACCAAATACTGCCTGTGGTAATATTAACCATTTGACTCCTTGAGGACCAGATAGTTGTCCTTAACGCCTTGAGTTTGTACAGGAGGCATGTGGAATGTGTTGCACCCTAAAAGATGCTAAATAGATATATGCCCTCTCTCTGGTGTGTGTGTGTGGGGGGTGTTTTTTTAATTAGACTGACAGCATCTGTCACCTGCCTTCATAAACATGACTTGAAGACCTTCTGAAGATGTTCTTTTGAACAAAGTGAAAATTCTTATAGGCTGTTAGGTGTTTCTGGCCATTGTATTATTATTATAACATGTTTTCACCTTCAATGAATGTCATGAAAAATATGGTGCATCTTTCAGGGTAGATGCCCTTTAACCCTTTGAGTGAGTGACAAAGAGGTACACAAGCATTGAATCACAATGACGCCTGAATATGTACATTTATTTTTTTGTATTTCTTTTTGGCAATCACAGACATGGGGGGGGGGGGTGGCATCAATGTTTTATGGACACATTTCATTTTTACATAATTAAAATCACTTACTCTCAGTGCCCATATCTATAGGGCTGAGACGGTGCAGGGTTTGGAATAGCATTGATTTTGTACATGCATTGTAATACTTAACTAAATCCATTTGGTTGAACCTCCTGTAGAAAAATCTGAGATCCAAAAAACCTGCACTGACTTTAGTCCCCATTGTAATTTATAGACCTATTCTAAATTAACTCTTTAACCCTTTGAAGGTTCACTTCACAATGTATTGTACACCCCTTTGACACTCAAATGGTTAAACATGTTAATATGCTCGTAATGGTCTTAAGATTTGTTGTGTTGATTCTACAGTTACTGTTCTGGTGCTGCTCTGGTGCAAAAACCTTTATTCATGAAAGAATCTTTGTTGCTTTTAAAAACATTACTGGATCTATTGTTATTGGCTACCCATTGTACAATCTTCATTTTACTAGCAACTGTATTATGTAATATTTATGTTTAATAGCTACATGCACTCCTTTTTTTTTTTTTTTTTTTGTTTTCTTCAGATGATGGATCCAGGTCAAGATTTGTTGCTTGCTGCACTGAGTGAATGTGGAATCAGTCCCAGTGACCTTTTTGATGGCGATTCCTTGGATATTGGCCTCATTGCTCCACCTGCAGTTCCAGCCATTCAGCAGGTACATTTATTTTCTTTTAGGGTGGGCATTAACTAAGCTGCAAAATGTTAACTTACTTTTTCCATGTGGTGAAGAGCATCTTGTCCAACAAAAGTTTAATAATGGGCTGCTGATTTCATATATATATATATATATATATAATGTGTGTGTGTCCTCAATAGCTAATTTTTATTTTTGATGGAGACCTGAGAAGTGAGTTATTTATGAGCAAAAGTCTGTGCAGAAGTGAGAATTACTTTGCTTCCCATATCTTTGTTGAAATAGTATCTGTCGGTTAGAAATCTTAGTCTTAATGCATTTAATGTGCATACTCCAAAGGGAATGCATTCCCCAAGAAAAGTGGTGGTTTATCTATGAAATACCCTTTTGTGGTGGGAGGGAAAGGATATTTCATAGCAGTTGAAATCTCCTGGCTGCCATGTAGTGTTTCTTTTGCCACTTCGCTATTCGGTTGTCCTGCAGTGCATTTTTAGCACACATTCAATGGGAAGTGAATTTGCCCTTTTATAAAGATATTTTTATGAGGACACTTTTTTTTTTTTTTTTTTTTTTTTTTTTTTTCCCCTTTTCAGATGAATTCATTGTGCCTCCTCACTACGTCACTGATACAAAAAAAAAAAAGTGGTTGCCTCCATGAGGCCATAGTCCAGAGAAAATTGTAATTAAAGAGGAACTACCACCCAATAAGAACATTGCCCATCTGGCGACTAGCTGCTCAGTAGCGCTAGTTGCCAGAATTATTACCAGATTAAAGAGAATTCTCTAGTCTTCCCGGACTGACAGCAGGTCTGAGCGCGGACATCTTTCCATAGTGACGTTCGCGCGCCTGCACTGTCAGACCCTTTTGGAGCCAAATGGCTCCTAGCAACGCCTCCTAGGCCCGGCTGGGAATGAGAGTGCAGACGCACGGACGTCACCATGGCAAGATATCCATGCTCCATCCTGCTGTCAGTCCGGAAAGAATAGCGAATTCTCTTAATCTGGTAATAATTCTGGCGACTAGCGCTACTGAGAGGCAACATTAATTTTTTATTTCACTTTAAAAAAAAAAAAAAAAAGTTAGCACTTTTCTTTGCTGAGTAAAACTGTTTTAGTTTAAAAGTAATTACAGTTAACGTTCTAAACAGTGTCAACAGGGGAAATGCCCTAAGATGTGTCAAAGTAGAGATGACTTCTTCAGTGATTATCACATCTTTTAAGCCCTATGTTATTCTATGAATCGAATGTACTAAGATTTCTCAAGTGGGATAGATCTTAGTGCATAGGATTCATGGAATAACAAAGTGGGTAAGTGAGATCACTGGAAAACTTATCTCTTCTTTATCACCTTTTATCACACTTAAGTGCAAAAATCCCCTAGTTCCAAAATGCATGAAATTGTAGTATGTGGGAGAGTTTGAACTGTTGAGTAAAGCTTTCCATAGTAAGTGATAGGAAGAGCATCACCTTGTGGCCATAGTTAAAAAAACACAACCCACCCCCCTGCATATTAATATGGGGGAAATGTAAAAGTCTGCATAGTAAATTTATTACTCCTTTTAACCTGTTCAGTGCCAGGAGTGTGCATTGCTCTGAATTGCGTTGCACACTCCTGGCACGCAAACGGTTATGGCTTTTCAACTATTAACTCCCTTGGTATTGAGTATACAGGTAATGTTAAGGGTGTGGATGTACAGTTTGCTGAAATGTACTCTGTTCATACTCTGTTCTTAAGGTGCTAGCTTAGGGTTGTTGCACTAATGTTTTGTCACCTGGGCATAGAATATTGTACAGACTGTGTGTGACAAAGAGCTAATTAGCACCAAATATCCAAACTGCTGATGTGAGTAAATGGATGTCTTTTGACCTCCTTGTATAAAATGCATTTATGCTTGGATAACTACTTGAAACAGACACATATTATAATATAATTTTTTTTTTTTTTTTTTTTTTTTTTGCAGTCCATGCCAATTAGTGGATTAGGAGGAGGAAAAGAGAGTGAAGCACCAGTCTCTTTAAAGCAAGAACCAGTTGCTGTATCAGCCCCCGCTCTGTTGAATGTCAGGGTAAGACATTACATTTTACTTTGTTTTGTACCCCTTTACATTCACATCCTTTCACCCTGTACTTCTGGATGTAAGTCTATTGAACACTCCACATCCCTAGTGGCTTTGTAGCATAAACTTAGTGAGGTGCTAGCTTTACATAGAACAACAAAGAGCGGACTGTGTGCATGTTGTTGGTTTTGTGTAAACATAGAGTGGGTCCATCAAGCTTACCCTTTAATGTGACCAATATGCTAGGGTAGTATATGGAGGGAGTGGACTTGATAGACCAACTGCCTCTTGACATGCCTATCGTAACAATCGCAATCAAAATATATACTGACAAGTAGTGTAAAAGCCTGTGCACACGGGCCAAATTGTACAGTAGAGACTGCCCGATGCAGTCATGTGCAGTAGAGACTGGCCGAACGCACAGAATGATAGGAGGTGTAGTTCTGCAGTAGTACATCTTCTGTGTAGCATTCTGTGCGTTTGTGCAGTCTCCACTGTGCATGACTGCATCGGACAAACATACAACTGGCCTTTTATAATATAAGATGGTTATAATTATAACTATTTTCTTAAATGGCAATGATATTTTATTATAATTTGTATGGTTTGGTTTATCCTCCTGAGTAAAACAAGGATACTTCCACTGCTTAGATGTGCTTAGAAGTATTACTATCCCTTTAAGTGTTACTAACCCTTAAAATAAAATAAACTTGCTTTAACCCATTAGTTGTCCCTAATAATACAGTTGTGTGGAGGCTTTTTAATGTGGCTTTTAATGTATTTATATATATTTTTTCTTGTAGCCTCCTTCTACCACAACTTTTGTACTTAATCAAATTAACCAGTTACCAACACTTGGAAATACAATAGTAATGGCAAAGACCACTCCTGTTACTACAACTCGTCAGACCATCACAGTAACGAAAATTCTTCAGACTAGTGCTACAACGAGACCAACCACAACTGCACCTATAGTTCAGACCACAGTGACTGCTGTACCAGGCAAGGAACAGATTCACCTGAAGGATTTGCTGAAAAATAGTAGTCTAAATAAGTTAATGAAGCTGAAACCCCCTCCTAACATAGCACAGCCAGTTGCAACAGCTGCCAGTAAGTGTCTATTGCAATATTTTCTGTAAAGGGGGGGGGGGAGGACCTTTTTGTACTTTCACATGCATCAGACTTTTCTCCCCTTGTCTCAGTTTTAAGTCTGGGTCTACACTTTATAACGCCAAAATGGCTCCTTTCAGATGTTAATGCAACCTGTAACTCTGATTTTCATGCACAAATGCATAGCTTTGTGTCCGTCCCCACAGACCCACCATCTGCCTTTCAAACCTGATTACAGAAGGTCTATGTGAATTGCACGGGGCAAGACACTGTCCTGAGTGAGATAGCATTGATGCATTAGTTATCTCTTTCAAAGCTCTCTTTGGCTTGCTAGGGCTATAAGGTGGTGGTGGTGTGTGTGTTTGAAGACTTGTCCGATGCCACTCACACTGCATTGCTCTGTTTACCACAATTTGAGATTTAGTCCAGTCTGTCTGTAAAGGCTTGGTTTCACAAAGCCTATGGTTTGTGGACTTGTTACCCCGTGTGTGCTGCTTGTACTAGAGCAGAGCTGTCCCAAGTTCAGTCCTCAAGGGCCACCAACAGGCCAGGATTGTAAGCATTTCCCTGATTAAGCACAGGTGAGTCAGTCAAAATGAATGAACCACTGATTCCCTGACCTGTGCTTAATCAGGGAAATCCTTAAATCCTGGCCTGTTGGTGGCCCTTGAGGACTGAACTTGGACATCCCTGTACTAGAAGAAACAATATGCGATGGTCTACAAAAAACCTGTTAAAACCATCAAGAAATCAGACCTTTCCTTTTGGAACATACTTCAACCCTCGCCTGCCTACGTACAAATATTTGGTTGCTAGAGCAAAGTTTTGAGAGTGGGCGGGGGGATAGTATTGTGCACACACTTCTCACAAAGGGGATCTCTGAGTACAAGGTATTGCTTACACTTGCCTGTGTTGAGCCATTCCAGTTCCATTTTGTGCTATCGCATCAAAAGATATAAGGCTGCTGATTATTTACTGCCAGAATTGTTTGTAGTCCGCTGCAGAATGTTTCAAATCCCACCTGAGGCATAGTCAGTGGTTCCCAAATTAATCTCAAGCTGCCATTTTAAGATTAGGGCTTAAATAAGTCTGGAGGCTGATGCATGAATAAGAAGTGTAGTAACTCTGGAGTAAGCAAAGTTCACCATAAGGCAGTGATGTTCTGCTTCACTCAAGGAGGCAGGGTAATTATATATAGAATATATTTACTAGCAGTGTGTGATGGCATTCCCTGGCTCTTTGGTTTCTAAGCAATGCTTAATAACAGTTTCAGTGGCAGAGGGGTACACAATGCATTGTAATACATTGCATACCCCTCTGGCACTAAAAGGGTTAATGTGAGCATTAGTAAGGAGGAGTATATATTAATGCACAGACTGTACACACAGGAGTCTTATATTGTATATTCTGGCTTACTGATGCTCTCATTAACAGCGCCACAGGGATACACAAAGTGTTGGAATGTGTTTACCCCTCTGACTCTCAAAGGGTTAAGCATTGGTTAAACATAAAATGTTCTTGAACTTCAGTTTAAAAGGGGGAAAAAAATATGGACATCAGTATCCAGAGGCAAGAATCTAAAAGCAGGGTCTGTCACTCGAAATCAGGGCCAAATGGCAGTGGCTGGGCCAAGTGGATGTTTGCCATACAAGCCTGGGCAGCCAGCGATGAGATTGTTGTGATGAACACTTCAGTAATGTGCGTGGAGAGCAGAGAGAGAAGTAGCAGCGCTGCCATTTATTACTGCACTGCAAATGAACCCTTTTGAGTGACATAGTGGTACACAATGCTCTGTAATGTGTGGTGTACTTCTCTGGCGCTCAAAGGGTTAATAGCCAGGAAGTTGCAGTTTGCTACTGTGTGCTGTCAGTTACATGGTTGTCCATGTGAAGTGCTACATATGACTCTACTTGTTCAAAAGTTGCTACAACTCAAACCTAAATTAACTTTTGAATAAAACACCTTTCAGCAGTGGAACCATTCCTTTTGACCTATTGAAAACTAATGGTCTTCAGTGCATTACTGAAGAACGTTAGTTTCCAGTGGGCTAAAATAAAACCTCCATGTAAGTACTAGGGATTTTTTTCTTTCTTTTAATTCTGCTGTAGTGCAGCTGATTTCCTCTAGAAATGCAATTCTTGGATATACTGAATATTGCCCTTAATTATGTAAGTGAAGTATGCCTTATTGAAAAGTCTGTCCTGGATGTCATGTCAATGGAGGATGACAACAGGACACAAACTACCACCAATGCAAATGACAATCTTAAGTGATGAATAGGCTTTGGTCCTTAAAGGGTTAAGTAGGCTCATCCGCTCTGCTTCAGTCTGACACTGCCAGCAACTGTCATCTTCCTCCATGGTTATGACACCCAGGACTAATTTTTGAAGATGTTGTCTCTTAAAGCAGAACTACCACGTTGGCTAAACTAAGCTATACTTAGGCAGGTGGCGACTAGCTTAATAATATTTTACCTCTCAAAAGTACCCCTGGTAAAGTAACCAATTAAACTGCGCTGATGCCTGGCTTCCGGTCTCAGAAGACATCTTGTCTGTGCACCTGCACTGTCAGTGCTGGTCTCCCTTCAGAAGCATTGCACTGGCCCGAACGGCACCGGTAGGGACTGACGGCGCAGACTGCACTGACCTGGCTGTCCATCTCGGAAGATTAATGATTACAAGGGGGTACGTTTGAGAGGTAAAATAACTATAGTTAAGCAAGTTGCCACCTGTCTAATGTTGTAGTTCTACTTTAAACAAATGCACAGGGACAAAATTCATAGAGGGCCATTAGGATTTTTTGGCCATAGTAAGGTAAGCAGAGAGTTGGTATTAGGGGGTGTTCTTCTAATCTTTTTGAATGTAACATGTCTCAGCACTGCAAGCAGTCCTTGCATATTGCATAAGGCTTTACTACCCCTCTAATGAGGGCAGATTATTAGACTGCTGTTAATGCAGCTGTATAATTATTGAAAACATCCCAATAGATGATGTACATGTTACATTTCTTGCAGAATTTCTTATAGTTTCTCCAAAGGTGGTATCCACCACCAAACCAGGTAAGTGAGGAATATATATTTTTTTATTGCCTTCATTCTGGGATATTCACTATTTGAAATGTCATTGTTTAACCACTTATTGGTGATGTGCACTTCTCTTTCTTTAGTTTATAAAGGGAAACTATCATGAAATTTCAATTGTGCCTCTTCACTCTCTTGGAAGTTTAGTCAAGTAGAAAATCTGTTGCATGCACTTCTCCTTTACCTTGGTCTCTCCTGATAGATCCTTCTTTCTTGGTTAGTCATCCCTTATAGGAGAGCTCTCTATTTTTAAAGTGTGCAGCCCCCCTTCCCCCACAGAACTGGAGTGGGTAATGTGTTTATTCTGAGAAATAAGAACAAAAAATTCTATGTTAAATTTTTTTGTTTTGTCTTTTGTGTAACTTATTATTTAGCATAAAATTCATACAAAAGCAAACTGAAAAACACAGCTGACAAACAGATTTTTATGCAAACTGACCCATTTTAAAGGGATAGTAAGTTGCATAATAAAAACCTCTCCAATTAATCTTCATAGTATTTGGGCCATGGAGAGTGTTATTTCAATTCTGTCAGAGTTGTAGTTCAAGAGTAATTAAATGGTAAAGTATCCCTCTCCTGCCCCTATTACTGATGTAACACAGCTCACCTCAGAGCAGCAAGAATTTCAGGATGGATCGCAGAGAGAGACAATCTTCAGTGAGCATAAGGAAAAACCTGTCAAGGTGGGCAGGGTTTTCCTTATACTCGCAGTAAGAAGATTGTCCCATGCTGTGAGCCGTCTGGTCCCAGGACCAGATTCCTTATTTGAGGAGAGGTGGCTTACACTAGGTGAAAGGTGCGGGAGGGGGATACTTTATCATTTAATTACTCTTGAACTACAACTCCCACAGTATTGATGGCTTGCTATATATATATATATATATATATATATATATATATATATATATATATATATATATATTAAATAAAAAGTACAACTGTGTGTGTGTCTGTGTGTGTTCCAAGGAAGCGGTGCATATTTTGCAGAAATTGCATTTATAATATGCCTACTTATTACAGTAGAGATGTCTAATACTTGGACATGTTCCCAGTACGGGCTCTTAGCAGATGCTCTTGAACCTCATGTGTTCCTTTAAAAACAGGTTGCGTTCTGAAGAATATATAACTATTCTGTAGTGTTATGGTTTTCACTTGATAACTCCTTAATAAGGAAATGGATGAGGTACTCTTAGGTTATGATTTAATTAGTATTTCTATATTTGTCTCTCTTGGGAAACATAGCAAATATGATCTGCCCTTTAACCCGTTAAGGAACCATGACGTGCCAGAACAGTCGTTGATTTTTGGGCTCCCCGCGTGGCTGTGTGCCTTTCAGGGAGCCCTTTGTCAGATTTTAAAAAAAAAATTGCTCCATGCTCCTTAAGTGCAGGCCTCGTGCGTGCACAGCTGTTCTTAAAGGGATAGTAATACTTCATTTTAACTTTATTTTATTTTGTAGGCATTAAAAAAAACATGAAGAATGATATAAGTCTTATCTCTGAAACCTTTATGGTTTAAGAGATATTCACAAACAAAGTATCCCCCCCCTGTTCAACCAGATAAGAAGGGAGATGCCCAGGTAGACTGCAGAGAGGGACAATCTTCAATTAAGATAATGGAAAAAGCTGAAAAACTTTTCAAGGGGGGAAGGGCTTTCATTGTTTTCATACAAAGAAAATTGTCCCCTTCTGTTATCTGTACTGTCATACAACCTGATCCACATCTGAGAAGAGATGTCTTACACTAGGAAAAAGGGGCGGGGAGGGGAACTTTGCTTGTGAATATCTCATAAACCATAAAGGTTTGAGAGATAAGACTTATATCATTCTTCATGTTTTTTTAATGCCTACAAAATAAAATAAAGTTAAAACGAAGTGTTACTATCCCTTTAAGGGGTTAAAATTCTCTACAGTGTTCTGTCTTGGTGGTGGTTTTTCTATTTTTTTTTT